>JBBBDQ010001726.1:2712500-3436687 GCA_037127315.1 Ascarosepion bandense
ACGAGCCTAATTCTGTATTACAGATGTTTGTTTGTGAATTGTGGCATAGTAACTGAACTCAGATTAGGAGTTCTGTCTCCGAACCATGTAGTACAGACTTGATGGAAACAGGACAGACAGCAACTGAGCAGCACTGAAGAAAAAAATGACGAGACGAGATATTTCTAGACGTGGACGAACGAGAACAATCTACAATCGTTAATCGAATAAACGGTTCAGTTCGAAATGCTACGAATGCCACTTGGAGTGCTAAAACGTTCGCTGCCTGATCAAAAAGGTATTTCAAAACAAATCCAGTTTGCTTACTTGGTCCAATTTGGGGAAGTATATTTTTTTAAAATTATCTCAACCCCAAGCAAGGCATTCTACTGCCACTGTTGCGCAGGGGGGTTACATAGAGGAAAGTGATGAGAAAGAGAGGTTAGTTATGGGAATTGTCAGGAAGAGGGTAAGAGACGGAAGAGAATAGAGAGGATGGGGGTGGAGTAGATGAAAAAAGAGCTAATGCGAGTTAGTGAGATAGGAGATGTAACTCGCATCCATTACATTTAAATTCCTGGAGATTGTAACCATCGGGGAAGCAAGGGAATTATACACAGGCGGGAGGTGCGATAAAAGAAGCTATTAGAGTAGAAATTGCGGTTACATTTTATCAGTTTCACTGTAAAAGGGTGGAGCTTAGTTGCTAATCTAGTAGCTCGTGTAAATTCATACCTAGGAGACACCAGTGATCTAAGTTCATTGGAGTAGAAGCCGTGAAAGTTTTTATAGAAGCACAGTGAAGCCACGTCACGCCGGTGAGATAACGACTGCAGCCGAGTCGGTATCTATCACATGACAGATTCTACGTCGGAGCCTGTCAAGAACCCTGAGGTGAATAGCAGGGGCAACCGACCAGATGTGGCAGCAGTATTTTCAGTAACCCTTGTTTTATATCATTTCAATCAAAAGATGGCGTTCAAATCAAGCTTGTTTATTTTTCATATTTATTTATATTAAATACTTTCAGTTTCTGTGAAAGGTCCCAAAAAGAAATCATATTCTCCTGTACAATATTTCACTTGTATAATTTTTAGAATGATGTTTACCCAGGACAAGGCCCAAGAGCCACTCAAGGTGGTGAGATTTAAAGCTATTTCTTGTTCAAAAAAGATAAATTTTATTGTGAGAATTGTATATTTATCATTAAGGCTTTTTATTAATTTTTTTACGTAAAGCAGGTCCCCTTCACTTGGAAATTAGGCGCAACACAATCTTCTTTTTATATTATTTCCTTCTATTTAATGAAATTAACCATATGGCTGATGATATTTTTGTTATTTTGAATATATTTTAGACTAAATGAGAAGAAAGAAGAGCAAGAAGATTTTATTGCGCCACTATTATTGTGCTTGTGGCTTTATCTCTTTGAGGGTAGCAGAAGACTTCCGATTGGAAGCTTGGAAGAGAAGAGAGGGAATGAGGGAGCGGGTAATACAAGAATAAAGAGGGGGGGAATGAGTGAACGAAAAATATAAGACTAAAGTGAGGTAGGGGGGGGATGAATGATCGGAAATATAAGAAAAAGGAGAGGAGGAATGGGTGCGTTAGAATAAAGAGGTTTGGTGGGGCGAATTTAACCGAAATAGAAATTGGAGGTATAATGATGGTGGAGGGGTTGAAAAGGGTGAAAAATAGCACTTCTGTTATCTCATCTAAATGTCATGATAGGCCCAAACTAGATCAAATGAATATTTTTCATTTTTACTTTTTTAATCCACGCCCCCTTTTTCTTCTATCCCCACTCGGGTTCATCTCCCTGTTGCCTTTGCACACACCTACCCACTACTAACCCTTCTTACTCAGCTTCGCATTAGTTCTTTTCCTTCGGCACCAATCCATACAGAATGCTTGCAGAGTTGGCTCCAGAAACCAAGTAAGAGAACTGACGGAAAGGAGGTCTAGCTTTCACACGGGATTCACATTTTAACGTCAGTTTGATCTTCATTCAAAAACATTCCATACAGACGGGGGAGGTTTCTTCAAGGGTCCTGTAAATATCTACAACATTTAGACAGGCACGGGGTTACAATAGATGCAGTATCCTGAGTGAATCAAACTTGTTACACTAGCAATGTAATTTTTTTTTTTTAACTGCACTTGTGTAGCAAGTAAAAGTGCTCGGCACGATAACATTATTTCCATCAATTCTCCCCCCTGCAACCCCCGGCCAGGTTCTTATTCGATACGGAACGCATATTATTTTCCAGATAATTTTCTACACGGAACTATTATTTTGTTTCAGTTTATTAAACGTATATTAAATTTCTCAGTGGAATGTTAATTTGAAACGCCACGTTTATTTGACTTTTAAAAAAGTACAAACGCAAACAGGCTTTAGAATGTAACTTTCACCCACACAACTCCCCATATTTCGTGTGTGTGTGTGTGTATGTGTGTGTGTGTGTGTGTGTGAGAGAGAGAGAGAGAGAGAGAGAGAGAGATCGCATGGTCAGAAAGAGAGAGAGACATCGCATGGTCAGAAAGAGAGACATCGCATGGTGTGTGTGTGTGTGTGTGTGTGTGTGTGTGTGTGTGTGTGTGTGTGTGTGTGTGTGTGTGTGTGTGTGTGTCTGTGAGAGAGAGAGAGAGAAAGACATCGCATGGTCAGAAAGATCTGTTGGTAGCCGACTGAACTGTCTAAATAAGTTATTCTGGTCTAGAATTCGAAAAATTAACTGTTGGTGAAACCGACTGAGTTTTTTGGAAGAATTTTTCAAAGGTATGGCTCTGCTAGTTATAACTCTTTGTTGAATCTATAATGGATATCTCGACTTTAACTAAGTTAATAATTAATAATATTTTTTAATAGGAGTAGATAAGCTTTCTTTTAAACAGGAGCAGAGATTCATTCCTGGTCTCCTGTTTACGAAGGCGTTACCAGTTGTTATTCCCCACCTTACGTTTTAATAGTGATACTGTCACCATGTTTTTTTGTGATATTTGTCAATGATGGCAACGTCTCTTCATACTGAGGGCACCGGGTTGGCAGTTCTCTGGTTGCTGCTTCCTGACTAGTTGTTAGGAATCCGAACTCTTCCTTGCGTCTAGAGCGGCAGCTCTGATCAACAGTCGATTAATATTGGGGTTCTTGCAGGTCCATGTCACGCATGGCTGGGTGTCCCTGCAAGCTCCTCCGGTGGGCAAACCTTCAGTCTGCGCCACTTTCTTTCCCGCGCCTGTTACATTGACGACTGACTACTACTACTACTACTACTACTACCCTGGGCCTCTTCTTACCAAAATAACTCATCATGACTATAAGCAATCAAAGGTATAAGACTAAACCAGTCCCACTAAAAACACCTAAACCCCTGAACATTTTTAATCGTTTCACCCCAAACAAGGCGGCACCACCACTGATGCGCAGGGGCTAAAAGAGTAAAAGTTTAGATAGGAAGAGAGTAAAGAGAAAGACGAACCAGTTACAGGTGGTGTCAGAGAAAGAGCATGAGAAGGATGAGAACACAAGTGTGAAAATAATTGTGAAGGTAGAGAGAAAAGAAAAGAACATGATATACAGGGTGATGTAGAAAGAACTCGAGTCAAGTGGATAAGAGATGGGTATTGACATTGCATTTAAATTCCTGGAGGTTGTAGCCGTCAGGAAAACAAGTATATGAAAGGGAGTTCCACAGGTAGGACGTGCGAGAAAAGAAGCTGATGGAGTAGAATTGTCGGCTGCATTTGGTCGATCTAACTGTAAATAGGCAGGACCTTGTTACCAGCCTGGTTGCATGAGTAAATTCTTGTAGCGGGGGCCCCAGTGACTTAAGTTCGTCGGAACAGAAGCCATGAAAATATTTGTAGAATATTTCTACAAAATCCGCGTTATTCATACCAACTTTTCGGACTATGTAATCGTTCCTCTTCGAAAAGTTTCCAGACGTCCTAGCTCTCTGTCAAACAGATCTTAACTCTGCAATCTCCTCTTTTGATTTCTCGATTTTCTGGCTACATCCCTCTCTTTAGGAAAAACTTTAATACCCGTATGCATGGCCCGGGAGTTTATGTCCGCGAACCTCTCTCACTGGCTAGGGAACTCTCTCTTGAATCTCCAGACCATTCTTACATGTGTCTCCGTCTCTCTCTACTAAAATCAGTCTGCTATCTCTTTTTTCTCTATCGCTCCCTTTCCTCTCATGACTGTTACGTGCTAAATAGTATTTATGTCAATATAGACAAAGCCATTTCCCTACACTTGTTTGGAACTACAGCGACCACCTGTTGTTAACGACCGTTTTTCTATGCACGAACGATTTGCTAATGTTACTTGACCCGTAACGAGCGACCACCTCCAGAACGCGACCAGCGACTAACATCAACGAGTGAAAATCACTGATCAAGCGACCGCTTAAAAAAAATCCATTTTGGTCGTACACTGCGAACTTCTAAATTAGGAGAAACTAAATGAGTAATCTATTTCATTTTAAATTGATCTGCGCCAGGAACACTTCCTCATTGTTTTGTTATTGTAGTGTTGTATCAAACTGTTATTTCTTGTTGAAATGTACATTGCCTGAGTTCACCTCTCGGTCAAACATCGGCTGTTTTGTACAATATGTGTTGCATTTGACATATTCAAGATATTTGTAGCAGTCTCTGTACTGACTTGGATAAATTCAGGGATTGGGAAATCACAATTATTTCCCTTTCTCAAATGTCTGTCTCTTTCGTGCCTTTATTTTTTTGTATATCTATCTAATCTATTTCTATCTGGGTATATCTATCTCTATCTGGGTATATCTATCTCTATGTTTCTCTGCCCCTACCCACATCCCCTGTCAGTTTTTTGTATGTTTTCTTTCTCCATGTATTATCGCAGATTCTCTTTTGCTATCACTCACTTCTAAGAAAAAATCTGAAACAGTAGGGACTACGTTTTAAATGTTTGCAAATGAAATTTTGTTGGAAAGCATGGAGACGGAAGGGACTTCCACAAGCGAGTCGTGCGAGAAAAAGAAATTGCTAGCATAGAATTTAAGGTTACAGCTAACCAGCTTAACTGTAAATTGATAAGATCTAAACTCTAGTCTACTCAGTCAAATACGTGATACACGCTGACTAGGTAGAAGATTTTCCTGCAGTAGGTTGCCATTACTTTCTGTGGTAGGCTGGTTGCTCACCAAGGCTATAGGACTCAGTCTGTGTTGCTATTTAGCCCATAGCTGGAGGGAGAAGCGACGGATTCATACCTTTCTGCGCGTATGTTAATGCAACGAATTCAAATCGAAGTCGAAGTCTGTTTTCCGATTTTTCATTCCGAGTCGATATCTACTTTAACGTACGTCCTATGCACGTAATACAAGTGCAGAAATGATCAAATTATTTTTTTAAATTACACCCCCGTTTATTTAGTACAGTGAACAGTGAGCCTATTATTTATCAAATGATTTTCTAGCGTGATATCTTTATGCACTCGATACTTCATACGGATTGAAAAAGATTCGTCTCTTTATTCTACCACGCATTTCCCAATCCTGTTCTCATGTGATAATAAGCAGTTGTGGATTGTATTGTGTGTATGCGTGTGTGGGTTTATTTGCGTTAGTGCGCGCACAGGCGAATGTGTGTGTGTGTGTGTGTGTGTGTGTGTGTGTGTGTGTGCGTGCGTGCGTGCGTGCGTGCGTGCGTGCGTGCGTGCGTGTGAGAGAGAGAGAGAGAGAGAGAAAGCGTGACATTTTTTTCCGACTACACAAATATTACACCTATTCTTGGCTAAGAACACAGATACTACACACTGATCGTAGTCAGAATTGCCGGAACTCGACACTTTAAACTTTGAGTAACGACACAGCTACTACACACTGATCGAGGCAGAATTGTTGGAGCACAATACTTTGATCCTTGGCAAAGGGTACAGATACTACATTCAGAGTACACAGAAGTGCCGATCTATAATAATCCTAACCTTTTTGACGGGTACTTTGCTAGTTTTTAGAATTGCGAAAACTTCGACTGCTATCAGTTTCAAATATAGTCAATGGCTGTTGGAGTCAGAGTGTTTAGGATTTAGTGGAAAGACACGAGTAAAACACACGCATTGAATTTTACAGCTATAAAGAAATTCTGTAGGAAATTAAAGAGAAAAAAATGAAACCTTTCCATTAAAAAAAGAAAAAATCTTGGGAAGCATGGCTCTAATACGCGTAAAATCGTTAGTGCTTTGTGTGTGCGAACTTTACTCGTAACTCCTTCTGTTTCTACACCTGTCTGTTCCATTTCAAGACCCCCAACTTTTCTTCTATGTTCTCCGTTTCTCCTTAATGCCTTTACCCACTGATACTCTTCGCCCGATTTTTTTTTTTCAACCACACCCTTCACTCGTTTCTCTGCATTCCCGCCCCGACATACATTTTCCATTTTTTTTTCTGTTCTTTTCTTATTCTTTTCTTTCTTTCGTTTTCATTACCTGTCTTCTCCTCCTACTTTTTCTCCCACTCCTATTCTCAATCCTGCACTTCTCTCTCTCTACCGTCCTCCCTCCTTCTCAATTTACTCTTAATCTGTCCGACTTGGTTTTTCTCCCTGCTCCCAATTTCCATCTCACTTTTCCTATTCCCTCCCAGTCTCTATCTCCCACCGCACATCTCGTATCCTCGTTTTTGACCTTTCTATCCCCGTCCCTTTTCTTCAGAAACGTTCATCCTGTCATCTTGTCATATGCGTTTTGGCTGGGGGTCAGGTGACAGCAAGTCTCGTCAGCAGTTTCAGGATTTACGTTGTAAATTACGCTGTTGCCTAGATTATTTCATTTCTTCTTCGGATTTTAAAATCTTGCAATTCCTAGCGCTTTTATATTTAATTATTGGTGCAGCAGAACAACTTCCCCTCAATTCTAATAAGATACTAAATATTTATCTCTCTCTCTTTGCATTGTTTGACATATTTACTTTTTTTTTTTAATCATTACACTCCGAGCATAGCAGTTCAGCATTCTTTTTTCGTGTGTGTTTCTAACGACATTTTTCTGTTTCTTTGCTTAACTTTTGGAAAGCATCTTTCGATATTTCAGCATGCGTTCGGATTTCGGTTTTACATTCTACCTACTTTGTTAAACAGTTCCTAAATAGTTAAACTTCTGTGCGTGTTTCATTATAATATCCCGATTCGTATTTCACTGACAGCTATACATTCTGTTTTCTTGCAATTGATAGTCCTTTCTTTTTTTTTAATCATTTCACCCCAAGCAAGGCAGTAACGCCACTGATGCACAGGGGGCTACATAAAAGTAAAATATTAGATAAGAGGAGAGTAAAGAGAAAGACGAAACAGTTACAGGAGATGTCAGAGAATGGAGCAAGAGAAGGATGGGAATACAGGTGTGATGACAGTTGCAAAGGTAGAGAGAAAGGAAAAGATATACAGGGGGATATAGAAAGAACTGAAGTCGAGTAGTTAAGAGATGGGAATTGACATTGCATTTAAATTCCTGGAGGTTGTAACCGTCAGGAAAGCAAGAATGTGGAAGGAAGTTCTACAGGTGGGAAGTGCGAGAACAGAAATTGATGAAGCAGAATTGTCGGCTGCATTTGGTTGATCTAACTGTGAATGGGTGGGATTCTGTTGCCTGTCTGGTTGCACGGGTAAACTCCTGTTGCAGAGGCACCAGTGACAAGTTCGTCGAAGCAAAAGCCATGAAAATATTTATAGAACAGAGGGAAGCCACATTCCGCTGGTGAGAAAGTGGCAGAAGTCGAGTCTCCAAATCGGTACCTGTCACATTACAGATTCTCCTTTGGAGTCTGTCGAGAACACTGAAATGAACAGCGGGGACTCCTGACCATATATGACAGCAGTATTCTATGCACAGACGGTCGCTTTCCTTTACTATCGTGCCTATGAGATCCTGTGGATTTCCTGAAGTGTCTATCATCAACACTATAACGCCTTCGAGAGTGGACCTTATATAAATTGTTTAAAAAATTACAATAAAACTTCTTTTAATTCTGTTAGGTTAATATGAGTTTGATCTTAAATTTCCACTGTATAATAATAACTGATTTTTTTATACTATGTCTGGTTATTACAAGAACAAATCAGTGTAGGGGACTAAATTTAAATTCGTTCTGGTGAATGAGTTGGGTGATGTGAATAAAAGAGGAAACGGGAAGATTATGAGGATAAGTAGGATATATAACGATTGACTTTTATCTTGAAGAGTTTAAGATTGTATAGTTCAGGGAAGTATTTATGCACAAGTGGAAACGTCTTATATTTGGGATTCGGATTAAATGGTGGCGATTCAACTTGGTGGGCGTAGTATGATTTGCTCTCGCAGCAAAAATCGCAAATGTTGGAACTAAGGAATAGAGCTCATCTGAACAGTCACCATGGAAATAGCGATTGTGTAGCGGCAGTCTTGCAATGTCTGTGGGAAAAGAGGCTTCAGAGTCGAGAATGTTTTCCTTTGCAAGTCTGTGTAAATTAAATTAAACTCTATGAAGAATGGCAAGTTAGGAGTGGGCAACCCCAGGCTAGATATCTTTTTTTTATAATCATATCACTCCAAGCAAGGCAGTTTACTGCCACTGTTTTTCAGGGAGTTACATAGGAGGAAAGTTATGAGAAAGAGTGACAGTTTATAGGGGGTGTCAGGAAATGGGTAAGAGGAGGATGAGAATACTGATGAGAGTGGAGTGGACAGAGAAAGAAGCATGAGAGAGAGGATGCAGGTTAGTGAGATAGCAGATGACTATTGACTTTACATTTAAATTCTTGGAGATTGTAGTTGTCGGGGAAACAAGTAAATGAAAGGAAATCCTACAGGCGGGAAGTGCGAGAAAAGAAGCTACTGGAGTAGAATTTGCGTTTACATTTTATTGGTTTCACAGTAAAAGGTTGGGACCTAGTTGCTAATCATATATAGGGGGCACCAGTGAGCTATGTTCATCGGAGTAGAAGCCGAAGGTATGGCAGTAATACACGATTTCGGGGTCTAATCTGACTTTTGTAAAGATAAAGTATAACAGAATTAGTCGGCATTAAAATGAGCCGTCCATTTTGCTAGCGTATTTAGCTATGGATCGTATGTGTGAGTTTTACGTGATCTGGAGTGAATTTGAAAATCAATCAATTTTTAAAACATTGAGTTTCATTGACAGTATAAACGTTCATGTATGTGATCTCTGGAGCAGCGTTAAGTACATTGACAAAAAATGAAATTATGTTGAAAAATAAATATTTGTTGGGCAAAATGAATACCTTATTTAATTAATACCCTAGGAACTTAGTAATGTACATCTCTATGTTATTTTTATGGCTCAATTCAAGTTTACATTATTTCCACTGTTCGGACTGTTGTCCTCATCTTTATTGCCATGTTTACGACCTTTCAGCCGTTATACGCTCTGGCCTTCTTCAGGTACTAGAAATTTCGAACCGAACCCTTTATTTCGATTACTGGGGTAAATCATTCTCATTTCATGTGCAATGCCACTTCCAGATGCCATGTAGTTATCTCCCTTTAACTCAAATAAGATATTTGTTCACCACTGCTGTTGCTTGGCACTGAACTTACAATTCAAGTTGTTTGCACATTTCCTTCTGAATTATCTTTCCAGCCCTTTCATATCTACATTTCTATTTCATTGGAAGTCATTTACTCTTTTACAAGCTCGTTAAACCCTTTTTTTATATATATTACGTAATTTTTGTAGAAATTTCTTTGAAATGTTTATTTATTAATGTCATCATCCCCTTCCATGAGGAGAAAAAGGCTGCACAATGGGAGCTCTCTGACTACTTTGATATCATGAATAGCACTATACAAATTTGTAACATGGCTCTGGTTCTGTTTGCACTAGTCTTCTTGGTAATGCTAAATTATGCTTTTGATGATAATGACTCAGGTGTCATGTTCCAATTTCCCATAATTTCCCAATTGGAGTAGATAGACTAAACTATCTCCCGGTTCACACTCCACCCATGTCTATTGAACAGGTGTTCCCTATTTAGGATGTGGTTTCCGGCTTTCTTTTTTCCAATCTTTTCACTTTTATGTAGCTCCCTGCACATCAGTGGCGTTACAGCCTTGCTCGGGGTGATATGATTAAAAACAAAACAAAACAAAAAAACATGGCAAAAAGAGAAAACAGAGTAGGGCTGGTCAACACTGACGATCCTCGAATTATAGCCAATCAGATCCGTGACCCATTCATTCATTACAATTAACTCCCATTCACCACAAGAACAAATTTCTTTGAAATGATTAATAAACGGTGAAATGTAAAACGCATTCAAGTTCATAATAAAAGTAAACAATTTTGACCCAAGGATTTTTAATAAAAAAAATAATACAGTGGTAAAAATACAAGATGGTTTCAGGAAGTTCTCGGACTAGAATTCCCTGGAAGACTCCAGTCATGCGAGAGGGTTCGCTCCTCATGGATGTATTTACGGGTACTTTTCAACATTTTCTAGCATTTTGATAGTCATCGGTTACTTTAAACATCCATCATTTTGAACTGACACTTGACCGGTCTCCAAACCAGCTAACCCCTAATTAAAGAATGTTCTCCACGAACCTGATGAAACATTCCAAGAGATTCGGGATCAAATTCACCAAACATTTGATACGAGAAGTTTGCTCGAAATTTTCAGCCATTTTAAAGATGGCAAAATCGTTCAACACGAAGCCTCAGTAGCCTTGGGCACCAATGAGCGTTAGCTGCTGACACGATTCCGTTCAATGGTATCAAAGTACGTACAATCCTGTAGGTCCTCGATACCACCCCGAATAAGTAAAAACCTAAGCAATTTAATTTATCTTTTCACAAATGGGTAGGGTTGTGCCAGGGAAATGTTAGGTTTTATTTATAATTTACAATCTCCCTGATTTCAATTCTCAATTTCAGTTTACCTCAAAAATCATATTATTTCAATAATTTAATTTATTGAAAAACAAGAAAGATCATTCTAAGTAAAATTCTAAGTAAATGAATCGCGTTCGTCGTCATCTATTTTATAGGATGAGTGGATATTTATCATTTAATTACAGATGTTTATTGCAAATGAAATAGATAATAACATTTTAAATATTGTAGTGTCCTATCTGACACTTAGTAGATTAAACATTCGAAGACACAAGGAAAGCGTAACATGAATTTGTTAGAGTGAATGCAGTAAGAAACAAGAGGAATAGTCTACATAATAATCCTCTCTATTATAATAAAAACCGTTTTATATATATATATATATATATATATATATATATATATATATATATATAAGGACAGAGGGAGAGAGAGAGATTTCCCTCCTGTCACGCTCATAGAGACAGAGACAATAGCGAGACAATGTCGTTTCAGTTCAATAAAGAGACAATATTTTTTCAACAATTATGTCGTCGAGTAGGGAAGAATATATATATATATATATATATATATATATATATATATATATATATATATATATTAGAGAAAATTTTCAAAATTCAAAGGTGTCGGGTGTACATTTCGACATAGGATCTCTAATAGAAACTCTACGTCACATCAGCGACATTGTTTTTCCTAATGGCGAAAGCCCTGAGTTAGAGTGTGGAGAGGGGTTTTTGGTTAACAACGGTTACAAAGTAGAAAAGGACAGAGCTGGTAGTCGTGGGGTTACAGGGTGTTGAAATGGTATATTTAGGAAGGGGAGGAATAGGAGTTCATATTTTATAAAGATAGACAACTAAATGAGTTAAATTACTTTTTAAAGTTAAAATTTCTCGTTCCGAGCCGATATCCACTGCACCACAATTTTCTTTCATACGTACATTAACCTTATTTTAATTACGCATAGCTCGATACAACCATTGGAATTACTGTATAAAATATGTGTAACAATACATAAAATACTGTAAACTTTAGGATATTTTTCTAAAGGCAGAACTGTGATGGTATCCCAGGCTTAACATAAATTTTCTTTCCCACGTACAATAACAATTTTCTTTTACGCATACATAAGTACAACTATTGAAAATATTAAAATATGTACGTGTCTACTAGTGACAGACTGTTGTGGATTCTGAGAATGGGAACCGCACAAAATAATGAGCAACAAACCAGATATTTGAGATAGAAAAATAAGTATATTAAACGTAAAGATACAAACTTGAACGCAGGTTAGTGATTCAGGAATACGATTATTAAGAAATATATATATACAAGTCTCTGAAGTGAAGCCGTAGTAGAATTAGTATGACCACGTCGGAAGCTGACGGGTGCTGCGGAGTAATCTCCTGTCTGAGTGAAGCTCTGAGCTACTATGAACTACTGACGCTATATTCTCTGTGAAACCTCGGCATCTGACGGTATCTGTCGGACTCTCACGGTAACTCCCGTTATCTGTCTATGGCAGGAGTATATGCATAAAGTTGAATCCATAGTCCATAATCATGGAAAAAAGGGGAGATAATAATTCTGCCGCTTAGGCTTTTGCCGGAATCTTTAGAAGTTGGGCGTTTAGGCGGCATCTTAGGGCTTATGTAAAAAGAAATACACAAAAGTGAATTCACAATGATTCACAGAACACAACACTAGTGAACTAGTCAGCTCTACGGCTTCCGCGAAAGTGACTGAGAGTTTTGCGTATCAATCAATGGGCGCCGATCTTGTACCGTTTCTGATCACCGGCCAATAGCGTTTGACGATTGGAGCGAACATTCACACTGGGCCATCCAACTGTTGCGCTGCTTTTAAGACACCAGCCGTAGTCATTTTCTAAAAAGAAATCCACGAAAGTGTGATGTCGCGAATGCTGAAATGCGAATAGGAGTGGTCTCACTATATATATATATATATATATATATATATAGATATATATATATATATAATGATAATGATAACCATAATAATAATAACAATAATAATAATGCTAATACTAATAATTGTTATAATATATTTCAGTTCGTCTCGAAAAACCCACCGTGAACAAACTCGGAGGGGTAAAAAGGGGAAGTAAAAAAAGAAACAAACTAAGTACTTGAACATACGTCAAATACTCGTAGGAAAGAAGAAACCCCGAGACGAAAACCCTAACACTAAAGTGCTCAATACAATAGTAGAGCAACAAAGAAAGAATAAGTCTATGTAAAAGCCAATAGACCTACCTAGGTTTCACCCTACGGCTCGTCAGAGTAAGTCGGCTTACCCTGACGAGCCGTAGGGTGAAACCTAGGAAGGTCTGTTGGCTCTTATTCTTTCTTTATATATATAGGTACCACCACTCTATTTTCGATGCCTAAGATTTAAATTGAATTTTTAAAAATAAAAAAACTTTTTCTTGAAACTTAATTTTCGCTTAATTGAAAGCTAAATGATTAAACTTACTAGTTCCATTATGAAAATTCAATCTGGTGTATTTCAAACAGAAATTATATTGATTGGAATCTAAAATTTTGAGATTTTTTTAATTCTCAATTTTTCGGCCTTTTTTTTTTTTAAGCGATCTACACATTTGTAAACTAAATTAATTCTCGGTTTTAAAAATCTTGCAAAAATAAAATACACATCCCTCACTTATTATTTTTGGAAAATTAGCAAATTAATAGTTAAATTAATCTGATTTGAAACAAACATTCCTTGCTTATGGCGTGAAATTTAGAATAAAATTACTTCTTAATCATAAAACTATGACTCGTTGACCTTTCAAGTAGGCCATGACAGCCGCTGTTATCAATCAGTTTTTGCTCATCTGAAAGTATGGTGACCAAAAATTGACATAACCCAATTTAACATTTCGTAAGGGGGAACAACCCTGGAAACATGTGACCTTTTAATGATAATTCTCTTATAAGTTTTCGTAGTAAAAGAAAATGTGTAGTTTAACATAAATAATAAAAAAATTAGAATTTTTTTTTAAATATTAATTCTAAATGATTTTTTCTTCTTCAGAATATGATATCCTAAAATTATATTATTTATAAAATCAATTAAAAGTTTATCTACATTACAAATGGCGTAGTTTTAATGCGTTTTTAATATATATATATATTATTGTCATCCGCAGACAGATCTGTTTCGCTGTATCACAGCTCATCAGTACGGTTAGACTCCGATATATATATATATATATATATATATATATATATATATATATATATATATATTCTGTCACGTTCAGGGGTTTGGATTTTTTTTTCTTATGGCATAATGTAAGATACTCAATAGTAGCTATATCAATATATATGCTGCCGTCATTTTAGACGATATAAATCTTTCGCCGTAATTTTTGACGGCACAGGCCTACTAATCATAATATATTTTAATGAATATTGTTATATTTTGTATATTCTGTTTGTTTCTCTGTCCGTAAAAATAGACTCGCCTGTTGCGGGATGATTTTTAGCAACCTGAGTAACGAGAGAATCCGTTGTTATGATAAAACAAAAATACTTAGTGACATTCATAATAAACAGGCGTCGTATTAGCATAACAAAGGGATTAAAAAATATTTAAAAATTAAGATTAAAAAGTTATGCAAATTATTAAAATTTACAATTATAAAATTACATTTGAAAAATTACACTGATAGATTTATTTTTAAGAAAAATAAAATAACAGAATACTTCTAATTACAGCTTAGTATCAATTAATATTGATAATAGGAAGTGCGTTGTGGTCCAGTGGATATCGTTCGGCACGAGAAATCGGGGGAGCCGAGTTCGAATTCCAGTTAAATTCATTGCATTCACTTACGCGCAAATACCTTTGGGAAAGGTATTAATCCGTCTCTTCCCTCCAGTTATTGGTTAAATAGACAGGACAGATTGGGTTCTGTAGCCTTGGTCGTCAACCAGTCTACCGCAGAAAGCAATGGCAACCTACTGCGGGATAATCTTCTGCCCAGTCAGTCATGTCTCTTTCGAGACATGATCGCCCAAGCGTGTATCACGTATGGCACTTAACTGACTGACTGATCAATTAATATAGTAGAAAAATATAACCAAATTATAAAATGTAGTTGTCATGGCAACATAGCGCATGCTAGGCGTTACACAACTAGGGTTAGAATTACGACATCGGAATTTTTTAAATGTTTTTTTCATTAAACTTAAAAAATCACATGATGTTAATGTATAAAGCCGTTTTATGTTACAGAAATTTCTCGATTATTTCTCATCTTCCTTCCATGTTCTGCCTTTTCAGTGTTACTCTGTTGAACTACGTCGCTGTTGTCTCAAGTTTTCACTTTATCTGGGCAGAAATTGTCCAGCTTTCGCGGCCATGATATTGGGTGCTTTTATTTTCGGCTGACCTGAACGAGATTACCACCACCTTTAAATTTGTTGTTTTTCATTGTTTTTGACTTTTTTCAGTGCGGTCTTATCGATTATTACATAAAATTGCCGATTATAAAAAAAATGGAAAAATTTCAACATTTAAACAATTTTAGGGGTTCTCACTTTTTCATACAACGTTATAGTAAATCGATCCTCCATTTTGGAACAACTAACGTTGGGGTCGCTTTGTTTTGTTTTTTTCGGGACGAGTTGTTGCTCTTGTTTTTGTCTTTTTCAAGTTTTCTTTAGTTCTTCCGATGGCATCTTCCTCGGAAACTCCAAGAATGGCTTTATTAAAAACTTCAGTTGTTGAATATGCGCCATGTCAGTCAGTTAAGTGCCATACGTGATACACGCTTGGGCAACCATGTCTCGAAAGAGACATGACTGACTGGGCAGAAGATTATCCCGCAGTAGGTTGCCATTGCTTTCTGCGGTAGACTGGTTGCCGACCAAGGCTATAGAACCCAATCTGTCCTGTTATTTAACCCATAACTGGAAGGAAGAGACGGATTAATACCTTTCCCAAGGGTATTTGCGCGTAAGTGAATACAATGGATTCAACTGGAATTCGAACTCGGCTCCCCGGCTTCTCGTTCCGAGCCGATAACCACTGTACCACAGCGCACAGCGCCATGTAAAAAAGTTAATTGCACAGGATCGATTTACTATAAGGTTGGATGAAAAACTGAGTCCCCCCCCCCCCACAAATTGTTTAAATGTTGAAATTTTTACAAATTGTTTTGTCAATCGGAATCTTTAGGGTTTAATCGATAAGATTACACTGAAAAAAGTTTTTTAAAAAATGATAATCAACAAATTTACAGGTGATGGTAATGTCGTACCGGCGAGTAGTTCCAAAATGGATGATCGATTTACTGTAACGTTGTATGAAAAACTGAGCCCCTCTATCGCTAAAATTGTTTAAATATTGAAATTTTTCAATTTTTTTTTTTTTTTTTTTGTCAGTAGGAAAGTTTAGGGTGTAAGCGATAAGATTGTACTGAAAAAAGTAAAAAAAGGAAAAAAGAAAAACAACAAATTTAAAGGTGGTGGTAGTCTCCTTCAGGTCCGCCTTATTTTCCTCTTCCGTACTGATTTTCGTTTTCGACCAGAATTCTTGAATTATGAGTGTTCTCTGTCAAGGTGTACGACCTCAATCAGAATATTTACAGTGCCAAACAACACAAACCTCTGAAGACTCTAGGATTTATTCCCAACGCCCCAATGATAACACAGGCAATAGGAGCCTGAAAGTCGCACTTTCTGGCAATTACAAACCGGGGGTCGGTGCATTTCTCAAGTCAGTCAGTTAAGTGTCATATGTGATACACGCTTGGGCGATCATGTCTCAAAAGACTGACTGGGCAGAAGATTTTCCCGCAGTAGGTTTTATTACTTTCTATGGTAGACTGGTTGCCAACCAAAGCTATAGAACCCAATCTGTCATGTTATTTGACCCATAGCTGGAGGGAAGAGATGGATTAATACCTTTCCCAAGGGTATCTGCGCGTAAATGAATGTAACGAATTGCACACGTATCCCTCTTTGAAGATCCAGCCGTAATCGGTCTGTTCTGCCATAGCAATGATTTGATATATAACTGCATTTGTTACATATTCTTTTGTTTGGTATAAAATTTCGCCCAGAAGTGTATTCGCATTTTGTTGTAAGATTTGAAAAAATATGTTGTTTTAAGATGTCAGTGAGTGTGAAAATGGAGGTGGTAAGCTGAGTTTTGTTTTGATGAACAGAGGTCAAATAAGTCAGTACCCGACGGATGACAGAGTACAACGGAAGTAACTCGTGTCGAGCGGGGTTCGCCTATTTAATAGATCAGAGAGACAGCAGTTTAGCAGTTTGCAGGTAGCAGTTGAAGACAGTTGAAGTCAGTTGAGTTGGGCTCATATGTGCGTGCCTATCTTCTACCAGACCCGAGAAGCCTCCTACTCCACAGCCAATGTCAACGAAGAAGCAAATAAAGACATGTTGTATATTTTTTATTTATATATACACTACTAAGAAATGATGTATTTCATACTATTTTTAGTATGTATTGCCAAGTGGATAATTCTAAATGAAAATAGAACGGTTCTTTTGTCATTATTACTTTGCAAAATTTTACAAGGCAAGGAAGCAAAGATTTAACTTAACTTATTAAATATTTATAAATTCATTTGATGCACATGTTATTGTGCAGTATTAACAAAAGAACCATTCTATTTTCATTTACAATTATTCACTTGGCAATAAATACTGAAAAATAGTATGAAACACATCATTTTTTAAAAACACTGGGGTGGCCTAATAATTATGGCCGGTAGTGTAGGTGTTGTTCGTTATTTATCGGCGAGGAAAAGTTTGTTATTTTATCAGAGAGAATACCGTTATTTTGCCTGCAAGAAGATAAACAAGTTTTGGTTCGAGTCTTATTTTCGTCGGCAAAGCAGTATTTACTCAAAGAAGAATATACAACACATTGTCTATTTAGATTCTGTCTTATTTTCTGCCTTAAAATAAAGTCATATGTAGAAATCAAATGACAGATCATCTCGAGAAATCTCTAGCATTTTGTGAATAATTAGAGAAATAAGAAATGTTTTAGGCAACAACTTCAGTCAGAAATTTGCAGATAAGAAAATTGAACCAAAGTAAAAACAATAAAAATGGATTTTATGGGATATGGACGTATTGTTATTTACATTCAGTTAAGTGCTATACATGATGCACTTATAGCACTTGTTATTTAACCCATAACTGGAGGGACGAGACAGATTAATAACTTTCCCAAGGGTATTTATGCGCAAGTGAATGCAAGGAATTCAACTGGAATTTGGACTCGGCTCCCTGATTTATCGCTCCGAGTCGATATCCACTGCACTACAAGGCACATCCAGCTAATGGCTAAATTACTTGACGTATACAATGTCTTTTAAGTACCAAGTAATCTTAAAAATGTCGTTGAATTGTGGTGAGCTATTTTAGTTTTAATCTAATAATATTAGCAGTTTTATTCCAATAATATCACTTGGCCACGACAAATTAATACAAAATTCGAAAAGTTTTAAAACTCTATAAATTATGGTAATTACAAATTTTAAAAATGAAAGAAATCCTTATAAAAAATCATTTTTAATAAAACAGTTTTTATTCAGAGAATCATGTCTATATTATATCCTATTTAGAAAAGCAATAAAAAAATCTGTTCTAATGCCTTAGTTATATAAAAATGAATTTCTCGAAATTTCATAAATTAAATGAAATAGAGGGGCGTAACAGATGAAAGAGAAAATATTTTATAAAGATTTAAAAGAAAAGAAAAATATTGCAAAAATAATTTCATTTCTGACTCTCAAATGACGCGTAATTTAAGATCCCGCGTTAACGTTAGAAAACAGAATATTTAACCGAAATGTCTAAGATTTTAGAAATAAGTTTAAAAAAACTAGAGTATCTCCTTTGATCTTCTTTCTTAAAAATAACACAAAGACTTTCGCGGTAAAATTTTGTTTTTATTATATTTTGGACATGTTTTCATTATGCATGGTTATTTTTCTACGAACTTTTGGAGGACCCCTCTCTCTCTCTCTCTCTCTCTCTCTCTCTCTATATATATATATATATATATATATATATATATATTTTTTTTTTTTTTTTTTTTTTTCGTTATCCACATACAAGCCTGTTGCGTTGTATCACAGCTCATCAGTGTGGCTAGACATCCACTTGCTTCTGGCCGGGATCGAAACTCGTCCGATTTGGTGTCAGCCGTAGTTGCTAACCCATATATATATATATATATATATATATATATATATATATATGGGTATAAATGTAAATAGGTATACATATGTGTATACACGCCGGAATACACACCGAATATTTATCTGGTGTTAATATACCAATGCTCAATGGAATGTAACAGAGCTTTAATATATATATATATATATATATATACGACAGTAGATTTTTTTTTAAAGTTTGTCTTCAAATTAAGGGTGCAACACACAAAGAAATACAACGCCAACCAACTGGCAGAAATTATCAAATATAATCTTAAAAGAACAAACCAAACCCTTCCAAAAAGTCTTTGGCTGCCTTCTCTGGCTGTTTCTCTTCATGTCGTCGCAATCGAATAAGAACAAAAGAAAACCTACGAAATACAACAAATAAAAAACGCAACTCTTTCAAAAAAAAACTTCGTAATTCCAATTATGACTGTCTCTCATCGTACTTACAGCGAGCGAAAAAGCGAAAAGCTAACCTTCGAAATGATCAAACAATGGCGCTTGTCTTCATCTGCTTCTCATTTTTTTGGCATTCAGAAAAAATGTGAAAAATAAAGCTTAGCAAATATGTCTACCGTCCGTGGGCATTTGTCCATACCTTTGGATTTATGCGCATAAGTTAACGTCTATTTCTCTACATTTGACATATACTGATAGACGTTAGTTTGACCCCATAGCCTCACTCATAAAAGAACCAGTGTAAACACTCACGATCAGTAGCGCTTAAAATACAAACCATCACTCAGCATTTAGTGGTTCCAGACAACAGATACTGAAGACGCTCCAGTATCCAAGACGTGCTCAGTTCTGATTGAGTCAGTCAGTCAGTTACACGCTTGGGCGATCATGTCTCGACAGAGACATGACTGACTGGGCAGAAGATTATCCCGCAGTAGGTTGCCATTGCTTTCTGCGGTAGACTGGTTGCCGACCAAGGCTATAGAACCCAATCTGTCCTGTTATTTAACCCATAACTGGAAGGAATAGACGGATTAATACCTTTCCCAAGGGTATTTGCGCGTAAGTGAATGCAATGAATTCAGCTGAAATTCGAACTCGGCTCCCCGATTTCTCGTTCCGAGCCGATATCCAATGCACCACAATGGGTAAACAGAAAAATATTTATATTTAATAAATACTCGTCTACAACTGACTTGTAACAAATATGATTCATTTTTGAAATCTGTTTTAAGTAAATGAAAATATCTTCAACGCCGTAAAATATGGAAAGTATTGTAAATATGTCGAAATTATATATGTATATCTATTTTAAGATTTCATGCATATGGACTTCGCATATTTGTGCACAATAATAATAATAAAGTAGAGTGTTAGCTGTATCTTCTGAATGGAGATATTTCTTTGTGCATGCGCGTAGCAGACATAACAAGAGTCTGAAAACGAGGCTTGTAAACTATTGTAATTTATACAACTTTTGAATTTATTTTAGCTTCTACCCCTAGTCAGCACTTCGAACTCCCTCTGATAATCTGACAGCCAGTGGCTTCTCAGAAATGGGCGTGAATATACACAGACATTCTTCAGGATCGATCAATTTGTTTCTGAGAAATACCGACGGGAGGAGCCAATAGACGTATAGAGAAGATCGACCAGCAGAAATGTCGGGATTGAATCAACCAACTTCAAAGGACTTCTATTGAATTACTCATTCGACTCCGAATTGGAGGCATGAGGGTTAGTTTTTGTCACGGGTCTGGCTGGGTCGTCACATATATGCTGTACGCTGGTCGGGAAGTGAATTTTCTGAAATACTGGTCGCATGGGTAGAGACTAAAATATGAATTCTGATTAATGGTTATAGTTTGGGGTGCTTTCCTTTCGCTGATCGATTGAGCACTGTTGCGAGCAAATCGCCTAGATTCTTTGCTTGCCGAGTCTACCCCCCTGTCTCTCTCTCTTTCCACACACACTTGCGAATCTACACTTTCTTCCTCCTTCTCTTTAATTGTCAAGAGTCGGGTAATAAATGATTTTTGAATCTACATGCTTGCAGTTTAAATTTTTTTTTTTTTTTGCAATATGTGGAAATATTTTTATTAAACCGAAAAAAAACAAGAAACGAAAATATTAATAAGTTTTCTATAAAATTATTATATTTGCAAAATAATTATTCTCACGCGCATGAGCACACACACACACACGCACTCTCTCTCTCTCTCCCCTATCTCTCTCTTTCTCCTCCTATATCTGTCGTTTTTCCTTTTCTCTGTTTGTCCCACTCTTTCTCACCATATCTATTTCTTTCTCCCCGCTCCTTTCTCTCTATATATATAATAATAGTTTTTTCTTCATTCTTTCTTTGATTTTTTTCAATCTTTACGATGTCTAAAGAAAAGAGACTGTTATCGCCAGCTAAATTCAAATTAAGTGTAATTACTTATGCAAAATAGTATGGAAATGGAACTTTGGTAAATGTTCGTTTTAGGTGCCGACGGCTTTCCCCCCTTCAAATCTATCCAAAATAGCATTATTTCTATGCAAATGTATATGCTGAACTCAAATCAAAAATTAGTTATTGAAGAAATTTACGTTTTTTGTTTTGAAAGTCCATAAAAAAACAAACTATATCTCACACTTTTTCTCTCCCGTAACGCTCACAAAGTCAGAATTTGTGTCGAATTTTGGCCCATTTTCTTCCTTTACTGAAACTTCCTGCGATGTACTTCCTGTTATGAGAGTAACAAGCGTAGAAATACAATAGCGCATTACTTTAATTTCCGGAAGTACATCGCCGGAAGTATCAGTAAATGAAGAAAAATTGACAAAACATCTGCCAAAATTCGTTCAAATGCTCAGTACGTCATTCTGCAGTTAATTACATGACTTCGTTAGAGTTACAAGAGAGAAAAAGTGCAAGATATAGTTCGTTTTATTTATGGACATTTAGATAAAAATTGGTAAGTTTCTTCAATAACTAACAGTTGATTTGAGTTCAGCATATACATTTGCACAGAAATAATGCTATTTTGGATAAATTTGAAGGGGAAAAGCGTCGGGACCTACAACGAAAATTTACCGGAACTATTACAGGATTTTAAAGCACACTAAACAGTAAATTTTGTCTCTTTATTGCCACTTTTTCCTCCTTTTATGTTTTTAACGCTTTTGTATTAAAAAATGGACTATTTTTTAAAGAAATAAATTGAATTTTTGTTTAATAAAAATTCTTCAAATACGACTGTAGTTTTTTTTTTAAAAAAAAACAAACTTTCTCTCCAAATTACGGGTGCAGCACTCAAAGATCAGCAACGACACCCGACTGATGGAAATTGCAGAAGATAATCTTATAAAAACAAATCCCTTTCCTAAAAATTTCGGAAAACCTACAGAAAACAACAAATAGAAAACGAAACACTTTCAACAAAAGAAGCTTCATTGTTTCAACTTCGACAATCTCACATTGACGCAAGCAGCGCCGTAGCTGGTGCTAAAAAAACACCGGGCACAGAGAAAATTGCTTGGATTTATTAGTTGACAATGTGATGACGTCATCAGTGTCATCTGTTTCCAGAAACTATAATTTTTGCGGATTTTTTCGGCTATTCCAATGGAAATTAGGCACAGAACGTGAACGAAAGCAGGAAATCGGGTTCGAACTTTCTGAGTATAACCAGTTTTTTCCCCCAAAATAAATAAATAAACAGATTTTTACTGCGTTCATTTGGATGTTTATTTCGTTTTTCTTTCTTTCTTTCTTTCTTTCTTTCTTTCTTCTTGAATTGTTTAGTTTGATTTCTGACGAAGACATTTTTCCTTGCCCGGATTTTCACTATGATTGCACGGATCGGCCCGGACCCGTGCCCGTTGTGCCCGGTAGTCAGATACACGGCCATGGACGCAAGTGGAAGCGGGCAAACAAAATCTTGGAACAAATCAAACAATGGCGGTCGTCTTCGACTGTTTCGTATCATTTGCCTACAAGAAGAAAGGCGAAAAACAAGAGGTGATAATATTCTTCTTCTTCTTCTTATTCTCCTCCTCCTCCTTCTTCTTCTTCTTTTTCTTCTTCTTCTTCTATGTGCCATGTCCCTTCAGGACGTAGGCGATCATGGCTTTCCACGTCTCCCTATCCCTAGTGGCTCTGAGCACGCCTTCTCCCTGTTACACCATGCAACCCTCGTTCCGTCATCCATCTGATCAGGTCCTTCAAATATGTTATCCGCTGCTTTCCCCTGTCTCTTTTTCCCTCTATCTGGCCTGTTAGTATCAGATTCTCCAAGCCCTCCTTTCTCATTGAGTGTCCCAGGAACTTCAGGTGTCTCTTCATGATGCTTAGTATTAATTTCCTTTTCGTTTCCATCATTTCTAAGATGGAATGCTCGATCCATGAGATTCGCAGGATCCTTCTGTCGAACCACATTTCAGTTGATTCAGGTTTTTTCTTAATCTTTGATGATATTGTCCAGCATTCACTGCCATAATGAAGAACTGACATCACATAGCAATCCAGTACTCAATGTTATGGAGATTTAGGACAACAAATAAAATGTTTTGAACAAATTTTGGGGTTTTTTTTTTGTTTAGCAGTCTCCTGTCATTTTGCTGTAAAATGAAAGCTTCAAATCTATAGACGATAACCTTTCAACCAACAAGTTGAACAAATATTGATTTTGGCACCATTGTGGAAATAAATCAAACATTAGGTCCTACATTTAATATTTCTAACAGTATTATACTTCTTGAAGTATACTATGCATAGTAGAACTGTTTATTCTTTGCACTAAATTGTCACTATTTCTTCCTCTTTACTTTTTGAGAAATATGTACATGAGTATCGCATTGACTTTCGCTTGTTCTTCCAGCGTTATCACAACCGGCAGCAATAATCGGGAGGTTAGAGGTTTTAAGAAACGTGAAACCACTTCTTAACTGCTTTTGGTCCCAGCTCCAATCTGACCTACGGTGGTAGATCCTGTTCGAGTCCCATCAATGAGAAAATAACAATAAGTACATTGCTAAACAGTATAAAAATAACTTTTTATAAAGAAAAAAAGAATACATTAAAAAAATATCAACAATACATTTTATGATCTACAAACATATTTAAAAAATAACATTACATTTGTCCTGAAAGTATAAAATTGTGTTCAAAATATATAGATTTCAATATTAAACACCCATAGAGGTATTGATATGTTGCTAACAAAACAAACTAACTAGCTTTATTTGAAGGCAAATATTACAGGAAATGACGTAATCCCATGAACCCTTGTAAGTAACAACCTCATGAATCCGAGTTGTCAATTAGTCAGACTATAATTTTTCAACTTCAAAATGATAACAATCAACTTCAAAATGGACTTATTTTCAAGTAAAAAGATTAATCAACTCCAAAATGGATTAATCAACTTCAAATTGGATCAATTAACTTCAAAATGGAACAATCAACTTCAAAATGGAACAATCAACTTCAAATTGAGAAAATGTCAAAAAACTAAAAACAATCAATTTCAAAATAAGATTAAACAACTTCAAATTGGAATAAACAACTTCCAATTGAGATATTTTTTTGGTAAATTGAAAATTATTTTTTCAATTAATTTACCCCATGAGTAAGGAAATTGATTGTTTGTTTTCATTATATAGATGAAGAAAAACCAAAATACAAACAATTTAGAGGCTAAGAAAGCATCGGGTGAGCCTACAGTAAAAGTAGGAGGAGAAAGTCCTGTATGGGCAAAAATGATGATGATGATGATGATGATGATGATGATGATGATGGAGAAACCGTTACAAAAGAAGCTAACGAAGAATTAGCAACAGCTCCAAAGAGGACTTACCTCAAGGTAATTGTGGGTGGCGAAAAAAAAGGCCCTGATTTTAGCTGCACATGCCGCAGCAGGAAATTCGAAAGACCTGGCAAGAACAATTGGTGTACCTCTGCCAACAGCCTACCGTTTGTTAGACCAGGGTGCTGATAAGAGTGACTCTAGGGGAGGAGCAAGAAAATATAAAATTACGCAAGAGCATAAGAATTTCATGACCGAATTAATTGGAAACTCTCCTAGGGTCACTCTTCAAGACATTGTAAATAAGTTGGTCGAAAAGTATGAGGTTCGTGTGACAAAAGAATGCATAAGAAAGCACTTGGACTTCATGGCTTTTACTTTGAAAGCGGTTCATTATGAACCAGAAGCTGTCAATAATAATGTCAATAAGGCGAAACGTAAGGTTTGCGCAGTAGCTTTATTAGAAATTCAGTCCCAAAGTGTACCAGTTTTTTATACGGATGAAACCAATTTTAATCTCCATATTTCAAGAAGAAAAGGTCACTCTAAAAAAGGCAAAAGGTACACTACAGTCGCGACCGGATCAAGCGGAAATAACATCCATGTGATTGGATGTATTAGTAATAATGGATTAATCCATCATAAAATTAAAAGAGGTTCTTTCAAAAAAGAGGATGCGAAAGAATGGACCAGGGAATGCCTTAGAAAGGCAAATGAAATTTGTGAAAGGAGATTTGTCTTAGTTATTGATAACGCTCCTTGCCATACTTCAATTGAAGAAGTTGTGGAGAAGGCTGAATTTAGGTAACACCAAATTTTCAGACTTGCCTCCTATAGTCCGATGTTAAATCCCATTAAAACGGTTTAGTCAGTCATTAAAGCTGAAGTAAAAAGAAGTATGGCAGACTCAATTGTTGGGATTTTAAGAGGTGATGGCCAGGGATTTTTAACTACTAATAAATTCCGCCTCAGCAAGTTAGAAGCGATGATCTCCGAGGCAATTAATAATATTTCCCCTGAGACTTGCACTAACTTCGTATCTGGAATACAGAGATTACTTCCCTTTGTAATTAACTTAGATGATGTAATCTTTTAAATAAATTTCTTAGGAACGTTTATATTTTTTTATATCCCTTTTAAGTAAAAATAAAAGAATAAATATTAAATTTATTAGTATTATATTAATTCTCAATTTGAAGTTGATTAATCCAATTTGAAGTTGATTATTTCTAATTTTGAAGTTGTTTTCCAATTTGAAGTTGATTAATCCATTTTGAAGTTGACTGATCCATTTTGAAGTTGATAAATTCATTTTGGAGTTGATTAATTTTTGTACCTGAAAATAAGTTCATTTTGAAGTTGATTATTATCCTTTTGAAGCTGAACAATTATAGATTCATGAATGAATAATGAAAAATTTTACATCGTCTATTGAGGATGACCGCTGATCTCCAATGGAAAAAAAATGATGAAGCCTGCCGTTTAGGGGTTAACTACAATTGTAATTTTTTTTTTTTTTTTTTTTTTTGAGCGTTTTTCATTTTTTGATCTCAATATGTAAGGTGAAAAAAGTGGTTCCCGAAGAAAAATCTGCTTAAGTTCAAATCAGACTAGAATCTCATTCCGTATTACCGACCGGTACCACCATTTACTGACTCCAACAATTGTGATGTAAAGCAACAAAAATTAAAACGGAATAAATTACAAAAACGACAAAAAAATTAATAATGATTCATTTAATAAATTTTTCAATGTATTATTAACACTCTCGAAATTCCTGGATATGGAGATATAAACTACATTTAGCAGCAAAGGCTTCTAATCAGGAGATTAGAGGTTTTAAACCTCTTAATTGCTGTTCATCTCAGATTCACCTTTACCCGGGATGGAAGTGTCTGTTAAGGTCACAGCTGTAGGCAGATAATGAACCCCAAACAAAATCAAAAAACTATGAAAGTATAAAAGTACATTTCTAGAGTAAAAATACCAGCAATACATTTATATATAAAAAAATGACCAACAATATATATTTATAGTAAAATGACCAACCATACAAATTTATAGTAAAATTACCGAGAAAACAAATTTATAGTAAAATGACCAACTATACATATTTATATTAAAATTACCAACAATACATATTTATAGTAAAATGACCAAGAATACAAATCTATCTAAACTTATTTGTAAACGGAAATTTGTCTGTGTGTGTGTGTCTGTGTGTGTGTGTCCGTTACCTATAGACTCCGAAACGGCTGGACCGATTTTCTTGAAAATTTGTACAGTTGTACTATAAGCGTCTGCGAGTGTTCTTACTTAGGTTTTGTGTCGAGGTACCCCCGATAAATATCGAAAATCGATAATCGAAAAAATCGGGTTATAGAAGAAGTGGTCCGATTTTAATCAAATTTCATACACTCATAGACAAAGACATAAGAAACAATATTCAGAAGTTTCAAGGTTGCATCTCTTACAATAGTGCAGAAAATCGAAAATATAGACATATATAAAAGGCAAGATGGTTGTGTGTGTGTGTGTGTGTGTGTGTGTGTGTGTGTGTGTGTGTGTGTGTGTGTGTGTGTGTGTGTGTGTTTTTTTATCTACCTGTATGTCTATTTTTTCAGCCCTTTCATTTTAGTTTTTGCTTCGGTTCGGGATTGGTTTAAATAGGTATAATTGTAGTTCTTAGTCTCAGCCATGATACCATGATACTCAGGGGACTTATTTAGCCTTCAAAATTCAGTTTACGACGAAAAACACTTATTTGATGCCGATACCAGGAAATCAAAATTGACTTACATCCATTCAATTTTTTTTCAGTCTACGGTTTCGCTTTAACTGGAAACAACTATTGCTTTTTAGTCTTTCGTGCCAACGTCTAAAGAGTCTGAGCTCCAGGACCATGGATTATTTTTAAAGCTTTCATTATACCCGAGCAACGCCGGGCTATACTGCTAGTTTATAGTAAAATGACCAACAATACAAATTTATAGTAAAATTACCAACAATAGAAATTTATAGTATGATTACCAAAAATACATATGTATAGTAAAATTACTAACAATAAACATTTATACTAAAATGGCCAACAATACAAATTTATAGTAAAATTAATAAGAATACAAAATTATAGTAATATTACCAACAATACAAAATTATAGTAATATTACCAACAATACAAATTTATAGTAAAATTAGCAACAATACACATTTATATTAAAATGACCAACAATACATATTTATACTCAAATTACCAACAATAGACACTTAAAGCAAAATTACCAAAAATACATATTTATAGTAAAATTAGCAACAATACAAATTTATAGTAAAATGACCAAAAGTACAAATTTATGGTAAAATTACCAATAATACACATTTATATTAAAATTACCAAAAATATATATTTATAGTAAAATTACAAAAATACATATTTATAATAAAATTACCAACAATAAAAATTTATAGTAAAAATACCAACTATCCAAATTTATTGTAAAATGACCAACAATGCATATTTTTAGTAAAATTGCCAACAATACAAATTTATATTAAAATGACCATCAATGCATATTTATAGTAAAATTACAAAAATGCATATTTATAGTAAAATTTCCAACAACACAAATTTATTTGTAAAATGACCAACGATACAAATTTATAATAAAATTACCGACAATACAAATTTATAGTAAAATGAGTAACAATAAATATTTATAATCAAATTACCAAAAATACATTTTTATATTAAAATGACCAACAATCCCAATTTATAGTGAAATTACCAACAATACATATTTATAATAAAATTACCAACAATACAAATTTATAGTACAATGAACAACAATGCATATTTATAGTAAAATTACTGAAAATACATATTTTTAGTAAAATTACCAACAATACAAATTTATAATGAAACGACCCAAAAGAAGTTGATATGCCGTTAAACAAACAAATCAATCGTTTTATAAATATGTATTTTTTTTTTTCATTTTCTATGAATTGTATTGTTGGTACTTTTACTATAAATATATATTGTTGGTCATTAATAGATTTGTTATTCTGCTTTCACAACTGAATACATGGTAGATGATACTCAGCTTTTGTGCATATACTTGTTTGTGTGGACATAATTACTAGAGGTGAGGATATGTGTGTTTTATGTTCTTGTTTTGTTGAAGTTATATTTTAGAATACAGGTTGGTTTAAGAAATTGTATAATATTGTATGAATTGATGTCATTAAATTGTTGGTTAGTTGGTTGACTTTGCTTAGAGGCATATTAACCGCTATAGATTATTTAATGCCGAAATCTAAGAAATTTGAACAACATTTTATACCCTTCAACTAAATATATTTTGTATGCAATTCGTCTACAGATAAAATTTATTGCTGGCTTTATTTTTGGGGGCTTTAAATGTTGGTAATAATTTTTAATGCAGGTCAGCCAGTTAAGTGCCATACGTGAAACACGCTTGGGCGATCATGTCTCGAAAGAGACATGACTGACTATGCAGAAGATTATCCCACAGTAGGTTGCCATTGATTCCAGCTGTAAACCGGTTGCCGGTCAAGGCTATAAAACCCGATCTGTCCTGTTATTTAACCCATAACTGGAGGGAAGAGATGGATAAATACCTTTCTCAAGGGTATTTGCGTATAAGTGAATGTAATGAATTCAACTGGGATTCGAACACTGCTCCACGATTTGTCGTTCTGAACCAATATCCACTGCACATCCGCGTTGTAATTTTTACCATAAAAGGGTTAGTTTTTTTTCTTTTTATACTTTCTTATTGTTTTGTTTAGGAGTTCACTATTTTCCCATAGTTGAGACGCTAACAGGTGCTATCAGCTCGAGTCAAGATGGACCTGGGAACAACAGCAAGAAGTGATTCCACGCTCCTCAAAGCCTCCAATCTCTGACTCAGAGGTCTTGATGCTGGATTTAGTTTATCGTCGTATCTAGAACTTATAGTAAAATATATTTTATCTGTAGTTGAAGAAATTTCAATTACGTTCCAAATATATTTAGTTGAAGCTATAAAATTGTTTAGATTTATTAATTTAATAACCCATACAGGTGTTGATATGTCACTAAACAAAATCAAACAAACAAAATTCTGTAACTGTTAAATTTTATAGAGCTGAGAACTTGAGTCTCGCAGAAAAACAGACACTTGTAGTCGGTGAGAAAATCTTTATTTTTCTTATAATTGAAAGTGGAATGTTTTTCCGTTGTCTTATCCAATATAATATTGTTGAGCGCGCGTGAGTGGGTGTCCATTTAATTGCTTTATATTCAACCAACTGCACAATTAAAAAGCAATAAAAAGAAACTCAACCACCTGCAAATAATACAATATTAAAAAGAAGTCAACACAATAAAAGCAATCAAAATGAAGCAACCATCTGTAAAATCAGTCACATACCAAAATTTTAAATTGCACCAAGCTCCATATAAACCAGATTAAAACTGGGACACAACAGCAAATTGAAAAACATTCCCTGACGAGTGAAGACATCATGATGGTGTCCTAAGGAAACTTCGAAGTCGACATGGCTCTGCTTAGTTAAGTGACAAACTTCTCTACATTATTCTTATTAAAGTTCTATCTATATCTCGATATCGAGCACTTTATGACAAACAACCTGCTTGCCAAAATGTCTAAAAGAAACACTATAAAAACAACAATCTTGGCATTAAGCCTTATCACAACTCAACAATATATATGTGTGTGTGTGTGTGTGTGTGTGTGTGTGTGTGTATAAATATAAAAGAGTGAACATTGAAATCAACACTCTTTTATATTTACATACGCTCTATCTCTGATATTGAGCACTTTATCCTATAAATATAGCACACCTTAAAACTATATATATATATATGTGTGTGTGTGTGTGTGTGTGTGTGTGTGTGTGTGTGTGTGTGTGTGTGTGTGTGTAATAGAAATATTTATTTTGTCACTTAGCTAACATATAGCAATCATCACACCGTCCACTCATCAGGAGATACCAGAAACTGACTGTTTATTTTATCGTTTTTCGTCATTTTCGTATTGAGTTAAAAATAATTTCTGCACTTGTCATTGCGTGCGTGCGTGCGTGCGTGCGCCTTCGTGTGCATGTATGGATGTGCGTACGTGTAATCTCATGCGTAAGTAATGTTGAAATTTATCACATTTCATTTTTCCAAAACAGTATTACACGCACCTAGTGCCTTGAGAGTTTGTAACACTATTGTATAGTTTTATAATGTTTATTTAAATCTGTTTAGATTTGCGGTGTGAGTAAACTAAGATTTGACCAATTTTACAGAGAGCAATTTATCAAGCTGCTTTTTTTTTTCTTTCTCGCTCTCAAATATTAAATATACAATATTGAATGATACGCTGTATTTTTTGCCCTTCAACAATTTGTAAGATTGATTTCATTCACAACAATTGCTTTATCCGGAAACCCGCCATTTTATTCTATTTTGTTTTTCTTTTTTCAATATCAAGTCTGAACTTCCAAGTCGGTAATGTCTTTAGAGCAGCAAATAAACAATAGCCAACCTCTATGTCATCTAAGTGGAGAAACAAAAGTCAGTTTGCTTCGGTTGTAAGAAACGGTCGATAGAGGAGGGCGATTGACCTTTCCATCTATCAAAAGTTATCTGTATGTACAAAGCTTGAAAAAGACAAGTAGATTTCAATCGAGAAAGTGATTTGTCAAATCAATGTTTTCATTGAAAAAAAAAATAGTAAAAAGCGATGTGCTTTCGATTATTTTATAACAGTACTAGCTAATGTATCCGCTACACGCGGCTTTAAAAGTTTCATTCCTAACAGAATTAAATAAAAAAAGAATATCTCTGCTTCACGTGCATGACTTTATTGATACAAGATCTGGAATAATTTCTTTACGTATTTTTTTCTATATCAAACCATAAATTCAAAAGCGATTCCACAATATAAATTTACATTAGGTATAGACTTTGATAATGCCAAATCCCCTTTTTCTCATGGTTATACTTATTTTTTAATTAGTGGAACACTAGAGCAACAGGCTGTGCACTTGTTCAGGGTGCATGATAAAGTGATCCCTTTCGGCAAAATGCTAAAATAATCTCACGAAACAGTCAAATTGGCATCAACACAATATCGTAGACCATACAATTAATTTTGTAATAGAGATAATAAGTTCTTCTTTCTGCCGAGTCCCTTCAAGCCTGATACGATCATGGCTCTCCACAACTTCCTATTTTGTGTAGCTCTAATTAATGTTTGTCCCCTTATTGCCCCACCCAGTACATGATCTACCTACCATCCATTTACAGAAACTCGTTAATTAGGTTGATCATGGCTTTCCACAACTTCCTAACCACTGAAGCTCTAAACAATTTTTGTTCCCCTACTATCCCTCCCAGTGCCTGTTCAGCTATCCATTTACACAAACTCGTTAAATAGGTTACTCAGTTTCACTATGTTCCTTTTTGCTTTCCATACGCCCAGTGAGTGTTGAATTCTTCAAGCCTCTTTTCCTCTTTATGTAATACATCACTCAATATGTCCCAGGCCTGGCATATAGATGGTGCCACTAACAAAAAATCTATGTAATTTTTATGAAGTAATAACCTTTAAATGGTACGTGACAAAATTTAGGCCCAGTTGAATTATTAGTTTACAAATTACAGTTATTTAAGTGAACCTACTGTTGCAAAGTTTCAAAACAATGGAAAAATCTGAATTTCGTGTTGATAAAGCATTGTTTTCAGATAGAAAAAATACTGTTCAAGCAAAGCAATTGCTTGATAAGTGTTATTCAGACTATGCTGTGGGAAACAATGGTTAAGAGGTGGTATGCTGACTTTAAACGCGGCCGTACAGACACAAATGATGCTGAACGCTCACGTCGCCCAAAATCGGCAGTTGTCCCGGAAAACACTAAAAAATCCACAAATTCGTTTTGATCGATCGTAAATTGAAGTTGCATGAGATAGCAGAGGAGTTGAACTTATCAGAAGACAGTGTATTGACTATTTTGCATGAACATTTGTTAATGAGAAAGCTGTGTTCAAAGTGGGTGCCGCGTTTGCTCACAGTCGATTAAAAACAAAAATTTATCGACGATTTAAAGCGTTGTTTGCAACTGTTTCGACGCAAATGAATTTTTGCGTTAATATGTGACAATGAATGAAGCATGGATCCACCCACCGGAGTGAAATCGGCAGTCAGGTGAGTAGACAGCAACAGGTGAAAGCGGTCCAAAGCGACCAAAGACGCAACCATCAGCAGGCAAGGTTTTGGCCTCAGTATTTTAGGATGCACAAGGTATTTTGTTTATCGATTATCTTGAGAAAGGAAGAACCATCAATAGCGAATATTATATAGCATTATTGGCGCGTTTGCAGAAAGAAATCCCCCCCCCCCAAAAAACGGCCACAAATGAAGAAGAAAAAGTGATATTTTACCAGGACAACTCACCGTGTCATAAGTCTATCGCAACGAAGGCAAAACTACATGTAATTGCACTTCAAATTGCTTCTGCATCCACCCTATTCTCCAGATCTGGTCTCCGGCAACTACTGACCTCAAAAGAATGCTCCAAGGAAAGAGATTTGGCTCTAAAGAAGAAGTGATATCGGAAACTGAGGCTGATTTTGAGGCCAAAGACAAATCGTTCTATAAAATAGGAATCGAATTGTTAGAGAAGTGTTGGAATCCTAGAAGGAGACTATGTTGTTGAATAAATTCGAATTTTGCCTAAAAATTGTTTTATTAGTTAGGCCAGGGATTTACTGAGTAATGTGTTATAGTAGACATTTCAACAGTCTATTTTTTATTTTAACTCTTTTTTTTATTTTTCTTAAAACTTGCTCGTTACTTACACGGTCAGTCCATAGTATTCTCATCATCCTTTTGTAGCTTCCAGTCTCCTCTTTATCTGTAAAGAAACTGACCAACATTCTTTCTTATAGGCACATTTATATTACGTAACAGTTTAGCATTCTATTTATTCTTAACAACTATCGACTCATATTGGACAAAGCATATGATCGAAATTCTTGATTCGTGTCTGTAAGCGAGACTTTTTCTAAACTAAACACATTTAAGACAGATTCGCTGTCGATTCAGTTAAAATTCAAATAACATTTTTAATTGCATAAAAAAATAAATAAATTCAACTGTTTCTTCATTTTTTTTACCTTACCATAACTTACAATGCTTTACAGTTAAACATTTCCGGTAGATGATTGTCCTGGGTATGACAGCAAACAGCATCCGGCAGCAAGGCCTCTGATTGAGAGGTTGTGAAGAGCATGGAACCACCTCTTAATTGCTGTTGTTCCGATATCCACCCTGACCCGGAGTGGTAGCACCTGTTAGGGTTCCAGCTATGGGCAAAAGGTTAACCCTCAAAATGAAGTCAAACCAATATGAAAGTATAAGAATAGACTTTTATAGAAAAATTTACATTTTCGAAAGAAAAATATTATCAACAATACATTTTTTAAGGAAAAAACTATCACCATAACATATTTTTAAAATAAAAAATTATTGCCGTAATACATTTTTGAAGGAAAAAAAATATTACCAGCAATACATTTTTTAATGGGACCCAGCCCTTAAAAACAAACCCCAATGAATCTTGATACTCGAAAAGAAAAAAGTATTACTAGACACAAAACTTATATAAAAACAACAATAAATTGTTGAAAGAAAAAGGTATTACCAGCAATAAAATAAATAAAAATTTAGTTGGCAATAAATGACCCGCCGTGGTTGATTTGCCATAAAAACAAAACAACCAACCAACCAACATTTTTTAATACAAAATTAGAAGACATCTTCAGTTTTCTGAAAAAAAATTTCTAATTTTCAACAAAATCTGACTAAATCGCCCCTCTCACTATAACCAAACATTAAAAAAATACCTTAAAACCCTACCTTTTTGGCAGTGAATAACCCCCAGATGTATATGCCGTTAAACAGGGCTCACTCAGTCGGGTAGATGACGCTCGACAGTTCAGGAAGACAGTCTAGTGGAAGGAAAACCCTGATTTTAAACTTCCGCCTGCAAACACTGGGATAGCCATAAAAGTAACTTCAGACAGAAATTCCGAAGTAAGAGTCCCGGAAGGCGGTTGGCTGTCAACACTAACAACCTTCCGGTAACACCTGCAACCAAGCCGGCCCAAAATTTACGCTTCTGGATCTTGTTGGCATGCAAAGAAAGGGTACATGTAGCCTGGGAATCGCACGGCCTCAGTATACCTACCCCGCAAGCCTGCGCTCTGGAGAGGTCACTCCAGCCTCGCTACCAAAAGACTGGATTTCAATCAACATTTTTTTTTGACAAGATCAACGGATACCTACTCTAGTTAAACATCTTTTCCGCTTAAACTATTTTATTTGATGAGGGATAATCTGTTGGAAAAAAATAAATAGGAAGATCTTCAAATGTTCCCTAGAGGGAAGAAGATGTTAACGTGATTAGAATTATTTTAATGAAAATATTTTCCATTGCAACTTTGACCTCACAGAAAAATGTATCAAATCTTTCCAAATTATAATCAAGATTTCCCATAATTTTCTTTATGCCGCGATTGACATTGCATTCAAATTCCATACTAGATAGTCAAAGGAAGGCAGGTGTAAAGAAAACCTAGACTTAATCCCGGCCACCGAATGCTAAATTATGTGACCGCATACCTACAATTTGGGACAGATAGATATATAAATAATCACCAGAGAAATGAATGTGCACTCTTCGACAGTCACCCATACAGCGCAGACAAAATCGATGGATGGATGGATGGATGGATGGTGAACGTGTCGGACCCGCGACGACGAGGCTTACACCGCAGACTGGCAGAAAGTAACTGACCTTTGAAATGAATAAAGGTAAAATGCCAAATACAGGTCGGGGATACCAGAATCAAGCAGGTACAAAAATTTAAATACCTGGGAAGTGTTATAACAGAAGACGGAAAGTGCGACACAGAGATCCGAAGGCGAATTGGCATGGCGAAGCAAGCATTCCAGAAGTTGAGTAAAGTATTAAGAAACAGGACAGTTTCGCTAGAAACTAGGAAGAGAGTACTGTATTGCTAGGGGATATCCGTCCTTCAATATGGCAGTGAATGCTGGACAATACCATCAAAGATGAAGGAAAAACTTGAATGTGGTTCTACAGAAGGATGCTGCGAATCTCATGGATAGAGCATGTGAGCAATGTTGATGTCTTGGAAATGATGAAAACAAAATGGAAATTAATACTGAGCATCAGGAAGAGATAGCTGAAGTTCCTGGGACACGCAATGAGGAAGGAGGGCCTGGAGAATCTGATACTAACAGGCTAGATAGAGGGAAAAAGAGACAGGGGAAAGCAACGGATAACATATTTGAAGGACCTAATCAGGTGGCTGACAGAACGAGGATTGCGTGGTGTAACAGGAGAAGGCGTGCTCAGAGCCATCAGGGATAGGGAAACGTGGAAAGCCATGATCGTTTACGTCCTGAAGGGACATGGCACATAGAAGAAGAAGAATGAAAATTCAAGTCGAAATTTGCATTGAATGCACAAAAACAAACCTATTTTGAATTAGGACAAAAAGAAAACATGGATCAAGTCCCAGAGACTTTTCTTAATATTCTGTGTACTAATGCATAACTTTTTCATCTTCTTTAGGACATTGGCGATCATGGCTCTCCAGAATTTACTGTCTTTTGTAGCTCCTAATAAATTTTGTTCTATTTATAGAAATTGAGGATGGGACGTCTTGAAAACTTCTCAACCTGTCCTATTTTCAAATATTTGACAATTAACTAAATCCTGGACTGACATGTTTGAGATGAGAACTTTATAGATGTGATCTGTTAGCAAATATTGTAACTTATGTTATAAAAAGAAGACTACAAGGTATATCAATTCGGTATTTAATTTCCTTCAGAGTATTCCTTTTCGGAAGACACACACTTTACCCAGTGTCGTTTCTATTTCTGGAACTCCTTTTTGGAAATAACGAGCAACTGCCTCGTCGCATTCACTTGAAATTTTGTTTCTTGTGTGATTTTATTTTTGAAGAAGGGAAAGTTGCAAAAGGCAAGTACTGGAGGTTATAGTGGTTTTCAGACCTGGGGAGTGTTGTGCCTAGCCAAAAAACAGCTGCACAAGACATGGTCACTGGTGGAACGTCTGTGGTATGGCGAGACGACCACACTCTACACACTTTCCTTCTAAGCTATAAACAACAGAAGTGAGCGACAATGTTATAATGTAGTGTGTTTGCTCGACAGAGACCCAGATCAATCTGTACCAAGGGGCTTCACGCTACATATGTTAGCTCCGTTAACATAGCAATAAGCCCATACTTTTTATCAGACCTCATATATATATATATATATATATATATATATATATATATAGAAAGAGAGAGAGAGAGAGAGGGGCAGAGAAGAAAGAGAGAGAGAGAGAGAGAGGGGCAGAGAAAAAAGAGAGAGAAGAAAAGAGAAAAGAGAGAGAAACAGAGGGGGCAGAGAAAAGAGAGAGAGAGAAGAAAAGAGAAAAGAGAAACAGAGAGAATGAAAAATAAGTTCATGAAATGCTAAAATCATTAAGAACCATGTATAATAATTTATCTTGCAAACCAATCATTTCAAGCAGTAAGCTGATACGAAAGCAAATATTTAAAACTGACAATGTTTTTTTTATTTTATTGAAGTAGACGTTAAACATGATAGCATAATCCCCCCCCTCTCTCTCTCTCTCTCTCTCTCTCTCTCTCTCTCTTCTGTCTTTTTTTCTTTCTTTCTTTTAAGTAAAACTAAACAGCGCTTCTGATATATCTTTTTCCCCGTTTATTCCTCGTACTCAAAACGAAATGGTACATTATTTATCGTAGACAGACAAGATGTGAAATAAATATGTACTCCTAAAAAGTTTTGTTTTTATACGTTCATTTCTAGTTACACACATATATCTCTTCGACGCACCCCAGAGTGAGGTTTGCCAGTAGTAACAATGTGTGTGATCGCACACATTATTATTCTAACTATATCTCTACAAAGTGTGTGATTAATGGATCTTTTCATTATCTATAAAACAGTTTATTAAAAACTAAAATAATTCCAAAGGATGAAGCAAAAGCATGGATCAAACGAAAATTAGAAATAAATTCTAGAATTGTAATCGTATCTCAAATTTTAATTATTCCTAATTTTAAGACTGATCCTTTTCTTCTTGTTTCTATTGCTCTTTATTGCTACACACGGATCGTCTTGTTTTATTCTTCATTCTGCTTAATAACGATCGTAGACTGACGATTAGGAAACAGAAATATGATGTCAAAAATAATAGTCTAGGATAACATACTTCTGCTAGTTTCTCCACTAGTTAGCACATGTGGTACTTCCTGTAACAGCTTGCCTGTCCGCCGTCCGCATATTCTTGGTATAGCTGCAATGGACAGGGTAAAACCCCAACCATTTCGTTTACTTTTGGCAAGTCTCATTCTGAAGGACGTCGAAGCTGTATTTCTAGAAATAAAGGTATAAAAACAAATCATATGTCGAGAACAGGCTTATTTCACGTCTTGCCATTGCCTCAGATAAATAATGGACCATTTAGTTTTGATTGAATACAATAGACAAGAGGGAAAGATATATCAGAAGCGTTGTTTGGTTTTACTAAGAAAGAAAGAAAGAAAGAAAGAAAGAAAGAAAGAAAGACAGAAAGAGAGAAGGCGATAATATTTTCACATGTTTAACGTCTGTTTCAATGAAACGGAAAATATTCTCAATTTTAAATGGTTAGTTTGAAGGATAAATCAATGTGAAACAATTACTGCACAATTTCTACAAATTCTCACAAGTCAATAATAATTTTTAGAATCGTATCAGCAAACGGATGTGTGTTGTGGTGCCATGGATAACGGCTCGGAAAGAGAAATCGAGGAGCCGAGTTCGAATTTCAGTTGCATTCACTTAGGCACAAATACCCTTGCGAAAAATATTAATCCGTCTCTTCCCTCCAGTTATGGATTAAATAATAGGACAGACTGAGTTCTATAGCCTTGGTTGGCAACCAGTCTGCCGCAGAAAGCAATGGCAACCTACTGCGGGATTATGTTCTTCCCAGTCGGTCATGTCTCTTTCAAAAAAATGATCGCCTAAGCGTGTATCACGTATGGCACTGATCAGCAAACAGAATTCAACCTCCGGCTTTGCTACGTCCTTGGGAAAGACATGAATTCAATTTTCCCTCCATTTCAAACATAGAGAAATTGATAGAACAGCTGGAGTCTTTTATAAAATCAATCCAATTTGGGCGTCGGACTAGCAACCCGGCTTTGGAAAAATTATCTTGCTAGTAAAAGCACGGTAGCGTCACATAGAGCCGTTGCGGCCCTGATAAGCGCACAATAAATGCACGAGAATAAACAATAATATCTAGAATTATTTGTGTGAGACAGACTAACGCTTGACTCAACACGTACCCACTCGAGGCTGAGAAGAAAGCGAGATATAATTAAAATGAACAGGCTTGTACCAACAATTAGAAGCCATCTTTCTTAAAGTGATTCGATTGTAATGGCTGACATTAGCTGAAGTTTTTCGCTAAGCTCACCTGCAATTGGACCCTAGTACTGCGATACACAACCGTTTCTTCGTTTCAGATATATACGCGTTGGGTAAAATGGTATTAACGTGTTGTAATTAACGCAGTTTAATATGTCTACAAATGTTATTCGTCTTTTATTTCAGTGTATGTCTGGTGCTCTTGCTATTTATCTCGAGGTTCTTGGCAAAATTCAAATAAGGGTTTGTAATGTAATCGATCCTGAGCTGACATCTTGACAACATTCACTTTCTCACCAGCGTAGTATGGCTTCCCTCTGTCTTTTCTATAAATATTTTCATGGGACTTGTTCTGAGGAACTTTTCTTGTTTTTATACCCTTTACACACAGAGACAAAGTTTGTATATATGAGGGCTAGTTAGGACTTCATAAAGACTTTCAGATATTATGATCGCTCTAGTAAGAATAGTAAATAAGATGTTCTTTTGGTGTAGGGAATATTGTGGTATGTTGGAATTAGTGGTTGTGGTTAGCCAGGTTTAATTATAAGACAGAAGAAGACCAGCCTTCCCCATCTCCCATTTAAACTATGTGCCACATATTTACAAAATAAATATCACTTTCCTCCTCGGTGCCTTGACAGCATCAATTTAAGAGTGCTACTAGAGTGTCAATTACGTCTCATCGTTTTACTGTTGAATTAGCTAAATGCAACCGTAAGTTCTACTCTAATGGTTTCTTTCCTCGCATTTCTCACCTGTGGAACTCCATTCCGATTTCTTTCTTCACGGCCACCTACATTCTTCAAAAGTTTAAATGCAACGCCTATCACCATATTTTGTCTTACTAAATCCTGTTCTTTTATTGTCCTTTCTCCTCACAGAAATCTTCTTGTTCTCTTTCACTCGAAGTAAACCCTTGAGACTTAATTGCCTCACCGCCTTGTTTGGGGTGAAATGGTTGAAAAAATTTACCTTGTATAAATAGGCGGCTACTGTATCGAAGAAGTAAATCTTGCAAGCCGTTGATAATCTTGAGAATACGGTTCAAACTGAGTGTTGCACAATTGCAACCAGTTGTTCTACTTGTTCGTTTATGTACCATGTCCCTACAGGATAGGGGCAATTATGACTCTCTACAACTTCCTATCTATTGTAGCGCCTAGTAATGTTTGTCTCCTTCCCCTCCTTCCCAGTCTCTGTTCTGCCATCCATTTACACAAGCTTGTGACGAAGGTTACTCACTATTTCCTTTCGTTCCTATTGCCTTCAATATATCTTGTGAGTGTCAAATTTTCCAAGTTCTCTTTCCTCAATGTGTACCTCGGCAATTTCAAACGTTTCTTTCTTATTCTAAGTACCTTTTTGTATTTTTTGTTTCCGTTTTCCTTAAAACTTCCTCGTTGCTCAGCTGCTCCAACTATGGTATTCTACATCAGCGTACATCTACAGAATGAAAGTTCTGTTGCCTTAATTGGGGTTTCTTGTTGCACATAGATGGGTTTCCCTACAAGTGTCTCCGGTTGGCAATCCTGAGGCCACATTATGCTGAAGTCTGTGCCAGTTTCCTTCCTACACATGCTGCATTTGACGACCGACTGATACTACTACTTCAGACCTCTCCTTACCAAAAATCTCCAATTATGACATCACACAAAGTAAGAATTAAAACTAAACCAGCTAAACAAAAATCCCCTAAATCTGTTATCATCTCTTTCTCGAACATCCGTGGTATCCGTACCAACTTTTGCGGTGTTGAATCCATCCGCCATCTTAGATCTCTGTGAAACTAACTTTTGACTTTTCTATTCCTTCCTCTGACTTCTATATCCCTGCTGACATTCCCCTCTTTAGGAAGGACTTCAATGTCCATATGCATGGAATTGACGTTTATGTCAGTGAGCATCTCCCTCTAGCTAGAGTGATTTTTCATGAATCTATCTTTTCTTTCTCAACCGCTGTTCTTCATATCATGACTGTTCAATACATGACAGCATCTCGAATAATATAGACAAGGCCATTTCATCTCATTCATTCGCTCATATATTTGTGTTTGCAGGCTTTAATGCCCACCACGCTAAGTGGCTAGAAAACTCTGTCACGGATTTTGCTGGTGTCCATACCATGAACTTTTCAATCACTCAATCCCTTATGCAAATGGTGGATTTCCTCACGCGTTTCTCTAATAACCCTAATTGACCTGACTCATTGCTAAATCTCCGTTTCACTTCTCTATCCCTGACCCATAGCTCAGAGGTAGAATCGCCGACATATCAATTCGGGCGGGTTTCAATCCTAGCTAGAAGCAATCGGATGTCTAACCGTACGGATGAGCTTTGGTACAGCAAAAGAGGACTGTCTGAGGATATATATATATATATATATAGTAGCGGCCATAATATAAAGAACGGAAACAACAAAGACATAAATATGTGTATTACTTAAAAAGTAATGCATGATTAGCAATGAAATTTTTACCGAATAAAGATTAGGGTGTAATGCATAAATATACAAAGTTACAAAAGTTTACATAATAGTTTTTTTTAAATAAAGATTAAATGAAACAAAGGAACTAAGCTACTGGACAAAAGTTACGGAACGATGTTAATAATTTACATAAACTTTTAATTTACATTGTTAAAAAACTCGATGAAGCTTTTCAACAATAAGTAAAAGTTCATTTATTTTTAAGCAATATGGCAAATTCTACATGCAAAGCGCTCTCTTTTGAAGAAAAAAAACACATTATTGCTAACTATCAAGAAACAAGTTAATTTCCGAAATGTCTGATATTGTTCATAGGTTTAAAAGTGTCGTAATTAGCAAATATAAAACCTATAAAACGTTAAATGCAAAACCAAAGACCGGCAAACCTCCAAAAACATCGCAAAGAGAAGATCGAAAAATTGTTAGAATGTCTACAAAATACTGTTTTGAAACTGCTACATCAATTGCCCATAAATTTAATGAAGACACAGATAATAAGATCTCAAAGAAAACGGTTGCTCGCAGATTAAAAAATGCAAGATTGCATGCCCGTATTCCAGCTTCGAAGCCTCTCATTTCAAAGCGGAACCAAATGCCTGGAGTATGCAAGAGAACATCTTATTTGGACTGACGCACAATGGGATACAGTTCATTTCAGTGAGGAGCCCAATTTTACTAAATTTGGTTCTGAGGGCAAAACTTACGTACGCCGTAGAACATGTGAAAGACTGTCTTCTCAATGTGTCAAGAAAACCGTTAAGTTTGGAGGCGGCAGTGTGATGGTGTGGGGAATGATTTCATCTGCAGTAATTGACCCTATCATCCGCGTACATGGCAATATAAAGGCTGAGATTTACAAAAGGCTTCTTCAGCAGCATGTGGTATCAAGATTACACCATAATCTTTATGAATCTCCTATTTTCATGCAGGATAATGCACCTTGCCACAATGCTCAAAAGGTTATGGTTTTATTTGAAGAAGAAGGAATCGCCCTAATGAAGTGGCCAGCCCAGAGCCCAAATCTGAATCCAATAGAAAATGTTTGAAAGATAATTGGTGAAAGGGCTTAGAAAAAACCTGAAAAACCAGGATCACCTATGGGAGTTATTGAAAGACAAATGGGAAGGAATTACTGCGGAGTTTTGCAAGAAATTAATTAGACCGTGTGATCGACGACGCAGAAAATCATTGAAAATAAGGGGATGTTTACCAAATATTAAATTTGTTGATATTTTGTTAACAATCAAATATTAACAATATCGTTCCTTATCTTTTGTCCAGTAGCTTATTTCCTTTGTTCCATTTAGTCTGTATTTAAAAAAAACTATGATGTAAATTTTTGTAACCTTGTATAATATTTATGCATTTTTGTAACCTTGTATAATATTTATGCATTACACCGTAATCTTCATTCAGTAAAAATTTCATTGCTAATCATGCATTACTTTTTAAGTAATACACATTTTTATGTCTTTGTTGTTTCCGTTCCTTATATTATGACCGCTACTGTATATATAAGAAAAATGACAAACCCGTGAAAAAGGTGAGGATTATCCAATTTTTTTTTTAAATAGAGGGCTCAACGGATATTCTCCAGAGAAAAACTCAACATATAATTAAATGGTTATAAATACAGAATTTACTTCGGTAGTTATAAAATTACACACCGAAAAAATAAAATATTGCATTTAATTCAGAATATTTAAAAAATGTACAGAGAAGAAGTAAGGTTAAATGAAGTGAAGGGGTGCATACAGTTAAACAGGAAGTGTCACAAAATTAAGAATAGATACACAAAATCACACATGCACACAAAAAATATTAAAGGATAAACAATTATATACAAACACAAAACAGAAGAATAGATATTGACATACACAAAATAAGCATACAGACATATAATTATAAGAAGCCATATAAGCACACAATAATAACACACAATGATAAAACAGAACAAAAATAAAAATAATCTGCTCTGATGAGTTTCTTTCTTTGATGCCCTGATCACATTAATTTACTCGTGCTATTAGATTGGAATCAAGGTCTCGCCGTTTTACTGTCAACCAACCGTGATAAATAACATCAATACAGACGAAAAGATTTACATAGGAACAATAGAAACACCGTTTAAAGAAAGATCCAACAACCAAAAAACATCATTCAACACAGAAAAATACGAAAACAACCCAACGTTATCAAAATATATATGGAACCAGAAAGAAAACAACATTACCTCCAAAATTAAATGGGAAATAGTTAAAAATAAAAAAGCACTATTAAACATCAGTAATAGCAAAAGTTTTAAATAACGCCTAGAAGATAAACTAGCAATAATCAGTTTTAAAAAACAAAGTAAAATATTAAACAAACAAACGAGATAATGGGAAAATGAAGACATGAGAATAAATACCTACTTTGCTACACAAGCAACAATAGATAACAAAATCAAACAAAAATTAAACATACAAATAATATAAATAAAATAAAGAAATTAAAAATTAAAAACTAAAAACCCAAAATATAATTACAAATACCAAACCACGATAATAAAAAGAAAATTAATAAACAAGAACATGACATAGAAAAAATATAAATACGAAAAATAAAAGTTCATACAAAACACTTAGACACGACAAAATTAAAATAGGAATAAAAAGAAGAACAAACACAAATAAAGCCCACAAACAAATATAATAGCATTCAACCATGACCCAGAAAAATAAGCCGTCACGCGGCAAAACATCAAGCAACTACACAATAAAAAGAAAATAATAATAAGAAAAAACAATCAATCATGAACAAAAAGAAAATGAATAACCAACCAATCAGAAAGCAGACGGAGGAGGTAGACTTTTAGCGTATGATGTATCATACGCCAGTGGCTAGAGTGCTCTAATTCATTACTGAATTAGCGTTATATATATATATATATATATATATATATATATATATATATATATATATATCTTCTTTATCTGTAAATTCAGATAAAACTTAGTAGGGAAATAGCCATTTTCAACGTCATTTTAAGGTATGCATTTTTCGACCCCTTATAAACAGAGAATATATATATATATATAATTCCATGTCGTTGTAGTAGGGAATTTCAAAATGGAACAGGACGTCTTCTGTAGGGAAACTGCGAAGTCAGGTATGCCTGATCATGAATTGTCATCAGTCCGACTCTTCTTGTAACACACCCAAATATGTATTGATGTACATACAAGCCAAGCAGGGTCTTACAAAATAAGAACAAGGTGGCTGAGTACGATGTTAAAAGAAGGAAGCTAAATAAGATATTAAAGTTTTAAAGATTATTCGTTCTAGTTTTATATTTAGTATTTGTTCTGAGATGAGGTAATATTTACAGTATTTACATTATTTGGACTATTGTTCTCATCTTTGTTGCCATTTGTACGACGTTTCTGTTCGAAATTCCTAGCACCTGAAGAAGGCCGAAGCGTACAACGGCCGAAACGTCGTATAAATAGCAACAAAGATAAGGACTCTAGTCCGAATAATGTAAATACAGTTTTAGACTTATTTTTAAACAATGGTCAATAAATATTAATATTTCTTAATTTCAACCAATAATCTTGTTTACAAGTCAATGAACGCTGCATTTATTGTTATTTAAAGAGGGGGTGCATTTTTTAGGACAATCTGTATATATGGACGGCGTTTCCATGTTTGGAATATTCCAATTTGTTCTGAAATATTGTCACGTTTTTATTTTTACTGTGTGAGGTCGTGTCCAAGTTTTTCTTGATATTAAAAACGTTTAAGGTAATTTATGTATGCAGGCGTTAAATAAGCCGAGAATCGGCAAACTGCAATTTCTTCTTCCATACCAAGTCAGAAATGGACGTTATCTTGACCAGAACAATTGACTCGATGAACGTGGCAGGGTTAACTCTCCTGAGATTATTAGTATCTCAAGATAAGTATCTTATCAAATATCGAGCACTAATAGCCTAAGCGAGATCCAAACTTTTCGCTGGGTGAGCGTGTCAGATAATTGTACATTGAATAATAATGAACTCATTCGTCGAATTCAATTCAGAAGTCACTACTAAAATATACACATTGTTGATTTGATTATAATGGTGACAGATGGACAGTTCGATGCCGTATAATGATTAGCAAATTTGCCTCGATAGATAAATTACAACTGGATATTGATTTCAATCCTCACTAAGTCCTCCATACATTCAGCCTTGTGCCACATCTTATCAACGTTTAGGAAATCATTTTTCGAGGTGCTAGAGCAATTACGACTGTTTACTGATTTCAATCCTACATACTTCCTTGTGCCATATCTTATCAACGTTTGAGGAATCGATTTTCGAAGTGCTAGATCAATTACAACTGCTTACTGATTTCAACCCTCACTTGGTGCTCCATACATTTAGCCTTGTGCCATATCTTATCAACGTTTAGGAAATCATTTTTCGATGTGCTAGATCAATTACAACTGCTTACTAATTTCAACCCTCACTTGGTGCTCCATACATTCATCCTTGTGCCACATCTTTTTTTTTTAATCGTGTCACCCCAAGCAAGGCATTTTATTCTCCTCGGTCTTCTTGACAAAATACAGCGAAGAATCTGTAATGTGATTGATACCGACTTGGCTGACCGCCTGCACTATCTCTCTCACCAGCGTGACGTGGCTTCCCTGTGCCTCTTCTATAAATACTTTCATGGCTTCTGCTCTGACGAACTTAAATCACTGGTGCCCCCTAGATGTGAATTTGCACGAGATACTAGATTGGCAACTAGGTCCAACCATTTTACAGGGAAACCGATGAAATGTAACCGCAATTTCTACTCCAACAGCTTCTTTCCTCGCACTTCCCGCCTGTGGAATTCCCTAAAACTACGTTTATTAAATCGCTCCAATGGTGAAGGATTGTGTAGTCAAAATCTTCTCTTCGAGTGTGAACACACTGTTTTTACTCTCCTAGACTAGCTGTCATCAACACAAGTGAGTCCTACTATTTAACACATAACTGGAGAAAAAATTATTCACGCCTTTTTCAAATGTCATTAACGTGAAGTGATTGAAGCAGGATCGAACGGAATTCGAACTCGACTCGCAGTTTTGTTTTAAGTTTAGAGGTCATAGAGATTTCATCTCTAAAACCTTAATCTTAAAGTGTTGGAGGCCATGTATATTTCATCTCTAAAACCTTTATCTTAAAGTCTTGGAAGCCATGTATATTTTATTTCTAAAACCTTTATCTTAAAGTGTTGGAGGCCATGTATATTTCATCTCTAAAACCTTTATCTTAAAGTGTTGGAAGCCATGTATATTTCATCTCTAAAACCTTAATATTAAAGTGTTGGAAGCCGTGTATATTTCATCTCTAAAACATTTATCTTAAAGTGTTGGAGGTCATGTATATCTCATCTCTAAAACCTTATTCTTAAAGTGTTGGAGGCCATGTATATTTCATCTCTAAAACCTTAATCTTAAAGTGTTGGAGGCCATGTATATTTCATCTCTAAAACCTTAATCTTAAAGTGTTGGAGGCCATGTATATTTCATCTCTAAAACCTTAATCTTAAAGTGTTGGAGGCCATGTATATTTCATCTCTAAAACCTTACTCTTAAAGTGTTGGAAGCCATGTATATTTCATCTCTAAAACCTTAATCTTAAAGTGTTGGAAGCCATGTATATTTCATCTCTAAAACCTTAATCTTAAAGTGTTGGAGGCCATGTATATTTCATCTCTAAAACCTTACTCTTAAAGTGTTGGAAGCCATGTATATTTCATCTCTAAAACCTTAATCTTAAAGTGTTGGAAGCCATGTATATTTAATCTCTAAAACCTTAATCTTAAAGTGTTGGAGGCCATGTATATTTCATCTCTAAAACCTTACTCTTAAAGTGTTGGAAGCCATGTATATTTCATCTCTAAAACCTTAATCTTAAAGTGTTGGAGGCCATGTATATTTCATCTCTAAAACCTTAATCTTAAAGTGTTGGAGGCCATGTATATTTCATCTCTAAAACCTTAATCTTAAAGTGTTGGAGGCCATGTATATTTCATCTCTAAAACCTTAATCTTAAAGTGTTGGAAGCCATGTATATTTCATCTCTAAAACCTTAATCTTAAAGTGTTGGAGGCCATGTATATTTCATCTCTAAAACCTTAATCTTAAAGTGTTGGAATCCATGTATATTTCATCTCTAAAACCTTAATCTTAAAGTGTTGGAGGTCAGATATATTTCATCTCTAAAACCTTAATTTTAAAGTGTTGGGAGTTATATATATTTTATCTCTAAAACCTTCATTATATAAGCAGAAGAATCATATATCTGGCTTCCAACTAATTTCCACCTAAGAATTTTCTTCCCGTTTTCGTTTTACTTATATTTATTTCTTTATTAACCTCGATTTAGTTCTGTTGAGCGAGGTTCGAAACCAGTTAGCTAGCCCGTTTTACAATTTTTCTTTTTTAAATATTCTCATAAGTAGTAATAAAAATTTAAAAAATTGTCTTTTATGGCGGGTATGAAATTTTCATGAAACTCCGAGTCGTGGCATAGATGTAGCATAATATATATATATATATATATATATATATATATATATATATATATATTGTCATCCGCAGACAGATCTGTTTCGCTGTATCACAGCTCATCAGTACGGTTAGACTCCGATTGCTTTTAACCCAGGATTGAAACCCGACCGAATTGGCGTCAGTCGGCGATTCTACCCCTGGGGTATGGGTACTCGGTAGAAGAAGGCAGACTTATATATATATATATATATATATATATATATATATATATGTTAAGACATTGAGCAGTGTTTTATTAATATTTGGATAATAATATTATACATATGTACACACTCATATGTATATTCATAAATTCACGTCACTATATATATATATATATATATATATATATATATATATATATATATATGAGTAGGTATTTGAAGGCTATCACAATGCGTTTAGTATAATAAAGAAAGGTAAAGAAGGTGTTGGGTATTACCTATTTATTATTCATTAATATTTCGAGATCAGAATCTCATCTTCAGAATGATAGGAGAGCTTGGTATCAAGTTGTCCGCTGTTGGACCGTGCCTTTAAACGAAGAGGACCATTCGTTTAAAGGCACGAAAAATGTTATGGGCGAAATGAGTGAACGGAAGGTGGGGAAAAAAGATTTTTTCATACCTCATAAAAATTATTACATCTAAAGATGCTAGAGACCCAGCAGAGAAAGCCCAAGCAAACACTCTCCTTGTTTACAAAGTGAGGGCTGCCTGGACCTGACAAACAGCGCCTCCAGCACCTTCAGATGGAACAACCAGTGAGATCTGGCCAAAACAAGGACCAGTTCCATCAAAATCCCCAGCACAACTCGGATTATTTATCAGATGATCTTCTATTGAAGACCCGTATGTGTTTTGAATCGTATCACTAGACGAAAAATTCTTGTTGGGTATTTTGGCAGACACATGTTGTTTAATACTAACATCTAAGCGTTTCGTCGTTCTGTCTATGTAGTCAACTCCACATCTACATTTAAAATGATAAACAACAGAGTTAATAGGGTGGGAGTGGCTAAGAAGTCTTTATGCATAGATGGAAGGATAAGTCTAGTTTTAAACAAAACACATGCATTAACTGCATGATAACACTCACTTAAACTTAATGAAATACGCTTGGCTAAAGTTTCACTAACCCTACCCAACCACGGTATTCGGAGACTGGACATTTTTCCACCGTTACTGGTTTAATTTTATTCAATTCAGCCATCTTCCCTCGAATAACCGAATGAACAATGTCCGACGGATAACTATTGCCCACAAATATACTAATTATAAAACTAATTACATTTTTAGGGTGTCATCTGTACAAATCATTAACGCCCTGTGTGTGAATGTCTTAATTAAATAATTATTTTGCCGTTTAGAACAAAAAGAATCCCATCGGATGTAGAAACCCGTAAAAGTAAAAGTTCAAAACTGGAATATTATAGGCTAAAATATTTTTTTTACTATCTTGCCTTCAGTACCATGTCTGCCCGCCTTTTATTTCCTATCGGATTAGGCGGGCAAAGTTGACGTCCGGCTGGAAGATAGAGTAGGCCTTTATTAAAGATTTTCTCTTGAAATTTTCTAGCCAGTGTTTTGGCCTACAAAATAGATATCATGTGTTATCGTGTGGTGCATATGAGTTTTGACATTTTTGATAGGATCCGTTTTTCCCGTTATGTAGGTCTGATGCATGCACGCCGACTCTCTAAGACGACGTGCAAGTTTCGAAATAAGTTAAAACATCTTATTTCTAAAAGATTTGGCAAATGCTACAAACATGTAGTTAATTTTTCTTTTTATTGTCCTTAGGAGATGGAGCTTTCTATTTTGGCCCATGGTCCAGACTTCAGTATTCCTCCTGTTTCTCTTGGTAGAGAACGGATTTTCTCGGAGTTTGAAGTATTTTATGCTCAACTCTCTAAGCTTCAACCCCGTGTCTACAGATAAATCTCGTGACTTTTGAGACAAATTGAATGACTTGGCGCATTCTATTTCTTCTATTTCTTCCTCGGAATCATTAAGTCCCTTAAGGATAACATTTCATTGGTTATCACGAAACCGGATAAGGGTTCTGGTGTGGTCCTTATGGACATTAATAAAATGTTATCTTTACTTCATGATCTTTCTAAGTTTCAACGCCTTGGTCCCATTGACACTCATGACTGTACTCTGACCTCTGAAATTCGATTTCAGAAACGTCTCTTTAAATGGGTAAAAAGTGATGTTCTTTTCTTCTGAATAAGAAGAATTAAGACCGTCAGACTCCATTCGTCTCCGTCTTTATGGATTACCTAAGCTTCATAAAGAGGTTGAGACATGATAGGATCGTCTCAACATAAAGTCAGTCAGTTAAGTGCCATACGTGATACACGCTTTGGGCGAACATGTCTTGAAAGAGACATGACTGACTGGGGAGAAGATTATGACGCAGTAGGTTGCCATAATAAATATCATGAAGAGACAAATGAGATTCCTGGGATATGTAATGAGGAAGGAGGGTATGGAGAACTTGATGCTCTCAGGTAGGATAAATGAAAAAAGAGACAGGGGAAAGCAGCTCGAGACGTAGTTGTTAGGTCTGAGCAAATGGCTCACGGAGCGGGGCTTGGAAGAGATACCAAGAGAAAAATTACTGAGAGCGACAAGAGACAGAGCTAAGTGAAAATCCATGATCGCCTACGTCCTGAAGGGAGACGGCACATGAAAAAGAAGAATGATAGATTTTGCACCGGCCTAATTAAAGCAGTTTCGATTGGCGGATAGCACAGCGGTTATCCATGCAGAAAGTGAAATCGGTGTGCCGATTTTAAATTCTCAACCAGAACTGTATCCGTTCATTTTGCACTAATGCCTTTGGAAAAGGCAAGAACTCTTCTTCTTCTTTTCTTCTTCTTTTAGGTTAAATAGTTGAACGGACATTCTCACCTCAGGTGGAAACCAGTCCAGAAGAAAAACTGAATTCAAAACAAGCCTGGTGGAAGAGGCTATCGCAGCCCCGGCGGTGGTACATGTGACATCCTAGTGATTTACGTTTTTTTATTTTTTTTTGTTGTTTTATGTTAATAAAAAAAAATTTCAGTGAATATCTGTCATTTCAGATCGTCCATCAAGAATTTGAAAATGTTTTCTAAACAAATTTTCGCATTGTACAATGGGAAAATTATTACAGTTAATAAAAATTATTATATTTTTTAATATGATTAAAGTATGTGTGTTTTAGAAAAATATTTATTCAAACATTATTGCATAGATTTTTTTTTACCATTATTCAAATTCCTACAACTAACGATCACTTCTAAAAATTCTACAGTTTGAGATGATTCCGTGTTAAGATCGACGTTTCGATAACAAAAAAATCTTTGGTGGCTTCAACAAGTTTAAATCCTTCTTTAAGTTCTTTTCTTGCGATCTCTTGTGTTGTATTTTCAGCTGTTTCCCGCTTTTTGTCTTCGACTCCTTCAAATGCTGCTGGCTCATCGAGTTGAAGAAAATCATTTTCACTTAATTCTTCGATACGCGAATCAATCAATTCGCGCAGAATTTGTTCCTCTTATAAAAAACGAAAATAGACAGGAACTTTTAAAGAATTATCGAAATGTACATCTTCAATGACCTTGATTCCTCGAAAAACTAATCCGTTAGCATAACTCAACGACAAACAAGAGTAGAGAAACACACACAAATCTAACTGGCTTTACCGTCAATTTCCAGGTCGCAATGCACGCTGAAGCGTTAAACTCCACACTTGGATGATTTCATTGCAATGGTGAAAGATTCTATATATCCACTTTCACTTCTCGTCCGTGGTAACTTTTCTTTGTTAGCAAAAAAATAATGCGCAGCGTGCTACGAATTCTCTAAACTGCTCTCTTCATGTCACGGAATTTAATGTCTTCAAAATAATGTCAAATCCTGAGGACTGTCAGTCAGTTAAGTGCCATACGTGATATACACTTGGGCGATCATGTCTCGAAAGAGACGTGACTGACTGGGCAGAAGATTTTCCCGCAGTAGGTTGCCATTGCTTTCTGCGGTAGACTGGTTGCCGACCAAGGCTATAGAACCCAAAATATCCTCAACTCGATATAACTCGATTTTTTCGATTATCGATTTTCGATATTTATCGGGAGTACCTCGACACAAAACCTAGCTAAGAACACTCGCAGACGCTTAGAGTACAACTGTGTAAATTTTCAAGAAAATTAGTTCAGCCGTTTCGGAGTCTATAGGTAACGGACACACACACACACACGCGCGCACACACACACACACACACACACACACACACACACACACACACACACAAACCGACAGACAAAGTTCCATTCATAAATAAGTTTAGATACCTGAAATATAAACTGTTTCTTTCTGATTTAAAGTGTACTTTTTGCTTCCATTTTCCTTAAAACTTCCCCGTTACTCACATGTTCAGTTCATGGTATTCTCAGCATCCTTCTGTAGAATTACATTTCCGTTCCTTCAAGTCCCCTTTATGAGTCATGTGTACGAAAATGGAGCAGCATTCACTGCCATGGAGGAGAATTGATATTGCATAGTACATTTTTTTTTCTTACGAAATTTATGTAAGGCATATTTTGCTATTCCATTTGCACCTATTCCATTGCACACGTCGTCTTTAACCCATATTTGGAGGAAGATGGGTTCATGCCTTTTACAAGGACATCAACCCAAAGGACACGTAACAATCCACCGGAATTTGAACTCGGCTAAGCAATTTCACGTTTCTTTACACACACACACACACACACACACACACACACACACACACACACACACATATATATATATATAATATAACAAATTAACAAATCCAAATAAATAAATTAATCATCGAAAAACAAAAGAATAAACAAATCAAAAGTCAAATATATTTACTCAAATAAATAAATAAATAATCATGCCACTCCCGCCAAAATAACCATTAGAAGGATTACCCACAATGCCCCACTGACACGTATATATAAATAGCCGACGAAAAACTCAACATATTTGGCCTGTTGACTGCTCTTAGCATGAAACAGTCTGTCGCCCCTGAGTGTTGACTTAAATGTCCACTCTTTTATTTTATATTTATATACGCTCTAGCTCTGATATTGAGCACTTTATCCTATAAATATAGCACACCTTAAAACTATATTTATTCATATATATATATATATATATATATATATAAGTTCTCTGGTTACCGGGTTGAACTCTCATTCGGTTCAGCTACGAGATTGAATACATTCAGCTGCTGGCGTATTTACATTTATACATATAGCCAAGTTGTCAAAACGTCGCTTTCCGACCATGAAGCCTGGGTTCGAATTTGTCAGAAAAGTAATGTCTGGAGGAGGCGATCCAAGCGTGCGACACCTTTGAAAAATTACCGAAAACCATACTAAGCCTTGTGAGTAAAATTGTGAAGCTCTCTTTGAGGAAATCACAAGTCATCGTGACGAGGGTTTAAGCATCCTGGCGTTGTTCAGAATGTTGTTCATGCTAGATAATGCTCTCTCTCTCTCTCTCTCTCTCTCTCTCTCTCTCTCTCTCTCTCTCTCTCTCTCCCTATCTCTCTCTCTCTCTCTCCCTTCTCTCTCTCTCTCTCCCTATCTCTCTCTCTCTCTCTCTCTCTCTCTCTCTCCCTATCTCTCTCTCTCTCTCTCTCTCTCTCTCTCTCTCTCAGAAACTATCCTCGAATACAAGTGGCCAACCATTATATATATATATATATATATATATATATATATATATATATATATATATATGAAGAAACAAAAAGACCTAAAGAGGGAAGTCAGCCAGTCAGTTAAGTGCCATACATGATACACTCTTGGGCGACCATATCTCGAAAGAGTCATGACTCACTGGGCAGAAGATTATGCTGCAGTAGTTTACCATTACTGGTTACCAGCCAAGGCTATAAAACCCCGTAAATATTAATCCGGTATTGATAAAAGAGTGCTCAATGCAGTATAACAGAGCAAAAAGTATATGTCAATAAATCTCTACAACGAGGGATTAATAATATCGGACCCTGAAATATAATTTTTTTTGTCTCCCACGATTTTACTTTCCTATTCATTTTTGGGTTTCAATATAAACCTAACTAAATTATACATTTAATAAATAAAAATATTCACGCATCCGATTTATTATTTAAAACGACCGTAACTTAAGGAACGCTCAAGAGATGGAAAGTGCGACACAGAGATCCGAAGGCGAATTGGCATGGCAAAGGACGCGTTCCAGAAGCTGAGTAAAGTACTAACACACAGGAAAATTTCACCAGAAACAAAGAAAAGAGTGGTGGATTGCTATGTTATGTCAGTTCTTCAATATGGCAGTGAATGCTGAACAATATCATCGAAAATGAGGACAAAATGGAAATGTGGTTCTACAGAAGGATGCTGCAGATATCGTGGAATGAGCATGCAAGCAACGATGAGGTGTTGGAAAGAATGGCAACTAAAAGGAAATTAATAGTGAGCATCAGGAAGAGACTACTGAAGTTCCTGGGACATGCAATGAGGAAGGAGAGCTTAGAGAACCTGATATTGACAGGCCAGATAGAAGGAAAAAGAGACAGGGGAAGCCAGCGGATAACATATTTGCAGGGTTTAATCAGGTGGATGACGGAACGGGGGTTGCGAGGTGTAACAGGAGCAAACATACTAAGAGCCACCAGGGATAGGGAAACGGGGAGAGCCATGATCGCCTACATCCTGAAGAGACATGGCACATAAAAGAAGAAGAAGAATACTTAATTCAGGATGTGCGTTGTGGTGCAGTGGATATCGGCCCTGAACAACCAATCAGGAAGCCGATTTCGAATTCCAGTTGGATTCCTTGCATTCATTTACGCACAAATACTCTTGGGAAAGGTATTAATCCGTCTTTTCCCTCCAGTTATAGGTTAAATAATAGGACAGATTGGGTTCTGTAGCCTTGGTCGGCAACCAGTCTACCACAGAAAGCAATGGCAACCTACTGCAGGATAATCTTCTGAACAGTCAGTCATGTCTCTTTCGAGGCATGATCGCCCAAAGTGTGTATCCCGTATGACACTTAATTGACTGACTGAATATAATAGTTGAAAACATGATTAAGCCTTCTACTGGGCATAAAGTGGGTGACCAGTTTTATATTGTTATGAAGTAATAAACTGATCCCCCGATAATTACTACTTAATAATATAATACATATCTTCCCCACTCTAGCTATGAGTCAAATAACAGGACAGATTGGGTTCTGTAGCCTTGGCTGGCAACCAGTCTACCGCAGAAAGCAATGGCAACCTACTGCGGGATAATCTTCTGCCCAGTCAGTCTCTTTCAAAACATGATCGCCCAAGCGAGTATCATGTATGGCACTTAACTGACTGAATACCTTTCAAAAACGCTCAGTTCGTAATTTGCATCTGACGATTACATAATGCATGAAACTCTAAGTTATGCCTAAAACGTACCATATATATATATATACATATATATACAGCTATTCCAAAGTTGTTCTTTTTTTTACAAATAACGTTGTTTTAGAGCACTAAAAAAAATAGTAACTAGCAATACAAGTAAAAATTTAACAGTTTTTCTCTTTGTATTTTATGATCAATCATAATCCTTAATTTAAATAAGTTCCTTGCAAGTATGAGAAATCGCCATGGAAATTTATTTCGGTATGACATATGTAAGCTTAATAACTTCTGCAAAATATTTCAGTAACAATCATAAACATGAGTGCAGGTCGTTATACAAAGATATAGGGTACGAATTTCATTGAAGCAGACGTTAAACGCATAAGACCGTTATCAACTTCTTTAGCTTAGCTTATCTTTCTTTCTTTCTTCTTTCTTTATTTTTATTGCTTTCTTTTGTTCAATAAAACTAAACAGCGTCTGAGATATATATTTCTCTTGTGTCTTTCTTCGCAATCAAAATTTACTACTTATCTGAGGTAATAAGGGAACACGGAAGAGTCAGCTAATTAACTTACAACAGAGGAACGGGCAAACCTATATGATACTGACATTAGAATCTCGTCTCTGCTTACTTGAAGCAAAATTAGCAATATCAAATTAGTAAAAATCCCATGACTCCCCAGAGTTGCTGGGGACGACAGAACTGCTGCTGCAATAGAAGTGGGCAAGATAGCCTGATAGTGCTCAACCACGACCTCCTCTATATTAACCAGGCTGGTTTAAATACAGATCTTATCTTTTCTTAAACCAGTTGCCGCCCAACGCTATAGAACCCAGTCTGTTCTGCTGTTTACCTTTAGCTAGGGGAAGAACAGATATGTCAGCCTTTCAACTGTCGTTTATGTCATCAAGTCGAAGAAACAAATTAGATCCATCTGTCAAAAACGTAAAGGAAAATGAGGTCGGAAGCGGAAAACAACGCCAAGAGACGACGTACACGTAATCAAGGAAAGTGGGAAAGATCTTAGGAAAACATTATTTGTTTTGTTTCAATTTATTTGGACAAGGATCTATCTATCTATCTATCTATCTATCTATCTATCTATCTATCTATCTATCTATCTATCTCAGTCTGTTCATATCTATTTATCTATTTATCTATCTCACTCTCTTCATATCTATCTATCTATCTATCTATCTATCTATCTATCTCTTCATATCTATCTATCTATTTATCTATCACAGTCAGCTCATATCTATCTATCTATCTATCCTCACTCTCTTCATATCTATCTATCTATTTATCTATCTATCTCTTTCCCACCAACATGATGTGGCTTCCTGCTGTCTTTGTTATAAATATTTTTATGACAGTTACTCTGACGAGCTTTCCTCCTTACTGCCTCAAGTGCAAGAATTTAAGTGTATTACTAGACTGCCAACTAGGTCTCACGATTTTAATTGCTGATGCAACTGAACGTCCTATTCGAATAGTTCTTCTTGTATTTCTCACCTGTGAACTCTTGTGATTTCTTGCTTCCCTGCTGCCTACAATCTTCAAAAGTTCCAATGCAAATTTAGTCACCATCTTCTGTCTTCCTGAAATTATTCTTTTATTGTCCTTTCTATTCATTAAAGTCTTATCATTGTCTTGCACTTTTAAGTATCTCTTACATCTTAATGATATTTTTGCCTTGCTTGGAACAAAATCATTATAAAAAAATGAAAAAATAAAAACTATCCTCTGCTTTGCCTCTATGCTATAAAATATTTTTAATATATTCATGATTTCATTTAAACATCTTTAAAAGTTTATTTATCTAATCATCTAAACACAATTTAGGAGTTTCTTTAACACAATACCTATGTATAAACTTGCTCTAGCATGTCTATGATATAAAGATGTGCAATTATCCTATTCCAATATAATATTCCTAGTGACATAGACAAAGCTCCACCTGCAAACAATTTAACTTCAGTTCAAAGAAATCAGACGCAATTTTGTTTCTTATATCAATGTACATTTTAATGGAGACAAGACTAAATCTCTTAAGTAACTTGAATCCCATTCATCTTTTGTCCTTTTCTCAATCCTCCCAATACTCAGTCTTTTCTCTCACTTTCACTCCCTGTAACCCCATGTACCAGCGGCATTCTACCCTGCTTGCGATAAAATAAATAAATAAATGACTGGTATAAAATATCTAATGAGATTATGTAAGGTGGCATAGCACAGTAAATCAACTTTCCTAGTGACAAACCCAGCTGTTGATTCAATGTAATCATTCCACTTCATGTCTGGAAAACGTGAGCCCAGGAAGACACAAGGGGTTGATCTCCTGGAGGTTAGCATCAGCCATATTGATGAACGGCTGAAAAAGTTTCTCTATGGGGATTAAGTTAAAGCAGTTTTGTTTTGGAGGCATCCAAATTTACAAACCATTCATTGTAGCAGTTAACCACCGATTGGAGGTTGTTTAAAAAAAAACTACCAATTTCACTTTGTTGGACTTGCTAAATGCTATCTTTACTTAATTCTAATTTACTTTAGGTGTTAAGTTCCAAAAATATACATGACATCAATATAAGGAATAAAGTAGCTTTTATTAACACACACACACACACACACACACACACACACACACACACACACACACATATATATATATATATATATATATATATATATATAAATTAAAAAAGGATTAATTCAATGATGTTGAATAACCATTTCAATATGAAAATCACCACGGGGGATAACACATCACCTCAGCAACAGAAAAATTCAACATCATTGAATTAATCATTAATCCTTTTTTAATTTATATTTGCTCTGTAATATTTTATTACATGGAGCTCTCTTCCTGTATCATTTTTTAATATTAAAATAAATTTTTTAATATTAATTAGGATCGGGTTTTTGGAATTTACCTTCCTGCTTTTTTCACGTGGATTAAAGTATCTGAATTAAAATATATATATATATATATATATATATATATATAGTTTTAACGGCTGCTATATTTATGGGTTAAAGTGCTAAATATTTGGATAGTTTATGTAAATATAAAAGTGAACATTGAAGTCAACACCTTGAGGTGACATTCTGATGCTTAATGCAATTGTCAGACATATATATATTTATTTATCAGATTCTTCAGCTTAGGGCAAATACTTGTGTGCCACACTGCTCAGAACAGCTCTGTGGATTATTTTGAAATCAATCTTCAGAAATATTTTATGACTATGCTAAGTAAAAAATTTTAAAATATTACTGGATCATTTTTATTAAAAATTAAGGATTCATTCTTTTGTCTTATTTTTCACATCAATGAAAAAAAACATTCAAATGCACTAATCTCTTTAGCTGTAGTTTATCCTGGACTATTTAGCCGTCAATATTTTAATAATCCAATGAAACATTGTTAATTTGCAGTAGTATTCAAATGTTATACAACTTGAAAATATATCTTGGTTCCAACAATTTTTTGACAGCCGTACATCAGCTAACTGGAATCTTCATGGAATTGTTCTATTTTTGCTTATTCCTGGTCACTGACAATCACTTTTCCCCCCTGATTTTTCAGTACATTTATAGTAAAATTATTTGCAATTATCTATTCAGTCAAATCCTATACAATACGTTATAAGTTTATGTTGGGACGCCCGCGCCTATTCGGCTATAATGGACTATTCCATTACTATGTAAAGTAATGGTGGCATCTACGTTGGGACGAGAGTGTGCCGAGCAGCCGATCGACAAGTCGGTCGTAGACTTCCGGTGACGACCCGGAAGTACCCATTGCTCATACTACGTCTTACGACGGTTGAGACGATTAACCCTTATTCTTGTATTGGATACTAATAACCTTTGTAAATACTATTTTCACGGAATACAACAATTAACCTATTCCTGTTGTTGAGTTATTTATTCTTACTCACGACATAGCAGTTTATAATGTCTATTTCTATTAAAAGTATGGATACTAAATTGTTTTGGGGATTTCAAATTTTAATAAGGGTGTCCATAAAGTTCATGTGCACTTTTAAAAAATTTATAATTATAAAGTGCACACAAAATTTACGGACACCCTGTATATAAACATAATTTTTTCTTTATGTATAATGCTAAAGAAAATAAGTCCTCAAAGTACAGATTTGATTAACACAATATCACTTATAAATCTTATTATTATTATTATTCTAAATGTTAATCTAAGCATCTTGACATTTTATAACTTGTATTAATCTTTCATCAGAAGCTTTTATCAAGACACATGCACACATTGATAATCATTTTTATAATCTTTTCCTTGCTGCGTTAGAATTAAGATATTATAGTCTCTATTGTCTACAATGTGGCAAATTGGTTTTGATAGCAATTTTCACTTTGTTCATATTTTGAAGCTAAAATTAGATCACTGGTGCCCCTTAAATACGAATTTGCACGAGATACTAGATTAGCAACTAGATCCCACCCTTTTACAGTGAAACCGATAAAATGCAACCGCAACTTCTACTCCAACAGTTTCTTTCCTCGCACTTCCCGACTGTGGAATTCCCTTCCACACGACTGCTTCACCGACGGCTACAATCTCCAGGAGTTTAAATGTAAGATAATTTGGACACCTCCTAACACACTAACCTGCTCCCATTCCTCCTGACATTCCCTATGTCTAACATTCATTCCTCCTGACATTCCCTATGTCTAACCACTCCTTCTCTTTACCTTCTCCTATGTAGCCCCATGCGCAATAGTGGCAGTGGAATGCCTTGCTTGGGGTGAGATGATTAAAAAAAAACTCTTGTATTTTAACACTTCAATGTATCTCCATCCTAATCTTTTATGCTGATGCGTCTCCTATTTTGTCTAAATAAAATGTATTGTTAAAAATGAGTATAAAATGTATAATATTGTGTGCATACATTTATTCTACTTGTTTCTTGCCCGGTTCACACTCCACCCACGTCTATTGAACAGGTGTAGAGGCTCATCCCTTGTTCCCTGTTTAGGATGCGGTTTCCGGTTTTCTCTTTTCCAATCTTTTCACTCTTTTCTTTTTTTATTTATTTATTTTCAGTTGGAGTAGATAGACTAATCTATCGCCCGGTTTGACACTCCACCCACGTCTACTGAACAGGTGTAGAGGCTCATCCCTTGTTCCCAGTTTAGGATGTGGTTTCCGACTTTCTCTTTTCCAGTCTTTTCACTCTTTTCACTCTTTTCACTCTTTTTTTTTTTTTTCAATTGGAGTAGATAGACTAAACTATCGCCCGGTTCACACTCCACCCATGTCTATTGAACAGGTGTAGAGGCTCATCCCTTGTTTCCTGTTTAGGATGCGGTTTCCGGTTTTCTCTTTTCCAGTCTTTTCACTCTTTTCTTTTTTTATTCATTTATTTATTTATTTATTTTCAATTGGAGTAGATAGACTAAACTATCGCCCGGTTCACACTCCACCCATGTCTATTGAACAGGTGTAGAGGCGCATCCCTTGTTTCTTGTTTAGGATGCGGTTTCCGGTTTTCTCTTTTCCAATCTTTTCAATCTTTTCGTTTATTTTTTATTTATTTATTTATTTTCAATTGGAGTAGATAGACTAAACTATCGCCCGGTTCACACTCCACCCACGTCTATTGAACAAGTGAAGAGGCTCATCCCTTGTTTCCTGTTTAGGATGTGGTTTCCGGCTTTCTCTTTTCCAGTCTTTTCACTTTTCCTTATTTTTTTTGTTTTTCAATTGGAGTAGATAGACTAAACTATCGCCCGGTTCACACTCCACCCACGTCTATTGAACAGGTGAAGAGGCTCATCCCTTGTTTCCTGTTTAGGATGTGGTTTCCGGCTTTCTCTTTTCCAGTCTTTTCACTTTTCCTTATTTTTTTTGTTTTTCAATTGGAGTAGATAGACTAAACTATCGCCCGGTTCACACTCCACCCACGTCTATTGGACAGGTGAAGAGGCTCATCCCTTGTTTCCTGTTTAAGGATGTGGTTTCCGGCTTTCTCTTTTCCAATCTTTTCACTCTCACGTAACCCCCCCCCCCCCCTGCACACCAGTGGCGTTACCGCCTTGCCCGGGGTGATATGATTAAAAAAAAAATCTATCACAGTCTGTTCATTATCTATCTATCTATCTATCTATCTATCTATCTCTGTTCATATCTATCTATCCCAGTCAAAAGCGTAAAGGAAAACGCGGTCGAAATATAAAAACGACGCCAAAAGAAAACTCATACGTGATAAGGGAATGTGTGAAATGGGAGACATTATTCGTTTTGTTTCAACTAATTTGCACAAGGTTATACAATTCGTAAACGTCTGCTCTGTACAAACCCTAAAGTACATCGAGAAACTTGAGCCGACATGACTGCGACGGGCTGGATTTCTTTTACAGCAGTTTGAAATTCGTTTTGTCTGAAAATAATTAGTAAAAAACAATAAAAATATAAAATCAAATCAAATGTACATAGTTTGCATTGTTTAATAGATGCTTACAAAATATAAATAGGCTTTATGGAGCTGTATATTACTCTTCAATTGATGGCATTCTACAATTAAGATGTCTTTACAATTCAAAATATGTAGCATGTGTCGGATTCGAGAGACTATGAATCTGCGGGCGAAGAGAGTTTTTTAGATTTTGATGGTAGCACAGCGTCTGCTTTACTAATCAAATACACCGAACCTAGACTGCCATCGCCCTAGCCTTTTTACGCAAGATTGACAGCTGCCCATGCAATATGTCTCCCCTCTCCTTAACATCAATGTTGAAATGCAATGTCGAACTGTCTTGGATTTTATTTCCGCATCATTTCCAAATACTAGATAAGATCGCCAGGTAGGGGGTGGTTTCAAATCAGAGTTTTCCTTCTGTGAGATGGACAGCCTCCCATGCTAATGAGTCCCTATCTACTTTATTTAAGCATTGCTTCTTGCATTGTATATCTATAAAATGCATTATGTGTGTTAAACATTGATGATTACATATTGTTTAAATAAAATGTCTGAATACATATAAATCTCTGTTGAGTTTGACGTTGATAAGATCTTCAAATTGGGAAGAGAGTAATTGTTTTATATTTAGTTGGACTGAAGCGACAACCACTGAAGTTGATCAGAGGAAATTGCATGTGGGCCCGTGTTTGCACTCGGTGCCACATTCATTTTGAAAATCAATGCTGATTTTTGGTTGGGCTCGAACGACAATCAATGTCGTAAAATAAAATTTAAACTCGGGGTCACATTCATGGTGACACCAAAGGAAAGTGGGGAAGATCCTATTTATTTTGTTCCAATTAATTTGCACACGGGTGTATCTATCTATCACGTTCATTTAATATTTAATATCTATCTATCTATCTATCTATCTATCTATCTATCTATCTATCTATCTATCTATCTATCTATCTATCTATCTATCTATCTATCTATCTATCTATCTATCTATCTATCTTAATCCTTCCTTCCTTCTCTATCTATCTATCTATCTATCTATCCTTAATTCCTTCCTTATTCCTATCTATCTATCTATCTATCTATCTTAATCCTTCCTTCCTTCCTTCTATCTATCTATCTATCTATCTATCTATCTATCTATCTTAATCCTTAATTCTATCTATCTATCTATCTATCTATCTATCTATCTATCTATCTATCTTAATCCTTCCTTCTATCTATCTATCTATCTATCTATCTATCTATCTTAATCCTTCCTTCTATCTATCTTCATCCTTCCTTCTATCTATCTATCTATCTATCTATCTATCTATCTATCTATCTATCTATCTATCTATCCTTAATTCCTTATCTATCTTAATCCTTCCTTCCTTATTCTATCTATCTATCTATCTATCTATCTATCTATCTATCTATCTATCTATCTATCTTAATCCTTCCTTCTATCTATCTTAATCCTTCCTTCTATCTATCTATCTATCTATCTATCTATCTATCTATCTATCTATCTATCTATCTATCTATCTATCTATCTATCTTAATCTTAATCTATCTATCTATCTATCTATCTATCTATCTATCTATCTATCTATCTATCTTAATCTATTTCTTAATCTTATCTATCTATCTATCTATCTATCTATCTATCTATCTCAGTCTGTGTATAATTGATCTTTTCACACTTTCCTGAGGTGATGCCAAGTTTGAAGACAAATGAATTAGGTCACTTTTCGAATTTTTCTACTTGCGACATTTCAGTCTACTTTTAAAATATTCCGAACTGACTAGGATAACTAATGAAAAAACTTAATTCTACAACAACTAAACAATTCACTACTTGTGACCCCAGCTGACACACATGGACGAGTACTGAAAATCACAAAGATGTAGAAGTTATGTAAAACAAATCAAATAAACTGTACAGCTTTAGTTGTATATATAAAATCTAAAAATGAAACAATTATATTGAAAACGAAAAAAGTCATCTAACAAAAAAAGGGGAACATTGGTGGGTTTTTGACAAAACAATGAAACATAAAAGCATGGACGATCCATAATACTAAAATTTGAAATAGAGATAGGCTTGAAAGATGAGATGGACGAAAGCATTATAAATACAATAAAGATGTTTTAAAGTAAGAAGATTATGTTGCACCAAAATACTGGTTTTTCGACAGTTATTACGATCATTACCAAACTATAAGTACTTCTACGCAATTGTCGAAAAAACAACATATCATGATGTTAAAAGGCTTCAAACTTAATAAAAACAAAGTTTTATCATCAAAATGTTTATGTTATTATTAAGAGGAAAGATCCAATTGTGTTGTCATTATTTTTTTAAAATTTTAATCCTTTCTAATACGTTCGAAATTTCAGTTAAATTTTCGTTTTTTGTTTTCCGTCAGTGATTCACGCCATGTTTACGTAATGTGACTATTAAGGAAAACGTAATATTACTCAAGTCGTTTTTTGGCGTTGAAAGACGCATTAATTTAAAAATTCTCGCAATAATCAGGTGAACACCTCCCTCCCATTAGCATGGGACAGGCTTGCCTCCCAGAGAGTAAATCACTACGCCTGCTTGGCCTGACACTCTCAGCGGACCTCAAGTGGAATGACTACGTCGAATCCATTGCTAAATCCGCAGCTATGAAAGTCGGCTTCCTGTTCAGGGCCCGGAAATTCTTTCCGCCTGAATCTATCCTGCAATTATATAAATCCACCATCCGCCCGTGTATTGAGTACTGCTGCCACATCTGGTCGGTTGCCCCTTCTATTCTCCTCGGGGTTCTTGACAAAATACTGCGAAGAATCTGTAATGTGATTGATACCGACTTGGCTGACCGCCTGCAGTATCTCTCTCACCGGCGTGACGTGGCTTCCCTGTGCCTCTTCTATAAATACTTTCATGGCTTCTGCTCTGACGAACTTAAATCACTGATACCCCCTAGATGTGAATTTGCACGAGACACTAGATTGGCAACTAGGTCCCACCCTTTTACAGTGAAACCGATGAAATGTAACCGCAATTTCTACTCCAACAGCTTCTTTCTTCGCACTTCCCGCCTGTGGAATTCCCTACCGCATGCTTGCTTCCCCGAAGGCTACAACCTCCAGGAGTTTAAATGTAAGGTCAATAGACACCTCCTAACACACTAACTCACACCCACTCTCTCCAACTCTCTCCCTATGTACATCCTAAGTCGTCTATCACCCTCCTTCTGACATTTCCTATACCCAATCCCTCTACGTAACCCCCTGCGCTATAGTGGCAGTGGAATGCCTTGCTTGGGGTGACACGATTAAAAAACAAAAAAAACTGAACTAGTGAGATAAACCAACCCTTCCATTTATATAGGTGGACGCCCTCTTAAAAGAACATTCTCGCCATTTCTGGTGTCTTCTAGGTCAAAAGTGGATATTTTCTTACATTTTTTTTTATTCTAGAAACAATTTATATTAAATGGATTTTTCTATTATGACCAATATTTTTATCAATTGCAATACGCGTGGCTTATCGTAATTTCTATGTTGGTAGATATCTCCTAAAAAGTCACTTAACATACACAGATTAGCAAAGGGTCGCTATGCGCGTGTGGCTCCTGGGCAAGTGCCCATCGGGGTTCATGCGTTAAACCGGCTCTGAGTGTGAGGAGAATAAAATAAAGACAAGGTGCGATTTTCCCAAAAAAAGGATGTTACGTAATTTACGTCGTTTCGCATTTAATAGTAATGCTATTTTTGCTCTATTTTCGATACCTAAGTTTTAAATTGATTTTTTTAAAATAAAAAACTTTTTCTTGAAACTTTAATTTTTTAATTAAAAGCTGAATGATTAAATTTACTATTTCCACTAAGCGAAATACTCCAGCATATTTCAAACAAATTATATTCATTGTAATCTAAAATTTTGAGGTTCTTTCTTCAATTTTGAATTTTTCGGCCATTTTTAAGCGATAGATACATTTATTTAAAAAAAGTTAATTTTCGGTTTTAAAGTTCTTGTAAAAATAAAATATACATCTCTCACGAGTTATTTTTGGAAAATTAGTAAATTTAGATTTAATTTAATCTGATTTGAAACAAATATTACTTGTTTATGGCATAAAATTTAGAATAAAATTATTTCTTATTTACAAAGTTCTGACTCGTTGACCTTTCAAGTAGGCGATGACAGCACCTTTCATCAATCAATCTGGAAGTATGGTGACCAAAAATTGACATAACCAATTTAACATTTCGTCAGAACAAACCTTGAAACAGGTGACCTTTTAATGATAAGTCTCTTCAAAGTTTCCATAGTAAAAGAAAATGTGCAAGTTTAACATAAATAAAAAAATTTAGAAATTGTTTTTAAAATTTTAATTCTAAATGAATTGTATTAAGCTTTTGAATTTTCCATTTGTAAATAAAGTCTTTATAAGGAATTAATAACCGAAGAATAATAGCTGGAAGAAATTTAAAAGAAATTTGAAACTTTAATTAGCAAAGAAAAAAATGAAAAGAATTTTTATAAAAATTAATTATTCATCGAATTTTTTTTCTCTTTCAGAATATGATATCCTAAAATTATACTATTATAAAATCAATTAAAAGTTTATCTACTTAAAAAAAATAGCGTAGTTTTAATGCATTTTTTGATTTTACTATTCGGAGAAGATTTTCGAATATTGGTCTCTTAATTAAAAAAAATTAAATGGTTTACATTCCCCAATGAGTCTTGCATTCAACTGATAAAAAAATGGTATAGATAATGTATTTCTAGAAGTTTTAATCTGTGACCAAGACTATTGTTGATTTTCTGTTGAAGACAATATTATTTTTTATTTTTTTCTCTGGTTTGATTTAATTCTTAAATTTCCTCTACACTGAATTAATATTGTTTTGAATGTTTAATTGTTATATATTTATATTTTCACTTTTATAATAATTTCTATTGTTATACAACTCTAGCATTGATAGTAGTTTTCTTTGTTCTTCTTTCCTTTCAACTTCTCCCCCCCTCTCCCCCCTCTCTCTCCTCCCTCTCTCTCCCTCCCCTCTCTCTCTTCCCTCTCTCCCTCTCTCTCTTCCCTCTCTCTCCTCTTCCCCTCTCTCCTCCCTCTCTCTCTATCTCTCTCTTCCCTCTCTCTCCTCCCCTCTCTCTCCCTCCCTCTCTCCCTCTCTCTCCTCCCTCTCTCTCTCCTCTCTCTCTCTCTCTCTCTCTCTTGTTCTTATTTTCGCAACCGTGACAAAATGAAGGCTCCTCCTAAGCTTTGATGTTCTTTTCAAAACAAAAACAGCAATTCAGCTGTCTTAAAAGAAACAAATAATTTTCTCATTCAATGTTCATTCTACAATAACAGCAACAAAGAAAATATTTCATATTTCTCTTCGGATATTTTTTTTTTTTATAAAACTAACTTTGTTATTTGTGTTTGTTTAAAAATGTCGTTTTCTGCTGAAGAATTTCTTTCGTCATCCAATTTGGATGAAGAATTTCACTTATTAAAAAATCTGAGTTGTTGTAACTGGCTAATCTTTGAACTGTCAAAACGTGCAGAGGCTTATTCACATATTAGAAATCTTTTTTCTTTCTTCATCTTCCTCTGGCTAATAATATGTATTACAAAGACCCGAATTATGATGACCTTTTAAATGAATGTCAGCATATCGAGCACTACATAAAAATTATGAGATTCTCCCTGTACTATACAGAAAAATAATTTCGGACAATTTGTAATGTGTATTCCTGAATGTTGAAAATGCACTCAAATTGTTTATGTGCATGATACTGACCAACTGTACGTGAGAACATTCTTTTTCAAGACTGAAACTTTAAGATCTGCTTCGTAACACAGTGGAGCAGCATCATTTGAACTGGCTTTCACTCGCCGGCATGGAAAAGACCATTCTATTCTTGAAAACCATTGTCTTTAAGCTAATAATAAAGCAATTCTCTGAAAAGAAATACCGCAAATGTTCGTAATATTTTTTTACTGTGCTATATAATCTGTGCGGCTTACGGAGTATTATTGTGTTTTTCAATATTTGTCTATATTTCTGAGATGTGGTAATATTTACAGAAGCTATCACTGGAAACTACGTAAACTTAAGGAATCAGTACATATGCTAGGCTTCAAAAGTCTTCTAAGCCGTGCAAGCATAGAGATTAACACAATATGGGAACCAGTAATACGGATTGCCAGAGAAAATCATTAGGGTCAAAAATTGCAATATGAGCTCTGGTAAAAAATACTAGAGAAAAACCATTAACATCAACAAATTGCAATATGAACTCTGGTAAAAAATAAAGTGGGAGGGTTAATGGACTTTAGATTTATAAGTCCCCAAAATTCAGTTGTTCTTGTCCTTAAGGTCATATGGCCCAGTCGATAAACGTTGGCTAGTTCCTGTGACTTGACCCAAAGACTTGTGAGTTCAATACCAGGCTACAGCAGTGGTGAACAAGTAACTTACAGGGTTAGAGGGAGATAACTCATGACTTCCAAAAGAGGCACTACTACGAGAATGATATACCACAGCGATCGTAATAAAGGATTCGGTTCAAAATTCCTAGCACTTGAAGAAGTCCGGAGCGTACAACGGCCGAAACGTCGTACAAATAGCAATAAAGGTGAGGACAATAGTTCGAATAATGTAAATACTGTGTTTTTCAAGCCTCGAAAATGTTTATCATATTGATTAACTTCAGCTGTACCTCATGTTCTTAACGTTTTAACTCCAGTTTTGTTGAAGTGCCAATATAATAAATATATGTTTAATATTATCGAACATTTACTTTTTATTCCTGTGAATGGTTGTCGTATGGGCTACAGTGGTTTGTTGTTAAGACGGTCCTGCTCACACTAATGTGACACATAGTTATTTATCCAGCAATGCTATTCAGTTTCTGGGGAATCAACATCGTTCTATAATTGGCCTGAAAACCAAAAGTTTTTCAGTTAACATGTCTCTGAGGATGTTAACGCATTACAAATATTCAATTTCGTAATTCTGTGTTAGTTCATTTTTCAGATGACATATTGTCAATACTTACGTTGTGGTGCAGTGGATATCGACTCGGAACCAGAAATCAGAGAACCTAGTTCGAATTCCAGTTGAATTTGTTGCATTCATGTTGTGGATCTTCGTCTCCAATTTGTTGTGGAGTTGTGATTTAGTGACCGGTTTGTTCGGAAGTAAGACACGGAACAAGAAGGTAAGTTCAAAGCAGTGTATTTGTATAACAAGAAACAAGATATTCAAAAGAAGTGTTAATAATGAGTATTGTAGAAATAAGTTAGTCCGAAGGTATTATTTCTCTGCCTGACTAGTAGCTGTCGTTAACTGTTCTTGTTAACTGCTATACTTAACTGTTCGTAACTGCTCCTGATTAACATCAGTATTTAGTTACCCTCCCACTAGGGAAAAATGTGGTACAAAACCTTTTTAATGTGGGTTATCCGGGCGATATAACCCGGCCAAAAATATCTGTCTAATTTTTACTAGTCGTGACTCCACCCTTCGGCGAAGGCAGAGAGCTCGACAGTGCGTAAGGTAGTTTCAGCGAGTGAGTAACTGCAGTATTCAGTTACCCCACACACACACACACACACATACACACACACACACACTTGGGCAAGATGTGGCACAAGGCATTTTTAATGTGGGTTATCTGATCCATATAGCTTGGCCAAAAATATCTGTCTAATTTTTCCCCGGTTGTGACTCTACCCTTCGGCGGAGCCTCGACAGAGAGCTGACAGTGCATAAGTTAGTTACTGCGATTGAGTAACATCAGTATTCAGTAAACCCCATACGAGGGCAAGATGTGGCACAAGGCTTTTTAATTTGGATTATCTCGGCCATATAACCCGGCCAAAAATTTCTGTCAAATTTTTCCCAGTCGTGACTCTACCCTTCGGTGGAGCTACGACAGGGTTAATACTCTCTGCAAGAAGGCAGAGAGCTCGACAGTGACAATGGCAGTTACTGATAGTGAATAACTGCAGTATTCAATTAACCCCCTCACTAGGGCAAAATGTAGCACAAAGCCTTTTTAATGTGGGTTATCCGAACCATATAGCCCGACCAAATATATGTGTCTAATTTTTCCCAGTCGTGACTCTACCCCTTGGTGGAGCCACGACTGGGTTAATATTCTCTGCCCAAACGCAGGGAGCTGGGTGCGTACCGCAAGTGAGTAACTGCAGTATTCAGTTACCCACCACACACACACACACACTAAGGCAAAATATAGCACAAAGTCTTTTTAACGTGGGTCCTCCGGGCCATATAGCCCGGCCAAAAATATCTGTCTAATGTTGCCCAGTCGTGACTCTACCCTTCGGCGGAGCCACGACTGAGTTAATACTCTTCGCCCGAAGGCAGAGAGCCCGACAGTGACTATAATAGTTACTACGAGTGATTAAACGCTCCTTAGAAGTCACGCAGGTAATTTATATATATCAAAAGAACGAGTTCATTTCTCATGGAGTGTACCATAACAATTCACTTAGGCGCCAATACCTTTGAGTAAGGTAATAATCCGTCTCTTCATCCGGGTTTAATAGCAGGACAGATTGGCGTCTTTAAATTTGATTGGTGACTGACTGATTGTCGATATAACTCAATTTATTCAAACTCTGATTTTCGTCACGTTTTATTTTAATCTTTTCATTCCAAGCAGTGACAATGCCACTAGGATGCAGTGGGATTCTTCTTCTTCTTCTTCTTCTTCTTCTTCTTCTATGTGCCCTATTCCTTCAGGACGTAGGCGATCATGGTTCTGCACGTCTCCCTATCCCTTGTAGCTCTGAGTATGTTTGCTCCTGTTACTACTGGCAACCCCCGTTCCGTCATCCACCTGATCAGGCCCTGTAAATATGTTATCCGCTGCCTTCCTCTGTCTCTCTTTCCTTCTATCTGGCCAGTCAGTATCAGGTTCTCCACGCTCTCCTTCCTCATTGCATGTCTCAGGAACTTCAGCTGTCTCTTACTGATGCTCAGTATTAATTTCCTTTTTGTTGCCATTCTCTCCAACACCTCATCGTTGCTCGCACGCTCGGGCCACTTGGATGCCGCAGTGGGATTACAAGGAGTAAAAATCGGAGTGGGTAAAGGACAATAAAAGAACAGAGACAGGAGATGGTGATTGGCGTAGCATTTAAATTTTAGAAGATTCTAGTTGGCAGGGAAGCAAGAAATTGAAAGAAAATTTTACAGTTGAGAAGTGTGAGAAAAGAAATGACGGTAGCATCTATTTTAACTGTAAAACGGTGGGGCCTAATTGCCAATCTGGTATCACGCTTAAATTCATTTAGTCGGGGCACCAGGAAAAAGAGCTCATCAGAGCAATTGGCATGAAAATGTGTGTAGAAAAGACAGAGGGAAGCCACGTCGGTAAGAAAGTCACTGAAGTCTAGATTCCAGGTCAGGATCGACCCCATTACAGACCCTACTTTGAATTTTGTCAAGAATCACAATATATATAACATGAGCACCAAACCAGATATGACGGCAATGTTCTATACACGGAGGAATGGTAGATTTTGTAAATGTACTAGATGGATTCTGACAAGAAAACCTTCTGATATGACACAGTGAACCAACTGTCCTAGCAGTAGACATAGCAATTGATTCGATATATAGTCACTCCACTTTACGTCAGTGGAAAACGTGAATTTAAGCATGTGTAGAGAGTTTTTTTTTTAAGTCTAGCATCAGCCATGCTGATAGCAGATTTTATTAAAAGACACAAAGTTTCAGCTAAGTATCCTCTAGTCATCTTCAGGTGTCTATCGTTTTGGCTGATAAAGAATATCTGTTGATTATTCTGTCTATGTTGACTATTCTTCGTTGCTTCGTTTTTGTTCTTTTTTTTTTTTTTTTTTTTTGGTTATGGTTTGTTTTGTTTGTTTTTTGTTTTTTGTTTTGTTTTGTTTTTTTTACTACCTGTTCTCGAGATAAGGATGAGAACAGCCACCCGAATAAGTTAAATTATATTTCAGTTCGTCTTGAAAATTTTAAGAGCGACAAACTTTCAATTTCTTTTGGGTTAAACTGGATTCGACAGCAACAAATAAATAGATACACAAAAATGTAAAAACGATTCTGCTCCAATTTGGAGTTTGTTCACTGTCTGAAGGATTTCAGGCAGTCCCTGGAGAACGGTCAGCGGAGACTGTAAGTCTAGAAACGAAATTATTAAATATTTTCTTTTTTTAAATAAGATTGCAGTTCAAAACATTTCCTGTCGCGTATTATAACAATTATAGTCATAATTTTCACCTTAAAAACCTCAGTGAATTAAATTACCATTTTCACGTCACCTCGATTATTTTCTATCTTGACCAGATTTCGATGTCGTCTCAATCATACTCCCCAAGGAATGTGACAATTAAAACGTATTTACCCAATATTTTATTGGCTAATGAAGTTAAAACTGAACTTTATTGGATGATGTTGTCTTTTACTGGTAAATGTTTTTCACAAATATATTTTTAGGCATTTAACGAGATTTTGTTTTAAATTTTCCAAACAATTTGATATATCTCTAAATAATCTCTAAATATCATTTCACTATAATTATTACTTCGACAAATGTTTTTGATTTATATGTACGTGAGTGTTTTTCAAATGAAGCTAGGAACATATAAGTGTGTGTGTGTGTGTGTGTGTGTGTGTGTGTGTGTGTGTGTGTGTGATAAAATATAGTTTTAAGATATACTGTATTTATGGCCAAATGGCTAAAAGTGCTCAATATCCGAGATAGAGCGTGTGTAAGTGTTAGTGTACACTGAGATCAACACTGTGTGGCGATAGTCTGTTTTACGCTTGAACACAATATTCAAGTCACACACGCACGCACGCACGCGCACACACACACACACACACACACACACACACACACACACACACACACACACACACACATATATATATATATATATATATATAGTATTATTATAATCACATACTGCAACTCAGTAACTATATAGTTTAGGTGTTAAAACACTATCATCAGACAATACATTAGTGTATTGAGAACTATTTAAAAGTAAATATCTAACTGTTGAAAGTACTTTCATTAGTAACAGTCGCTTATATTATTATTATTATTATTATTATTATTATTATATACAGGGTGGTCCAAAAGTAGGTGAACAGTAAATGATAACATTTCTTTTGAGATAACATATGCAATTATATTTACTAATTCAATTATTAGACTGACAAATAAATTTTATTGTGTACAACACAAAGGCTCTTAAATTTTATCAAAGCAGGCGCTCAAATTGTTGTCCATCACAATTTACTAAGCCTTCAAGTCCACCCCTTACGTTTCGACAGACATTTTTGCGCAAGTCTATTTGTGCAATAATTGCTTGAAATTCGTCTCTTATGCAATTATTCAAATCATCAATACTTCTTGGTTTTCCGCTATAAACTTTGTTTTTGAGTACTTTCCAAAAAGAGAATTCCATATGTATATATATATATATATATATATATATAGTCATAAGCTTTGTTTGTTTTTTTAATTGACTAAGCAATTACCTCCCCACCACCTAGTAACTCAAGGCTCAGACCACATACCTCCCACTACCAAAGAAGAAATTACTACTAAAATTCCTCTAGCGTGATCCTCTAAAAACCAATACCTCCCAACCCCTTTCTTTATTAGAATTTTTCCTCATTCTCTGTTTATAAGGGGTTGAAAATGCATTTCCGCGCTAAGTTTTATCTGAATTTGCATATATATATATAATATATGTTTTAATCATTTCACCCCGAGCAAGGCGGAAACGCCACTGATGTGCAGGGGGTTACATAAATGTAACAAGATTAATTAGAAAAGAGTGAGGAGTACAAACTAGTTAGAAAAGGAACAATAGAAAGCTGAGAAAGCAGGTGCGATGACAGATACATAGGTGGAGAGAAAGTGAAGTTTATACAGGGGAGGGGAGAGAGCTAGAGGCCAGTGGTTAGTAGATGAGTATTAACTTTGCATTTAAATTTCTGGAGGTTGTAGCCGTCAGGAAAGCAAGAATACGGGAGTGAGTTCCACAGGCGGGAAGTGCGAGAGAGGAAGCTGCAGGAGTAGAATTGTCGTCTGCATTTGGCTAACCTGACTGTGAATGGGTGGGACCCAGTTGCCAGTCTGGTTGCACGAGTAAACACCTGTTGAGGAGGCATCAGTGACTTAAGCTCATCCGAGCAGAAGCCATGAAAGTATTTGTAGAAGAGACAAAGAGAGGTCACATTTCGACGATGGTGAAGTGGCTGCAGTCGAGTCGCCAGATCAGTACCTATCACATTACAGACTCTCCTTTGGAGCTTGTCAAGAACACTGAGGAGAACGGCAGGGGCACCTGACCATAAATGGCAGCAGTACTCCATGTACGGACGGATGGTTGACTTGTATATATGCAGGATGGGTTCAGGTGGAAAAAACATCCTGGATCGACATAGTGACCCAATCTTCTTAGCAGTAGATTTTGCTATGGATTCAATATAGTGGTTCCATTTGAGGTCTGAGGACAGGGTAAGTCCGATGAGGCGTAGTGTATTACTCTCCGGGAGAGTCACTTGGTCCATGCTTATGGGAGGCAGAAGAGGTTGCCTGTAATGGTTGACAGACAACAGCTTGGTCTTAGATGAATTGAAGTTGACAAGCCACTTCTTGCCCCAGTTCACCACAGAGTGTAGATCCCGCTCAAGGTCAGCAGCGAGATTATGACTGTCCGCCACGACAGGTTTCTTACTGGAGCGGGAGTATATTGTAGTGTCATCTGCGTAGATGCCTACTTGGGACTTGATCTCATCTGGGAGGTCGTTGATGAAAATAAGGAAGAGCGTCGGGCCCAGGATAGAGCCCTGTGGGACACCAGCATTCGTGCTGTAGGACGAAGAGGCACGCCCATTCAGAACGACCTTCATTTTGCGGTTAAGAAATACTGGATTAGGTCAAGCAGGCGACCGGTAATACCATAACCGCGTAGTTTGCATAGGAGGCCAGAGTGCCAAACCCTGTTGAAAGCCTTGGAGATGTCCAGAGCAACCGCGCGAGCCTCGTCAGACTCATCAAGGGCCTGTAGGATGTACTCCGTTACGGGTGTTAACAGGTCGGCTGTGGACCTGTCAAAACGGAATCCATATTGCCTGTCGGAGAACAGTTTGTGGGCGGTGAGATGATGAACTATTTCAGCATTGATTATAGCCTCGAATACTTTCCCGAATATCGGTAGAAGACTGATAGGGCGATAGTTGGATGGGTCCGAGGGTTCACCACAATTCTTGAAGACAGGAACGACTGAAGAGAATTTCCAGCATGCAGGAAAGCAGGAAGCAGAAAGGCAATAGTTAAATAGTTTAGAGAGGACAGGGGAAAGTTCAGGAGCACACCTCTTAAGAACTATCACCGGGATTCCATCGTCTCCACACGCCTTATGGGGGTCGAGTTTTGAAATTACTCTGGATACTACTGTTGGGGTAATATATACGTCGTGCAGTTTGGTCTCAGTTCTAATAGGGAAGTCGGGTGGGTGCACTCCGAAGGAGTCGAATGTGGAGTTGGATGAGAATCTGTGGCAAAGCACTCAGCTTTATCCGCAGATGACGTGAGAACATCAAATCCATGGATTAAAGGAGGTATTGAGGATTTCCTGTTGTTGAGCACTCGTTTACAAATCCTCCAATAGTCCTTGGGGCCGAACTTGCGGTCAGCTATATGCTGTCGCATTCTCTCAGCAAACAACTGTTTGGCGTCATTTAGAGTTCTCTTGCACTCATTGCGAGCAGATGTGAACAGGCGCCTATTGTGATCAGTTGGCTGTCTCCGGAATAGATGGAAGTAATGGTTCCTGTGGGCAATGGCGGCTGAGCAGGCAGGAGAGAACCACGGAGAGGAATGAGGTTTTAAGCAATACTTCCTGGTGGGTATGAAGGCATCAATGCCAGCTTTCACCCATGACGAGACCTCAGAGGCACAGTCATCAACTGATAGGTCAAACACTTTTCCCCCAAGGGACGTCGCAGAGGAAATCGCGAAAGGCTTCCCAGTCAGCTTTTTGGTAGAGGTAAGAGGTTCTATAAGTAGGGGGCTCCTGGGGGGAGTGAGATTGGAAAGAAATACTGAGAGAGACTACAGCGTGGTCGGAGTTGCCGAGAGGGCAAAGCTGCGAGACTTGACAGGCGTCAGACGCAGAGGTGAAACATATATCTAGCAGTGAGGAATGACCCGAGGGAGTGCTTGGGAAGCGAGTGGGGAAGTCCACCACTTGCGTAAGGGATTGGGAAATAGCAAAGTTCATGGCGTGAATGCCCGCCAGGTCATTAACGGCGTTTTCAAGCCACTCAGAGTGATGGGCATTGAGGTCTCCAAATACAAATATGTGGGCGAATGGGTGATAGGAAATAGCCTTATCTATGTCGTCAGCGATGCTATCTAGTAGGGATCAATCAGGAGAGGAGGGAGAACGGTAAAGAAAGAATAGGTAGCTAACCGAACTGAGGAGAGACAGGCGGAGACATATGTATTGGTCAGTAGATTCTAGTGAAGTTACCCTAGCTATGGGGAGGTGTTCGCTGACATAAACACCCAGCCCATGCATGTGGACAGTGGAATCCTTCCTTAAAAGGGGAATATAACCAGGGATGAAGAGGTCAGAGGAGGGAATAGCTGAGTTAAGGTTAGTTTCGCAGAGTGCAAGGATGTCAGGGGACTTTTCATGCAGGAACGCTTCTACACTAGGAAAGTTAGTACGAATACCTCGGATATTAGTGAAAGAAAGGTTAATGGGTTTAGGTGGTTTGAATTTAACTGGTTTAACTGGTTTAGGGTCATTTCTGATTTGTTTAGTCATGATTCTGTTTGTAGAAAGGGACCTAGGGTAGAGGATACAAGCGGTCATTACCCACGATCTGTGCTGGGAGGGAATCTGGCTAAGGCTGCAACAAGGTGTAGCCTCGGGGTTGCCCACCGAAAGCGCTTGCAGGGACACCTATCCATGCGCGACATGGCACTACAAGAACCCCGATATTATACAACTGTTGATCAGAGCAACCGCTCTTGACGCTACGCAAGAGTTAGGGCTCCTAACTACCACTCGGAAGCAGCAACCAGGAAACTGCCAACCCGGTACCCTCACAATGATGAGCCGTTGCCACCAACCGGCCAGATCGCAGGAAACTCACAGAAGCACCAATACCAAGGTCTGAAGAGAGAGAAGAGAACAGAAAACCGGAAACCACATCCTAAACAGGAAACAAGGGGTGAGCCTCTACTCCAGTTCAATAGACGTGGGAGGAGTATTGACCGGGCGATAGTGTGACCTATCTACTCCAATTAAAAAAAAAAACAAAAAAAAACACAGATTTCCAAAACAGGAGAGTTAACTAAGTTTTAACTTAGTTAAAGTCCAAATGAAGCATGAAGGCCAAAAAGGAAAAAAAAAAATACAGATATATAAAAAATAAAAAATCGTAATATACCTCACAGTTTAAACACAGGAAATTTGAATTAAGAAAGTTTCATTCTTCAATTCTTGCTTTTCCCAAAAATCAACATCAAGTTAAGCTGCTAGGTGAATTTCGATTCAAAGAACAGAACATAGCGGGGTGGTAACAAATGGCTGCTGATACCCTGGCCAAGATGATATGATAAAACTATAGTCTTAAAGTATATTATGTGAACTAATTTATGTGTTAAAGTGCTCAATATCAGGAACAGAGCGTATGTAAATAAAAAATGAACATTGAGGTTATAACCTGACGAGTGCGTTTAGACATAAAACAGACTGTTGCCGCTTGGTGTTGGCCTCAGTGCCCACACTTTATACATACATACATCCATATATATATATATATATAGAGAGAGAGAGGGGGGGAGAGAGAGAGAGACAAAGTGAGAGAGAGAGACAACCAAACAGTTTGTGAAAAAATGCAGTTAAAAGCAAATATTCCTAAATATTTTCTACTCCAACAGCTTCTTTTCTCGCAGTTCCCTCTTGTGGAACTCCCTTCCGTATACTTGCTTCTTTGACGGCTACAATCTCCAAGAATTTAAATGCAATGTCAATTCCCATCTCTTGTCCACTTGACTCCAGTTTTTATCTCGTCCTTTCCTCATCACCTCGTGGATCTTGCTCTGTTTCTTTCTCACGCTACCCTCGCAACTGTCTTCACACTGGTATTCCCATCCTTCTCTTGCCCTTTCTCCGACACGCCCTCTAATTGGTTCGTTTTTTTGTCTTCGCTATCTTCCTGCTTAAACTTTTTTCTTCTCTTATGTAGCCCCCTGCACACCAGTGGCGGTACTGCCTTACTTGGGGTGAAACGATAAAAAAAAATACCAAATTAGCACATATTCCAACACCACCGTAATAAAGAAAGCTTTTTTATAAACAAATTTATAACAATAAAACTATCAAAATACATGAGTTTGTCATATTGATGACATTTTTAGTTTATGAAATTATTTAAAAGTTATAACACTTAAAAATTTAAAATCGCTGCTTTATTAAAATTTATAGAAATATTTAAATATTCTGAACTAAAATCAAACATGTTATCTATTTGAAATACAATGACGCAAACTAAAACATTATTTTTCCTTGCTTTGCTTCATGTAAGGTCAAATAAATATGAGTCTGTCATATTAATATCATTTCAGTTTATGAAACTATTTAGAGGTTATTATATCTAGAGTAAGGGTCGGCAACCTACGGCTCGCGGCCCGGATTTGGCCCGCAAAGGCATTTTGATCCACACACACACACACACACACACACACATATATATATATATATATATATATATATATATATATATATATATATATATATAATATAATTACGCTCTCACACCATGATTGAGCACTTTGAAAGAAAGGTAGACTTTGAAAAACAGTAGCCACTCTAGCGTGTACGCATCGCTCATTCAGTAAAAATGAATTGGACCACCTAACTATTGGGCGCGTAATATGATATGCGCTACAAAGACTGCCTTCTTCCACCGAATGCCCCGTTGCCCAAGGGTAGAGTCGCTGACGTCAAATCGGTCGGGTTTCGAGCCTGTGTTGTGTAGCTATCGGAGTCTAACCGTACTGATGAGCTGCGAAACAGATCTGTCTGCGGATGACAATATATATATATATATATGCACCTATTGTCTTTCATAATAATAGAGACAACTGTAATAAAAAAATGATTCGTCTGCCTTATTCGTACGACTTTATTTACTAGATGCAATTCCTCATTTGGTTTTCCAGTGTCTTTTAAGCACTCAGCAATGCGCCAACTTTTAAACACAATAGAATTTTTTGTTTCAAATATTTTTAATAATAAATAAACTCCCTAAAGGCGATGCAATGCTATAAAATGTAGTTTCTCGTGCCACTGCGCTCTAGAATTATATACTGACGGGCGTAGACATTCAAATCGTACATGGATCAGGTTATCATCCGATCGCATGAAAACCTGATATATCAATTCAGTTCTCAACTACGTTTTGAATAGGCAAACGCCTTGCTCCCTATTGATACACAATATACAGCAAAATAGAAGCAATATGAATATAATGTCGACTGAGATTTAATGTAATTAAATGTTTCCAGTTACATTGTGTAAAAATCACAGCAAAGCTAATTTTAGCGATTTTTAGCCACCATAACTCTGACTCGCCTCCAGCTCGAACCTGAATCCGCTAGACTACGACATGCAGGGTGTTTGGAAATATATCATACACAAGACCATAACATTGATACCCTAAATACTATCATTGTGTAAGATTGTACCATAATTCCTAAGAACTTTGATTAAGAGTTGGCTATTAGAATATGTGTAGCTGTAGGGACGGTCAGCCATGTCTGGACAAGGCCAGTTTACAAACACAGCCGACATTCCCCACAACTTAGGATTATCAGAATTATCAGAAGGTTATCAGAAGGGAAATTTGTGAAAGAATAAATATATATATTTTGTATGTTTAAATAGAAATTTATTAATAAAAAAAGACTAACTTGAATTGGTAGAAGTTAAACGTTCATTGAGAAGCAGTAGTAAGAAATTAAGGGCATCAAGAGTTCGTAGTAGTAACTTGTATGTATGTATGTATGTATGTATGAGCGTTATCGTTGGGTTAGGAATGTCTTTGAGGTAATCGATCAGTCTTAAAGGGTTCTGTTCGTTTGTTAAGTATAAGAAGAGTCAGACGGGTGAACGGTGAAAAGAAAAAAGTTGAGAGATAACAATCGCTTGACCTTTGTCAAGGTACGTGTTAACACGCTCGTCTCCTCTCTGGTGACAGGCGAATTTGCCCGTCTTTTTTATTTCGTTTGTGGGGCTCGAAAGGGTCATTTGGGAATTCACTCTGGGATGTGATTCTGGCCTTTCCATTGGACGACGAACAAGCTATGCGTCAGCTCGCAAAAAGGTCTGTAAAAAAATTTGTTTCTGAGAATTGAAGATTATTTGAATTTTGTTTTTCGATGTTTCCTAATTTTCTATTGAGCGAAAAACATTTCGCATCAACGTGTGAAATTTAATGAGTTTTGTTTTGGATTCGCTTTTGCGTGTGTGCTAAGCAAAGTTTTGTAAATTCGAGTTTTTTTTAATTTCTAACAAAATCAATGTGTCAGTGCTTAGCACTTGAAACTTAAATCTAGATCTTGTTTTGTTTACTACATATATGTTGAGGCTGTCATTAAAAATGATGAAAGCCATATTAAATGAATTATTTGTTTTGATCTTATCCATAAGTTTTATATTTGTTTGTCTTAAATGACATACTTATCTAAATCTAAATTTATTTATAAATGGAACTTTGTGTGTGTGTGTGTGTGTGTGTGTGTGTGTGTGTGTGTGTGTGTCCGTTACCTATAGACTCCGAAACGGCTGAACCGATTTTCTTGAAAATTTACACAGTTGTACTATAAGTGTCTGCGAGTGTTCTTAGCTAGGTTTTGTGTCGAGGTACCCCCGATAAATATCGAAAATCGATAATCGAAAATATTAGGTTATAGAAGGAGTGGTCCGATTTTAATCAAATTTCATACACTCATAGACAAAGACATAAGAAACGATATTCAGAAGTTTCAAGGTTGCAGTTCTTACACTAGTGAAGAAAATCGATAGTATATATATATATATATATATATATAAAAGGCAAGATGTTTGTGTGTGTGTCTGTTTATCTGCCTGTATGTCTGTACTTTTTCAGCCCTTTTATTTTAGTTTTTGTTTTGGGTTTGGCTCTAAGTAGGTATAATTGTAGTTCTTAGTCTCAGCTATGATACCATTTACTCAGAGGACTTATTTAGCCTTCAAAATTCAGTTTACGACGAAAAAATCTTATTTGATGTCTGTACTTTTTCAGCCCTTTTATTTTAGTTTTTGTTTTGGGTTTGGCTCTAAGTAGGTATAATTGTAGTTCTTAGTCTCAGCTATGATACCATTTACTCAGAGGACTTATTTAGCCTTCAAAATTCAGTTTACGACGAAAAAATCTTATTTGATATCGATAACAGGAAATCAAAATTTGACTTACATACATTTATTTTTCTTTCAGTCTACGGTTTCGCTTTAACTGGAAACAACTATTGCTTTTTAGTCTTTCGTGCCAACGTCCAAAGAGTCTGAGCTCCAGGACCATGGATTAGTTTTAAAGCTTTCATTACTCCGAGCAACGCCGGGTTATACTGCTAGTACATAATAAACGGATTTCGAAGGTTGCTGCAATTCTGTTTGTTTCCCAATCCTGTATATCTTCTTGTTTTAGATTTCTGCTTTTGTCGACATCTCGTTGTAACGAAATTTAATAACAACTAAACATTCGAAAGAAAAATACAGGGTGGTCCAAAAGTAGGTGGACAGTAGATGATAATATAACTGCTCTTGTATAATGTGGGGGCGTCCCATCTTGTTGGTAATAAATGTCATGTGAATTAGACTGTTCACCTACTTTTGGACCACTATGTATATATTCTCGTTGCTTGTTCGTCTCCGGAATTTCCCTATTTAAAACAAACTTTCTTGCAAATGAATCATCTTGTGCGAACAAAGAAAAACAATCACTCACACAGTCGCATTTGGTTGACATGACGAAATACAATCGATCTTCAAGTATTTCTTTGTAGTTGTTGTAAACACTCTCGTAAAAATGTAGGTACCTACACTTTTCATTATAAATTTTTCGATACCTGATTTTAAAATGAAATTTTTAAAATAAATAAGTTATATTGTAGCTTTAAAATTAGCTTTAATTGAAAGTCAAGAGATTAAATTTAGTAATTCCAGTCAACAGAATACACTGGCGTATTTTAAACCGAAATTATATTGATTGGAATCTAAAATTAAAAAACATTTTTAAAAATTTAAACGTACCGCCATTTTTTTTTTTTTTGATTGACTAACACATTTACGTAAACAGTAGCCACATTTCTGTTTTAAAAACCTGGTAAAAATAAAATATACGTTGCTGACACGTTATTGAAGTCAATTTTTTTTATTAAAACTTACCTTTATCTGATTTCAAACAAATGTACTTGCTTACTCTCTGAAATATTCGGTAAAACCCTTTATCAGTTATGGTAGCCGTTGTTATCAGTGTACATATCAGATGTTGACAGCTGTAATAACAGCCGGAAGCTGTCAAGAAGTCTAAGTAGGGAGGCCATAGGCGACAAAAATATACGAATTTAATTTTTTATGTAAGGGAAGACAACCCTTGAATCACGTGACCTTTTAATGATAAATATCACGTACGGCCACCCGTACAAATAAAGATGCGGGCAATCAAAATGCACACAATTAAAATGTTTTAGTTATTTTAAAAATTCATTGGCTCAATCATTTGTATTAAGCTTTTAAATTTTCGATTAGTAATTGTAGTCTTCATGCATTAATTACATACACTAGCCAGCCCAATAGAGGAAGAAATTTAACAATAATTTTGAAATATTTTGTATATAATTTTTATATATAATTAAAAAATGTTAAAAAATGAAAATAATTCTTGTAAAAATTAATTATTCATTGATTTTTTTTTCTTTTCAGACTATGATACGCTTAATTTATATTGTTCATAAAAGCAATCAGAACTTTAGCCACATAAAAATTGACATAATTATTGCATTTTTCGCAATTCGGACCTATTTTTTAGAAAGGGGCTCTATTGGAGAAAAAAACTGTTGATTAGCATTCCCCAATGACTCCAGAATTTAATTATATTAGGCTTATTGTTGCCCAAAATCGAATTTTTAAGCATTTCTGGAAATTAATTGTTTGAGGGGGTAACATATGTAAAAAAATATTTTTACCAATATTTTATACAAAATAATTCTTTCAAAATTGACTTCGGTCAATTAGGAATAAGTTCTGAAATTTTCAACAAGATCCGACCATTATTTGATTTTTGCAAGAATTTCCAAATTAATGTGTCTTTCACTGTCAAATAAGTGCATTGTGCTATATTACTTTTTCTTTTTTTTTTACTTAATAAACGTTGCAGCAATTTAGGTCTTGCACTGACGTAAGAAAAAAAGACTTTCTACAAAACTTTCGAACGTGTTTGAAATAATTAAAGATTTAAAAAATAATTAAAAAATTCTTTGATCTATCCTCTTAATGATAATATAAACATTTTGCCGATAAAACTTTGTTTTTATTTAGTTTGGAGCCTTTTTCCTTCATACTATGCTGTTTTTTCAGCGATCTTGTGGAGGTACCTATAAAAATGATATCTGAATTAATAAGAATTATGTAATAAATAAAGAGTTAAGCTTAGATGAACTGTTAAAAGCGAAGAGAAAAGATCAACAATGTTTGAACAGATCAATCCAGAAAGAACTGATCCGGATCTTTATTTACGTACTGTGTTTATTCAAGACGTGAGCGACCATGACTCTCCACGACTTTCTAAGTTGCTCTAAGTTTTTACCATTTGCCTTTGTCCTTATTCTTCTAGTTAGTCACGCCTCTCTTGCCTTAAATATGCTTTGTGAATGTGAAATTCTTTAGGTCCTCATTCTTTATCATGTCTCCCAGAAATTTCAGTCACCACTTCCTGGTTGTAAGTTAAAGTTTCTGTGTAGTCCTTATTTTCTTTAAGACTTACTTCTTGCTTACTAGTCGTGCTCATGGCAATCTCATTTAATGAAGAACAATATCTGTCATTTCTAGTTTCTTCTTCATCTATGAACGAATTGTTCGTCACTCACTGATGTATTTTCAGTTTAGTGCCATACGTGATAGATGCTCGGAGGATCATGTCCCTAGTGAGACATGACTGACTGGGCAGAGTATTTTCGCGGGGTAAGTTGCCATCCTGCGGCAGAATGGTTGCCAACTGAAGCTATCGGCTCTGCTATTTAACCTATAGCTTGAGGGATACGAGATAGATTAATACTTTTCCCAAGGGTATCTGCGCGTAAAGAATTCAAATGGAATTCGAACTCGGCTCTCCGATTACTCATTCTGAGACGATACCTACTGCACTCATCCTGATGTATACGATGTTTGATATTACATAGCAGTTTAACAGTGTTTTTCTTTGTTTCTAACCAAATTTTCTTATGTCTTAATACTTTGCTTAGTTTCTTACACTACTCTTGTGCACTTTCGAATTTCTGTGTCACGCTTTTCGCCGTCTGTTAATATACGATACAGACAGTTAAATTTAGATATCTGCTTCATTCAGATTTCCCTGTAACAGGTTCACGCGTCGTGCCACAGATTCTGCTGAACATCATGAATTTTATGTTACATTTAGTCTGATCCTCTTTCTTTTCTTTCCTGTCTAAAAGTTTTTTTCAGATTTCCATTCTGAATCTTCCAAGAACACAGTGTTATCAGCACATCGTACTGTGTTAAGACTGTACTCGTCAATAGTAAATCCTAGTAGGTTGTAGAATCCTCTCTCTACATAGGTTGAATAAATCCGATGAGACGAAAAGTGCTACACAGAGATTCGAAGGCGAATTGGCATGGCAAAGGACGCGTTTCAGAAGCTGAGTAAAGTATTAAGACACAGGAAACTATCACTAGAAACAAAGAAGACAGTACTAAATTGCTATGTAATGTCAGTTTTTCAATATGGCAGTGAATGTTGAACAATATCATCAAAGATGAAGGAAAAACTTGAATCAACTAAAATGTGGTTCTACAAAAGGATGCTGTGGATATCATGGACCGAGCACGTGAGCAATAATGTGGTGTTGAAAAGAATGGAAACGAAAAAGAAATTAATATTGAGCATCAGGAAGAGACAACTGAAGTACCCGGGACATGCAATGAGGAAGGAGGGCTTGGAGAACCTGATACTAATAGGCCAGATAGAGAAAAAAGAGACAGAGGAAAGCAGCGGATAACATATTTGAAGGGCCTTAGCAGGTGGATGACTAAACGGGGGTTGCAAGATGTTACAGGAAAAAGCGTGTTAAGAGCCACCAAGGATAGGAAGACGTGAAGGGCCATGATCGCTTACATCCTGAAAGGACAGGGCACATAGTAGAAGAAGAGAAGATGCATCAGGGTTTTACTTCACTTTCACTTTTTGTCTATTGACTGAATTCGTTCTCTATCGGCATGTAGTCTGTTAATTCCCAGTAGAAACCATTAACAAACACTTCTAATTGAGAGAAATTGTTGAATTATCTTCTAGAAATAGTACGTCATGAATCATAACTTTCGAAATCTAATCTGTAATCTTTACGCATGCGGAGTGTGTTACCATTTAGTAGCTGACGGCCGTCATTACAGAAAGGATGAAACTTTATAATCACCAGTACAATCTATAATAAGTCAATTTCAGTCTCGTTCTGGCAATAATACAACAGAAGACCACATCGGATTGCAATTCTTCATAAGCAGAGAACAACATTAAGAAAATCGATAGTTTCATTTACGCAACATTTTCACTACAAATTTTTTGGAAGTTTATGTAATATCAATCTCTTTAAGTTCTAATATGACGTGACAACTTTAATATTCTATGTGACCACCTCTCCTAAGAGATCAATATTTCATTGATTATATATATATATATATATATATATATATATATATATAATATTTCCTGGTGGCAAATTTAATAAAACAAGAAGAAAAACAATTTTTACCTGATCCGTTTCGTCCTCTGAGAGATTTTATCAAGGCAATGTCATTGACTTCATAAAGTCCCTCAAAGGATGAAACAATGTCATTGCTTTGATAAAGTTCCTCGGAGGACGAAACGCGTCAGCTAAGAATACTTTTTGTTTTGGATATATATATATACGTTCTCGCCGCCGATTGAGATTTATGGAGAAATGGTAGACTTTAAAAACAGTAGCTACTCACACATTTACGCATCGTTAGTTGGAGAATATGCTTGTAGGTGTGTCAATATTGTTCAATCAAGGCTATAGAACCCAATCTGTCCTGCTATTTAACCCATAACTGGAAGGAAGAGACGGATTAATACCTTTCCCAAGGGTATTTGCGCGTAAGTGAATACAATGGATTCAATTGGAATTCGAACTCGGCTCCCCGGCTTCTCGTTCCGAGCCGATATCCACTGTACCACAACGCACATCCGCAATATATTAAGGTATATTGTAGTTAAAAAAAAAACAAGTATTGTGTGTCATTTATTTTAGAAAATAATCTTTAATTTTTAAGTTATATTTGAGAACCTGATACATTTTATACAAAATAATAAATCTTACATTTTAAAAACAAGAAAAATAGATGAGTATGAATGTCAGAAGGTTAAGTACCATACGTGATACACGGTTGGGTGATCATGTCTCTTTCGATCCATGACTTAGTAGAAGATTTTCGCGTAGTAGGTTGCCATTTCTTTTTGTGGTAGACTGGTTGCCAACCAAAGCTACAGAACCCAATCTGTTCTGCTATTTAACCCATAGCTGAAAGCAAAAAGCTGAATTAATACATTTCCTAAGGGTATCTTCGTGTAAGTGAATACAATAGATTCAACTGAAATTCGAACTCGGCTCTGATTTCACATTCGGGGCTGATATTCATTATATCTCAACGCATATAAATATACAAACTAAATAATAAAGGAAATATATAAATGAATAAAATTATATATATATATATATATACCTAACGGTAGAAACCCGGGTAGCGTGGTGTTAAACCTTACTTATTAAGCTATTTTGTAATCCCCCTGTATTTCGTAACCCAACACACGAGACATGGGATTACAAAATGCATCAAAAAAAGATGTGGTTCGTGATATCATTATAAAAGAAATCACCTACACTTTTGAAAATCTCACAAAGGCATTCACAATAAACAAAAATTTAAACTGCTACTCCAAAAATGTGGTATATGCACTTAAGTGCACAAAATACAGCAAATCTTATATAGCAAATCAGCCAAGCACTAATCAACAGAATTTCTATTCACCCATAGCTGAAAGCAAAAGACTGAAATAGTGCCAAGCACTAAACAACTGAGTTTCTCTTCACAAAAGCAACATCAAATTACCAAACAACAAAAATCTCTTTGTATCACAACACATCTTCCAATGTAGTGAAGGTAAATTTAAAATTATGCCATTCTTACCTACAGACAATTATTCTTACCTACAAATACAAGGGAAAAACTTCATAAACAACTTAAAACCAGCAATTAATAGATCTTAACCCGACCCCACGAACATTCAGACGTATAACACGCGCACGGACTGACCAGAAACACTAATCGGACCACGTGCGCACATGCATCACTCACAAGCACATACACATACTAGCAAGAACAAACGCAGTGGAACACATACAAAATTCTACTTGACATAGGAAGTGTATATATATATATATATATATATATATATATATATACGTGTGTGTGTGTGTGTGTGTGTGTGTGTGTGTGTGTGTGTGCCTATGAATATATAAATCAAAAAACAAAAAAATGAAAAACCGCCCAATATTTGACTCACTCTAAATTATTTTATTACCTCTAAAAAGAGAGAAAGATTCCCTTACAAGTACAAGAAAGTGTGAACTACTCAGTCAGTTAAGTACCATACGCGATACACGCTTGGGCGATTATGCCTTCGAGACATGACTGACTGGGCAAAAGATTATCCCGCAGTAGGTTGTCATTATTTTCTGCGGTAGACTGGTTGCCGACCAAGGCTATAGAACCCAATCTGTCCTGTTATTTAACCTATAACTGGAGAGAAGAGGATATTTGCGCGTAAGTGAATGCAATAAATCCAAATGGAATTCGAACTCGGCTTCCCGATTTCACTTTCCGAGCCGATATCCACTGCACCACAACGCACATCCCTTACTACCACGATAACTGAAAGCAGAGACTATAACGAGAATTAATTCCTTTTAAGATGTGTAAACAACCAATCTCTGTCTGACGAAGACTGCGAGACCAGAAACACGTGTATCAATATATAAAAATAAAATACAATATATTTTATGAAAGAATATTTGAAGTTTCTCTTCATATATATATATATATATATATATATATATATATATATATATATATATATCAAACATACGCACCGTAATGGGGGCGCTAGAGGGTGTCGTCAGTGATGTCATCGCGAGGATCACTTGGGAGTTTCGGGTCTTTTAACATCATACCCCACTCACCGCGCCGACCCGACCGGAGATGATCAGTTTCTGGTCCACCCTCGATAAGCGCTTTCAGACACTGGAAACTTACGTTTAGGCCCGGTAAGAAACCTTGCAAATGCATCTGATTGGCGACAGTCAGAGCCACTATCCATTTAGAGGTGAACCGTACATGAGCTCATCCGAAACATCAATTTAAACGCAGAATTTCGGGGAATTTTAGGTAACAATTTGTTTTGGAATCCAGGCAATCTCTCTTTTGATCCATAACCAATTAGCTGTTCTTTCCACTGTTTCGGTTATGGACTTGAGTGCTTTCTTTTTTTTACTCCCACTATCCCAATATCTGTTAAGGCTTTGCATAAGGACCTTGCTGCAAATCCTCTAGTCCTCACTTCTATAGGAGTGCAGCTAGCCCTCCAACATTTAACCCTGCAACTCTTCAGCAGTTCGTCATATTTTAACTTCTTCCTTTCATGAGCTTCCTCTGCGTTTTCTCACCAGGGGACCGTCAGTTCCCACAAGACTATCTTCTTCAATATATATATATATCACTACAAAAATAGCTATTTTGTTTCGACACTACATGTGGCTTATTAAGTGATAATTATAACATATTTATGTTATAATTTCAAATAAATATTATTACCTCTAATTTGTATCGAGCACTTTTTTAAGAATAGTGTTTGTTTGGATACGGAATATTATTCCATCAATACCTACCCTATACTTGGATATATATATATATATATATATATATATATATATATATATATATATAAACTTATTTATAAATGGAACTTTGTGTGGATGTGTGTGTCTGTGTCTGTGTCTGTGTGTCCATTACCTATAGACTCCGAAACGGCTGAACCGATTTCCTTGAAAATTTACACAATTGTACTATAACCGTCTGCGAGTGCTCTTAGCTAGGCTTTGTGTTGAGGTACCCCCGATAAATATTGAAAATCGATAATCGAAAAAATCGGGTTATAGAAGAAGTGGTCCGATTTTAATCAAATTTGATACACTCATAGACAAAGACATTTCAAGGTTGCAGTTCTTACAATAGTACAGAAATTCGATAATGTATAATATATATATATATATATATATATATATATATATATATATATATATATATAATCTGTGTGGGCCAAATAATGGAAAAACTTAGTACCACAATAGCATAATTTGGAAAATTTGATTAAACTGTCAGAAGTTTCTCTATTTTTGTTTGTTTATTATGTATTAGTTGCTTTGTTTGTTTGTTTGTTTGTTTGTTTCTTTCTTTCTTTCTTTTTGTTTTTTGTTTTTTGTTTTTTGTTTTTTTTGTTTTTTTGTTTTTGTTTTTTGTTTTTTTCCTCGTTGTTGTGGTTCTTTTTAGAGATATTATTTAAATAAGTTTTTTAGAAACAAAAGACAGGACTATTTAAGAATTTTAAGTGATCAACATCACTTTATGGTTCGGGAACTGTTTCCGGATGGAAATACCATCTTTCAGGATGATAATGTATAAGTTGTAGCTGAATGGCACGAGAAACATTCTAGCGATATAGTACATCCTATCTGGCCACCATATTCCCAAGATTCTTGAACATATATATATATATATATATATATATATATATATATATAGTAAGGAACAGAATACAAACCACTTACTTGCTATCCAGGTTTCGACTATGCCGGTCTTTTCAGGCAAGCAGTACTCTGCATGTTCAAGTCGCTTACTTACGTACACGGTAACCGGAATATTGCCCAAAGGGAAAGGGAACCACTTTACACCCACACCTGACTAAAGAGAGGTGGGTAAACCTCCTCATGGCCACGGCCGCCGGAACTCTACAGAAAGGGAGTGTAAACACACACTAACGCCCACGGCCAGGTTCGTATAATCCTAAAACATACTTTCTTGAATGTCTACACCTGGTCAGAACTTCAGACCTTTCATTCAATAAATTTTTCTGGTCTGGATATGTGACAATAGCCAGTTTTTCCTCCTGGCACAACCTGAAAACCTTGTCACCGATACGGCTGGACCTTCTTAAGTATACTCCATTTCACGTTGGGGCTTCTATTGTTCATTTATTTTGACTCCCACACGTGGCTAGCGTGTCTGGTACAGTTCCTGTGTCTTTCCAACCTGAATGAAGACTTATGATTATACCACCTTTGCTTAAAGCTGCAAACCGTTTATCCCACATAAACCTTTTTCTGTTCATTTAAATTTTCCACCTCAGCTTTATATACCACACCTTCAGTTTTACAAGCACCACCTAACGGTCAGTTGCCCTTGTCTCTGCAGATAGATGAGTCACCACCATTTTCATTCTCCGTGTTACCCTTTGAGTTCTTGGCGTTTTGTCTTTTTACAGCTTTATCTAAGTTATTGTTGCAGTTGTAACTCAATTTCACTGTATTTTTTGTTACAGATCTTATGCAATTTAGAGAACTTCTGGAAGTGTCTTTCCAATATTCTAAAAATATACATTCCCATATGCAATTATAGATAGATAGATAGATAGATAGATAGATAGATAGATAGATAGATAGATGTGAGTTTATAACCCTGGGTTTCACGCTCTTGCGATCGTCAAACAAACTGATTAATTTTTTGAAAAATTGGCTATATGTAGGGTTGCGTATATTGGTGTATTTTTGTGGAAGTGGGAGAAAAATTTGTCGTCATGACAGATGCAGACATATATACACATTTGTACTCTCATTGCCGTGCGCAAACACACACGCGCGCAAAGACACACACACACACACACACACACACACACACACACACGCATCCGCTCACCGGGACACAAACATATATGTGAACTGTATGGGGCTCGGCATATATATGTGTATGTGTGCCGTTGCGCACATACATACGCATTCGGTTGGTGTATTCGAATAGTGTAGCGATGTCAACGCGCGGACAGTTGTCGATTTCTCGTACGTACATATGTACGTATGGTGGGGTCTGTGTGAAACTATGATAGGCAAAAAATGCTATTATTTTATTTAAGGCTGGATTGTTATTTTAAGTCGGTTATTAGCTTGTTTTTTTTTTTGTTTTTTTTTTTGTGGTTGCGCATATTTAAATGGTAGAAATTCTAATTTGTAATGGTTGTTAGTTTTTATGTGGTGGTATTAATTTTACTAATTTTTAGCAAAGAGGAGTAATTCACGTTAATAATGATTCCGGACTAATACGGTAATAGTAATATTTGATGATAATAACAGTTGTGGTATCAAATAGTTATTGTAAAGCAGTACTAGTGATTAGTAATGGTGGTGTAATGATAATAACAATAAATGCAATTATTATGGCGGTAGATTGAACTAGAGAATAATTGATAGCATTATGGTATCAGCAGTTCTTTTTTTTTATCTGTTTGGTATAAATTGAGATAATAGGTATTTATTTTCATGTCTGCATTTGGAAATTAGTTCTGATCTTACGTTTAGTAAGTTCTTTTGTCGGGTATGAGATATAATTGCTACTTTCTCATGTAGGCAAAGTAGGCATTTTTTTGTAATGTTGTTGTAGGCAGGTGCTTTTTTCAGTATTTTCCAGCTTATTTCACCAAATATGTTGATCTTTCTGACCTTTTACCCGTATATTTGGTATTTGATAACAACCAGACAGATGCGAGATATAATGTATGGAGATCACAAGTGACATAATCGTTCAATTTTTTTCCTGTAAGGGGAAAAAACCCTGAAACATATGATCTTTTAATGTACACATAGGGACTAATTAGAATGACCAAAAAAATTAAAGCTTATTTTAAAAATACGAAGGCACGATGATTTGTATGAAACTTTTCAGTTTTTGATTAGGAAATATAGTCCCCACTTAATAACTTAATAACCTAACGCCAACATATCTTTGAAGCATTTTTAAAATATTTTTGAAACTTTATATATTATTATAATTAAAGAAAATGAAAACAATTCTTTTAAAATTTCATTATTAATTGAATTTTTTTCTTAAGACTGTAATATCCTTAATATATATTATTTATCAAAGCAATTACAAACTTATCAAATTAAATAATATCGCTTTATTGCATTTTTTTATTTTACTATTGGGAGCAGATTTTTAAAAGTAAAGGCAAAATGTTTGAAAAAAGTAATACATGTTTTACATTCCCGAATGAGTTCTGCGTTTAACTAATAAAACCAATTTTCCCAACAAAATTTAATTTCTTGAAATTACATGAATTTACGTGGAGGTGGGGGTAACAGATTTAAAAAAAATATTTTTACCGTTATTTTTTTTTAAATAATGATTTCAAAATATTTTTTTTCATTTGTAAATAAGTTCTGAAAGTTTCATTAAAATTCAAAAATTATTTTTTTTTTTTTGTTTTTGCAAGAATTTCCAAATTAATGTGTTTTTTACCGGAAAAAAACTGAGTTACGTAATATTACATTATCCATTGCAAACGATTTGGTTTCCGCTAACGGAAATCAAAACAAGATTTTTACCAAAATTTCGAACGTATTAGAAATGATAAAAAAAATTTAAATAATTAAAAAATACTTTCATTATTCTCCTTAATAATAACATAAACATTTTGATGGAAAAATTTTAATTTTATTCTGTTTGGGGCCTTTTTTTCCTCATACTATTTTTGTGTGTGTGTGTGTGTGTGTGTGTGTGTGTGTGTGTGTGTGTGTGTGATGTTTGAATAAAGTAGGAGAAATAAGTCATATGCGAAATCATTGTAATATTGACCAGCTATAAATAATAGCAATTCATATCATATTTATATGAAAGTTTGCAAATCTACTGAAAAAACAGACGACAATGAATCTAATGGCAACAAAATCTGTGCCTCTCATGTTCGCTATCTTTGTGCCAAAGGTTTTAAAAGTTTCTCTAGTTGAAAGAGCCATCTCCGTTCAAGACAAATCCAAGTCGGACTTTGATGTCTGTCGATGTTCATACTCGGCCATCACAGATAGATAGATAGATAGATAGATAGATAGATAGATAGATAGATAGATAGATATTAAAAGAACGTGATAGATAGATAGATAGATAGATAGATAGATAGATAGATAGATAGATAGATAGATATTAAAAGAACGTGATAGATAGATAGATAGATAGATAGATAGATAGATAGATATTAAAAGAACGTGATAGATAGATAGATAGATAGATAGATAGATAGATAGATAGATCTTCAATATTATTTACAAAGATTAGCTTACAAGGCTGTAATAGTAGACCACCATTTCCAGCATGCATTTTTTATACAAGCAAATTAGAAAAATAGTTAAGCTTGTTAATCATTCAATAATTGATGAGTTTGTTTACTCCTGAGCTATAATTGTTGCCCTAGATTTACTTTTGAATTTTCCTTCGATTAGTCGTAAATGCACTTGTATTTATGTATTTGTAAGATATTGCTGTATCGTACTTAACTTTTTCCGATGTAATCAGTAATGTCTGAACTTGTAGTACGTTCCTGAGAACATGCGCACACACGCTCATTGTGTGTGTGTGTGTGTGTGTGTGTGTGTGTGTGTGTGTGTGTGTGTGTGTGTGTGTGTGTGTGTGTGTGTACACCCTTCTTCCCTGAAGAAGTCATTAAATGTTGACAAAGGGCTGCCTAGGAAAGGTATTTATTCACCTCGCTGGTCGGTGAATGGGCTTTTGCATTAGAGAAACTAGCCGCTTGGCTTAAAGTCAAGACGTTCTAACTTTGCTCAAAATTTGATTATTGATTTGCAACAGGCAGCTGCAGAACATATTCTGTTCAGCTCGGAAAACCCGTCTCGCAATATTTAAAATCGTTTTATTCTTCTTCTTCTTTATTATTGTTACTACTACTACTACTACTACTACTATTATTATTATTATTATTATTTAACTGTATGACTTGTTGGACCCGGTGTCCTTAAATTTAAATTATTATATTTCTGCTGGGTCGTCTCCTGTTCTTTCCTGGTTTCTTTTATATCCTGTAATTTCCAAGTTGCTTTAAACCGAACGTGTTTTTCCATATTTTAGCTTTTCTTTCTTTTTTCTTTTTTTTTTTTTTTGTTTCCTTCCTACTTACTTTTCATTTCTTTTCAATCATTATTCTTCATTGATTTATTTATTTATTTATTTATTTATTTATTGTCTTTCCTTTCCTGACTTTTTCATTTCTTTCTTTCTTTCTTTCTTTCTTTCTTTCTTTCTTTCTTTATGTTGTTACCTTTTTACGTTATCTTTCGTCCGTTCCTTTTATATATATATATATATATATATATATATATATATATATATATATATATGTATGTATTATGTATATATATATATCCGACTGACGCCAATTCGGTCGGGTTTCGAGCCTGGGTTATGTAGCAATCGGAGTCTAACCGTACTGATGAGCTGTGATACAGCAAAACAGATCTGTCTGCGGATGACAATATATATATATAGTAATAAAATATATATATATATATATATATATATATAGTAATAAAAAGAGTAATATATATATATATATATATATATATATATATATATATATATTACTCTTTTTATTACTTCTTTCTTACAATTTATGCGTGCGTTTTCTGAACATCGTTCATTTCACTCTCTCCGTTCCTCTTTCTTTTTCTTTCCATCCCTACTTTCTCTCTCTCTCTCTCTCTCTCTCTCTCTTTCTCTCTCTCTCTCCCATCTTCTTGGTTTACCTCTCTACGTAATCACTATCCTTCTCTCTCACCATCTCTCTATCTCCTTCCCTTTTCACCATCCCTATCCCTCGTCATTTATTTATCTGCCTCCCTACTTATTACCTATTCCTCTTCCTCTCGTTCTCTCTCTCTCTCTCTCAAACTCTCTCTTTTTTTCTTAACATCTCTGCATCTTCATCGCTTTCTCTCTCTTTCTCATCACCTCTACTTTATTCCCACTTCCTTTCTCACTCCCTATCACGTTTTTTCTTACATCCCCCACCCAACATGGATCTATTTCTGGCAGACACCATTAAATTAATTACCGGTAAATTTATACAAAGCAAGGCTTACTCATTCACATTTTTTTCGTTTTTTTTTTCTGTCTTTTTTATCACTTTATCTTTATTTATTTTTATTATATTTCCTTCCTTCCTTTCTTCCATCCTTCCTTCCTTCCTTCCTTTATTTATTTCAGTTCATTTTTCTTTCATTTTTTTCTTTCATTCTCTCCTTTCTTTTATCTTCTTTCGTCCTATTTGTTTTTCATTATTATTTCATTCTTTTTCGTCTTTTTTTGTTTTTATTCTTTTATTTTTCATTCTTTCTTTCTTTTTTCCTTTCATCTTCTTTTCATTCTTTCTTTCTTTTTCCTTTCATCTTCTTTTCATTCTTTCTTTCTTTTTTCCTTTCATCTTCTTTTCATTCTTTCTTTCTTTTTTCCTTTCATCTTCTTTTCATTTTTTCTTTCTTTTTTGCTTTCATCTTCTTTTCATTCTTTCTTTCTTTTTTCCTTTCATCTTCTTTTCATTCTTTCTTTTCTTTTTTAATCTTCTTTCTTCCTTTCTGTTGATTTTCCTTTCCTTGTTATTTTGTCCTTTTTGTTCCCTTATTTTTCTTATTTTCTTTTTCATTTGTCTTCTCTTTGTGTCACGCTTCTTTCCCCTTCTCATCTTTCTTCCTTGTATTTTCTCTTCTTCTTTCTTTCCCATGTTTATTTTTCTTTTCTTTTTTTCTACTGCTTCCTTTGTTCATTATTTCTCTCTATCCTTTCTTAATTCGTGACAATTTTTATTCTCTTTTTTGTCTTGTTTTATTTTCTTCCACTTACTATTCTAATTTTCCAATTTATTTTATCTTTAGTATTTCTTATCGTTCTTTTCCTTTATCAATTAGCAAATGATTTCTCGCAATTCTTTCTTTATTTGCGATTTCGTTGAATCTTTATCTCCTTTCTTTCTTCCTCCTTTTTATTATCATTATTTGCATATTTCTTTCCAAATACAATTTCAAGCTCAAAAATATTTATCTTTTCCGATAACTATTTCTCTACCTCCTCCTGTCCAGACATTTTATGTCCAATATCCTATGCCTCGCTTTCATTCCCCTGCCTCGCTTTCATTTCCTAATCACACTTTCGGCTTCCTGTCTCCACGTTCCTTCACAATGAAAAATTTATTTCCAAAAACCTTATGAAACAAAAACCACCAACAATGTTGAACAAAAATAAGATGTATAGGAATTTATAAATCTTATCAGTAGACGCGGCTGGAAAATAGTACGTCTTCATGGAAGACCCAAAAGTATGATGTGAGTTATCGCCACAACGAGACTAACATGGCTTCCTTCGATCCTTAATTTTCAGAGATTTCCCTTCCTTTCAAAACCCTTTTCCTCCATCTTTCTTCGCCTACTTCCATCATTAATTTTCTCCTTGCTTTCTATTCTTAATATTTTGTAAGTTTAGCTTACGTACAACACAAGGATATGTAGAAAAGTAAGAAGAATCTGTTGCAAAGAGAAGAAGGAAGAAGAAAATTGAACATCGAGCACTGGCAACGTCATAATACCGAATATACTCGTATATAAGTCGGTTTTCTTTTAAGTTATAAATTGTCTCGACTTGTACGCACGTGGATCATAATCATATTAGAATGAATTCCATTCAGGGCTAAAGACAAATTTTTAAAAAATTTATCAGTTTCTGCGAGAATAGCCTCGGAGACATAAACTATGTTACAGTTAATCATTAAAATTCTGTATTATCTTTTAAGCAGATGAAGTTCCCGGGACTTGTCATGAGAAAGGAGAGCTTGGAGAATCTGATACTCACAGGTCAGATAGAGAAAGAGAGACAGGGGAAAGCAATGCGTGATATACTTGATGGTCTTAAGCAAATGGATGACAGAGAGGGGTTTGGTGGGGTAAAGGAGAAAGCTTTCTAAGAGCCACTAGGGGATGGGGAGATGTGTAAGGCCCTGATTGCCAACGTCCTGAAGAGACACGGTACATTGAAGAAGAAGAAGAAGAAGAAGAAGAAGAAGAAGAAGAAGAAAGGGAAGGAGGAGAACAACAACAACAGTGAATTAATCTTTCTACTATTCTATTGAAAGTGTTAACACAAATGAATTCAAGAACTATGCAAAAATAAAAAGGGGTGGAAAACAGGATGTCTCCTCACACTGGACTTATTCAGCCTATACAGCGAGGCTCTTCTCAGAGAATTAGAAGTCCTACAAGGCTTCATTTTTGGTGGTCACAATCTTAACAACATATGCAGATGTAACGATGCTGTTAGTAAACCTAGAAAGGGAACTACTATAGAAGGAAATGAAAAAGCGAGGACTAAACATGAAAACAGAATGCATGATCGTTAACTAAAGGAAGAGCTTAGAGATGGCAAAATCAAACACGTACAAGAATTTAAATATCGGGGAAGTGTTTTAAGAGAGGAAGAAAAATGCAACACTGAAATCCGAAGACGCTTTTGGATAGAGAAAATGATTTCCAAAAGCTCAGCCAAGTATTCAGAAAAAGAAAAATTTCGTTGGAAACAAAGAAAAGATACTGAACCGTTATGTAATATCTATATGGCGGTGAATGCTGTGTAACATATTACCTTGAACCGTGGAAGTAATTGACAGGTACATCCGGCCGTAGATAAGGTCAACAAAGGACAATATAAAAAATCTAGAATTTTTGCCTGAAGAGACAGAAAAGAATCTGCGCGACTCTCTCCGGCTGTCCTCCTGCTCCAAACAAGTGTCACCAACGATGAATAAAAATATAAGATTATATTTTTATATATACGTGTTCCTCATTGTCTGTCAAAATTCAGCAGTAATATATAACAGCTGGACAATCTCCTTACGGACGAAGAAGAGGCTTGAAGCAACAGAAATGTGTCTAGTAAACTTATTCGTGACAATAAGAATTAGATTAGCGGTAAGTTTTAACTAATACTGCATATCAACAGTGTTCTCCTGACAATATGTGGTCAGGACAGATTCATTAATGGCGTAAATGGATTATACTACAATAGAAAACTTAACCTCAAGGTCCATATTGAGGGCAAGAACAATAGAAGAAGGTAGTGAACCACTTACTTGCGTTTGTGTCAATGAATTGTTAAACGGAGGGGAGTTGGAGCCTTACTAAAAGGTAAAAAGCTGTCAAGAACTACAATAGATAGGAAGTTGTAGAGAGTAGTGAGCGCATATGTCTCGAATGGACGCAACATACAGACGAATGCCACTGCTAAGAACTATGGAGAAGGATAAGTGAACAGTAGGCTGGCCATCCTGAAGCTCGGACAAGGGCATAGTGAAGACGTTCTGTGTACGCCTTAGGTGACTTGAGGAACCAAGCAGATAGATAGTGTTGGGGATCATCCCTTTTTGCACATAAGAATGGACTCGCCGGATGTGTCCATATAATCCTACCTATACAAAGAACGGCAGTAGTAGTAATAGTAGTAGTAGTAGTAGTAGTTGTAAGGAGTAGTTGTACAGTGGTAGAGTCGCTTAGTTGATCAGTAAATTGGTGCATAGTAAGTTGGAGTAGTTTGGATATAGACTCATTACCCGGACATACTTTTTCACTATTAGACTGTATATACTGATTCTACTAATAGTATTTCTAGTATTTTCTAACCCGTGTTCCAGTTTGTATATTTTTGTTCAATATAACTTACATTATCTATCTCCATATCTGCTTTTGTTATTTATTATTTTGTGTGGTTTCTCAACCAAAATCCACAACAGATAGATAGATAGATAGATAGATAGATAGATAGATAGATAGATAGATAGATAGATAGATAGATAGATAGATTGTCAGGATAAATATGTAGTCGCGTCATCAGATATCGCAAGATTTCATAAAAGTTAGCGAGACAAAAATGTTGGTTGGTTGGTTGTTTTGTTTTTATGGCACATCAACCTCGGCGGGTCATTTATTGCCAACTAAATTTTATTTATTTATTGCTGGTAATACCTTTTTCTTTCAACAATTTATTGTTGTTTTTATATAAGTTTTGTGTCTAGTAATACTTTTTTCTTTTTGAGTATCAAGATTCATTGGGATTTGTTTTTAAGGGCAGGGTCCCCTAGTCCTACCCTTGTTATTTAACCCATAACTGGAGGGAAGGGACGGATTAATACCTTTCCCAAGGGTACCAGTGCTTAAGTGAATGCAGAGTATTCAACTGGAATTCGAACTCGGCTCACCGATTTCTCTTTCCGAGCCGATATCCACTGCACCACAACGCACATCCGTCACTAAACGCTTACAGCACCTGGTATTCACCATCGGTCACCCATCTAAGTACTGACCAGGTTCAACGTTGCTTAACGTCGGTGATCGAGCGAGGACCTGTGTATTCAACGTGATAGGCCGTAAACCTAAAAAATGTTGTATACCTATTTCTAGTAAGTGCCGTGTCCCTTAAGGAAGCAGGGGTATCATGGCGTTCCATAACATTCTATTCCGTGTAGCTTTTAATAACGATTGTCTTTTTGTCTCTCACCCCGTTTCGCCATTGATTCACACGAGTTCTTCAGGTAGGTGATCCTCTGCCTCCTCCGGTTCTTTTTGCCTTCAACATCCCCTGTAAGTGTCAAATTCCCCATGCCTTACTTCCCTACTATGTATCCAATACATTTGTGTGTCTCTCTGATTCTAACTGTAAGTGTTCTTTTTGCTTCCATTTTCCATTTTCCTTAAGATGTTTTCGTTGCTTACACGCTCCGTCTATGGTATTCTCAGCATCCTCCTGTAGAACCACATTTTTATTGTCTCCAGTTTGCCATAATCTTTGAAGAGAGTGTCCTGTATTTACTGCAATATAGGAGGATTAAATTACATAACAGTTCAGCATTCTTTTCTTGTTTCTTAGTATTTTGTTTGGCTTTTGGAATACTTTTTCTTTTACTAATGTTCACCCTTTACGAGGCCCAAGCGCCACTCAAGTTAGGGTGTTGTGTGAGTGATAACAATAAGGGGCACGGATAATGTGAATACGTGGAATAGATAATGGTTAAACCTAGACTAGAAGAGGTTAACATTGTATTGCTCGGAAAAGCAACTTCTTGGAATTCTGTTCAACAAATCAACAGTTCTTGGGAAGAAACTATCTGAATGAAAATTGCTCCTTACTAAAGAAATACGAAGCAAATTAAGATAGTGTTGCAGAGTGGCTGACACCTCTGCAGAACTCTTATTATGGAATGGCCCATGGTCTATGATGGTCTATTTTAGTAAAGAATAGTAGCATTCGGTGCGTAATACACGAGTGTCATTTGAGTAATATTTGGACTGATTACTTTGACGACTATTGCAATCTACCCTGCCTCTATGTTGTAAGTTCTGTCTTCTCTTTCATTGTAATTGTTGTACTGTTCTGTGTATGTCCGTTAGCACCGGATATTTTGCTGAATAATACCGCAGCACACTTCTCTGTGTATCGTATCCACCTCGGCGACACTACAGATAGTTCCCTCCAATGTGAGCTGCGAGAGGTCCCTTTAACTGAAAGGCTTAAAGTTTGGAGAACTAAGGAGTGTAGCTCGTTTGAACATTTGCCATGCAAATAGCGGTAGAGAGAAGCTTGTAATGTTTCCTTTTTTTAGAAAAGAGTTGTAAGGTTTAAAGCAATTTCTTATCCACAAGGCCGTGACACTTGCCAAAAATTTAAACTTTTTTACTTGTTCGATTTGTAGTTCAGTGGTTTGGTTTGTTGGTCTGCTGCTAAGAAAATTAGTTGATTGTGTCAGGCTATATGTTGCATATCACTTCTCTACGACGAATAAATTGTAATCAAAATAATCATATTCTAATCGCTGATAAAAACGTCGACACTGATATATAAAATATACAATATATTTTTATTCTATTTCTTCGGTGACTTTGTGTGGAGTAGAGTTTGGTCGGAGGTAGGCACGCGCGCACACGAGCGATAGCCGACTGCTGCTTCGTCTTTCTTTCTCTTCTGTCTCTCATCTCAACTGAACTCAACTCTCTCTCACTCTCTCTCTCTCTCTGTTATATTAAATAGGCGAGCCTTGCGTGACACGTGACCCTTCGTCCTGCATTTTTCGAGTGCTTATTTCTTTGATCTTGACCTTTCTGTTCGTCAAAACAAACCCCAGCCTGTACCTGAATTTTTCGCACTCTGTGACATTTCAAAACAACATTCTTTTTCAAATCTTGCCGGCCCTATGCCGTTCAATTCGAATACACTTCGTGGCAAAATTATACCAACCAGCCAAAGAATACATAACATAGAGAATTCTTTCTCTTGAACCTATCTTATATATATTTTAAGTCTAACATTCGTTCATGCCTTGAATATTGCTGCTATATATGGTCCGGTGAGCCTGCAATATATCTAAAGATCCTTTATAAAATTCAAAGAAGAATCAGAAATACTCTTGGCATCTTAGTTTCATTCACTTTCTCACCAGCATAACGTAGCTTCTCTGTAATTTTACTATAAATGCTTTCATATTAATTAGTCGGATTAACTCGTTGCTATGCTACCCAAACTTTATGAATTTAAGCGCAGTACTTGATTGTTGGCAAGGTCTCAAGTCAAAGTTGAATTTGCTAGATGTAATCGAAAGATCTATGTTAACAGTTTTTTTTCCTCGTGTTTCTCGCTTGTGGAACTCTCTTCCGGCTCCAAAATTTCCAGTCAGCTTTAAATGCAATGTCAATTGCTATCTACTGTCATTTTTATTCCCTTTTTCTCATTTTTTTTGTTCCCGATCCTTAATAATGTTTCTCATCCTTTTCTTCTTCTTTAACACTCAGTAACCGTCTTGTGTCTTAGCGGCTCTATTGCTTTGCATTGGATGAGATTTTTCTTTTTGATTAGAAGTAATAAAACTAGAAATGAATATCGATTCCATTACCAAAGCAAAGATCCTGATTTATCATCTTTTTCTTCTACTTCTGTGACATGCCTTTTCGGTTTGATTCTTTCACTGTCCCTCCCACTCTCTGTTCTGCCAATTTTACCGCTGATTTCTTTCTGTTATTCTGACCTTCATTATCTCCTGTGAGTGTCATATTTTCTAAACCATATTTTCTCATTTTATGCGGCTAAGAAATTTTATCTATATTGAGTGCTCTAAATCCATAGATGATAAAGCAATTTCTGTTGTTTAACACAAATATAATTACCGGACTTATTTCGTTGTCACGACAGTTGTGCAGTGCCTGATAAAGCGTTTGGGTGAGGATAAAAATCCAGCACCACAAATTTTCAAAGCAAAAAGGACCTCGTTACTTAAAATAAAACCTCAGTGGGGCATCCATCTATCCATTTTCCTTTTCCCAGATCTAGAGTGAATAAATATCAACATTCAACACCATCTCAGTCACTTCAGTGCCTTACCTGATACACGTTTAGGCGATTATGTCTTTTTCGAGACGAGACTAACTCGGCATTTTGCCATTATTTTCTGAGGTAGACCGGTTGCCAACCAAAGCTATAGAACCCAATCTGTCCTGCTATTTAACCCATAGCTGGAGGAAAAAAGATGGATTAATACCTTTCCGAAGCGTATTTGTAAGTTAATGCAACAAATTTAACTGAGATTCGAACTCAGCTCCTCAATTTCTCCTCTCTAGCCGATATCCATTACTCCACAGCACACATGAGACGGGATATTATAAGAACTCACGTAAAACAGTTTTTGTGAGTCACCCTGTAGTTGTGTCTCTTCCTGTTTTTGTTTTTGCTTTATTTTTTCTTTAATATTCGTCACTATTTTGTATTATTTTATTTTATTCGTCCTTGGTTTACCTATCTTTCTATAAATATTTGTTTATGTGTATTAGTTGATTACAGTAAAATAAATAAAACCTTATTCCATCGGCTCACATGTCATATATCCGCCAAAACGCAATACTGCAACACATGATAAAGAATTAAAAATATTATAAAAACACAAATTTAAACGAGAATATTTAATTTAGGAACATGCAATGTAAAATACATTTTGATTTTTGGAAACAATTTAACTCCACATTAGTATCATATCGCAGACGTTTGAATAAAAATATCAACGTTTTCACATAAAAAATGAGTCTGTCTGAGCCTGTTCATATATCTATCTACATATCTATCTGTGTCTATCTGTTCATATCTATCGATCTAACTATATATATATATAATTTCAGGTAAAAAAAATATATATATATATATATAATTTCAGGTAAAAAGGTTTTTCTTTTTATTTTGAGTGCTCTGGCATTTATTTTATTATGAACACGGCTCAATATAATGAGTATTATAGAGCTTAATATAATTATACAGTTATGAATTGCACATTGTGACGGTATTTACCAACCTTCCCACGCAAGGTTAGTTGTGACACAAGGTCATTTTATAGTGGGTTTTCCCAGCCATATAGCCGGACCAAAAAATGTCTGTCTATTATTACCGAGTCGTGATTCTACCCTTCGGCGGAACCACGACTGGGTCAGTGCTCTCTGCTCGGAAGCAGAGAGCGCCCTCTACCCGAAGGCAGAAAGCTGACAGTGTAATAGTAACAGCGGCAAATGTACATTGCGACACGGAAACTTCTATGTTTTGAGACAGATTCTCATCATCAGGCAGTGTTACTGTTGGTTGTGCAGATGATTTACATTTGGTTTGCTGTGTATGTATGTGGGAAGATATAAAAATTTACATGTGTGCTTCTTTTGGCTAATCAGAGTGGAGATTTATTTTGGGTTTTGGCTCCAAAGAATACATACTAACCAACTTTTTTTCTTTGTTCCTCCCTCATCCTACCCTTTTCCTTTGTTACTTTTCCCTCCTTGACCGTCAAAATGTTAACCTGCCTTTAACCTGATCTTATCATTTTCCCTTCTTTCCTTTCAGTTTTATTACTTTTGATGTGATATTCTCATTCAGCACCAATTCTACATATATATATATATATATATATATGTGTGTGTGTGTGTGTGTGTGTGTGTGTGTGTGTGTGTGTGTGTATATATATATATATATATATTGTTACTTACTTATCATTTTTAGTCTATTTATTTATTTGTTGTAAATTTTTTTTTAAAATGAAAGATTTTTTTATAAAATATAATTTTTGGTCTATCTATTTGTTGTAAAGTTTTTTTTAAATAAAAGGAAAGATTTATTTTAAAAAATAATTTTATGTTCAAATTTATTTTTATATAGTTCGTCAGTAATTATTTTCCTTAAGCCTTTTTCTATATATATATATATATATATATATATATATATATATATATATATATATATATATATAATACTGTTTGATTATATTTATATATATATAATACTGTTTGATATTTATTTATATATATATATATATATATAAATATATAATACTGTTTGATTAAAAACAGAATATCTACTTAAATACAAGTATCGATCAAAAATAATGTTCAAACAAATCATTTCAAATTGTCAGTTGTTTATAACGGATCTTCGTTAATTTCCGTAATATATATATTTTCTATTTTTAAACGAGTTTTAAATATTTTGATTAATATCAAAATATTAATATTAAAATATTTTGGTTAATATTAAAATATTCAAAAGTTCTACAATATAATTGTATCGAACATTTTTTAATACAAATATGTACTGGTCTAACCCTATTAGGACCAAAAATTAACTATTAAACAATATATATATATATATATATATATATATATATATATATATATATATATATATATATATATAAACTTATTTATAAATAGAACTTTGTCTGTGTGTGTGTATCTGCGTGTGTCTGTGTCTGTTACCTATAGACTCTGAAACGGCTGAACCGATTTTCTTGAAAATTTATGCAGTTGCACTATAAGCGTCTGCGAGTGTTCTTAGCTAGGTTTTGTGTCGAGGTACCCCCGATAAATATCGAAAATCGATAATCGAAAAAATCGGGTTATAGAAGGAGTGGTCCGATTTTAAATTTGATACACTCATAGACAAAGACATAAGAAACGATATTCAGAAGTTTCAAGGTTGCAGTTCTTACAATAGTGTAGAAGATAATATATATATGAAAGGCAAGATGTTTGTGTGCGTGTTTGTTTATCTGCTTGTATGTCTGTATTTTTTCAGCCCTTTTATTTTATTTTTTGCTTGGGGTTTGGCTCTAAGTATGTATAATTGTAGTTCTTAGTCTCAGCCATGATACCATTTACTCAGAGGACTTATTTAGCCCCAAAAATTCAGTTTTCGAGGAAAAAAACTTATTTGATATCGATACCAGGAAATCAAAATTTGACTTACATCCATTCATTTTTCTTTCAGTCTACGGTTTCGCTTTAACTGGAAACAACTATTGCTTTTTAGTCTTTCATGCCAACGTCCAAAGAGTCTGAGCTCCAGGACCATGTATTAGTTTTAAAGCTTTAATTACACCCGAGCAACACCGGGCTACACTGCTAGTATATATATATATATATATATATATATATATATATATATATATATATATATATTAATAAATATACGTATTATTCTACGTCTATGGCGCGACTCAGAATTTTAATTTTCCCTACATTTTTTATGGACATGTAATATTTGAATTTTTAAGACTCATCATTTACGCCCCTTTGATTAATTCTCCTTGCATTTTATTATTTTATATCTTTATTTTTATTTTTATTTTTAATTTAAATTTAAATTTTAAATTTGTATCCACATGTAACGGTAGAATATTTAAATTTTTAATCTTGTTATTAAAAAAGCAGTCACTTAACTTTATAAGATTTAATTCCCACTAAGATCGAATGAACTTAAATTCAAATCGTAGGATAATATGTATATTTATATTATATAATACAGCCCTGTTTCTACATGGAGCACTGTTTTATTAACACCTGAATAATAATACTATACATATGTACACCCTCCCCACATGTATATTCTAAATTTACGTCACTATATATATATATCAGCATGCAGTGTGGGCATAGAAGAATCCAAAGGAGTATCCTGTACATACAGTGGTAGGATAACTCTCTAAGAGAGCTCTAAACATATATGCATATAAATACATATAGAGCAAATATAAGAAAAATTCAGACAGACACGTTATTTCATGTTAAATCGGGAGTATAGGCCTGTTTCAGGCGAACCATCGTCTGCTTCCGTCTTTATTTTACAAAAGATTTTACACGAATACATAAGAAGCTTGTATTTATCTGCCTCCCTTAACCTTCTTCATCTTATAAAATTTTTTGCTTTCACTTTTCGATATTTTAGAATTATTCACCGTTCCCGTTTTCTTTTGTTCCCTCTTTTTGCCAAATACAAGTTTCAGTTTGTAACATCTGTATTGTCGCCAAAATTTGAGATTGTTGCAAGCCAAAAATGAGGTAGAGAAAAATGGTGGAGGAAATAAAAGGCTGACACAAGCGAAGAGAACTGATCCTAAAATATCTTACTAATTGACGATCAAACAGTCCTTTATGGCTGCAGCCTACAGTCTCTGGGAGAGGGTAATTTTAGTTGGTGGATACGACAGGAAGGAAGCAATTGATGGAAAAATTCTCTTTTGTTTTATTTGCTTTATTTTATTTCTTTATTTCAATGAAATAACAAAGACTAAGAGTAAAACGAAAGCGAGGTAAGTATTATGACCATCTAAAGCTGATGACTGATGTTTGGTTACGCAAAGAAAATTGATAGGACTGCAAAGTTACATTTATTATTGTTTTCAATACTAATATTTTTTAACTAGTTTTACGCCCTTTTAGTATTGTTGTCTGCAAATGAACCCTTTTTCTTCATATTTGTGTTTTCATAAATTAAAAAGTCAGAAATAATAAAGAAGGGGGAATAATTACATAGATTTCTGTACATACCGTGATCAAAATGACATTTTTTTTCTATTTCATTACATGGTGTCTTATGTTTCCATCTGCTAGTGCAGAACCTTGTTGACTCTATTATAAGACCATTATATATATATAGTCTGCCTTCTTCTACCGAGCGACCATAGCCCAGAGGTAGAATCGCCGACTGACGTCAATTCGGTCGAGTTTCAATCCTGGGTTAAAAAGCAATCAGAGCCTAACCGTACTGATGAGCTGTGATACAGCGAAACAGATCTGTCTGCGGATGACTATATATATATATAATTTAAAAATAACCTAGTGAGCCAGACAGACCTAAACAGATCGTCAGAGAAACCTGGCTAACGAGGAAAGAAACAAACAACATGTATAAAAAAAATGTTAAATATATGAAATTAAAAATTAAATTTTCTTTTCTATAATAAAGTTCTCCTCTATTTGTGTTTGGTGCCTTCTTTCTTGGTCACGTGGGTTGATTGAATTTCCTTTATAAATGTCGTTTGTTTCTTTCCTCGTTAGCCAGCATTTCCTGATGATCCGTTTAGGTGAAACCTAGGCAGGTCTGTCTGGCTCACTAGGTATTCTTTACTTATTCCGCTCTATTTAAATACTGAGCGCTTTTTATTAGTTTTTCTTTAGGCTACGTGCTGACTCGGTCCGAACCCCTTTGGACTGATGGCCATGTACTTAGCGCTTTCTTTTTTTAAACTGTTTTTTTCCCTTCTTCCTAGATTCGTGGAAGGTTTTTCGACACGAGTATAGTTATAATCTCATATATGTATATATTGGCGTATGATACATCATGCGCTAAAAGTGTATCTTCTTCTACCGAGCGCTCATAGCTCAGAGGTAGAATCGCCCACTCACGCCAATGCGGTCGGGTTTCAATCCTGGGTAAAAAAAAAAACAATCAGATGTCTAACCATACTGATGAGCTGCGAAACAGATCTGTCTGCGGATGACTATATATATATATATATATATATATAGAGAGAGAGAGAGAGAAGAAAAAGTGCGAGAAGCCGTGAAAGTTTTGTTTAAAGTGTGGATTTACTAATGCTATTATTATTAATATCGCTTGCTTTTTGTATGTTATATTAAGTGTCCATAATAATATTTGTATCGCTACACGTATTTCGAGTCTGAAGTTGACTCTCTTCAGGCGAATAAACTTGTGACTTCACATATCGAGATCCGTTTGTTTTTCTGTTGGCTAAAGTATCTTGTATAAAAAGATAAGTCAAGTGGTGAGCAGGTCAGAAAATCCATATGCGTGCGTGAGTGTTGTTTTTTTTTATTTTTATTTTGATCAGAAAACAGTTCATTAAGAGGCCTGGAAATTCATAAATAATATTGGTTCTCTGTAATTTAAATCTAGCAAGTGAGTTGCTATTATTGATGATAAGGTTAGCTGTTTAACTTTTTATTGTAGATAATTTGATTTTATTGTTTTAGTTGACTATGGTTGCCTATTCCTTTAGAATTTTTCTAAGAGGAAATTCATCCTCTTCATAGTTAATGCGTATTTGGCTTAAATAGAAAATGTTAATGCTATTGTTTTCATTTGCTTTCTTTCAAAATAATAGTCTAATATAATACATATATTTCTACAGATATAATACACACACATATACACAAACACACACACACACACACACACATTATATATATATATACATTTTAGTACAAAAATTTGTCAATTTAACTTAGCAGGTTCATGGCGACTTCGTTATGACGCCTTCACTCATCAGGGTGGGTTGCTTATATATATATATATATATATATATATATATATATATATATATATATATATATATATCGAGGTAGCAGATAATATTCTAAACATATATTTTTATTAAGTTGGTTCTAAGCTTTCGGCTCACATGAGCCATTTTCAGAGAAGTAACAGAGACGTTAACATAAAAACATCCACCATCAAAGACGATTTTATCTTGTGCTGACACAAAACTTTGCTAAGCAACGACAACAGTCACCAAATAGCAAACGCAGCTCGTAAATTTATAATGCAACCTCTCTGAAGATGGCTCATGTGAGCCGATAGCTTAGAACCAACTTAATAAAAGATTATCCAAATCTTGGAGAATTTTTTGTCATTTTCACCTGAAATTAAAGCAAAAATACTATGTTTAGAACGGCTCATGATTAAATATAATAGACATTCATTGTCTCCTATATTTGACAATATATATATATATATATATATATATATATATATATATATATTGTCAAGCTCGTAAACGGAGAGGATAATCCAAAAATATCTATTTAATATAAAATATTAAGCGATAGATCTGTATGGAGAGCTCAATAAATATTGCCCAGAAAAATATGACATGCATAAAGCAAAACTCAGCACATCATCTATAGTGGTTATAAATTATAATTTATTTTGACAAGCAAATATGCTCATCTCTTCAGACCACTATTTCATTTGGTTTAAATTTCCACGAGCATTTTCGCTTGTCGAAATAAATCATAATTTATAAAATCTTTAACTGATGTGTTGAGTTTTCCTTTAGATAGATAGATAGATAGATAGATAGATAGATAGATAGATAGATAGATAGATAGATGCAACTAAGTATACATATGTGTATACACGCAGGTACACACAGAGCACACACACACACACACACACACACACACACATATATATATATATATATATATATATATATTAACTACGATGTCCCTTCAAGTGATTCTGACTCTGTAAGGTTCATTTTCATTATTATCTGTGAATTGCCATATCCTGTTGAGAAAAATACTGGAGTGGTTTTCTGTCGTTTTTACAGGTTCTCGTTAGGCCACCAAAGTTAATCAGTGTCGGATGAAAACCGCTAAGAAACACCGGGTACAGAAAGCGACTTGCGACCTTTTGCTTTCAAAACGATTTAAGATTCTCTTTTTCTTAAACTAGTTACCCTTCAACTCTAGAGAATCGAGTCTATCCTGCTATTTAACCCATTGTTGAGCTATAAATATTTAGACATGTTCATGAAAAGTTTGTTTCATTGCTATTCGAGCCTGCTTTGAATAAAAAAATTCATAAGCAGCACTTTGACGCTAGACAATCTTCTGAAAATTGGTTGTTTAAGATAGATTTGGCTAACAAAGGCTCATAAATGATGTGAAACCTATTCAAAGAATGTTTGTGTCTCTGTCGCTAGGGAGGAAAACAGACGGATTTATTCAGAGACTAGCAGAGGTGCGCATGCGTCTAACGACCCAAGGAAACGTCCATTCAGAATGAGTCATACAAAATATGCTGTTGAAACTTTCGTGTTGATTCATTTCATCGTATGATCTTTGCTTCTTTTTTGCTACAATTTCTCCTACCATCGTTGATTCCATTTTAACAAGACCTACACCACACCTACCCGTCTATACCCCCCTCCATATTTTTAAACATACCAACAACCTTCCTCTTTATCCCGTTCTCTCTGTTTCTTTTCTTCCTCGTTCTTGTGACTGATTATATTATCTTCAGGCAGTGAATGGAAGCGTGCATAGGCTTTCCGCATTGGAGAAGCAGACGATAAAGAGACAGACAGACAGACTGACTGACGGGAAAAGAGACACGTTAGTAATTCGAGACAAAGTTGTTTGGGGGTTTATTTAGGATTTCTTTTTCTGGGAATTCTATATAATATATATATATATATATATATATATATATATATATATATATATATGTTAATATGAAGTCATATAACAAATATGAGTCGTTTCTGTACCGTAGGTTCGCATGACCTAAGATAAAGAAGGCGGTTTAATCATTCGATTTGTTTCACTTTTAACTTAGTTCTCTACTCTCTGATGGAACACATGATCTGAAAACATATCGTCTAATTATGGAACGCACCAATTTAATAGTCAAATGCTTGAAAATCTAGTATTTTTATAGATTTACTTGTTCTCAAAAATTAATTGGTGTCAGTGAGTATAGCCGTTTCTACACAAGCAAAATCTCTCATTTATTGACCGAACAGTGTTACTGTTAGTTGAAATTTATAAAATATTTCTCTTTAAATATCTTTTTAAGGAAAACAGGCTTATCAAGTCGACTAAATTGCTATCGTCCCTTCTTGCATCGATGACGGTTTCCATGTTAATCTTTTCTTTAAGGTAATGCTGAAAATTATTATCTTAATTATGTCATTATTTTCCCTTCATGTGCTACCCGTTTTCATTCGGAAGCCTGTAAATGATGTGTTATTTGAGGGTATTTAGTAATTTATTCGTAATTCTGTAGAATCTGGTGAAACGTGTCTTCTTTAAGACCTAGAGGTATTATTCGGGCAAAACTTTTTTTTTAATCATCGATCTGAAAACACGGTTATATATGGTTGATAGTTTGAACATTTCAAGAAACTCGAAAATTGGACAGATCTGTATGTGCCGTAAGTTCTCCTTGATGCTATGTAAAGTTTAATAAAGACAAAGATGGATCCGAACGTGGACAGATTTTGATTTCAAATTTTCTCTGCATAAATGTGGTTAATAAGCCCCCGCACCACAATGAAGTGTCTAAGGTCACCAACACTTTAAAATGAAAATGCTAGACGGGGAGGGAGGCTGCAAGTTCCCAGTGAAGGGGTCCTCTAACTCTCTTAAGGACAAGTTCCCAACCAGAGACCCGTGGACTCAGAAAGCTGAATTAGATCAGTTTGACATTTTTAACTGATAGATTGATTTGTTTACTACGACATACCAACCTTTTTCAGGTTATTTGAAACCAGAAAAAATAGATTATAAGAATTTGTTTTAGACAATAATGAATTAGTGATACAAGTTTTGCTAATTAACCCATAGCGTGGGGAAAATAGGCGGATTCAAAACTTCCGCAAGAGTAGTTGAGTATGAGCGTAAGTGAATATAACGAACCCACGTAGAATTGGAACTTGGCTCTCTGATTAACAATTTCGGGCCATTATCCGTTACACCACCGACACATCCAAGCTTACAGTCCCAAGCGATCACCTATCTGGTGACCGGAATCGACGCTGATTAACTTTGATGATCGTGCGAGAACCAATGTTACAACGTGATGTGGCAGTAAACTTGACTGATCGGAATAGTGAAAGTAAAAGTGAAAGTGAAAGTAAAAGGCAAAAAGAAAGAAGGAAGAGAAGGAGAAAGGGCAGAAAGAAAGTTGGGGAGGAAATAAAGTTGGGGAGGAAAGAAAAAGAAGGGGAGGAAGAAAGGGAAGGAGACAGGCAGGTAAAACTTAGCACATATTCCAGTCGTTCGTTTTTATTAACTACATCTTTAAGTACATCTTTACATCTTTAAAGATTAAATACATTTTTAAAAATAAAAAAGAGCAAAATGTCGATATATTTTTTACAAAGAATCATCGATTCTCAAAACGCGGGTCAAACTGCAGCATTTTGAAGGATTGAACCCTGAAGGATACGGACAAAGAAGATGAGATGTTTTTTGAAAAACTATTTTTCGTTTTCGTCATTAAGCTATAAACTTATTGATCGACCTATGCGTCTGGAGCACATCAATAAATCACTTGACTCTTACTAAAAATTTAATTTGAATATTTTTATTGTATAACGTTCTCTTCATATGATTAAGTACCGTGACAAAAAGGAAATTATTTCTCAGATGAGGAGTTATCATTGTTACACTATTTATATTCGGACTATTGTCCTTATCTTCGTTCTCTTTTCACTGCTCATATCTAGTTCTTATTTATAGTACTACACAGTTATTACTGAGTCCAAATAAAAATTTCCCAGCCCAAAGAGTGAACTCAGAACCACCAAATTCACAAACCTTAAACCGAACTGATCAGTGTATATTTGAACTCAGTAGAAACAGATGAGCAATAACTGAGTAGTACTAAAAATAAGAACTAGACGATATCAACTACTCCGTAGACACAACGATTCGACCAAGTACCCTCGGGCCATCATCAGATGTTTACAGAGATGATATATCTGTTGATTATTGTGAGACCAGTTATTGTCCATTCTTACTGAATTGGTGTTTCACTACAAGGATTGAACTCATGACAGCTAAATGACAGTAATACATTTATAAGTTTTATATCTACTACGCCATTGTCAAAGACATTAATGATGTGCTTTTTGGAGCCTTTTTATATTCAAATTTTTTTTGTTTTTTTTTTTTATATGTGGTTATGATGGCTGATTTGTACTTCTTTTCATTATTTCGTATTTTATTTAAGATGAGTAAATTTTCCCTATTCTTGTATTTTTTCTAACTATTGTTCTCATTTTGGCTGATATGATCAGCAACAGTAATCAACACAGTCCTATCAAACAATCAATGGACACCTGATGATGACCAGACAGCCCTTGATTGAAGCTCTGTATTTATAATAATATCCTTTTTTTATAATCATTTCACCCCATGCAAAGCAGTACTGCCACTTATTCGCAGGGGGTTACAATGAGAAGAAAGAAAAGAAAAACAACGTGGATGTCGCGTAAAGGATAAGAGAGAGATGAGAGTCAAGAAGATACAAGATGGCCATTGACGTTGCACTTAAACCTTTGGAGATTATAGCTATCAAGGAAGTAAACATTGGAAAGGGAGTTTCACAGGTGGAAAGTGCGAGAAAATAAACTGATAGAGTAGAATTGGCGGTTACATTTGCCAAATTTTACTGTTAAAAAGTGGGACCTAGTTGCCAATCTAGTTGCACGAGTAAATACATGAGCCCAGGACATCAGGGAATGAAGCTCGTCAGAGCAGTGGCCGTGAAAATATTTGTAGAAAAGACAGAGGGAAGCCACATCCCGTCGGTGAGAAAGTGACTGAAGTCGAGATGCCAAATCGGGACCGGTTACATTGCAGATCCTCCTTTGGATTTTGTCGAGCACCCCGAGGTCAATAGCAGGAGAACCCGACCTATGCAGAGTTAGGGAGAAATAACAAGAGAAAATATATTAATAGCTACAAAGGATATTGGGGCACTGATCGCTTATGTCTTGAAGGTGCACGTCACATTGAAGAATAAGAAGAAGAAGGAGGAGGAGGAGGAAAAGAAGAACAAGAAGAAAAAGTAGAAGGAGGAGGAGGGAAAAAAAGAAGAAGGAGGAGGAGGAAAAGAAGAACAAGAACAAGAAGAACAATAAGAAGAAGGAGGAAGAGGAGGAAAAGAAGAAGAAGGAGGAAAAGAAGGAGGAGGAGGAGGAGGAAAAGAAGAACAAGGAGGAGGAGGAAAAGAAGAACAAGAAGGAGAAGGAGGAGAAGGAAAAGAAGGAGGAGGAGGAGGAAAAGAAGAAGAATGTCAACTCTAATGATTAACGTTGCACTTTTCAGCACTTTTATCCTCCTGCGTTAATCGAAGAGTCTCCCCGTACAAGGAAAGGTTTCGCGGTGCACATATAAATACACCACCTTCTTCCGGGGAAGACGTTCGAGTAGCAGCCATATTAAAATTTCTTTTTTTCTTTTTCTTCCAGCTGTTGAATTCTAACCGTTCCCTTCCATATTTTTTTCCGGTAATTTTAATGATTCATTTTTATGCCAGCAGATTTCTTTCTTATTTTCGTCTGCTTAATTTGCAGAGTTATGTCGGAAAATTTCCTACTTTTTGGTAATTTGCCAAATTAAATTTCACTATTATCTTGGTTATTTGGGTGGGGGAGTTTAAGAATCAGGTTACCAAAGAAAGCTATAGTCCTTGTTATCGCTGTTATTATTACTGTTAATAGAAGTAATACTAATTGCAGTTTTGATGGAGAAAGGAGAAAAGACGAAGGTGAAGAATAATGAAACATAATTATAAAAAGATTTATTTTACTAAATATGATAATCATTGAAGTTGAAAGGAACGAGAATGGAAAGCGTCGTAAAAGTAGGAATTAAAAGAGTTGCAACAAAAAATTATAACCGCTTAACTTCGGTCATGGTAACAGTTGGGCTATCTGTCGTTGTAAGAGCTGAATTTCTTTACCAAAAATCAAATTCGTTTTTTGGTTTGTTTTTTTTTTTTTTTATCATTTTACTCCAAGCAAGGTAATCAAGACACTAAGATGCAAGGGGTTACAGAGTGTTAGAGAACACGAGAAAAATACTATTAAGTAGTCAGTCAGTTAAGTGGCATACGTGGGCCATCATGTCTCAAAACAGACATGACTAACCAGGCAGAATATTATCCCGCAGTAGGTTGCCATTTCTTTCTGCGGTAGACTGGTTGCCGACCAAAGCTATAGGACCCAATCTGTTCTATTATTTAACTCATAACTGGAGGGAAGAGACGGATTAATGTATTTCCCAACGTAAAACAAGAAGCTGGAATGTAATATATTCCCATGATCCGACAGAAATATCAATGACATCATAGTCAGAAAACACAAGCAATGGCAGACAAAAGTATGATCAACATCAAAAGCAGAAAACACTAACAGTGGCTGACAAAACTGTGATTGACATCAAAGGTGGAAAATGCGGACAATGACCGACGGGCTATGATCGACATCAAAGGCAGCCGGCTTGAAAAGCGAAGATGATTGACAGATGTATCTGGCCATAAATGACACAATTAAACAAAAATCTGAAAGACAAAAATGTGTAGCAATTTCAGGTTATATAAATAATGGGTTTTCTGACCGAAAACAGAACGCGCAGAGAACGCAGAGAAGAGAGAAGAGAACACTCGCTGGTTAACGATTCCCGACAACTCCTTCGTATGAGCGTGTTTCACATCCTCATCCACACAACCTCCACCGACGAAGAATAAAAATATAATCTGTCAAGACGATTGTTGTTTTCCAGCAGCAGAAGCGATATATAACAGGAAGAGAATTCCGCAAATGAAAAGTGTGAGAGAATAAACTGTTGGAATATAACTTACGGTTACATCTAGCCATTTCAACTATAAAAGTGATGAGATCAAGCTGCCAATCTATTACTGCGAGTAAATTCATGAAGTCAAGGTGACAAAGAGGAAAGCTCATCAGAATGATTACCATGAAAATATTTACAGAAAATCTACAGGGAATCTACGTTGCGGTAGGAAAGTCACTGATGGCAAGATGCCAAGTCAGGATCTGTATTATTGAATATTTTTCTTTGTATTTTATCAAGAATTTCTAAATACTTAGCATAGCACCAGACCAGATGTGACAACGTTATTCAATGCATGGAAAAAATAGTACTCTTATAAATATGTACGATACATTATAAAGTTTTAAAGTTCGTAAGTAGAATACCGATGAGTTGGATGGGATCTCTATGCACTGAAGCCGTACACTCTTCAAAATTTCCATGTTTGTTTTCAACCCTGTGAGCAGGGGTATTGTTCTGATAAAAATAAAACACCTATACGCAACATCTCTTTGGCTGTTTTTCTTTCAACACCTCATTTAGTTAGCGCAACAAGTTTGAGGAATATTCTACATTGTTTGGCAGTTCGGAAGATAGCCATCAAAATACTTCATTTACATAAAAAAATCAATGAACTTTTGTGTTTTTTAATTTCTTTGACTATGAAGAATCTAAGAGCCACTATTATTCATAATGTTAGTTGGTTTCATTTCATCAAAATATTTTTACGTTTTTAAATATAAATTTTCCCTAGATTAAAATAACTTAGCTTTGAAAATAAATTACGAGATTTATAAATATCATTGTCCACGATCAAGAATCGATTCTTTTAAAACAAAATCACATTTTCCTAGGTATTTATTCATGTTCAGTTAAAATGTAAACAAGATGAATGGACAAAGAAAGAGATAAGTGTGTGTGTGTGTGTGTGTGTGTGTGTGTGTGTGTGTGTGTGTGTGTGTGTGTGTGTGTGTGACATTTTGGTTTGAAATTCAGTCAGCGGAAGTAACAATAAACTTCCGCTGTTACAATTTAAACGGCTAGATGTCGCCTCGTTAGCACATCTTTCCGAACCGGAAACCGTAAACGAGCATAAATAAAGAGAATTAAAACTGGGTAAAAATAGAGCAAGCTCTGTTAAACAGATAGATAGATAGATAGATAGATAGATAGATAGATAGATAGATAGATAGATAGATAGATAGATAGATAGATAGGACTTTGACCACTACCCTTTTCAGCGCGGTACAACTTTGGTGTTTAATATATTAGATTACAGATGTTGTCCAAAAAATGACAGAATACTTTTTTGTTTTTGTTTTTTATATTTTATTAGTACAATGCAATTATAAAATTCTTTCCATTTGTGGAGTTATACCGTTTTGAGGGGGAAATTATTTATGGGTAGTTCAGCAATTTACTATGGCAGTCAGGGCAGAGTCAGGTCCAAGATGACCATAAGTAAAACAAATAAGAACATTAATGTGCATTTGGTCTTTGCATTCTGAGAGCCATTCCACTATTTTCACTGTTGTTCGCCTGAATCATCTTTTCAGTTTCTTCGAAAAATAGCAATGCTACTTTAAACTCACTAAACGTTAACAGTTTGTCTTTCTCGGTAATAGCAGCTGTAAATGCTTGAAATTCGGACGGGAGGCCCTTTAGGACCATGTTATTAACATCACCAATCACCTCACCGGAGGTTTTTGATAAAGTTGCTGCTTTTTCAGCTCTAATAATATAGCCAATAATAATTTAGGCACTTACTGTGAAATAAAACAATTTTAGGAATAAATATGTGGTTCGGTCTAAAATAATTCCTAGTTTTTTTGTTTTTTTTTTCTTTTAGTGGAAGTTTTTCTTTTAGTAGAAGTAGCGATAAGCGATAAAATGTCTGAAAGATTTGAAATGTTAAAGTGTCTTTTCTTTTCGTGTGCTACTCAAAGTTTAGCGCAAAGTGACTTCGAAAAATGCAAACAAACTTCATGAAGAAGCATAGCATAATTACACAAGGTGTACAACATGGATGAACGGTGAAACAGCGATTCTCTGATCTAAAAAAAAAAAAAAGAAACTCACATGTGGCTAAGGAGGAGCTTTAAGCTCAATATGCTACCTTGATGCCTCGTTGAACATAAGGTCTCCTGATGAGGTCTCTGTTATTGAATTGTTCTAAATGGCAGGGGTGATTGGCCCTACACTCAACCTGCGTACTCTGAAGAAGAGTTGATTTTTCAGTCGGGGTTCTTCTTCCCTTAGACGACCACGTGTTCCCAAGCTAGCAATTTTCACCTATCCAGGTTTAGTAATGCGAAATTGTCCTTCTTCAAGGCTGAAAAAAGTGCTCTACTATTTAACGCACAAGTAGAAGAATTCCTATCTTTCCCTAGCGTATTTTCGCGAGAGTGACTCTAACGAACTCGATTGGAATTCGAACAAGATTCGTCAAATTTTCATTCTAAACCGCTAAACATTACACTTTCCGAACATCCTTATGCAAGCCCTTATTTCATGGCGGAATACCACGATTAAGAGGAAAATAGATTATGTGTAATATATTACCTTGACTCGGCAAAAGTATGACTGACAAAAATATATTCCGGCCGTGAATGGTGGTGAAGGAGCGCAACATCAAAAGACAGAAACTCAGGCAATAGCCAACAAAGATATGATTGACATCAAAGGCAGAAAACACAGGCAACAACAAAGGCTTGAAAGACGATAGTCAGCGAAAATAATTGATAGATATATCTGGTCATAGATGACGTCACTTAAGCGACAATCCGAAAAAGCAAAAATGCGTAGGAATTTTGGGTTAGATATTCCTGGGTTTTCTAGCCGAAGAGACAGAAGAGAAGAGAACAGAGAGAGAGAAAGAACAGAGAACTGCCGCTGCCTAACGACTCTCCGAAAACTTCTGCGTGTGCGCAATCTCTCTGGCCACTTCTCCTTCACAAGACCGTCACCGACAAAGAATAAAATAGAAGTTTATATTTTATATATATACGTGTTCTTGTTTGTCGTTGTCGGTCAAGACAATCGTCATTGTTGTTTTTCGGGTTATGCAAAATATTTTGAGCAATAGATTTAGCATTCTGAGGCGTCCATGCTCATTTTTTTACTATTAAATCATTCGTGATTAAAAATTATGTATTAACCAACTCGTCGGTATCTATCTATATGTCTGAAATGAGGTATTGTCACTATTTGCACGATTTGCATTGTTGTCCTCATCTTGGCCGCTTTTATATTGAAGGCGTTTCAGTCGCTGTACGCTCCGGCCTTCTTCAGGTGATTGGAATTTCGAACCGAACCTTTTATTCCGTTCACCGGCATAGGCGTATCATGCCTCTTCCGAATATCTTAGTTTATGCTGTTTCCTTCGCAAAATTTTTGTTCACCTCAGCTGTGGCCAGGTATTGAACTCACAACTCTTTGGGTCAAGTCACTGGATTACTTCACTTGAACAAAATTCATTTATTTCTATAGAGCACTTTCGTTGGGTTATATATATTAAAAAACCCAAATTTGATCATATGCGATCGTATGTCACCAAAAATTCTCAGTATTTCACCAGAGAAATATGTTGATTTGCTTAGTAAGTAAAACAAAAACAATTTATTTTCTGCATGAACTTTATTGAAAAACTTGTGCATCGATTTTTCTGCTATCTGCTGTCATCTTTCAGCTCAGCCATCTTTATAATATCATCTCCCCAGAATTTATTTTTCCCAGAAGGGATGCCCTTTGAATTCTTTCAGAGAAAATTTTCGTTTAAGAAAATTCTGTAAAGACCGGGATAAAGACTAATTCAAGGTATAACATCTGATCAATAAAACTGCCAAGTGGAAACTTTCAAGTCAAGTAATAGCAATCTTTAGCCAATCAAAAAGATTTCTCTTAATTTAAAAAATTATACTGTCATTTATTTAACATCGCAAGTAAAGGAATTTACATATAACATGCAATTGGAAATACACTTTCATAAGCTCAAATTAGTCTGACACAGGGGCAAAAATAATGAGAAACCAGTGGGGGATTGCAATCTGACCAACAAGACAGTCTTTACTAATCCTCGCTTTATGTTAAATTTTCATGAAATATTTCTTCTGGGTATTTACAGATTTAAGTGAGTCTGACACGAGGCAGCAGGAGTAAGGAAGCCAGTGAAGAACGAATCAACTATACAAAAATGGCAATAATAACCAACACTCAATAATATCAAGTAGGAACACGGCCACAATATCCTCACCGTGTTTGGAATATAAAACATTCTTATGATTCTACATACACTACCGGCCATAATTATAAGGCAACCCCCAGTGTTTTAAAAGAAATTATGTATTTCATAGTATTTTTTTTATTTATTGCCAAGTGAATAATTGTAAATGAAAATAGAATGGTTCTTTTGTTAATACTGCACAATAATATGTGCATCAAATGAATTCATAAATATTTAATTTTGAATAAATATAAAATATTGCAAATTTATAAATATTTAATTTTAAATAAAAATATAAAATTTTGCAAAGTAATAATAGCAAAAGAACCATTCTATTTTCATTTGGCAATAAATACTAAAAATAGTATGAAATACATCATTTCTTTAAAAAAAAAAACTGGGGTGACCTAATAGTTATGGCCGGTAGTGTACATACACTAAACAATTTATCTATTCAGTTAAAAGCAGAATAAAAGTGATATTTGATAATGGTTAAAAGTATCGCTGAAATTGCTTGGATTAAATGAAACTTTCGGACAGGTTTTATAGAATTTATGTTCTGAAAAGAAAAAAATTATAAGATCACATGAAAAATTATATAAAAATACTTTACTAACGAGACTTGCATATATATATATATATATATATATATATATATATATGCATGTGTGTGTACGTGCGTGTAAGTGTAAAAATTCAGATATCATTTTTTCCGCATGAAAAGAGAGAGAGAGGGGGGAAGTAAAGTGAGTGATTGTAAACAAACTGAGATGGTTGGATGGATGGATGGATGGATGGATGGATGGATGGATGGATGGATGGATGTGCCTTTTTGCAATTAATTTGTGAGATTAAAGTTTATTCAATATCGTATGAACGTTTAGAAATCATTCAGGAGGAGATAGAAAACAGATGCCCTAAATGAGAAATATTTTAAAGAAAAAGCATGAATTGGAATTTAAGCAAAATTCTTTTTCCCAGTAGAAAGCGGAAACTGGCACCAACGCTCAGTCACTCACAAGTATATATATACTAGCAGTATAGCCCGGTGTTGCTCGGATGTAATGAAAGCTTTAAAACTAATCCATGGTCCTGGAGCTCAGACTCTTTGGACGTTGACACGAAAGACTAAAAAGCAATAGTTGTTTCCAGTTAAAGCAAAACCGTAGACTGAAAGAAAAATGAATGGATGTAAGTCAAATTTTGATTTCATGGTATCGATATCAAATAAGTTTTTTTCGTCGTAAACTGAATTTTGAAGGTTAAATAAGTCCTCTGAGTAAATGGTATCATAGCTGAGACTAAGAACTACAATTATACCTACTTAGAACCAAACGCGAAGCAAAAACCAAAATAAAAGGGCTGAGAAAATACAGTCATACAAGCAGATAAACGGACACACACACAAACATCTTGCCTTTCATATATATTATCGATTTTCTGCATTATTGTAAGAACTGCAACCTTGAAACTTCTGAATATCGTTTCTTATGTCTTTGTCTACGAGTGTATCAAATTAGATTAAAATCGGACCACTCCTTCTATAACCCGATTTTTTCGATTATCGATTTTCGATATTTATCGGGGGTACCTCGACACAAAACCTAGCTAAGAACACTCGTAGACGCTTATAGTACAACTGTGTAAATTTTCAAGAAAATCGGTTCAGCCATTTCGGAGTCTATAGGTAACGGACACAGACACAGACACACACATGGACAAAGTTACATTTATAAATAAGTTTATATATATATATATATATATATATATATATATATATATATATATATATATATATATTGAATAGTTTTATCTAACACAAGTACTTACAATTTTGTTATCCAATAGAGATTGAACCCGCGCTATCTGATATCGTTCAGGCACTACGTTTCACACACAGACACAACTTTATCAGATTAAAGTCATGTTTATGTTGGTGAAGGAGGGGGTGCTAAAATTTAAAATTATAATTTTCTTATAAATGTAGGCTGTTCCATTAAGACGGGTCAAAGTTAGCAGTAACTAAAACAGTGTAATTGGTCAAATTTCGTTGATTACCCTATCGGGTCATGTTGTTTGAGGCATTGCAGTTATGTATGAAAAATAATATTGCCCAAATATCCGCCAAGGCTTCAGCGGCACACCTCCAGTCGATGGTCAAAATTTTTGGTGATGTCTCTGCATAGTTGCTCCTCGAACTCACCAATATGTCTTATTATCTCATCCTTCAGCTGTTGAATTGTTATTGGTTTGTTGGCAATGACCTTACTTTTGAGATGACCCCAACCTAAGAACGATCGTGGTGGCCAATTGGCATCACTGCTTCGAGAGATAATGCGATCAGGGAATTTCTCTTGTTTGATCGTCTATTTTCGTAACAGGCTTCGATAACTTTAACGGGTTGTTCGATTGTCAAAAATACACATTTTACATAAATAAGCCATAAGTGAGAAACAATTTAATAAAACAGCATAAATAAATAGATATTACCACACACAAATACGCACCTAAGAAAATCATATATACACACAATTTACACAAACTATACAAAAACTAAAACAACCATATAAAGACAAAATATATATGGATATATATAACACTGTGTGTGTGTGTGTGTGTGTGTGTGTGTGTGTGTGTGTGTGTGTGTTGACGAAAAATTGCTGCACCCTGAAAGGCAATAGCAATTTTGATCTGAGTCTAATACATGTATGCACTGATGCAGATGATAGTCGTATATAATTTCTAAAATCTTCAGCTATCTTGGGACATCTTAAAACTCTTACAGATGCACTGCTTGTGCTTCAGACTTAGTTGGTCAATCATGCTGAGGTAGGATTTGATATATTGAAAGAGTCCATCAGTGCAAGCAGGTGTTACGCCTCGAAGATATTCACGTGCTCCAATTACGTGTCAATGGTGAAAAGTTCTCAACCCGACTAAGAAAGGAATTCCCTTCAGCGAACAAATGCGCCTCCCTATCTTACATATTCACCACGCTCAGTATACATTACAAATCCTTTCTAAAGTCTATTTGAACCTTCAAAAAATTATGGCGTTTTTTCATTGAACTGCTGCTGTTAGCTCCAAATCATTCTGGAATGTTCTCTTTTCAAAACTCTTTTTAAGGATCACACCGTGTTTACAGTCTTTTACGCGGCTTTTCAGAAGTTAACCAATTTTCCACTCTACACCATTTTCCCTCTACTTCCATGGCAAATGTCCAGACAAACCTCAACTGTTTACTGTCACCAGTTCAATTCTTTACATCCAAGACTTGCCTTGCTACGCTCACAAGATTGAATCGTTCTCATCTCTTTCGAATTCCATTACTAAGAAGTCTTCTGAATGAACGTCCATTCAGAAGACTTCTACCCAAGAATCACGACTTTGTTGAACAGGCTCCCGAGAGGATGCTTCCCCGAACACAACAATCTTCACCTCTTCAAGTCTAGGGTCAATCGTTACATATCCGCCATATCCTCATATTTTTTCACTTCCTATTGCTTTTTCTTACGTCCATATCACACACCTCATTCAGTAACTCTTTGGGCAGAATCCTTCTCGTCCCATATCTGCTGTTTCCTATCCGAAACGCAAGCGAAACAATTTCTAATGTAATGGATGTTTTTCTTCGATAACTTTTCTTTAATATACAGGACGGTAAACGAAAATAAATATGCTGTTTACAAAAAAAAGGAGTGTCTACTCACATATAGGTATCCACTAAAAATATCATTGAAAGGAAAAAGATCTGTCGGGTGAAAATAAGAAGAGTTCATTACTTCTTTAGGAATTGCTTTGTTCACGTTACGGATATGAAACTGAGATGAAATGGACTTTTCAGAATTTTTTTCTGTTTGTTTTTTTTTTTTTCGTTTTTTTTTTCGTGATTGAGTGTTTGTATATATTTTTTACTTTTATTTCTATATTTATATTAGTTTATGTTTCGTTTTTGTTTATTATTTTCTGCTTTTTGTCGTAAATGATTATTTGTATATATTGTATTTATATTTATATTTTTAATTTTTGATATTGTATTTTTATATTGTTTGTATGTTTTATTTTTATTTGATTTTTGATGTTTTTATTGTTATTTGTGTAGTAAAGTAGGTATTTTTACGTATGCCTATATATTCCCATTATCTCATTTCTTTTATTTAGTATTTTACTTTGATATTTTAAAAGCCGATTATTGCTAGCTTCTCTTCCAGGAATAATTTATAACTTTTGATATTATTGCTGTGTGGTGGTACTCTTTTTATTATTTCCCATTTTGTTGATGATTTTGTTAGTTTTTAATTATGTAAATGCCTATAATTTCGTATATTTCACGCTGTCGTAGCTTCCCGTTGTTACATCAAAGTTATAGTCATCGTTGCTATTGTTGTTGGTGGTGTTGGGGTTTTGTTTTTTGTTTTTTTTTATTATATTTAATTATTATGGCAAAAAACAAAAAAGCTATATCTTTATTCAGAGATGAAGGACTTATAATTCTAAGAAACTCTCACGGTAGAACTACGGAAAATATAAGAAAATTATAAAATCTTCAACACTCTAGGATTTATAATAGACATAAAAACAAACTTAATTTTAGACGTAACACTCAACTTAAGCCACAATACATTCAAACCATACAGAAAAAAAAACAACAACCCCATACATATCAACAAAAATTCCAGTCACATTCCAAATATATTCAGACACATAGTCATATCCAAAAACAAAAGGCTATCTATGAACTCAAGCAGCATAACAATATTCATTGAAAACAAAGAAACGTGTGAGTCAGCACTAAGAAATAGCGGATACTCAAATAAACTTGAATACACAAACGAAGAGACACCAAACAAAAACAATAGAAAAAGAAACACAATCTGGATTAATCCACTCTACAACAACAATTTAAAAACAAAAATAGGAAATTTTTTCTCAACATAATAGAAAAATACTTCCCCACACACCAAAGTATCAAAAATCATCAACAAAAACAGACCAAATCAGCTACATCGGCAAGGAAAATAGGAAAAATATAATAACCAAACACAGCAAGAAAATACTTAATAAAAGCAATAACAACAACACAAACCAACAACACAATACAAACAAATGCAACTGCCTAAAGAAAGACAACTGTCCACTTAATTATAGATGTCTAACCAACAACATAATATACAAAGCTACCATGATAAATGACAATAATACACACGAACAGATTTACATAGGAGCAATAAAAATATCCTTTTAAATAATTCAATAATCACAAAACATCATTCAACTCACAAAAATACAAAAACTGTACAACACTATCAAAATATATATGAAACTAGACAGAAAACATTACCATCAAAATTAAATGAAAAATAGTAAAAAGCGTACCACCCTACAGCAGTAATACAAAAAGATGTAAAGTATGCCTGGAAGAGGAGCTAGCAATAATCAGCTTTAAAACTCGAAATAAAATACCAAGCAAAAACGAGATAATGGGAAATATAGACATGCGTACAAATATCAAGTTTCATACACAAACAACAATAAAAAACAACAAAATCAAACAAAAACGAACCATTTAAACAATATGAACATACAATATAAAAATAAGAAATTAAAACATATAAATGCAATTATGCAAATACTCAATCACGACAAAAAACAGAAAAACAACCACCAAACGAAAAAAAGAAACGCACATAAAGGCCACAAACATAAATATGCACAAAAACACCCAAGCATGACCTAGAAGAAATAAACCGTCACACGGGAATACGTTAAGACAAAGCTCAAACCAATTACAGAGGTCAATACAACAAAAGAGCCCAACCCAATATAAAGCAATTAAACAAACTCCTACTTACACGTACACTGAAAACAACAAGCAATAAAAATAAAAATACATAAAACATCTGCAGAATAAAAATTAAAAAGGAAAAACAACAAAAACAAAAAGAAAACTCAAGCAATCACACATAAGACCACTCCCACAAAAATCACACTCTACTCTATATTAACAAAAAAAAACCCTAACGGCAAACTAGCCCTGACGAATTAACATTATAATGGTTTTCTCACGAAACTTCGAAGTCGGCATAAACTTGCTCAGTTAAAGTAACAACCTTTTTGTACTTATTAACGCTCTATCTACACCCCTATATCGAGATAATGGGAAAATGCAGACAAGCGAATAAATACCTACTTTGCTACACAAACAACAATAAGTAACAACTGCATAAAATGTTTTATTAAGTTTTTCCAGCATCCTAACATTTTCCGTTTTGTAGAAGTTAAGGAATATTGAACTCTAATTTTCCAAAAACAATACAATAAAACATTACTACGCAACAGTTAAAACAGGAAAAAATAACATTAGGGACAAAAACATCTATGAAAATGGCTATAGAAGCGGTCGAAAGCGGTTGAGACAATAAAAATGATAGACATTTTTATATTCCTTAAATTCTACGAAACTGAAAAATGGAAAGCCGTCAATTGGTATGACGTGTCTTAGACCGCTCGACCACGAAGGGTCTTACAGTTAAAGTTCGAAATAATGCTTTTAAATATACATTTTCCTGATTTATCCCCAGGGATACAACATAGATATATTTTCCTAACAAAATATTTCGATTATTCAGGCCAGTAGATATAAATAAGTACAGGGTGTCCATAAAGTTCGTGTGCACTTTAAAAAAGAATTACTTTATTCCGCAGCTTGAACAATTAAACTTGAAAGATAATACAGTGTTTCAACAAAATGGAGCTTCTTCTGCGTGTTAGACAGTTTGTAAATCAGGAACTTTCTATCAGATGGATCGAAAGGCGTGGACTATTTTATTGGCCTACACGTCCGCCAGATTTGACTCCATTATACTTTTTATGGGAACACGTGAAAACAATTGTGTATGGAACCAAACCTAGTTCATTAGAAGATTTGAAAGCTAAAACAACTAATGTGATTTCAGGCATTACTGTAAATTAGTTGGCAAATGTTTTCCGTGAACTGCAAAATCGTATTACCCTTTGTATTGCTAATGATGAATGACATGTGAAAACTTAAATAAAATTTCAATAAAACCATAAAAAATATAGATTTACTTTTTTCTAATCCTTTTTACAAATTATTTCTATTGCAAATACAAATAAAGTTACGAATTTTTTAAAGTGCACACGAACTTTATGGACACCATGTATATTGCTTACTTAAAAAACAACAGAGTATTTAGTCAAATACGAGTACTGATTAAAGTAATGTTTGAACAAATAAAATTAAAATATATCGGAGTTAATCTATTTCGTAACGGATTTCGTAAAATTTCGTAAATAAATTGTTTTTGTTTACATTCGTTTACATTATGATACGAAAACAGAGCAGATATGAATTCTTCGATAAATCAAGAATATGTGTGTTTGAAAGCATTATTTCGGACTTTGACTGTAACTCCATCGGTAGTCGAGCGGTCTAAAGCACGACAGATCAACTGACAGTTTCCCCAGGTCCGAATCCTGCCAGAGAATGCAGATTTTCCTAACAGGATTTCTTGATTGCGTAGGCCTGTAGATATAACTAAATATACTGTTTTATTATTAAAAAAACAAAAAAACAGTGTATCTACACGAATACGAGTATCCATTAAAAATAATTTTTAAACAAATAAAGTAAAAATAGTAATATATATATATATATATATATATATATATATATATATATATATATATGAGTAGAAATTACTAACTTTTTAGGCATAATAATTGAACTCACTTAAACTGGTGTCTTTAATTTATGAATGTCACTTAGAGAAAGAATTAGCAGAAATGAGGGAAAAACAGAAAAATAATTTTTTTTTTTCACAGTTCGAAGTGAGTGTTTGATAAAAATAAAATAATGCAGCGAGAGAGAAATAGAAAAATGTCTTTTGAGCAAAGATGAATACTTAGAGAACCTACACCCCGATTGCTGACCCCAAAACGAGGGAACAGGATTCCGTTACTTAGGGAACGGGGGATGATATAAGTAATGACGAGGCGTGGCGATCTTGTATTGGCTTCAAACATATTACCTCTCTCACACTCTTATACACACACACACACACACACACACACATACACACACAAACATAAAAGCACACACACACACACACACACACACACACACACACACACACATATATATATATATATATATAAACCCATTCTTTTTTTATTCGCCTTCTCTTTCCGCTTCGACTAATGATTTGCAATGTAGAAGTCGCTCAAGGCCCGTTTGCACTTGATGACCCGAAAGTCCTTAGGATCGGGTCACCAAAACCTTTTATAGTTGAGTGAAACTAGATTTATTTGTGAAGACAAACATTAACATTTCTTCTTTCTTCTTCTCATCATGTTGCACAAAATCCGTTGAATATCACACCCTGCCGAAGTTCCTCTTCAATTCGCTTGCAGACAACTTTATTTTCTATATACCATGTCCTTTCAGAACGTTCGTGATCATGGCTCTTCAAAATTCCCTGCCCTTTGTAGCACGTAACAAAATGTTTTCTTTTTATCTCTCCTAAACCCTGTTCTGTCATATATATTTTGACTAGCTCTTTAGATAACTTATACATTGTTTGCCCCTGTCCCTCTTGCCTTCAGTCTGTCATGGGATAATCAAAATTTCTCTTTTAAGTACTAAGTTTCAGTCAGTGATACACCCTTGCGCGATCATGTCTCTTTCGCGACATGACTGACTAGGCAGAAGATTTTCCCGACGTAGGTTGCTGTTAATTTCTGCGGTAAACCGGTTGCTAACCAAGGCTATAGAACGCGAACTGTCCTGTTATTCAATCGATAGCTGGGGGGAGAAGAAGAGATAGATAAATACTTTTCCCAAGGGTATGTCTGCGTAAGTGAATGAAACGAATTCGACTGGAATTCGAAATCGGTTCACCAAGTCGTTATCCATAACACCACAACGAGATTAAGTATAAGCGCCTTTTTTTATTTCCATTTCCACTAAAACTTCATCATTGTTTACATATCTTCATCTATGCGGAGATTGTTAAGTGGGATTTTTTTTCATATTGGGGAACAAATGGGCATCATGCCAGGAAGATATGGAGGGTGATCCACCAATTCAAAGGTCCATCTACGCACAGCATTAATGACGTGGCTCTTTTGATGATAAGCAATACTTTTTGCATCCGAAAATACTGAGAAACGACTTTGTTCTTCTTTGGCCTAAGGAAATAGGGGGCCTTTCTCCCCTGCATGGATTGTCTTTTTGTCTCTGGATCAAAGTGATAAACCCAACACTTTCCTGGGTTAGGAAACATTCAAGAAAACCAGCTGGATCTGCCTCAAACAATGTCAAAATTTTCCGTGATGTGATCAGTCAGGTGTGCTTTTGCTCAGTTGTCAGACGATATGGCACCTAATGAGTAGAAACTTTCGTCATGCCAAGTTTCTTGTGCAAAATATTTCCAGCTCTTTCGCTGGATATGCTAATAGCCTTGGCTCTTTGATTTATCGCTTGTCACCCATCACCATGTTGTGAATACGATCAATGTTTTTCTCGGTGATGGAGGTTGTGGAACGTCCAGATCATAGGGCGTCATCAAGACTCTTCCTACACTCTCCTACATTTTAGCTGCCTACTTTTACAATGTTGATAAAATTTTCTCGTTTTTCCCTAATGTTGCAACCATATCAGCATAAACGTCCTCAAAAATTAAACCCTTCTTCCGCAGGTAATTGATAATTGATAATCTTAAATTTTGTCCTATCTCAAGAGAAGTCGTTAATAGTTATTTTTAAACTCTTCTTTGAACAATGAGATGTTAGTTTAACTGGATAGGAACAAGACAGTTATTATTAAGAAGAGTTAAAATTAATGCATGCAAGATATTAAGACAGCTCTCATTCATTCATAGTCGGACTATGAACTTTTATTGTAATGAAAACAAGAATGATACCGTAGTATGTTTAAAGTTTGTGTAGTCTTGAACACTTTCTCATCTCTTCATATATTCACGTGCCCACATTTGCACTGTTGATAAGACTAGAGTATCATCCCTTAATGTAGCAACCATGTCAGCATGAATGCCCTTGGGGGGGGGGGCTGAAACTCTTTGATATCACCACAATCCCAAATAATTTTCAACATTTTCCCATCTCTTCCTAAATCCACTTGCCCATATTTGCACTGTTGATAAGACTAAAGTATCATCCATCAATGAAGCAACCATGTCAGCATGAACGCCCATGTGGGGCTGAAACCCTTTGGTAACACCACAATCCCAAATAATCTTCAACACTTTCCCAACTCTTTCTAAATTCATGTGCCTACATTTGCACTGTTGATAAGACTAGAGTAACAAGCATTAATGTATCAACCATGTCAGCATGAATGCTCTTGTGGGGCTGAAACTCTTTGATATCACCACAATCCCAAATAATTTTCAACACGTTACCATCTCTTCCTAAATTCACTTGCCCATTTGCACTGTTGATAAGACTTGAGTATCATCCATTAATGTAGCAACCATGTCAGCATGAATGCCCTTGGGGGCTGAAACCCTTTCATAACACCACAATCCGAAATAATCTTCAACACTTTCCCATCTCTTCTTATATTCACGTGCCCACTGTTGCACTGTTCACACTCCTCCCACGTCTATTGAACAGGTGAAGAGGCTCATCCCTTGTTCCTTGTTTAGGATGTAGTTTCCGGCTTTCTCTTTTCCAATCTTCTCACTTTGTTTGTTTTTTTTTCAATTGGAGTAGATAGATCTATCTATCGCCCGGTTCACTCTCCACCCACGTCTATTGAACAGGTTAAGCGGCTCATCCCTTGTTTCCTGTTTAGGATGTGGTTTCCGGCTTTCTCTTTTCCAATCTTTTCACTATTACGTAGCCCCCTGCGCATCAGTGGCGTTACCGCCTTGCTCGGAGTGATACGATTAAAAAAGAAAAAAAAAACATCATCCATTAATGTGACAACCATGTCAGCATGAATGCCCTTGTGAGGCTGAAACCCTTTGATAACGCCAGAATACCATATTTTGTCCATTTTCAAGAGGAGTTTCTACTAGTTACATCTGATGACTTCTTTGAACATTCAGCTGTCAGTTTACCCGGAAAGAAACTGTTGTGGGGTTCTCCTTTTTCATAAAGATGGACTCGTCCAGAGTATACTTATACTACTTCTATAGAAGCGAGACTAGAGAATACCGCGTTTTAACAGAGAGTTAACCGGAGAATACGAGAGTTCAGAGAGAGATTAGCAATTAGTACACAGTAGTTCATAACAGCTCTGTGCTCCACTCATCGTGAAGATTATTACGCCGTACCCGTCAGCTTCCGACGCGACATACTCAATATACTACTTCACTTCCAGAGACTTGTGCATATACTTTTCACTAACCAGCATTCCTGGACTACTAATCTTCATTCAAGTCTGTATCCTTACATTAATACACTTATTTTCTATTGCAATTACTGGTCGTTTTTCATTTATTTGTGCGGGTCTCATTCCTGGAATCCACAACAGAAACGATACATTTGTTAATAAGAAGAGCTGAAATTAATGCATGCAAGGTTTCACAGCTCTAGCATCATTCCTTCATAGTAAGGCTATGAACTTTTCAGCTCACCCTCGTACCTTGAAAGAAACAATGCAGCTATCAATAAAAAGAGCTGAAATTAATGCATGCAAGGTTTCACAGCTCTAGCATCACTCCTTCATAGTCGGCCAATAATCTCTTTAGTCAACCCTCGTATTTACTAAAAGTTTCTAAGCCGAACACATTTTTAAGTCTACCATTCGTCCATGCATTGAATATTTCTGCCACATTTCGTCTGGTGATTCTGCTATATATTTAGTGATTCGAAATAAAATACTAAGAAGAATCTGCAATATTATTGTTCATGGCATGGTATCTCTGCTTCAGTCACTTTCCCATCGCTGTGACGTAGCTTTCCTCTTTGGGACATCAACTCAACGCACTGCTAGATTGGTGGTTAGGTCACATTATTTTACAGTTGAAATTGCTAGCCGTAATCGTAAGTTCTACAGTAAGTTCTCACAGCTTCTCCTCTGACACTTCTCGCTTGTGGAACTCTCTTCCGACTTCTTGTTTTTCAGTCAACTTTGATCTTCAAAAGTTATCTTCTGTCTTATTAATTCCTGTTCTTTTATTGTTCTCTCTTTTTGATAATTTTTTTTCCTTATATTCTCTCACATACATTAACTCCCTGAGTCTTGGTGACTTTATTGCCTTGCCTGGGGTATGATTAAAAAACATAGACAAATGAAGAAATGAGTTAGAAGACTCCGCCAGACTTCTAAATGGAAAAAGTTTGCCTGGAAAATCAGCATATGATATCCGAGCATTTTATGCAAATCGAAACAGTGATCCCTGCAACCGGTCGGAAATAATCAATTATTTCCCCCACTAAGCAAACCCTTTTAAATTCATATCTTGTGTTCCCTCTAAAGGATCAGCCGTTATTTGTTCAAATGTCGAAGTTAAAAACCCTTTTGTAAATGTCATATTTAACAACACTGCTCTATTCGGTCTTTTATTGCTTTTTTTTCTCTCACTCCGTCCGAATAACGTCTTTGTATAAATACCATGGCCCCCATTCGTACGCAGAATTATATATACTTATCTTTTATCTATTTATTTTTAAGTCCTTATTTTGCCCCATATATTCGGATTGACCACTCACAAATAAAATAACGCGCGTCGTTAATTTCCTTCTAATCCAAATGTCACTGTTCCAAAACGACGACTGAACGCTTACTTACTAGAACCCTTTTTTTTAACCCTATAAAATTTACTGGATGACTAAGCTAAGTAAATAACTTGTATAATTCCTTCTTGACTCGAAAATGGTTATCTCCCCTGATTTATATTATCCTATAGTTTCAAAAGAGTTAATTATCGTCTGCAGCACTTACGGATATGCGCTTGACATAAAGTTCATCGGTGCAGCTAGTAAAATCAGCGAGCTGTGTTCGAATTTTGTTCGAGTTTGCTGCGTTCATTTTTGCACATATGTCCTTAAAAGATGCATGAATCCATCTTTTCATTCAATCTCCTAAGTTATCAGTTAAATTGCATAGTAGACTCGGCTCTTTAAACATGCATGACAGTCAGCCTCCTATAAATTCAAAATGGTGGATAAGTCAACGAGAGAGCACTCTATATTTTTCACAATTCATATCAGTTCAAAGATATTTTTAAAAATCTGAATCAGTGGTGAACCCTGATTGCCTGCCTTTTGAAGGGACACACCATTTAAAAGAATAACCCTTTAACTGCTGGTGTCGGAAATATTTATAATTTTCGGTCTGTGGCCTAACTGCGATTAATAGAAATGTTTGCCACAGGAAGTCTGCTGTGTACCATTCAGCTAGACGGTTACTCTAATTCCGAAAATATAATATATAAATTAAATCCTTTGTTTTATAACTGGCGCTGCTATTGAAAAACATGACATTTCCACTAGCCAGTATTTAGCCACAGCCCAATAAACATCTCCCCCTCTCTGAAGCTTCCGCATGTCGTAAGTAAATCCTCGGTGTTTCTTTTTAATCTTTGTAAATATCTAGCTTCACTATATAGCAATCTGCTTAATGCTTGTAAAATATTGTTATCGAACAAAAAATAAAAAATAAATGTGCAAAATTTGAAGTTTTATATTTCGGACTTTGCTTATAGCAAAGGACGTGCGTTGTGGTGCAGTGGATATCAGCACGGAACAAGAAACCGGGGAGCCGAGTTCAAATTCCAGTTGAATTCGTTGCATTCATTTACGTGCAAATACCCTTGGAAAAGGTATTATTCCGTCTCTTCCCTCCAGCTATGGGTTAAATAGCAGGACAGATTGGGTTCGTTAGTCTTGGTTGGCAACCAGTCTACCGCAGAAAGTAATGACAACCTACTGCGAGATAAACTTCTTCCCAGTCAGTCATGTCTCTTTCGAGACATAATCGCCCAAGCGTGTATCACGTATGGCACTTTACTGACTGAATATAATAGTTGGAAACATGATTAAAGCTTCTATTGAGCATAAATTGGGGGATCAGTTTTTTATTGTTATGAAGTAATGAACTGGTCCCCCACTAATTATTACATAACAATATAGTACATCTCTTCCCCCTCTACCTATGAGTCAAATAACAGAACAGTTTGGGTTCTATAGCCTTGGCTGGCAACTAGTCTACCGGAGAAAGTAATGGCAACCTACTGCGGGGTAATTTTCTGCCTAGACAGTCATGTTTCTTTCGAGACATGATCGCCGAAACCTGTCTCACGTATGGCACATAACTGACTGACTGACTTATAACAAAACCTTTTATTCTTCCTAGGGAACTTTATTAATATGTGTTCAGTTTCCCTTTGTACATTTTAAGTAACTAGAATGTTTTTGTGACACGCTGACGCTTGTTGAAATCCTCATTCTATTTAGTATTGTTAAAGTTATCGCTAACATTTTTTGTCGAGATTCCATAGCAAAATCTATTGCTAAGAAGATTGGGTCACTATGTCGATCCAGGATATTTTTTCCACCTGAATCCATCCTGCATATATACAAGTCAACCATCCGTCCGTGTATGGAGTACTGCTGCCATTTATGGTCAGGTGCCCCTGCCGTTCTCCTCAGTGTTCTTGACAAGCTCCAAAGGAGAGTCTGTAATGTGATAGGTACTGATCTGGCGACTCGACTGCAGCCACTTCCCCATCGTCGAAATGTGGCCTCCCTTTGTTTCTTCTATAAATACTTTCATGGCTTCTGCTCGGATGAGCTTAAGTCACTGATGCCTCCTCAACAGGTGTTTACCCGTGCAACCAGACTGGCAACTGGGTCCCACCCATTCACAGTCAGGTTAGCCAAATGCAGACGACAATTCTACTCCAGCAGCTTCCTCTCTCGCACTTCCCGCCTGTGGAACTCGCTCCCGTATTCTTGCTTTCCTGACGGCTACAACCTCCAGAAATTTAAATGCAACTCATCTACTAACCACTGGACTCTTGCTCTCTCCCCTCCCCTGTATAACCTTCCCTTTCTCTCCACCTATATATCTGTCATCGCACCTGCTTTCTCAGCTTTGTTGTTCCTTTCTAACTAGTTTGTACTCCTCACTCTTTTCTAATTAATATTTTTACATTTACGTAACCCCCTGCACATCAGTGACGTTTCCGCCTTGCTCGGGGTGAAATGATTAAAAAAAAAAAATTTACAAACTCTACGTTTCGTCCGATTTAATAAACCAATCGATGAAATTTCAATAAGCTAATTTATTTGGAAAAACAGTGTGACAAAAAATACAAATTCGTTGTTTAATAATTTCTTTAATTTTATTTAATCTTCATGATAAACAATATTTTAAGAATCTTTTTCTTTTTTTTTCCTTTTTAACAGCCAAGAATTCTTAGGATTTCTTACTCCTGAGTATGTAAAATACAACTGGCCATGCGTAAGTATTTCTTTCTGGCGCCAAATTCCAGCTTTTGGAAGCGTTTGGCCTTGTGATTTGTTTATAGTTCATTCAAACGCAGAGCGAGCTGGAAATTGGATTCTTGTATATATAAAACTTACAGATATGCCAAAATAAATATTGCATTTTTATTAATTATGTTATTTTAAGCATTAAATTTTTTTTTTCAATAGTGGGAGTATTTTGTATGTTAAATAATAAAGCTTTTTATTTTTCAAAAAGCATTAATGAAAATTTATTGTACTACGCACCCAAGTAAAACCAACTGTACTTTATACCCCTTTATTCTCTTTCACTTCTTTCCAAAATTTGCTTTCAATCGGTCAATGTATGACTATTTTAGTGGGTGCGACAGATGGACTAACGGGAATCACAGAATTTTATATATAGATTGACAAATGACTGCCAAAGAGAAATGTTTCTTAATTTGTACATTTTTTCTGTTGTGCATATATTCTCTTGCATATTCAGTCAGTTAAGTGGCATACGTGATACACGCTTGGGTGATCATGTCTCTTTCGAGACATGACTGAAATATCCCTCAGTAGGTTGCCATTACTTTCTGCGATAGACTGGTTGCCAGCCAAGGCTATAGAACCCAATCTGCCCTGTTATTTAACCCATACCTAGGGGGAAGAAACGGATTAATACCTTTCGTAAGGGTAATTGAGCGTAAGTGAATGCAAGGAATTCGACTGGGATTCGAACTTGGCTATCCGATTTCTCGTTCCTAGCCGATATCCACTGCACCACAACGCACACCTTGCATATTACTATTGTTAAAAACATTACTTTTTTGTGAATAATACAGCTCGTCCGCTTTAATCCGGTACTCTGTAATCCGGCAAATCCATGCACTTTTAAAAATATCAGCCATCATAACTTCATTGAGCGGCTAAGAGGAAAACGCCGCACGTTGTTTTTAACTTTCCGCAGCAGCAGAGTGTTTTGGTGATACAGTCTTGCTCATTTCTAATACATCACCATAGTAGCATTAATAATTTGACAAACCAATCCAATTTCGTTTATGTACTAACTCTAGTAATAAGGAAGTTTTTGATAACTCCAAAATTAAATACATTAATTCATTAGAAAAAAGTAAACTCAACACTAGTTGAAATTAAATACACTAAGTATATCTTATTTTAGTGGTTTTAGGCTTCTTATTTAGCAGCCTTAAATATTCGGAAATGTTCTAAGAGAGGACGGAAAATGCGACACTGCGATCCAAAGGCGTATTGGCATCGCCAGAATGCATTCCTATAGCTAAGCAGAGTCTTGAGAGACAGGAAATTTTCGTTGAAAACAAAAGAAAATAGCACTGGATTGTAATTTGATGTCTGTTCTTTCATAATGCAGCGAATGCTAGACAATCTCATCAAAAATGAAGGAAAAATTTGAAGCAACCAAAATATGGTTCTACAGAAAGATGCTGAGGATAGCATAGACCGAATATGGGTAATGAAGAGGTTTTGGAGACGATGTATGTCAGTCAAATTTTGATTTCCTGATATCGATATCAAATTTTCTGCACTATTGTAAGAACCGCAACCTTGAAACTTCTGAATATCGTTTCTTATGTCTTTGTCTATGAGTGTATCAAATTTTATTAAAATCGGACCACTCCTTCTGTAACCCGATTTTTTCGATAATCGATTTTCGATATTTATCGGGGCTACCTCGACACAAAACCTAGCTAAGAACACTCGCAGACGATTATAGTACAACTGCGTAAATTTTCAAGAAAATCAGTTCAGCCATTTCGGAGTTTATAGGTAACGGATACACACACACACAGACACACAGACACAGACACAGACACACACACACACACACACACACACACACACAAAGTTTCATTTATAAATAAGTTTAGATTAGTTAGATTAGATAGATTTGTTTAAGCGATATTTCCGTCATTCGATATTTTCTGTTGTCCGGCAGTGGCCTTCTCCCAATAATACCGAATGAAAGAGTTTGAACTCTATCTCTATTACATTTTAACAAATGCTACCGCTGGATTGAGTGATCTATCGTATTGTCTCTTGAATATGCAATCTTTTTTTTTTTTAAAGTCAGAACGTAATTTTCATTCATAAATTGTTATCCTCTCTATTATAATAAAAAACCATTATGTATTTATTTGTATACACACACATACATACACACACACATACACACACACACGCGCGCACACACAAGCTTCTTCATCATTATATATATATATATATATATATATATATATATATATATATATAATTTCATTTTTAAACGAGTTATTTCGCTACCCAGGTTTCTACCATGAGTGGTATCTCCAGACGATTTTTAATAACTGATTTTACCTTTTACCGTTTTTCTTTTTAAGAACGTTCTTGTAACGGTGTTTTATTTGAACGTTTCACGTGGCAGGGAATTTATGGACGCGCATTGTTTAAATTCAAACGAATTATGACGTGTTCATCCATAGTTGTATGAACCTAAGAGGTATTTCTTAGTGCGGATGCATTTTGTCATAATTGCTGTTCTTTCATTTAACAGTTCGTCCTTATTCGGGTATGTCATAATTTCCAATTTTTATTTTTAGCACAGTCTCGATATTTGTCCACCGTTGTAAGGCTTGGCCGTTTTTACAATGCTCCACGTTATGTGTGGATCTTTTTCATATTTTGATTTCAATTTCCAGACGTGGTTAGCCAATTTTGTATTGTTTTTTAATTTTTCTATTTTAAATGTAGATCTGTGGTTGAACCACCTGGTCTTAAAGGTGTCTTTGGTTGAGCCCAAATATATTTTGTTTTGGCCATCTGGGTCATGTACCTTTGCCTTGTAGATTATTTCTTTTGTGTTGCAGAGACCTTGAAGTGGACATTTATTTGTGTCCCTGCAGTTGCATTCTTTGTTGGTGGTTTTGTTTTTTACGATGCTATTTAAGTTTCTGGCGTTTTGTTTTTTTTTGTGAAACTATCTATATTATTAGTGCAACTATAACTTAGTTTGATTGTTCTTCTGTTGAAAATTTTGTTTAGTTTTGATTCTTTTGGAAAGTGTCTATCTATTAGTTTAGAAAATATTTGTCCTATTTTGGTTTTTACTTCTAAATTAAATGGTGGGTTGAACCAGATAATGTTTCGTTTTCTATTGTTGTTTTTGATTTGTCTGTTTGGTTGAGAATTATATTGTAAAATGTTTTTATATCCAGATTTTCTTAGTGCATCTTCATATATATTTTTCTTTTCGTTAAATATTGATTTGTTTGACGAATTATTAGATAGTCTGTGTTCTATGCCTTTGTAAATGTGTTTAATTATATTATTTGGATGATTGGACTTTGTATTTATGTATGATAACTTAGTGTTTGTTTTCATGTATGGCGACACATTTCTAATTTATAAATTAAGTTCTACATCTAACTATTGTACCACTTTATTATTTGTGTCCACTGTAATACCAAAATCTAGTTCTTTGAATAATTTTAAAAACTGTTTCCTTATTTTATCATTCATTCCCTTGCTGCCTGGTGCTACTATTAATCCGTCATCTCTATATAATCAACCACGAATCAACCGTTGGGTTTCATATATCTATTTTGAAAAGCCATGTTTGTGCTCGGGATAGATAGTGGAGTGGTATCCCGTTGCCTTCTTCACGGTAATTTATTGAGACACCACCTCTAGTTAGCTGGCTGTTGACTCCTTAAGAGTTCCTTTACCCTTTTTAGGCTTAATTTACACTTTATTCATCATGAATATGCAGTTCCGAATTCCTACTTCAAGACCACATCGATACACCGACAATCCAAACACTGGCATCTGATAAACTATGTCACCAAATAACAAGACAAAAATGACATCCTCGTCACCAAAGAGGACATTAATACAAATGACTGCTGAACAGAACATTGCTAAACATATATTGTTAAATATAACAGAAAATGAATGTCTATTATGTTTAATCATGAGCCGTTCTAAACATCGTATTTTAGATTTACTTTCAGGTGAAAATAAAGACAAAAATTGTCCAACATTTGGATATTTTTATTATGCTGGTTCTAAGCTTTTGGTTCACATGAGCCATCTTCAGAAAGGTTACAGGAAATTTAACATAAAGACATCTACCATCAAAGATTGATAATATTAATAATAACAGTGTACGTCAAAATAAACATAGCACTATAAACTTATACTATTGCAACCAAATGCATAATAATTACAAACATGATGAAACAACACTCAAAAACATAATACGTAAAAATGTTAAACCAATAAATAATAATAATCAAATTAAGCTCATCATATATTATAAAAAAATTAAAACAATTGACTTCATAGTCTCTAATAGAAACGCATTACAAATTTACGAACTGCGTCTACGATTCAGTGATTGTTATCGTCGTATAGCAATGTGTTATGTCAACACAAGATAATATCATCTTTGATGGTTGATGTCTTTATGTTAACGTCCCAGTAACTTCTCTGAAGATGGCTCATGTGAGCCGAAAGCTTAGAACCAGCATAATAAAAAATTATCCAAATGTTGGACAGTTTTTGTCCTTATTTCCACCTGAAATTAAAACCAAATTTAGAACGGCTCCTGATTAAACCTAATAGACATCCATTGTCTGTTATATTTAACAATATATAATTAGAAAATTATCTGCTGCTTCGATACACTAACTATATATATATATATATAACTAATGGTAGACAATTCAGTGGCAAAATGGCGAAAAACTATGTGATTTTAATGTATTTAATATACATTACATATTGGATTTTATATATATATATTTTATATATATATATATATATATATATATATATATATATAGTTCTCTGCAGACAGATCTGTTTCGCTGTATCACAGCTCATCAGTACGACTCCGATTGCTTTTAACCCAGGATTGAAACCCGACCGAATTGGCGTCAGTCGGCGATTCTACCTCTGGGCTACGGGCGCTCGGTAGAAGAAGGCAGATCTTTTATCGTATACATTATCATTATACACGCCCAATAGCCAGAGTGCTCTAATTCATTACGGAATGAGTGATGTGTACATGTCAGAGTAGCTACTGTTTTTCAAAGTCCACCATTCTTCCAGAGTGCGCAATCAGGGTGTGAGAGCGTAAATAGTCATCCGCAGACAGATCTGTTTCGCTGTATCACAGCTCATCAGAACGGTTAGAGTCCGATTGCTTTTAATCCAGGATTGAAACCCGACCGAATTGGCGTCTGCCGGCGATTCTACCTCTGGGCTACGATGATTTAATATACATTAAAACCCAATATCTGTAGACATTAAACAAAGCATTTTAAACCTTTTCCTTACATTGCATAATATTATTAAGCTGATAGATATTAATTTGTATGCTGGGTTGCTAAATTTCTTTAATTGACAGGTACATTCACTGTTTTTGTATTTCAAGAAATCACATATTTACTACAAGTCCTTCTAAAAAGGAAAAGACGTTGAAATGATAAGCCTCAACATGTGACATACATTTATAAATATGGCGGCATAAAGGCTTTAGTAGTAGAGGTGTCTAGAAGCAGTTATCTTGAAGGATGTAAAATTAATATGATTTCTGGGGCATTGAGGTCTGATGTGAAGGCAATAAAGACAATGTTTGAAACGGATGGATCAAATTTCATTGAAATGAGTTTTGATTGAAACAGAAAAAAACCAAGTGCATCTGTGTGACGAAAAGATTTTTAAAAATGTGGGAGGCAAGCAGTGATTAAAGAAAGGAATGGAGATTAGTTTGTCTGAGGCGCATGCGCAGTTACAGGCAGGCGTCAACAGATGTGAAAAAGAAACGCGACCCGATTCAGTTTCTCTTAATTCATCGTTCCACTCAGACAGACACAAGTGCATTCTGACTGTTATTTTTGAGGAGACAGAAGTTAGAACTTATATCTCAGTATAATCCCGAATCGAGAAAGAAACTAACAGCTTGATGCATATATCAACCAAATTTTGACAATCTTTTATATTGTAGCAATCCCTTTTATGGAAATATTTAAGTAGTCTGGTATAAATCGCTATGTAAACAGAGAATTTGGGATAGAATATATTAAGTTGTAAAGTTTACTTTTTCCAAGCAGAGAAAGTCTAGCTGCTCTAAGAACTAGCATTCAAAACTCTGATCCCGCACTGCAGGTTCTGGTGGGACACACACACACACACACACACACACACACACACACACACACATATATATATATAGCATAATAGCGTATACTGTCTTAACATGTATAGGAAAAACTACTAAAAAGTTGTAAGTTTACAAATGTATTTTTTCGACAGTATTTATTCATTTCTATTATTATATATATAGGATATTTTTGATTCCGGGGACCGGCGGCCTTTCGTCGAAACAAACCGATTTTAAATTTTGATGAAAGGCCGGGCCGGTCTGAAATACGTCAAATATATATATAATAATGAAATAAAATACTGTCAAAAAAAAGCCCACAATTTTAAAATTTGGCTTTTTAGTAATTTTTTCTATACATAGATCAATATAGTATATATATATATATATATATATATATATATATATATATATATATATATATATATATTTCTGCTTTCTATAGTACTTGTCAAAGCAGTTGTACAAATGTACATATTTGTATTTAAAATTAATGTAGCTTCGAGATTTTTACCTCGTCGTTAGGCAATGTTAGCTTATTGTTATAAAAATGATTTCCAATTGAATATAAGAAACAATATGTTTGTTATTTATGCATGTGGAAAGACAGAAAAATTTATGCGCGTGTTCAATTTAACTAATCAGAATAGGGATCCACTTTAAATTTGAAACAAAGGTTTTATTTTTGTGAATACGTTTCTTCTTTCAATCCTAACGGCAATAGTGTCAGTTGATCAAAACCCCTGTCTAAACTGCATTTCCGTTGATGTATCCATTATTGTTACAAGATTATTATCTTATTTTTCTCTGTATCCCATCATTTTCAAAAACAAAAAAGAAAGAAACAAAACATTTTATGTTTTTGTTCTGACTTAAAGAGACCTTTGAGTGTAATTATACTATTTTTATTTCAATTGGGAATGTATTTTATTCTAATTTTTCATAAAACTCTTAATTTGTAAAATTTTTTAATATCTGTTTATTTATTAAAAAAATTAATATATATTTTATAATTTTATAAAATCTATTATCTTAATATTATATCCTAATTCAATTTTTAATATCACAATACAAATTTTTAATATCTATTTAATTATTAAAAATTTAAATATCTATTTAATTATTTTGATATCTATTTAATTATTATTTTTTATAATGTAAAACAAATTATTAGATATATGTAAATTAGTAGATATTTTTATGAAGAATCTTTTTAACCATATTCTAAGGTGAACATTTTGCAATGTTTACATATGACATTTATTTAATTACGTTTATTCAATAGCTGTTTATTCTTAAGAAATTTAATAATATATAGTTTTTCATTTAGACACAAGGATCATGGTTCATTTAAAGACTTACATATTCTAGCCTTTTTTAAATTTTCCATTTTGATTTGGGAGTTTTATTTGTTTCTTTTAGATAAGATACCAATAATATTTCGATAGGGATGTTCTATTTCTACACTTATTATTATTAAATGAAAACATGTGTTGATAAAATCGTTTTATCTTTTTTTTTTTTTTAGAGAGTTCTTACTTCAAAAATCTTTACATTACTAGTGTTTTCCATAGAAGAAATAGTACATTGATAAACAATGGATTCTGTAAGGCACCTGTTTTCGAAAGGACATTCTATAGGGTTTCTACAATTACATTTATTATTATTTAGAATATATTGTTCAACGATTAATACTTTTATTAGTTCATAACCGGAAGTTCAAAATAAAGGAGTGGTTTATTGTAAATCCTTTCATCCGGGTTTGTACGAGCCGAAAAAATATTTTCTAATATATCTACATCCAGACATTATTTCGGACCTCTAATTTAGTAGCATTGTCGTTCTGGAAATAATACTATAGCCAGCTTTTCTTCTTGGCAAATATCACCACCGTTTCAAGGTTTGGCTTTTTTAATATTTTCAACGACAGGTGGCGGTTCCTACAATTTTTCTTTTAATTTCAATTTTTCTAGTTTGGTGCTTTTTTTTTATTTTTCTAGTTTGAATGTCGGCTTGTGATTATTCCATCGTGTTTTAAAACTACTTTCAGTACACCCTAAGTATATTTCATCTCCGACTTCTGCTTTGTAGGTAACTCCTTTGGTTTTACAGACTTCTTCAAGCAGACATTTGTTTTTGTCTCTGTAGTTATATTTTTCATTAACGGTATTCTGTGCACGTTGTTCTTAAATTTGTGGTATTTTGTGTCTTTATGTGATTTTCTAAATTGGATGTACAGATGTAACCTGATTTAATTGTATTTATATTAAATATTTTGTATATCTCGGAGATTTCAGAGAAGTGTTTTTTAATTAGTTCGGAAAATATTTCCCTTCTTTGGATTTTACTTATAAACTAAAAGCAGTTTAAACCAAATGATATTACATATTATTATTCTGTTCTATTTCAGGTTTATATTCTAACATTAAATATGTTAGAATATATGTTAGACCATTTTCTTTTAAAGTGCTTTCATAATCAAAAATTGTTTTATAAAAGGAATTTTTAGACAATCTATATTCAATTCTTTTAGAAATACTTTTCATTATATTGGTAGGGTGATTTGATCTGTTCATTATATATCTTAATTTTGTGCTTGGCTTCATGTATGGGTAGACAGTGCCAATTTGTAGTTTTAATTTTACGTATATATATATATATATATATATATATATATATATATATATATAGTAGAGAATGGCAATCAAGAATATGGAGAGGATAACCCAAAATATTTTATTTAATTAATATAAATTATCAATTAGATAGAAATAGGGAGCTCAATGGATATTATCCAGAGCAAATATATTGAGGGGAAAACTCAACACATAATTAAACGGTTATAAATCCAGAATTTATTTCAACAATGTAAAGAAAGTTTTTTTGTAATTGCTTCGTTCAGACCATTGATGAATAAATGTTAAGTTCACTCAGAATATTTTGAAAGAAAAACTTTTATAGCAGAGTGATTTTTAAACCGGAAATAAATTGAAAATAGATACATTAAATCACACACATAACACAATACAGAGTTAAGAATTAAATCACACACCCACAAAACAAAAAATCTTATACACACGCAAAAAGAAGAGAGGAGGTTCATGCGCAGACAGACTCATTCACACAAACATTATTTAAGAAAGAATATATACATGCCCAAAAAGGTTAAGAAATAGCATACACATATTTAAATAAGTGAAAAAAGAAAGAGAAGGAGAAAATGAGGAAGAGAGGGGAAAAAATAAAGAAAAAAATGAACAGAAACGCATATGTCTCAAATATTATGTCTCAAATATTATCTAACACCAAATATTTTAGAAAATAGAGAACTTTTTAAAAAACTTTCAAAAATTTACCTTACAAAATATTTATCAAAATTATTTATCCCAATTTAGACCTTAGAAAATTAAAATAAATTTAAAGAATTTTTAATAAGGGAAGCGAACGTTATATCCTTTGAACTAGACATAAAAATATAGGCATATATATTATGAACACAATGGCAACATTTTCTCAAAGGACAAAGAGAAAAAATAAATAAATAAACATGTAAATTAATTTTAAAAAGAAAAAGAAAATGTGCGTGCGTGCGTGCGCGCGTGCGTGCGTGCGTGAAAATAATGGAGTAGAATCGCAATGAGGAAATAAATAGCAGATAGAATTGCTATAAAATTATATTAAGCCTAATATTCAGAGAATTTAAATTTATTCTTGTGACGACATTTAAAAATCACTTCCTTTCGTTGGTTTCGTTTACCACAAAATTTAATTATTTTTATTTTTTCATCTAAACATAGGTTAAATCTATTTCTGAAGCTAATAGTTTAAGATTTACCAACTCTCTTCCATCTGATCTATGAAGAGGGCCCTCTATCATTTAATTCCAATAAATATTTAGATAGAGCTGTCTGGGTTTTAAGGTGGAGGACTGAAGAAAAAACATTTATGATTATAAAATCTGTGTTTTCAAGGTCAGGTAGAAATTCCAAAATATATTTTTCCTTTTTCATTGTATTCCTTAGTGAAAATAGTAGCTTGGTATATGACATTTTTCTGGCATGCATATACCTCCAACTGAACAGTTATCCTTAATTATAGTATTACAGAGGGGATTTATATTTATTTGATGATTATTATAAAAATTGTCAAGTTTTTTAACATTATGAGAATTTATGATGCTAGTACATGAATAACTATTTTTTTTCTAAACGAGGCAGTTGTGAATTTTTTTCTTTACATTGCTGAAATAAATTCTGGATTTATAACCGTTTCATTATGCGTTGAGTTTTCTTCTCAATATATATATATATATATATATATATATATATATTACCCGTTACAATTTACTTAAAAAAGCGTAGAAATGCAATCTAAAAAGATTCTTTTCACTCACATTATGTGCTACCCAAACATCGTAACGATGTTAATACCCTCGTGATTTAATTCGGGTTATTCTTAATCAATATCTTCATTCGTTCGTCATATGTAGTCATAGGGTCTGCTCGAGTGTTTCTCATCAATAAGGCTGCAATCACCAGTTCTAAACTTAGCAAACCACATTCGTACAGTTCTGTCCACAAAAATACCTTCATTATACACAGTATATATATATATATATATATATATATATATATATATATATATATATATATTGATTGATTGATTGATTGATTGATTGATTGAATAATACTTAGGTTTTGGTCTTAATAGGGTTAGACCAGTACACATTTGTATTAAAAAGTGTTCTATACAATTATATTGTAGAACTTTTGAATATTTTTCATCCTTAAACGAGTTATTTTGCTACCTTTGTTTCCACCATGAGTGGTTTCTTCAGGCGATTTTTAATAAAGAAAATTTTTTAAATTATTAAAAATTGCCTGAAGAAACCACTCATGGTGAAAACGGCATCAACTTTCTGGACAATCCAATATAAACGTGGACACATAGGTTAACAGTGCAAGAAACCCAGCCCCAATAAATGAAGGAATCATAACCGTTTCCTTCTGAAACTTCGAAGTTGGCAAGAACCTGCTCAGTTATAGTGACAAATTCTTCACGAAAACTATCAACGCTCTATCTACACTCCGATATCGAGCACTATACGATAAAAAAATCCTACTTGCCAAAATACCTTTTTATCAGTAAAACTACTGAAAAACAACAATCTTGGTATTAAACATTGCCATAACTCAACATTACCATAATTCAACAATATATATATATATACTACCGGGCATAATTATTAGGCTACCCCAGTGTTTTAAAAAAATGATGTATTTCATTCTACTTTTTAGTATTTATTGCCAAGTGAATAATTGTAAATGAAAATAGAATGGTTCTTTTGTTCATACTGCACAATAACATGTGCATCAAATGAATTTGTAAATATTTAATAATTAACTATATTGCAGTTTAGTCAATGAAAGAATGAAAAATATTTAGGGTGATTCGGAAGAGTTCATCTTTGCTTTCTTGCCTTGTAATATTTTACAAGGTAATAATAACAAAAGAAACATTCTATTTTCATTTGGCAATAAATACTAAAAAATAGTATGAAATACATTATTTCTTTTTAAAAAACTGGGATAGCCTAACAATTTTGACCGGTAGTATATATATATATATATATATATATATATATATATATATATATATATATAGTGGGTAACGGAATAATAAAATACAAAAAATCTATGTTACATGTTTCGTCATTCGAAAAAAACTTCTTCAGACTAAATAGTTTTCTTTTATTATTGATGGATTCTTATATATCTATAGGGATGCTACGAAATACAACAGACGTCAATTATACATCGAGAGAAAACGTTGTAGATGCAAGGAGGTTTAACATTAGATATAAATGTTTCACTCCTGGCGTCTGATGTGACTAAATGCACCACCTAGCTTACCCCATTCGACTTCACCCCTCTTCTGTTCCGTTTTTTTTTTCTTCTTTTTATCCATATTGCCATATCCCATGTTGAAATAGAAGTCGTTTTATGAAGTAATGTGATCTGCTACATTAACCTGGACGTAAATATAACGTAAAAGAAATTAGTGCACTTTCTATACTTCCCGCCTAAACGAATTATATTCTGCATTCTCTCTCTCTCTCTTCCTATCTCTGTCTGTCTCTCTGTCTGTCTCTCTCTCTACCTCTCTCTCCCTATCTCTGTCTGTCTCTCTGTCTCTGTCTGTCTGTCTCTCTCTCTCTCTCTCTATATATATATATATATATATATATATCCAGGTAAAGAGGACTCAAGGTTTTACTATTTTGAGTCCTCTGACATTTATTTTATTATAAACAGTGCTCAATATAATAAATATTATAGAGCTTAATATAATCATATAATTATGAATTAAATTTACATTGCGACATGGAAATTTCTATGTTTCGAGATAGATTCCCTTCATCTTTTGCACAACCAACATCCAACATTGGCTGATGAAGAGGATCTATCTCGAAACATAGAAATTTCTGTGTCGCAATGTACAATTAATTTAGTGCTGCGCAAATGTACGTGAACCCCTAAGATAACATTTCTAAAAATTGTCTTTTTTATTCAGAAAATCAATAAAACATTTATTAAACGAATTACAACCACTTTCAACATTTTTTATCAAGCTGGAATAAAGATATTAATTCAAAATTAAGATGTGCAAAATTAGGTGAATCCTTACATTTAATACTTAGTAAGTCCTCCTTACTCCTCACGAAGTCGTCCAGTTATTTTCTGTTGTCATGTCTTGGAAATAGCCGAGAATTAGAAAAGCCACAGAGAAAGTATCGAAAGAACAGAAGACTACGTCGAGAAAACAAAGAAAATTAAGTTTATTTAATTCTCATACGTAGAACAGGAAAACCTGAGGAAACCCACTACTCCTCTTCTTCTTCTATGTGCCCTGTTCTTTCGGGACGTAGACGATCATGGATTTCCACGTCTCTCTATCCCTGGTGGCTCTTAGCACGCCTTCTCCTGTTACTCCATGCAACTCTCGTTCCGTCATCCAATTGATTAGGTCCTTCAAATATGCTATCCGCTGCTTTCCCCTGTCTCTTTTTTCCTCTATCTGGCCTGTTAGTATCAGGTTCTCCAAGCCCTCCCTCCTCGTTGCATGTCCCAAGAACTTTAACTGTCTCTTCCTGATACTCAATATTAATTTCCTTTTCGTTTCCATCCTTTCTAAAACCTCATCATTGCTCACATGCTCGATCCATGATATTCGCAGCATCCTTCTGTAGAACTACGTTTCAGTTGCTTTAAGTTTTTCCTTCGTCTTCGATGATACTGTCCAGCATTTACTGTCATATTGAAGAATGGACAACACGTAGCAATCCAGTACTCTCTTCTTGGTTTCTAGCGAAATTGTGCTGTTTCTTAATACTTTACTTAACTTCTGAAATGCTTCCTTCGCCTTGCCAATTCGCTTTCGGATCTGTGTCGCACTTTCCGTCTTCTGTTATCACGCTTCCCAGGTATTTAAATTTTTGTATCTGCTTGATTTTAGTTTCCCCGACCTGTATTTGGCATATTGGGCTGCCCTTTTTACTGATGACCATGCATTTGGTTTTCTTGCATTTTATTTGTAGTCCTTCCTTGTCACTCTATTCATCTACCTTCTGTAGGAGGTCTTGTACTTTCCTTTCTGTGTCTGCTATCATCACTGTATAATCTGCACACCTTAGGTTGTTTAAATTTTGGCCTCCGATAAAGAATCCAGGCATAACTTCTAGGGTCCTCAAAATATCCTCGCTGTACAAGTTGAACGGATCCGGTGAAAAGACACATCCTTGTCTTACTCTCCTTTCTATCTTTGTATATCTGCTGAATTCGTTACCTACTTAGCCTATTTATAAGTGCGATCGATTAACTTCCTTTAAACAGCACTATATATATATATATATATATATATATATATATATATATATATATATATATATGGATAGAAAGAAGAAAAAATGTAACAGAAGAGGGGTGAAGTCGAATGGGATAAGCTAGGTGGTGCATTTAGTCACATCAGACGCCAGGAGTGAAACATTTATATCTAATGTTAAACCTCCTTGCATCTACAACGTTTTCTCTCGATGTATAATTGACGTCTGTTGTATTTCGTAGCATCCCTATAGATATATAAGAATCCATCAATAATAAAAAAAAAACTATTTAGTCTGAAGAAGTTTTTTCGAATGACGAAACATGTAACATAGATTTTTTGTATTTTATCATTCCGTTACCCACTATATATATATATATATATATATACGAAATTCGTTGCGAAATACTCTGACCAATTTTTAATTTATTTGTTTAAACATTATTTTTAATGGATACTCGTATTCGAGTAGATACGGTGTTTATCTAAACTTATTTATAAATGGAACTGTGTGTGTGTGTGTGTGTGTGTGTGTGTGTGTGTGTGTGTGTGTCCGTTACCTATAGACTCCAAAACGGCTGAACCGAATTTCTTGAAAATTTACACAGTTGTACTATAAGCGTCTGCGAGTGTTTTTAGCTAGGTTTTGTGTCGAGGTACCCCCGATAAATATCGAAAATCGATAATCGAAAAAATCCGGTTATAGAAAGAGTGGTCCGATTTTAATCAAATTTGATATACTCATAGACAAATACATAAGAAACGATATTCAGAAGTTTCAAAGTTGCAGTTCTTACAATAGTGCAGAAAATTGATAATATATATATATAAACGACAAGATCTTTGTGTGTGTGTGTGTGTGTGTTTGTTTATTTGTCTGTATGCCCTTTATACAAATCCACAATTTTTATCCGATTCTCACCAAACTTCACACAAATATTCTTTAGGCTGAGTCTGAGCTCCAGGACCATGAATTCGTTTTAAAGCTTTCATTACACCCGAGCAACGCCGGGCTATACTGCTAGTTATAATTAATTAGTATATTTATTTACATCAACTAACCTGAATAATAAATTCCTTATAAAATTTCCCGGTCAGTAGATGCACATAAACATACTCTTTAATTATGAAAAACAGTGCATTTACTAGAATACGAATATCCATTAAAACAATGTTTAAACAAATATATATATTAGACATCCACATACAAGCCTGTTTCGTAGTTCATCAGTGTGGCTAGACATCCACTTACTTTCAGCCGGGTTCGAAACTTTTCCGATTTGGTATCAGTCGGAATGAGTACTCCCTATGCCATCGGTACATGGAATGAGAAAGCAGTGTCATATATATGCGGTGTATACGCACGCCAGCCACCGGGAGAACTCAATTCATTACTGAGGAGTAATGAGTAAATCGTATATATATATATATATATATATATATATATATATATATATATATATATATATTGTAACGAGGAAGTTAGAAGCGTTTTTCGCCCCAAAAGCATTGGGTCGTGACTAACATAGTCACCTTAGTAAACAGTAGTAGTAACTGATCATTCGTTCAGTGTTCTACCACTCCAGAAAGGAGAGTAGCATGAATTAGGTAATTCGGTCAGGGTTCTGCCACTCCAGAAAGAAGAGTAGTAGGAATTAGGTCACTGAATCAAGTTCTACCCTTCCCAAAAAGAGGTTAAATAGCCTGGTAACTATGATTACAGTGAAAAGAAGTAAAAGACTAGAGTAAGAGAGAGCCAAGGAGTATAGGCCTCTATTTCTTTATAAAACGGAAAAATAGTAGAAAACCATAGAGTTGTTGGGCTACCGGCCAGGGTAGACCTCTCTCCGGCTATTCGTTCCACACGTCGAAAGAAATTTCCATCAAGCTAACAGCCGAAATTCTCCACACGAAAACCTTCCTCAACATCCAGCGAATACACCGCGTGCTGCTGTGAAAAGTAAAGATTGTTTTGTTAATCACTCGGACTAAACCTTATATATATATATATATATATATATATATATATATATATATATATATATATATATAATCTTTAGCCGAGTTGAATGACCTTTTTCCATTCCGCCTAAACTTCCTCCAAATATCTTCCTCGTTAGACTCACCTTCTTATTTTCCAGTGAATATTGTGTGAAACTAGTACGAAGTTGAACTCGTTCTAGTGTCCGGTATATTATAGTTCAGTCCCCTTATTCCTGTGTGTTTGTTGAATATTTTTGTGTGTTATAATAAATGTCCTTTTTGTATAGAATTATCTTGTGTTATCTTGTCTCTTTTAAGGGAGCGAACTATAATTTTTATTTTGTGAATTTCATTCGTGTAAAATCTTTTGTACAATAAAGACGTAAGCTGATGAGGGTTCGCCTGAAATAGGCCCATAGTTCCGATTTACCATGAAATAACGTGTCTGCCTTAATTTTTGTTATATATATATATATATATAGGGCAGACCAAAAGTAGATATACTCTTCACAGTTTGTTTGTTTTTTTTTTGGGGGGGGGGGTATATTTTATTACATTTACATTTATTTATGATAATTCCTTTTCCTCAGCACTGTTTAATTTCTTAAGCGCTAGAAATCTTTCCCTCCAACCTTGCAACATTTCTCGAACCCCTTCAGAACACCTGACACACTGTCCGACACAAATTGAGATCTGCACCAATGTCATTAAATGCTTCCAAAAGGAACACTTAATTCGTCTTCTGTGGGGGGATTTTTCTCACAAACCCTTTTCTTTATTGCACTCCTCCTCCCAAAAAAGAAATCCATTGCTGTTAAGTTGGGTCAGCTTGGTGGCCATTCGATACTGACATGTCATCCGATCCAATGTGGGGGCAAGGTGTGGTACATATCATTAAAGGATCTCAAAATATACCTTAGCTTTATTAATTACGATAAAAAGTTTCAAGTTAATAGGAATTCTTGTATCATTTGTAGAAATGCATCTTCAATATCAATAAAAAAAAAACTTTATTTTTATATTAGCTATAGATGCATCACAATCTCTCGTCGACTGACTTGTTATTTGTCAAAACTTCGTGCAAATCGATCACATATCTATCATATTATCAAAAATAGCCAAATGAACTTTAGATATATGGTAGGAGCTCCAGACCATATGTGGCAGCTATATTTTAAATATGGACAAATTATAGACTTATAGATATGTAAGATGAATTTAGGAGAGAAAGATTGACGACACAGAGAACCAACTTTCTTGGAAGTCGAGGATGTTAACCCGAGAAGGAGCAACGAGTCATTCCTAGGAGTTAGCAGGAAATTTTCTTCTTTTTTTCTATATATAATTTTCTGGGACGGGATCTTATTAGGAATTGTTTTTCGAAGAATCACCCTCGTCTTTGAATTTGTTCCTCACAGAATTGTATGTATATTTTAGATATTACACTCCGATATGCTGTTATTTCTGTAGATTCCTTACGTTTTTACTAACTGATCACCAAATACAAGGCTCAAAGAAGAGGGCTACTAACTTAGGTTGATGCACGTAAAGGAGGCGTGCAAGAAGTGTTGTTTAAGAGCATACGTAGGAAATAAAACGGTTAACCCTAGACTTTAAGAGGTTAGGATTGTAGTGGTCAGGAAAGCAATCTCTCGGTAGTCTGTTCCTCGAAGCAGCTTTTATTGGGAAGATACTCTTTTTAACGCAATACGAAGGGAATAAGGATGATTCGTACCAGTGTATATGGCACTAGGTGGGTCTAAAATCGACAATCGAAAACATCGGGTTACAGAAGGAGTGGTTCGATTTTAATCAAATTTGATACACTCATAGACAAAGACATGAGAAACGATATTCAGAAGTTTCAAGGTTGCAGTTCTTACAATAGTACACAAAATCGATATATATATATATATATATATATATATATTAAAAAAGGATTAATTCAAAGATGTTGAATGGCCATTTCGATATGACGATCCCCACGGGGAGCGACACATCACCTCAGCAACAGAAAAAAACCTTTCAGAAACTGGAGAAAAATTAGTCTACTTTTCCTTTTTAAATAGATTGCAAAGAAATTAAAAAATTCTCCCCTTTTTTTTTTGCAAACCCAGACGATGTCAATTTTTTTTTTCTTTTCTTATTTATTTGATTTTATTCTATCCTTTTCTTTTTCTTTTTCCTTTTCTTTTTCTTTCCCTTTATTTTTATTTTTATTTTATTTTATTTTATTTTATTTTATTTTATTTTATTATTATTTATTTTTTAATTTCTTTGCAATCTATTTAAAAAGGAAAAGTAGACTAATTTTTCTCCAGTTTCTGAAAGGTTTTTTTCTGTTGCTGAGGTGATGTGTCGCTCCCCGTGGGGATCGTCATATCGAAATGGCCATTCAACATCTTTGAATTAATCCTTTTTTAATATATATATTTGCTCTGTAATATTTTATTACATGGAGCTCTCTTCCTGTATCATTTTTTAATATTAAAATAAATTTTTAATATTAATTAGGATCGGGTTTTTTGGAATTTACCTTCCTGCTTTTTTCCTTTGGATTGAAGTATCTGAATTAAAATATATATATATATATATATATATATATATATATATATATAAGGCAAGGTGTTTGTGTGTGTGTCTATGTCTATTTATCTGCCTGTATTTCTGTATTTTTTCAGCCCTTTTATTTTAGTTTTTGCATCGGGTTTGGCTCTAAGTAGGTATAATTGTAGTTCTTAGTCTCACCCATGATGCCATTTACTCAGGGGACTTATTTAGCCTTCAAAATTCAGTTTACAACGAAAAAACTTATTTGATATCGATACCAGGAAATCAAAATTTGACTTACATTCATTCATTTTTCTTTCAGTATACTGTTTCGCTTTAACTGGAAACAATTATTGGCTTTTAGTCTTTCGTGCCAACGTTCAAAGAGTCTGAGCTCCAGGATCATGGATTAGTTTTAAAGCTTTCATTACGCTCGAGCAACGCCGGGCTATACTGCTAGTATAAAATAAAGCAGAGAGAGTCAGTTACTAATTTGTTTGAATCAATTCACCCTAAGCAAAGCTGGACCGCCACTAGTGCTCAGGGGTTACAGTGAGAGAAAAAAAGACTGGATGCAGCGGGTGTTAACAAAAAGATAAAAGATGAATGGGATTCAAGAAGACAAAAGACGGAAATTGATGTTGCATTTAAATGTTTGGAGATTGTACCTATTGGGGAAGCAAGTAAACGGAAGGACGTTCCACAGGCGGGAAGTGCCAGAAAAGAAACTATTGGAATAGAAGCTGCGGTTACATTTAACTATCTCAACGGTAAAAGAGTGGGACCTAGATGCCAATCTAGTATCATGCTTAAATTCATGTGATCGGAACACCAGAGAACAAAAGCTATCCTGAGAAGTTGGCATAGAATAATTTTTGAAAATACTAGAAGTATAGCCCGGCGTTGCTCGGGTGTAATGAAAGCTTTAAAACTAATCCATGGTCCTGGTGTTCATACTCAGCCTAAAGAATATTTGTGTGAAGTCTGGTGAGAATCGGATAAAAATTGTGGATTTGTATAAAGGACATACAGACAGATAAACAGACACACATAAAACATCTTACCTTTTATATATATATATATATATATATATATATATATATATATATATATATATATATATATATTATCGATTTTCTGCACTATTGTAAGAACTGCAACCTTGAAACTTCTGAATATCGTTTCTTATGTCTTTGTCTATGAGTGTATCAAATTTGATTAAAATCGGACCACTCCTATAACCCGATTTTTTCGATTATCGATTTTCGATATTTATCGGGGGTACCGCGACACTAAACCTTGCTAAGAACACTCACAGACGCTTATAGTACAACTGTGTAAATTTTCAAGAAAATCGGTTCAGCCGTTTCGGAGACTATAGGTAACGGACACACAGACACATACAGACACACACACATACACACACACACAAAGTTCCATTTATAAATAAGTTTAGATATGTAGAAAAGCCTGGGGCGGTACAAGTGACCATTTTCCCAGTATCTTTAGCAATAGATCGTATGTATGAGCTCCACTTGATATCTGTAATGGAGTTGTAACAATAGACATTCAAGGCAAAGTGTCTCCTTGAGAGACCAGACCCCATCCTATCATGATGGGTGAAAGTTCATCGATGGTGCAATGGAACTAGTTTGGTTTTAGAGTTAACCAGTTTAGATGTCTTTGTTATGGTTTCTGTAGCAAGTATATTTTTTACGAGATGGAGTTGATAGCCTCATAGCTAGAAAGCCTACTCTGCCCAGCTATTTAATCCATATCTTTGGGGAGAAAAGCTGGATTTATACCTTTCGAATGTGGAAACGAAAGCGAACCAACAACTTCGGATTAAATTTGAACTTGACACGCCAATCCGACTATCCGGGCCAATAACCTCTTCACTATGTGCCCTTTCGTACTGTTATTCAGCTCAACTTCAAATTATGTATGCAGACGAACATACGCACAAAATCTACCCGAAAAGTTTTTAGCTTATTGCTTATTTAAGGAAAATGATGCCTTAGTTCTCTTCAAATGAATCCCCTAAAGACGTCATCCGCTTATTCCATGTCAGGAAGTCGAGAGAGATTGTTATTTAAGAAAACTCCAGTTGCCTTTCTCAGTAGAGCATTGGCCCCGGGGGAATATCAAGCTTTCGCATCAGAAGTCCTTATTAATTGATTTCTTTTTTTATCAAATTTCGTACGTTAAATATTTTAGGAAATCCGAGTTTGAAGAATAAATTTATCACTTTGAAAAAACAACTTTTGACAAAAATAAGTTCTTTATTATTTATTTTGACTTGTATTTACTTACATTTTTTTTTTTTTTTTTTTTTAGTTGCCTTTTGTCGGAAATGTAACTCAAGCCATGGACCCTACGGCATTGACAAGATCTGGAAAAAAGAATAAACCCTTGCCTCAAGCCGAATGCACCAGCTGCTTTAAACGCTAAAGAAACGAGAATTTGCAATAGTGTAGATCCAACAAATGACGGCGATTGTTAGAAAGTCTTAATAGTGATGCACAATGAAACAAAAACCTTAGAATGTGGTTTCCTGCTTTCTCTTTTCAAATCCTTTCACTCCTCCTTCTTTTTTTTTTTTTTCTTTTTTTCAATTGGAGTAGATAGACTAAACTATCGCCGGGTTCACACTCCACCCACGTCTATTGAACAGGTAAAGAGGCTCATCCCTTGTTCCCTGTTTAGAATGTGGTTTTCGGCTTTCTCTTTTCAAATCCTTTCACTCCTCCTTTTCTTTTTTTTTTTTTTTTTTTTTCAATTGGAGTAGATAGACTAAACTATCGCTGGGTTCACACTCCACCCACGTCTATTGAACAGGTAAAGAGGCTCATCCCGTGTTCCCTGTTTATGATGTGGTTTTCGGCTTTCTCTTTTCAAATCCTTTCACTCCTCCTTCTTTTTTTTTTTTTTTTTATTTTCAATTGGAGTAGATAGACTAAACTATCGCCGGGTTCACACTCCACCCATGTCTATTGAACAGGTAAAGAGGCTCATCCCTTGTTCCCTGTTTAGAATGTGGTTTTCGGCTTTCTCTTTTCAAATCCTTTCACTCCTCCTCCATCTTTTTTTTTTTCAATTGGAGTAGATAGACTAAACTATCGCTGGGTTCACACTCCACCCACGTCTATTGAACAGGTAAAGAGGCTCATCCCTTGTTCCCTGTTTCTGATGTGGTTTTCGGCTTTCTCTTTTCAAATCCTTTCACTCCTCCTTCTTTTTTTTTTATTTTCAATTGGAGTAGATAGACTAAACTATCGCCGGGTTCACACTCCACCCACGTCTATTGAACAGGTGTAGAGGCTCATCCCTTGTTTCCTGTTTATGATGTGGTTTTCGGCTTTCTCTTTTCAAATCCTTTCACTCCTCCTTCTTTTTTTTTCAATTGGAGTAGATAGACAAAACTATCGCTGGGTTCACACTCCACCCACGTCTATTGAACAGGTAAAGAGGCTCATCCCGTGTTCCCTGTTTATGATGTGGTTTTCGGCTTTCTCTTTTCAAATCCTTTCACTCCTCCTTCTTTTTTTTTTTTTTTTATTTTCAATTGGAGTAGATAGACTAAACTATCGCCGGGTTCACACTCCACCCATGTCTATTGAACAGGTAAAGAGGCTCATCCCTTGTTCCCTGTTTAGAATGTGGTTTTCGGCTTTCTCTTTTCAAATCCTTTCACTCCTCCTCCATCTTTTTTTTTTTTTCAATTGGAGTAGATAGACTAAACTATCGCCGGGTTCACACTCCACCCACGTCTATTGAACAGGTAAAGAGGCTCATCCCTTGTTCCCTGTTTATGATGTGGTTTTCGGCTTTCTCTTTTCAAATCCTTTCACTCCTCCTTCTTTTTTTTTTTTTTTTTATTTTCAATTGGAGTAGATAGACTAAACTATCGCCGGGTTCACACTCCACCCATGTCTATTGAACAGGTAAAGAGGCTCATCCCTTGTTCCCTGTTTAGAATGTGGTTTTCGGCTTTCTCTTTTCAAATCCTTTCACTCCTCCTCCATCTTTTTTTTTTTTCAATTGGAGTAGATAGACTAAACTATCGCCGGGTTCACACTCCACCCACGTCTATTGAACAGGTAAAGAGGCTCATCCCTTGTTCCCTGTTTATGATGTGGTTTTCGGCTTTCTCTTTTCAAATCCTTTCACTCCTCCTTCTTTTTTTTTTTATTTTCAATTGGAGTAGATAGATTAAACTATCGCCGGGTTCACACTCCACCCACGTCTATTGAACAGGTAAAGAGGCTCATCCCTTGTTCCCTGTTTATGATGTGGTTTTCAGCTTTCTCTTTTCAAATCCTTTCACTCCTCCTTCTTTTTTTTTTTATTTTCAATTGGAGTAGATAGACTAAACTATCGCCGGGTTCACACTCGAACCACATCTACTGAACAGGTAAAGAGGCTCATCCCTTGTTCCCTGTTTATGATGTGGTTTTCGCTTTCTCAAATCCTTTCTCCTCCTTCTTTTTTTTTTATTTTCAATTGGAGAGATGACTAAACTATTTTCGCCGGGTTACACTCCACCCACGTTTTCTAAATTGAACCAGGTTTAAAGCTCATCCCTTGTTCCCTGTTTATGATGTGGTTTTCCTTTCTTCTTTTTTTTTTCAAATCCTTTCTCCTCCTTTTTTTTTTTTTTTTTTTTCAATTGGAGTAGATAGACTAAACTATCGCCGGGTTCACACTCCACCCATGTCTATTGAACAGGTAAAGAGGCTCATCCCTTGTTCCCTGTTTATGATGTGGTTTTCGGCTTTCTCTTTTCAAATCCTTTCACTCCTCCTTTTTTTTTTTTTTTTTTTTTTTTCAATTGGAGTAGATAGACTAAACTATCGCCGGGTTCACACTCCACCCATGTCTATTGAACAGGTAAAGAGGCTCATCCCTTGTTCCCTGTTTATGATGTGGTTTTCGGCTTTCTCTTTTCAAATCCTTTCACTCCTCCTTTTTTTTTTTTTTTATTTTCAATTGGAGTAGATAGACTAAACTATCGCCGGGTTCACACTCCACCCACGTCTATTGAACAGGTAAAGAGGCTCATCCCGTGTTCCCTGTTTATGATGTGGTTTTCGGCTTTCTCTTTTCAAATCCTTTCACTCCTCCTCCTTCTTTTTTTTTTTTTCCAATTGGAGTAGATAGACTAAACTATCGCCGGGTTCACACTCCACCCATGTCTATTGAACAGGTAAAGAGGCTCATCCCTTGTTCCCTGTTTATGATGTGGTTTTCGGCTTTCTCTTTTCAAATCCTTTCACTCCTCCTTCTTTTTTTTTTCAATTGGAGTAGATAGACTAAACTATCGCTGGGTTCACACTCCACCCACGTCTATTGAACAGGTAAAGAGGCTCATCCCTTGTTCCCTGTTTAGAATGTGGTTTTCGGCTTTCTCTTTTCAAATCCTTTCACTCCTCCTTTTTTTTTTTCAGTTGGAGTAGATAGACTAAACTATCGCTGGGTTCACACTCCACCCACGTCTATTGAACAGGTAAAGAGGCTCATCCCTTGTTCCCTGTTTATGATGTGGTTTCCGGCTTTCTTTTCTTTTCAAATCCTTTCACTCCTCCTTCTTTTTTTTTTTTTTTTCTTTTTTTCAATTGCAGTAGATAGACTAAACTATCGCCGGGTTCACACTCCACCCATGTCTATTGAACAGGTAAAGAGGCTCATCCCTTGTTCCGTGTTTAGAATGTGGTTTTCGGCTTTCTCTTTTCAAATCCTTTCACTTCTCCTCCATCTTTTTTTTCAGTTGGAGTAGATAGACTAAACTATCGCTGGGTTCACGCTCCACCCACGTCTATTGAACAGGTAAAGAGGCTCATCCCTTGTTCCCTGTTTATGATGTGGTTTCCGGCTTTCTCTTTTCAAATCCTTTCACTCCTCCTTCTTTTTTTTTATTTTCAATTGGAGTAGATAGACTAAACTATCGCCGGGTTCACCTCCACCCATGTCTATTGAACAGGTAAGAAAGGCTCATCCCTTGTTCCCTGTTTAGAATGTGGTTTTCGGCTTTCTCTTTTCAAATCCTTTCACTCCTCCTCCTTTTTTTTTTCAATTGGAGTAGATAGACTAAACTATCGCTGGGTTCGCACTCCACCTACGTCTCTTGAACAGGTAAAGAGGCTCATCCCTTGTTCCCTGTTTATGATGTGGTTTTCGGCTTTATCTTTTCAAATCCTTTCACTCCTCCTCCTTTTTTTTTCAATTGGAGTAGATAGACTAAACTATCGCTGGGTTCACACTCCACCCACGTCTATTGAACAGGTAAAGAGGCTCATCCCTTGTTCCCTGTTTATGATGTGGTTTCCGGCTTTCTCTTTTCAAATCCTTTCACTCCTCCTTCATTTTTTTTCTTTTTTTCAATTGGAGTAGATAGACTAAACTATCGCCGGGTTCACACTCCACCCATGTCTATTGAACAGGTAAAGAGGCTCATCCCTTGTTCCCTGTTTAGAATGTGGTTTTCGGCTTTCTCTTTTCAAATCCTTTCACTCCTCCTCCATCTTTTTTTTTTTTCAATTGGAGTAGATAGACTAAACTATCGCTGGGTTCACACTCCACCCATGTCTGTTGAACAGGTAAAGAGGCTCATCCCGTGTTCCCTGTTTATGATGTGGTTTTCGGCTTTCTCTTTTCAAATCCTTTCACTCCTCCTTTTTTGTTTTTTTTTTCAATTGGAGTAGATAGACTAAACTATCGCCGGGTTCACACTCCACCCATGTCTATTGAACAGGTAAAGAGGCTCATCCCTTGTTCCCTGTTTATGATGTGGTTTTCGGCTTTCTCTTTTCAAATCCTTTCACTCCTCCTCCTTCTTTTTTTTTTTCAATTGGAGTAGATACACTAAACTATCGCTGGGTTCACACTCCACCCACGTCTATTGAACAGGTAAAGAGGCTCATCCCTTGTTCCCTGTTTATGATGTCGTTTTCCGGCTTTCTCTTTTCAAATCCTTTCACTCCTCCTTCTTTTTTTTTTATTTTCAATTGGAGTAGATAGACTAAACTATCGCCGGGTTCACACTCCACCCACGTCTATTGAACAGGTAAAGAGGCTCATCCCTTGTTCCCTGTTTATGATGTGGTTTTCGGCTTTATCTTTTCAAATCCTTTCACTCCTCCTTCTTTTTTTTTTATTTTCAATTGGAGTAGATAGACTAAACTATCGCCGGGTTCACACTCCACCCACGTCTATTGAACAGGTAAAGAGGCTCATCCCTTGTTCCTTGTTTATGATGTGGTTTTCGGCTTTCTCTTTTCAAATCCTTTCACTCCTCCTTCTTTTTTTTTATTTTCAATTGGAGTAGATAGACTAAACTATCGCCGGGTTCACACTCCACCCACGTCTATTGAACAGGTAAAGAGGCTCATCCCTTGTTCCCTGTTTATGATGTGGTTTTCGGCTTTCTCTTTTCAAATCCTTTCACTCCTCCTTCTTTTTTTTTATTTTCATTTGGAGTAGATAGACTAAACTATCGCCGGGTTCACACTCCACCCACGTCTATTGAACAGGTAAAGAGGCTCATCCCTTGTTCCCTGTTTATGGTGTGGTTTTCGGCTTTCTCTTTTCAAATCCTTTCACCTCCTCCTCTTTCTTTTTTTTTTTTTTTATCAATTGGAGTAGATAGACTAAACTATCGCCGGGTTCACACTCCATCCACGTCTATTGAACAGGTAAAGAGGCTCATCCCGTGTTCCCTGTTTAGAATGTCGTTTTCGGCTTTCTCTTTTCAAATCCTTTCACTCCTCCTTCTTTTTTTTTCAATTGGAGTAGATAGACTAAACTATCGCTGGGTTCACACTCCACCCACGTCTATTGAACAGGTAAAGAGGCTCATCCCTTGTTCCCTGTTTATGATGTGGTTTTCGGCTTTCTCTTTTCAAATCCTTTCACTCCTCCTCCTTCTTTTTTTTTTTTTATCAATTGGAGTAGATAGACTAAACTATCGCCGGGTTCACACTCCACCCACGTCTATTGAACAGGTAATGAGGCTCATCCCTTGTTCCCTGTTTATGATGTGGTTTTCGGCTTTCTCTTTTCAAATCCTTTCACTCCTCCTCCTTCTTTTTTTTTTTTTTCAATTGGAGTAGATAGACTAAACTATCGCCGGGTTCACACTCCACCCACGTCTATTGAACAGGTAAAGAGGCTCATCCCGTGTTCCCTGTTTAGAATGTCGTTTTCGGCTTTCTCTTTTCAAATCCTTTCACTCCTCCTTTTTTTTTTTTTTTCAATTGGAGTAAATAGACTAAACTATCGCTGGGTTCACACTCCACCCACGTCTATTGAACAGGTAAAGAGGCTCATCCCTTGTTCCCTGTTTATGATGTGGTTTCCGGCTTTCTCTTTTCAAATCCTTTCACTCCTCCTCCTTTTTTTTTCTTTTTTTCAATTGGAGTAGATAGACTAAACTATCGCCGGGGTCACACTCCACCCATGTCTATTGAACAGGTAAAGAGGCTCATCCCTTGTTCCCTGTTTAGAAAGTGGTTTTCGGCTTTCTCTTTTCAAATCCTTTCACTCCTCCTTCTTTTTTTTTCAATTGGAGTAGATAGACTAAACTATCGCTGGGTTCACACTCCACCTACGTTTATTGAACAGGTGAAGAGACTCATTCCTTGTTCCCTGTTTATGATGTGGTTTCCGGCTTTCTCTTTTCAAATCCTTTCACTCCTCCTTCTTTTTTTTTTTTCTTTTTTTTCAATTGCAGTAGATAGACTAAACTATCGCCGGGTTCACACTCTACCCATGTCTATTGAACAGGTAAAGAGGCTCATCCCTTGTTCCCTGTTTATGATGTGGTTTTCGGCTTTCTCTTTTCAAATCCTTTCACTCCTCCTTCTTTTTTTTTTTTTTCAATTGGAGTAGATAGACTAAACTATCGCCGGGTTCACACTCCACCCACGTCTATTGAACAGGTAAAGAGGCTCATCCCTTGTTCCCTGTTTATGATGTGGTTTTTGACTTTCTCTTTTCAAATCCTTTCACTCCTCCTTCTTTTTTTTTTATTTTCAATTGGAGTAGATAGACTAAACTATCGCCGGGTTCACACTCCACCCACGTCTATTGAACAGGTAAAGAGGCTCATCCCTTGTTCCCTGTTTAGAATGTGGTTTTCGGCTTTCTCTTTTCAAATCCTTTCACTCCTCCTTTTTTTTTTTTTTTTTTTTTTTTTTTTTCAATTGGAGTAGATAGACTAAACTATCGCTGGGTTCACACTCCACCCATGTCTATTGAACAGGTAAAGAGGCTCATCCCTTGTTCCCTGTTTATGATGTGGTTTTCGGCTTTCTCTTTTCAAATCCTTTCACTCCTCCTCCTTCTTTTTTTTTTTTTTTCAATTGGAGTAGATAGACTAAACTATCGCCGGATTCACACTCCACCCACGTCTATTGAACAGGTAAAGAGGCTCATCCCTTGTTCCCTGTTTAGAATGTGGTTTCCGGCTTTCTCTTTTCAAATCCTTTCACTCCTCCTTTTTCTTTTTTTTTTTTTTCAATTGGAGTAGATAGATTAAACTATCGCCGGGTTCACACTCCACCCATGTCCATTGAACAGGTAAAGAGGCTCATCCCTTGTTCCCTGTTTAGGATGTGGTTTCCAGCTTTCTCTTTTCCAATCCTTTCACTCCTTTTCTTTTCTTTTTTTTTTTTCAGTTGGAGTAGATAGACTAAACTATCGTCCGGTTCACACTCCACCCACGTCTATTAAACAGGTAAAGAGGCTCATCCCTTTTTCCCTGTTTAAGATGTGGTTCCCGGCTTTCTCTTTTGCAATCTTTTCACTCTTACGTAGCCCCCTGCACATTAGTGGCGTTACCGCCTTACTCGTGGTGATATGATTTAAAAAAACAAAAAAAAACAATATATTGAGATTCAATAAATTGATGATAAAGAATAACAACTAAAATAGAGACCACGGAACGGTTTAATTAATCAGTTTTCTTTACATTTCTTAGTCGTTCAATGGTATCGATGGTTCATTGATCGTTGGTATTATAAAAATCGCTTTTTGCTTAATATATTTTCCTATTAAAAAATTCATATATTTAATGTAACAATATAAATGGAACATGTCTCGGAAGAAAAAAATCAACAACAAAACGACAATGACGGCGACAACAAAGCCTATTTCAAAACCAATTTGAAGCAAGACGATCACTTAATAGACAAGGATATCTGAGTACTTCACATGAAAGGCTTGAACAAATAGGACTGCGATCTAAAAAACGTAGAAGTAGAGGAACTGATTAAATAAAAAGTTCATTTTGCTAAGGGATTAAATTCGTTTAAATGCAAATAGATATTTTATTTGTATAGATTATTAAAATGACAATCACTCACTCACAAACTTAAGTTTAATTCCTTTCAAACTCCAGATGGGATAAAAATATATAAATGAATAAGCCGAAAATAAATATTGCTAATTATTATTTGGTTTGATGTTCATAAATGTACATATTAATTAAATAAACTTAACTTTATGCGGCACAAAACACTTAAGTAAGGCATGAACTCATTGGCAGTAATTTATGAGTTTAATTTACTAATAATCAATCTATTATTAATATTTACTAAATCACATTTAGTATTACTCAAGTCGACAATATCGGAGTAAGTCGATGAGAATCAAACTCACTCAACTACCAAACTAATAAAACTTTCTAATCGCAGCGTTAGGTTAGCATTCACCATATTTGTAATTGCATTTCATGTTTAGGTATTTTCTGAGTGGTGAAATTCTTCCAGTGAAGAACTTCTTAGCATGAGAATTCTTATCATGAAAACCTATAAATAAAATTCTATGACTTTCGTTAGTCCGTCTGTCACACCCTCTAAAATAGCCAGACATTAGCCGATCGAAACCAAACTTGGGGAAGAAGTGCAAGCAGGTAAGGAGGATACAAACTACAGTTGGTTTTACTGGGGTGCGTAGCTTAATATAATATATTGTTATTCATATTTTGGGCAAAATTTTTAAAAAATAATTTGACGTAGAAAATGTTCCCACTATTTTAAAGCACTTTAATTAGCAATACTAAATATTGAGAACTTCAACACGCGTCGGAATATTGCACAAATAGTATTATAGTATGATAAATAACAGAGTCACACCATGTCTGCTTCACTCACTGTCTGTGTGTGACTTTGCAGGTTCCTATGTAATGTATATTCATAAGTCTTCGGTTGCGCAGGAGTAAAATACATGGGGAATGGCCGACCTACATTTTGGAGGTCCTGAAACTTGAACGGATATGGGGTCACCTTCGTAACTAGCAACAATAGATTCGAAGATTCAACTGAAAAAACGTAGGCTATTAATAGGTTCTGACGAGCTTATACAAGTCCGGTAAGAAGACACAATCTTGTCTTACGCCCCTATCTATTTGTGTGTATTTTCCAGCTGTAAGCAGGCGGTTTTCTCCCTCTATAGTAGATATCCGTTTATCTACCGAGGTAAAGATAGCGCCGTTTGGTCAACATTCAGTCCTTTGGTGGTGAAATTAGTGTGACCTCTTCATGGCGCAGGGCATAGCGATAGTATATGCAGGCCGAACGCTGCCTAGACTACAAGGTCCTCCTCTCGTCTGTACTGACAAGATTCATTTAGGAATGGCTTGGCTGCAGGAGTTGCCGGTTTTCTGTCTGGATTTATTTTTCCATGTTTGGATAAGGCAGTAAGGCAGCTGAGGTTTAAAATCAGGGTTTTCCTTTAATAGATGGACTGACTTTTTTTATGTGTCAAGCTCTAAATACCTGAAATAGCTGGTTACGAGGCGCCAGTTGTCCGCTTTGACTAGACTTAGTTGTCAGAGTCCAGTATAATTTTTCTATTATTCTAATATTTTTCCCAAATAAATCAAGCTTTATTCGCATAACCAATAAAAACAGAGGTATATCCTTTTGAATTTGTATTGTTTTTTTCTGTTATCATTCTGAGCATAAATATTACATTTCTTGTTCCAATGTGCTAAATCACAGCGTGAAAAAAAATGCCTTACTACAGGAATGCCGACAAACCAACCGGATGACCGGTAAAGTGAAAGACATTTAAATAGATATTATTCTTCTTTTATGTGCTGTGTTCCTTCATGGTGTCGGCAATTAAGGCTCTCCACAACGTTCTATTTCTTGTAGCTCTAAGAAACAGTTGACTTATTAATACCTTTTTTATCCTCGTTCTGCCACCCTTTCGCCCTAACTTATTAAGAGTGTTAAGTTCTCCAAGCCCTCTTTTCTCATTATGTGTCCAAGAAATTTCAAATTCACTCTTCCTCGTTAATTATATTATTTTTACTTTTATTTAATTATTTTTTGCTGTTATTATATAAATATTAATATTATTTATCAATTCTATAAAGATATAATTAAAATTTTCTGAGAACAGATTTTCTTAATAATATAAAATATGCGTTTCAATAATTGCACGTATATACCTATGTATGCGTGTGTTTGTCTTGATGGTTATGCATGTGTTTATGCCTCTGTGTCTATGTGCGAGAGTGTGTGTGTGTGTGTGTGTGTGTGTGTGTGTGTGTGTGTGTGTGTGTGTGTGTGTGTGTGTGTGTGTGTGTGTGTGTGAATGCGGGTTTGTGTGGGCTGGTGGACATGTGAATGTGTGTGCGTGCGAGTTCATCTATGTATGTATGCGCGTGCGCTTGTGTATTTGAGTGTGGGGAGCTATTCTGGTTAAATCTGTTATTCAGATTTTAACGCCAAAGGGCTATTACCTCTCTTTCGAACCTTGGCAGAAACAGATAACACGTGTGCGTACTGGTATATACAAAGATAAGAATAAAATAGCTACATAATGATACGGCCTTAGATAGATAGATAGATAGATAGATAGATAGATAGATAGATAGATAGATAGATAGATAGCATATAAATAGAAGAGTATTCATACTTGGTTGAATATGTCGGTCATGCATCTTAATGTCTCCGCATCTCCATTTCATGTGAGAAATAGTAACACTTATTCTGAAATGTCATAAAAAGCCAATTTACCAGAACCGAACTTCCCCGCCTCTTCCCCCATCCCCGTCACTTAAGAACTTGGCACTTGAAGACACGCCACCAAACGTCAGAGAATCACTTCACCTGCCCAGTGCACCTGGAGCGTCCTTGCGCATTGCTGTGGATCCAGACAGTTGCCTCCATGTAGTCGGGGGTCCAGAGTTGTTTCTTTGGTAAAGTCATTTATCATTCGAAAACTGTTAAATTCGGTTAAATGTTGATTCCGCAAGCGAAGTCATTCTTTAGTGAAATCATGAGGCACTGAATCATTCCAACCACTTTTTACGCCTCAAGTTCTTCTGCCTGAAATTTCCGTTGGAACACACTATTTAACCCATACGAATAGGAAGGTTCCCATTTTCTTTAACTCCCATGTTTTGGGACCCTTCCAGCATGTAACGATCGATTTTTATTAATGATGTTAATATTCTTCTCTATTGAGTTGGTGGATATTTGTCACGGATAAAGGATAAAATTCACGATTTCCAGTCTTGATTCCTCTTCTTTCATTGTTCTCGATCCTTAATAATGTCTTTCTATTTCTTATTCTTTAACACTCAGTAACCTCTTGTGTATTAGTGGCTTTATTGTCTTGCTTAAAATGAAATGATTAAAATTAATGGTGAAGCTTTACCAATGCTGTTAACTGATAACCTCAGCAATTAAGACAAATTAACTTCGAGTTAATGATTGTCTCCTAGCTGCCATCGATCTCCAACTTGTGTGTGTGTTAGGGCGCCGCTCCTATTGGACTACATAATGGACTGTTCCCATTGCTATATATAGCAATGGTGGATTCTCTACAGGGAGAGTCGTACAGAGTCTCTGGACGACTCTACGACACTGTCAGCTCTCTGCCTTCGGGCGGGGGGGCGCTCTCTGCTTCCGAGCAGAGAGCAGTAACCCAGTCGTGGTTCCGCCGAAGGGTAGAGACACGACTGGGCAAAAATAGACAGATATTTTTTGGCCGGGCCATATAGCCCTGAAATCCCAGTCCAAACTGACCATGTGTCACATGTTGCCCTTACTGGGAGGGACAACTCAATAATGAGTCGTACAGAGTCTCTGGACGACTCTACGACACTGTCCGCACTCTGCCTTCGGGTAGAGGGCGCTCTCTGCTTCCGAGCAGAGAGCAATAACCCAGTCGTGGTTCCGCCGAAGGGTAGAAGCATGACTGGGCAAAAATAGACGTTTATTGATGTTCATTAGTTATTTATACTGGTGGAGTGGCTGAAGAAAGTGTGTATGTAAATAGGTTAAGGTCATGGCCTCTATATTGATTCATCACTTTCCAGTTTTGATAGGACCAAAATCATCTCCACATCCTTATAAGTGACTAATTATTTTCCCACTCAACAACCCTTTTCCCACAATTGAAACATCGCAAGCCATTCGCTGGTCTATCGCCATTTCCACGAAGAGTGTTCAGAAGAAGTACAGTTCTTAGTTCAACCAGCTTTAGCCGCGACGGCTAAGACCAACTATGCCACGCACATTGTAGCGAACCACCCTCATTCCGTTTGTATTTCATTGCTGAGAAGTAAGTTCCACTAGAGCAACAGCTTCTCACGATCCGCTGCTTTATGGAACCAACTCCCAAGAGGAAGCTTCCCCGATCACCACTATCTAAACCTATACAATTCTAGAGTTAACCGTTATATGTTCAAGATTTCATGAACTGTTTCCTATTACTCTTTAATTCCAGTTGAATTCGTTGTATTCACTGACGCACAAATACCCTTGGGGGAAGGTATGAATCTAATTTTTTCCCTCCAGCAATGGGCTAAACAGAAAAACAGACTGGGTTTTTTATAGCCTTGGTTGGCAACCAGTCTGCCGCAGAAAGAAATAGCAACCTACTGCGGGAAAATCTTCTGCCTAGTCAGTCATGAATCGAAAGAGACATGATCACCCAAGCATGTATCACGTATGGCTCTTAAATGACTGACTAACAAGGTTAATATATATATTTCTATAATAATTTATTTGTTTCGTATATTTTTTTTGCAAAATGAGTAGTTGATCTTGAGGTAGCACTGATTTGATCCCCCCTGTCCCCTATAGATATTGTCAACTTTAAACAATATATATATATATATATATATATATATATATATATATATATATATACAAACAGAAGTAGTAGGAGGATTTGAACAATTATTAAGTAATTCATCGAGCTTTTTATTCGACCTCAACAGAATGCAGAAAGCACTGGACGGCCGTTTCGTCCTATATTTGGGACTCTTCAGCAGTGCGCATCCACTACCAGGAATCGAACCCAGACAGATTTTTTGGTTATTAAGCTGATGTTATATCAACTGTACCACCGGCCCTGGTGACGCAGAGGTGACGAATTAAACTCGATGAAGCGCCGCCCGTTCACAAATTCCGTGGTGGAGCTCATCCGAGCTCCTTTACCTGTAGGACTGTGCCTCCCAGAGCCAGGACTTCTCCAACACAAACCGCTAAATCCATAGCATGTTAAGTTGGTTGAAACACAGAGATATGAATAGAAGTAGGGCCTGTGGTACAGTTGGTATAACATCAGCTTAATAACCAAAAAAACTGTCTAGGTTCGATTCCTGGTACTGGATGCGCACTGCTGAAGAGTCCCAAATATAGGACGAAACGGCCGACCAGTGTTTTCTGCATTCTGTAGAGGACTAATAAAAAGCTCGATGAATTACTTAATAATAATAATATATCAGTCATCCACATACAAGCCTGTTTCGCTGTATCACAGCTCATCAGTGTGGCTAGACATATCCACTTGTTTCTGGACGGGATCGAAAACTCGACCGATTTGGTGTCAGTCGGAGTCTCTACTCCCTAAGCCATCGGCGCATGGGGTCAGAGAAGGGAAATTTTAACGTTTTGTATGTAAGCAGTGTATACAGACGCCAGTCACCGAGAGAACTCAATTCATTTCTGAAGAGTCACGCATTATAGCCGAAGTGGAAACTGTTTTTAAAATTTTCTTCTCCAGAGAGCTCAATCGTAATGAGAGCATAATATATTAGTCATCCGCATACAAGCCCGTTTCGCTGTATCACAGCTCATCAGTGTGGCTAGATGCATCCACTTGCTTCTGGCCGGGATCGAAAATAGTTATCCACAGTCATCCACAGATACATACGTATACTCATTCTTAAAATATGTACTGCTAAATAAATATGCTAATTTTATATTTCGTGTATGATGCAACTTCCTTAAAATTAACTTCAAAATTAGGTCTTCAAAAGTCGCATGATAGGTGACTACATACAGTAATCCCACACACACACACACACACACACACACACACACACACACACACTCACACATGTGCAGGTTTCGTTAAAAATGACAAAGTATTATAGTTAAGTTTTTTCTGTAATTTCTAATGTGATTTTATTTTTTTTTTTTCTTTTAAGGACATAAATTATATGAAAATTGTCTAAAGGTTTTTTCTTGTTTTTTTTTTATCCGAGCGCTTTCAGCTATACTTTTAGCCATTATCGAAAATGGATTTTATTTTACGTGTAACAGAATGTATGTAGTGTTGAGTATGTTTGTAAAGTTATGTGTATGTTTAATGTTACGAACACAGTAAGCACGTTGTTAGCGTGTTCGTATATAATATTATTGATGTTGAGGTTTTCATTTTTATTATTTTCTTCCATTACTTTTGGCCTTTTTTTTTTTTTGCATGTAGATGATGCTATGATATTTGTGTTGTCAACAAGTATGTTACAGGTAGGGTTTGATAGGTTTCCGTGTGTGTTTAAATGATATCGAATTGAGCTCTGTTCTTAGAGATGCAGCGTGAGTCTTTGCATCAATTTAGTAGTTGTTGGGCCGATATAATTATTTACGAAATTAGATGGATCAAAAACCCAGTTCTTCAAAGGACATGTAAATTCGTAAATAATATTGTTTCACTGTAGTTTAGATATTGCAGGCAAAATGTTATTTTTACGAACAACCAAATGCAGTAGCCACTTCTACTCCAATAGGTTATTTTCTCATATTTCCCGCCTGTGGAACTCCCTTTCATATAATTACGTCCCTGATAGCTACAATCTCCAAGAGTTTAAATACAATATCAATTGTCATCTCTTATCCCCGAGTCTGCAGTCCTTCTTTTGTCCTTCTCTTGTTCTTTCCCCAACGCCCTTTTTATCTTGTTCTTCTCCCTTTTCGTTCTACTCTCACAACTCTCTTCATACCAGTATTCTTATCCTTCTCTTGCCCTTTCTTTGACTCCCCCTGTAACCGGTTCCTCTTTCTCTTCGCTCTCCTCCTATGTAAACTTTCACTCTTCTCTTATGTAGTCTCCTGCGCACCAGTAGCTTGGGCTGAAACGATAAAACAATAATGAGGTTAACTGTTTTAAATTTTGTATAATAGATAATTTAATTTTTTGTTTAAATCAGCGGGAGTTGAGTATTTTCGGATAATATTTCGAAGTGAAGATTTGTCCTGTTTATAATTACTACGTATTTGTTTTTTGTAGAAAATATTAATGCTCTCATCTTTCAATCCTGGGTAAAAAAAGCAATCGGAGTCTAACCGTACTGATGAGCTGTGATACGGCGAAACAGATCTGTGATACGGCGAAACACATATCACATATCACAGCTTATCAGTACAGTCAGACTCCGATTGCTTTTAACCTAGGATTGAAACCCGACCGAATTGGCGTCAGTCGGCGATTCTCTCTCTGGGCTATCGGCGCTCGGTATAAGAAGGCAGACTTTTTAGCGTGTATATTATCATTATACACTCCCAATAGCCAGAGTGCTCTAATTCATTACTGAATTATATATATATATATATATATATATATATATATATATATATAATCATCTGCAGACAAGCCTGTTTCGCTGTATGACAGCTTCTCGGTGCAGCTAGATCTACCGCCTGCCTCAAGCTAGGATCGAAATCCGACTGATTTCATGTCAAGCAGACATCTTACCACCGTGCTATCGGCGTACAGCAAGGGGCAGCTAGTTTTCATAGCAGGTTATTCACAGGAAGTAAACAAACAGCAGAGTAACCAAGAGCGTTCAATTGATAGCCGAACCAAACTGCGTTCAATTCATTAACTAAAGAACGTACGTAAAGCCGTAAGTAGTTACTGTTTATTATGAAATCTACTTCTCCCCATAATGCTCTATTGACTAGCGAGAGCATATATATATATATATATATATATATATATATATATATATATATATTACGGAAATTAACGAAGATTGACGTAAAACAATAAATAAACCGACAATTTGAAATTATTTGTTTGAACATTATTTTTGGTCGATACTCGTATTTAAGTAGATATTCTGTTTTACAATCAAACAGTATTATATTTTTTTTTAATCATATCACCCCAAGCAAGGCATTCCACTGCCACTATTGCGCTTGGGGCTACATAGGGGGGGGGTAAATAGGAAGAGTGGTTAGATATAGTGAATGTCAGAAGGCGGGTGATAGATAGTTGGGTGGGTGGGAAGAGTGTTTGAAAGAATGGAAGCGAGTTAGTTTGTTAGGAGGTGTCTATTGACCTTACATTTAAACTCCTGGAGATTGCAGCCGTCGGAGAAGCAGTCATGTGGAAGGGAATTTCACAGTCGGGAAGTGCGAGAAAAGAAACTATTGGAGTAGAAGTTGCGGTTGCATTTTATCAGTTTCACTGTAAAAGGGTGGGATCTAGTTGCTAATCTAGTATCTCGTGCAAATTCGAACCTAGGGGGCACCAGTGATTTAAGTTCATCGGAGCAGAAGCCGTGAAAGTATTTATAGAAGAGACACAGGGAAGCCACGTCGCGCCGGTGAGAGAGAGACTGCAGGCGGTCTGCTAAGTCGGTATCGATCACATTACAGACCCTCGGCTGTACCTTGTCTAGAAGCCCAAGGAGAATAGCAGGGGCACCTGACCAGATATGGCAACAGTATTCAATGCACGGGCGGATGGTAGATTTATAAATGTGCAGGATAGATTCAGACGGAAAAACCTCCGGGCCCTGCACAGAGAACCGACTTTCATAGCAGCGGATTTAGCAATATTTATAAAATAACAAATCAAAATAACCTAACAAAAATTTACCGTAAATAATCAGGCCGCTAGAAATAAATAGATGATACTGTTTGATTATAATACAGAATATCTACTTAAATACGAGTATCAATCAAAAATAATGTTCAAACAAATAATTTCAAATTGTCGGGTTGTTTATAACCATTTCATTAATCTTCGTTAATTTCCGTAACATGTTTACATTTCTTGACATTACGATAATTTCAGAGCAGATATGGTTATTACTATGAATCGAAAATTGTGTTATATAGGCTTGATTTGACTTCGTTTAGACTGTTGGTCATTCGTGGTCTAGAGGTCTAAGACGCGCCAGATCAATTGATCGCTTCCTCTATGTGGATAGGGGTCACCGGTTCGAATCCTGCCGAATGATACACATTCTCATAACAAATATTTATCGTAAATAACCAGGCCGGTAGAAATAAATATATAATACTGTTTGATTATAAAATAGAATATCTACTTAAATACGAGTATCGATCAAAAATAATGTTCAAACAAATCATCTCATATATATATATATTTCATATATATATATATATATATATATATATATATATATATATATTGTAACTAAGTTGTTGAACTCGTAGGTTTATTTACCTTTTTGTTCATGCATTTACTTTTATAAAGAGTGCTCGATACAAATGTAGAGCGTTATACTGTAATGGTTGTTACAATGTTTTTCTTCACAAAACGTCATACTCTGAATAAAAACACACACATGGATCTACTTACACACAACTTTTGGCATAAATACACGCAAATAAGCAGAAGAACACTCACATAGTAGCAAACGCACATATATATACGTGCATAGAGAAGAATATATATATATATATATATATATATATATATATATATATATATAGTGTAATGGTTGTTACAATGTTTTTATAAATTCATAGTATCACTACACAAAAATTTTCGTAGCCAACAACATAATGGGCTGGCTTCGAAGTACGAAAAGTTTTGTGTAGTGATACTATGAATTTATAAAAACATTGTAACAACCATTACACTATATATATATATATATATATATATATATATATATATATATATACATATATATATATAATGAATTTACCCAAAGCAAGGTGGTAAAGCCACCAAGACGCAAGGGCTTTACTGAGAGAGAATGAGAATGAGAGAACTTCAAAAGAAGGAACCTGAAACTAAATCAAAAACAAGAATAAAGGAATAAACCTCTACTCCTGTCTCTAGTGTGGAAAAGAAAAAGCCCTGAGGAGCAAAGAGTAATGAATAATGCCTTCATGAAACTTCGAAGTTGGCATAATTCTGCTCAGTTAAGTAACAAACTTCCCCACACTAATTCTATTAACGCTTTATCACTATCCCGATATCGAGCACTTTACGACAAAAACCTGCTTGCCTAAAATGCCTTTTTATCAGTAAACCACTGAAACCACAACCTTGGCACAAACAACATCACAACTTAAAACTATATATATATATATATATATATATATAGGAAAAACTACTAAAAAGTTGTAAGTTTAAAAATGTATTTTTTACAGTATTTATTTATTTCTATTATTATTATTATTATTATTGTTATTATTATTATTATTATTATTATTATTATTATTATTATATATATGTATATATATATATATATATATTTGATATTTCAGACCGGCCTCGGCCTTTCATCAGAAACAAACGAGACCGGTCTGAAATATCAAATATATATATATATAATAATAGAAATAAATAGTGTCAAAAAATACATCTTTAAACTTACAACTTTTTAGTAGTTTTTCCTATACATATTAAGACAGTATACGTGGATCATCATTACGATATATATATATATAACGGTTGTACGTACAGAATTTTATATAATCCACCGAAATGCATCGGAGCATCTGTTTGCACGTTACATATCATCATTCAAGGCCAAAGAAACGCCTGCTCTTTCCCTAACCCTCACCCTTCTACAAAGTTGTCTTTTTGCTGACGTGATCGGCTCATGGCGTCCGCCCTCTGTACCTCCAAGAATTCGCAATATATGACCCACATTAAATTGTTCATATGACTAAACAATTACTGGCCATTACTGTAATCATATATAAATAATTCTATTTTATTCATCTATTTCTCTTTTTTTTTTCTCTTTTTTTTCTCTTTTTTTTTTGTACCTAATACATGATGATTTCACTATTTTTTAAGCTTGTGTAAGCTGGTACGAAGCCACACAAATAGGGCACCCAGTGAGGAACAGATGCACAAGTAATGACCCACAACGCCCATGGTTTTCTCTATTCTTCTTGCATTATTTTATTTCTGTATTATATTTGCTTAAATTGCGCTGATTTACCAATTATTTGCTGTTACAATAAATAAGCCGCGTGGATTATTTTCTGTTTATTCTTATCAATTTCTCGTAAAGAAATGTGGAAGCAAATACTAACCTAGCAGTTATATCGGTTTGACAAAAATTTTGTTAATTAATAAAATAATTTTAGAAGATTTGAAAAGATCTGGCCAGACTGTATTGGAAAATACTTTGTTCTTCAACTTCAACAATGTATTTCAATGTATTACGTTATTCGGGTTAATGAGAATGAATTACATAATGTATTGCGTTTTCGATGTATTAGGTTATTAGGGCTGATGAGAATGTATTACGTACTGTATTACGTTTTCAATGTATGACGTTATTAGGGTTAATGAGAATGCATTACTTAATGTATTACGTTTGTATCATTTGGAGAATAAAGGACAAGCCACCAATTGTAAAAAGACAGAATGTTCGTTGTCAGCAATAGAAAAACTCTAGGCGCAAACTAAGAATTCGAGATGCAAATATTAAACAATTACAGAAGTTTAAATATCTGAGAAGTGTTTTAACAAAGGACGCAATATGATACCGAAACCTGAAGGCAAAAAAGAACTTTCAAAAGTTAAACACAGTATAAGATACAGGAAAAATATGTTGGAAAAAAAAGAATATCCAACTGCTATGTAATATCGATCTTCCTATACAGCAGTGAATGCTATCCAGTATTCTCATAGATTGACACTTGATCTGGTTATACAGAAGGATATTGAGAATGCCACAAGCTAAGCACGTGAACAACGAGGATAATTTATTTTTAATCGTTTCATCCCAAGCAAGGCGGTAACGCTACTGCTGCGCAAGGGGTTACATAAGAGAAAAAGAGTAGATAGGGAGGAGAGTAAAGAGAATGACGAACCAGATACAGGGAGTATCAGAGAAAGGAGCAAAAGAAGGATGGGAATACAGGTGTGATGACAGTTGCAAAGGTGGAGAGAAAGGAAAAGATATGCAGGGTGATATAGAAAGAACTGAAGTCGAGTAGTTAAGAGATGGGAATTGACATTGCATTTAAATTCCTGGAGGTTGTAACCGTCAGGAAAGCAAGAATATGGAAGAAAGTTCCATAGGCGTGAAGTGCGAGAAAAAAAGCTGATGGAGTAGAATTGTCGGCTGCATTTGGTTGATCTAACTGTGAGTAGGTAGGACCCAGTTGCCAGTCTAGTTGCACGAGTAAATTCATGTGGCAGGGGCACTAGTGACATCAGTTCGTCGGGGCAGAAGCCATGAAAACATTTATAGAACAAACAGAGGAAAGCCACATCCCGTCGGTGAGAAAGTGGCTGGAGTCGAGCCGTCAAGTCGGTACCTATCACATTACTGATTCTCCTTCAGTGCCTGTCGAGAACACTGAGATGAACAGCAGGGGCGCCTAACCATATATGACAGCAGTATTCCATGTACGGACGGATGGATTGTTGATTCATGGAAAGAGAAAGTATGCAGTTGAACTCTCTAGAATACATAATGAGGAAAGAAGATGTGTAAAATTTGACACTCAAAGGACATACTGAAGGCAAGAGTGACAGAGAGAAACAGCGAGTAACATAACTAAGGTGTTTGTGTAAATTGATGTCAGAGCAGGGGGCGGAAGGGATATTAAGAAGACAAACATTGCTTAAAGTTACAAAAGATAGGAAGTTGTGGAGAGCCATCATCAACCTACTTAATGAGTTTGTGTAGATGAATGGCAGAACAGGGAGTGAGGCGGATAGTAAAAGAAAAACATTGCTACGAGCTACAAAGGTGTGTCATGTTTACCTACGTCCTGAAGGGACACGACACCTGGAAGATTATACATATTATGTATACAACTAAAACATGTCTCCAATTATTCTCCTGTATAAACTTACTTTATATTTGAAATTAGATGGGTTAAGGGATAAGGGAATTATTATTAAACCGAAGAAAACCAGCCATTAAGCTATAAAAGACTATACCTTAACTTTTAATGTTAAATCTGTCTACAAAATTTTCGACACATCCATTAATCAACTCTATCCCCTACCTATTCCCACTTTTCAATCAAAATTCTAACGGACAATTTACAAGACTTATTCCCTTATCCCTCAACCCACCTACATCTCACACACAACTCGCTAAATATAAGAAAAGAAACTTTCCATTCCTTTCCACACTACCTGATGAGACATTGTTATTTCAATGTCGAAACAAAATATACACTTTGTAGTGGATAATAATTTGTACATGTTCTAAATTATAATTTATAATAAATATTCACAAATCTATATTGTATATCGAGCATTGTTTTAAATTAATGTTTTGAACGTTGTAAATTTTTCTTCGTTCCTTATTCACATGGATATATATATATATATATATATATATATAAAGAGAGAGAACTACTATGAGTAAAAGGTCGCGACTTAGTTGACTGAGGTGCATTCCGACTCCATATTTTCGTAAGGACGACGGCCTATTAATCATAATAAATCACTATTTTTACTCTTAAAACAAATTTAACAGTATATAATCTTTCGTCGTTAATCAAGCGAAGAAAAAATCAATAGTGTGAAAACTGGTACTAAATTGACTTTACCATTTTATTATAGCTTTCCACAGCTTTCTTACTAGTTCTAGTTTATTAGTCCCACAAGTCATGCTTCATTATTCCTTATCTCTCTTTAACGCAACAAAAAGTGTTTCTTCACCTCTACTGTCAGGTATTGAACTCACGACTCTTTGGGTCAAGTCACTCGATCTTTTATCCACTGGGCCATGTGTCTTTGAAGACAACACTGTATGAATTTTTGGGACTAATATTTCAGCAACCTATTTTTTGCCAGAGCTCATATTACAATTTTGATGTTTGTAATTGTTTATCTCTAGCACTCCGTATTACTGGCTCCCATATTGTATTCATTTCTATATTCCAGTTAGAAATTCCAGTCATTTAAAGAAGGCCAGAGCTTACAACGGATGAAACATCGTGAATATGGAAACAAAAATGAGGACAGCAGTCCAAACAGTGTAAATAGTATTGATAATTTTTTTATATAAAAATGTATTTCATGGTATTTTTACGACCAAAATGTATCTTTATACTTTCATAGTGTTTTTGTTTTTGTTTGTCACTATTTGCCAACAGCTGGGACCCCAACAGGACAGGGTGGACCAGGGGGCAACAGCAATTAAGAGGTAGTTCTGTACTCGTCGATTGCTTTAATCTCCCAATCAGAGACTTTACTGTCGCGATGTAGTTTATTGCATAAAAGGCAGAAGAACTGTTTGAAGTCAATAATCCGTCTCCTAATTTTAACGAAACTTCTTTTAAATATAGCGGCGTGAAGCGCTCTTTGTTCTCTATTTGATTACACTCAAACAATCTCATATATATATATATATATATATATATATATATATATATATCCTGTGTATTGAGGTAACAAATGTTCTTTAAGGTAAATACAACTGAAAAAGAGATTTTTATGCCAATTAATTTTAATCAAATCAAATCAGTATTCAGCTAATAACTATATATCAGGCTTCGGACTTATTGCTCTACACTCATCTAACCTTAATATATATATATATATATATATATATATTTCATAAATATATATATATATATATATATATATATATATATATATATATATATATATATATATATATATATATATAGTTATGAAATATATATATATATATATGTATATATATATATATATATATATATATATATATATATATATATATATAGTTTCTGAAAGGTTTTTTTCTGTTGCTGAGGTGATGTGTCGTCCCCCGTGGGGATCTTCATATCGAAATGGCCATTCAACATCTTTGAATTAATCTTTTTTTAATATATATTTGCTCTGTAATATTTTATTACATGGAGCTCTCTTCCTGTATCATTTTTTAATATTAAAATAAATTTTTAATATTAATTAGGATCGGGTTTTTTGGAATTTACCTTCCTGCTTTTTTCCCTTGGATTGAAGTATCTGAATTAAAATATATATATATGTATATATGCGTGTGTGTGTGTGTGTGTGTGTGTGTGTGTGTGTGTGTGTGTGTGTGTGTGTGTGTAAGTCTGCGTTTGTGTGTGTATGTGTGTGCGTTAGTGGGCTTGTGTGTGTGTATACTAAGCATACGGCATCATTTCAAAGCCCTCTCTGTGAAACGAACTCGCTTCAGCTAAGACCTAATATATATATATATATATATATATATATATATATATAAGTCAGTTAAGTGCCATACGTGATACACGCTTTGGGCGATCATGTCTCGAAAGAGACATGACTGACTGGGCAGAAGATTATCCTGCTGTAGGTTGCCATGGCTTTCTGCGGAAGACTGGTTGCCAGCCAAGGCTACAGAACCTAATCTGTCCTATTATTTAACCCATAACTGGAAGGAAGAGACGGATTAATACCTTTTCCAAGGGTATTTATGCGTAAGTGAATGCAATGAATTCAACTGGAATTCGAACTCGGCACCCCGATCTCTCGTTCCGAGTCTATGCCCACTGCACCACAACGCACATACAAAGTATAAAAGTTTTGTTTTTTTTTGTTTTTTGTTACGCCTTTCGTCCTTTCCTTTAGGGCTTCACCGATGAAGTCGTCAAGGACGAAACGCGTCGCAAGAAAACCTTTTCCATTTTATCATACATTTTCCCCAGTGATGTCCTTGATGCAGAAAAATATATATCATTATCATGTGTGTGTGTGTGTGTGTGTGTGTGTGTGTGTGTGTGTGTGTGTGTGTGTGTGTGTTCTCTCCGTGGATGCGTGTGCATTTAAGTGTATACGTAGGCATTCATGGAAGCATTTGTAAAATGGATGTCTATTAGTTTTTATCGTTATATTCTCAATTCCCCTGCACTGTCCGCCTATACTAACCGCAGATGGGGCATGAATGTTTTTCCCCAAACCAGATTCTACATTGCAATGAATGTCTAAAGCGATGCTTCTACTAAACGGTGCTGGGTGGACAAATTACCCACGATAAATGAATCAGTTCCACCTCATTACAGAGGCTGTAAAAACAGTTATGAACGAATATGTGAGGGAGGCACACAGCGCGCGATGTTAATACAAGCAAATGTTATGCGTTGTACGTCACTCGATATTAAATCTGTAAGGATTTTCAGGAATGTTTCTCATGCCCTGTTCGATTTAGTGAAATAAATTAAGAAAGGGGAATCTCTTAGATAGATAGATAGATAGATAGATAGATAGATAGATAGATATGAACAGACTGAGATGATAGATAGATAGATAGATAGATAGATAGATAGATAGATAGATAAGGAAAAAATATTACGCGCAATATATTTTTGAAAAAAAAAATATATATATATACCAGCAATACATCTGACTCTGGAAAAAACACCCTTTAAAAAATACGTCAATGAAATCTGATATACTAACTGATATTTTTTTTTTTTTATAAGCGTTTCACCCCGAGCAAGGCATGTCACTGCCACTACTGTGCAGGGGGCTACGTAGAGTGGAGAAAGGCTGATTAAATATAGGAAATAACAGAGGGTGGGTGATAGGCGGGTGAGGATACCGAGAATGAGGGTTGGGTAGATGAGAGTGTTGTGAGAATAGTTGGGAGTTAGTGTGATAGGAGGTGTCTATTGACCCTACATTTAAACACCTGGAGATTGTAACTGTCGGGAAAGTAGACTTGTGGAAGGGAGTTCCACAGGCGGGAAGCGCGAGAAAAGAAGCTGTTGGAGTAGAATTTACGGTTACATCTTATTTGTTTAACTGTAAAAGGGTGGGACCTAGTTGCTAATCTAGTATCTCGTGTAAATTCGTGCTTAGGCGGCACCAGTGATCTAAGCTCATCGGAGCAGAAGCCATGAAAGTACTTGTAGAAGAGGCACAGGGAAGCTACATCACGCCGGTGTGAGAGCGGCTGCAGCCGGTCTGCCAAGTCAGTATCAACCACGTTACAGATCCTCCTTTGTATTTTGTCAAGAAGCCCAAGGAGAGCAGCAGGGGCACCCGACCAGATATGGCAGCAATATTCAATACACGGGCGGACGGTAGATTTGTATATGTGCAGAATAGTTTCAGGTGGGAAAAATTTCCGGGCCCTGCACAGGGAGCCCACTTTCATAGCAGCAGATTTGGCAATGGATTCAATATAGTCATTCCATTTGAGGTCCGCCGAGAGTGTAAGGCCAAGGAGGCGTAGTATTTTACTCTCAGGGAGGCTAGCCTGTCCCATGCTAATGGGAGGTAGATGCGATTGTCTATGGTGGTTAGTTGATAACAGCTTTGTTTTGGAGGCATTGAAATTTACCAACCATTTCCTACCCCAGATCACTACGGATTGGAGGTCCCTTTCAAGTGCAGCAGCGAGGTTCACTTTGTCGTCCAGACCTGGTTTCTGATCGATGCGGGAGTAGATTGTTGTGTCGTCGGCATACATGCCAACTTGGGATCTAATGGTGTCGGGGAGATCATTAATGTAGATCAGAAAGAGCGTGGGACCTAGGATAGAACCTTGAGGGACGCCCGCGTTCGTCTGGTAGTTTTGGGAGGCATGCCCATTTAATACCACCTTTAATGTGCGGTTAGAGAGGAAGGACTGGATGAGGTCAAACAGATGTCCAGTTATCCCATAGCTCCGCAGTTTGCACAAGAGGCCAGCATGCCAGACCCTGTCGAATGCTTTGGAGATATCCAAGGCAACGGTTTGGGCTTCACCATTCTTGTCGAGTGCCTGGTATATGTACTCGGTAATGGTCGTTAGCATATCAGCAGTAGACCTGGTGAAGCGAAACCCATACTGTTTGTCAGAGAGAAGCCCGTTGGTCATAAGGTGCTGAATCACCTCGGCGTTGATAATGGCTTCGAGAACTTTGCCAAAGATTGGAAGGAGACTAATAGGACGGTAATTGGCGGGGTCTGAGGGTTCGCCAGAATTCTTAAATATAGGTACTACGCAGGAGGACTTCCAACAGGCAGGAAAGCAGGAAGCAGATAGGCAGAGGTTATAGAGTTTAGAGAGGACAGAGGAGAGTTCTGGGACACATTTCTTCAGTACTATGACTGGGATTCCGTCACCGCCGCTCGCTTTGTGTGGGTCAAGTTGCGCAATTATCTTGGCGACCAGCGAGGGTGAAATGTGGACGTTATTTAGTTGAGCCTTAGTTCTGGGTGGGAAGTCTGGTGTAGGTATTCCTAACGAGTCCAGTGTCGAATTGGTTGAGAATCTACGGGCAAAGCATTCAGCCTTGTCGGCTGGAGAGGTGAGAACTTCAAATTCATTGATTAGTGGGGGTATTGAAGTCTTGAGAGAAAACATATTCTATTCATAGGAATCTATTGTAAAAGTTTTATCGGTATTAAATAACTCGTTGAAGTTGTATGCCATATACAAAGCAAACCAAATCCCCCCAAAATTATTACCCACAATGCATCTTGGAAGGAAAAATATTGCCATTAATATATTTTTTTAAGAAAAAAGTGTAACCAGTAATACATTTTTTAAGAAAGGAATAATGCCAGTAATATATTTTTAAGTTAGAAATAGTACCATCAATACATTTTTTTTAAATATTACTAGTAATGTATTTTTGGAAATATATATATATATATATATATATATATATATCAGCAGTACATCTGACTCTTGACAAAACCCTGTTTACAAAATACGTCAATGAAACCTGATCTACAAACTGATTTCTAACAATGAATACGTATTTTATTCATACAAGTCTATTGTAAGAATCTTGCCAGCATTAACCATTGAGTTTGATATGCCGTAAAACAAAGCAAACCAAAGTAAACTTTAATTTTGGGTTTTTTACGTTACCCCACTCCTGCCCCCATGGAACGAACACAGCCAATATGAAACCTTGACGCAAAGCAGCACTGAACACGGTTTATTTGCAAGCAAAGAAATTACAAAATATTTTTTTCTTCTTTAAATAAGAATTTTCTTTTTATATACGAATTTTCCGGGCTTTGCGAAAATAAAATCTGCCGGTGGTTTGATTCGTCCTGGTCATGATGATAAACTGCATCTAGCAGCAAGGCGTCTGTTTAGGAGGTTTTGAGTAGCGTGGAACCACCTCTTAATTGCTGTTGTTGCCTGGTCCACCTTGGCCCGAGGGGTTAGCACCTGTTAGGGTCCCAAATATGAACAAATAGTGAACTCCCGAACTGGAGTCAAAATACTATAAAAGTATAAAAGTAGATTTTATTGAAAAAATTCCAGCAATACTTTTTTGGAAAAGAAAATATTACCAGCAATTCATTTTTGAAGAAAGATGACTCTCGATAAAATCCATTTTACAAAAATACGTGAATGAAACCTGATCTACCAACTTTTTTTTACAAAGAATACATATTCTATTCAAACAAAACTATTGTTAAAACCTTGTCGATATTAAATAACCGATTGAGGCTGACATGCCGTAAAAATCAAAGAAACCAAGCCATACACTGACCAGCCATGTTATGACACAGAATGCCACCCTAATGAACTCCTGAATGCAGGAACGTGATAGTTTGCGTGATAGACTGATTAATGCTAGCTCGACCGAATAATAGATAATGGGGCGTTCTAGCTAAGTTGTACCAATTTTGCCAAGTCTGCAAAGAGACAAGAAGTCTAGCGTTGTGATGATGGAAGACGACATTCTTCGGATTTACTAATTCCTGTCGCTTTTCATCGATTGCAACCGGGAATAGTACTTGTCTGAATGAGCACGACATACAATTCCACCAAATATATAGCATTACCTTCTTCGGATGTAGACCAGGTTTTGGTATAGCTAACAGTCGTTCATGTTTACCCGAGGACCTTTTTCGCGTCACCATCTTGTGAGCATCCTTTTCAAAAACCAGTTGTTTTGATTGCGCACATGTAGAGAATAGCAGACGGGAATACGGTCCATTAATTATTCCTGTTGAATTGTGAGGCAGCCAAATATCGTATGAATTCAAATATCTAAGTTTTTTTTGTTTTGTTTTTTTACAAAGTTCATATAGGATATGTGGACCATCTCTGTGATGTCCCGTGTCGTGTTACTTGAATGTTTTTTTAAGCGATGTTTCGATTTAGTCACCATTAGCGACAGCAGCTCTACCGCAACGTTCTTGGTCTTTCCATTTATGAACCTAGCGAACCACTTACAACAGTAATATCAGCTATGCCACCGTTTCCATAAACAGCACATATCTTTTTACTGTTTTCTTTCTTTCTTTAACAAAACTAATAAAAACAACCTAATAACGGAAAATAACAATTTAGACAAGAAAAAATGTAATTGTTGAATTACCCGCTAGAAAACAGGTGCCTAACGGAATCAATCGTCTATCAATGTGAAATATCTTCAGAGGAAGACAATAGTAATATAAAGATTTATCTAGGTAGTACTAAGAACACTCTAAAAAACGCATTTATCAATACACGATAGAACAACCATATCGAAATATCATTGGTATCTAAAGGAAACAAAAAAACACCGACATTAAAAGAGCATCAAATGACTAAAATCTCATCTTTCACCTTGTACAGGGCCCGGGAGCAACTCAGGAGTGGAGGGTTACTTTAACGGGTAGTTTATATGGATACTAGGGGAAGATAATGATTAACCGGTTAAGATTTTAAGGATCGAGGAGACATTCACTTGGGAGTCTGTTCCATGCGGCAGTGGTTCACAGGAAGAAGAAGCTGTTCGAGTGGAATTTACTTCTCACCGATGCAATAGAATGTTCCTATCTAAGAGGCATGGCGGGTCCTAGCCATGACGGTTAGACCTGGCGAAACCAAGAAGTGTAGTTCGCCTGAGCACTTTCCATGTAAGTAGCGGTAGAGACTCGCTACATCCCGCCTGAGAGAGAGAGGTAGGGTTAGATGGGAAAAAATACCATTTAATGTACAAACTTTACAATCCACACATAAATCGTATCGAAAGATATGTTGAAATGTCACCTATCCTAATATATATATATATATATATAAACTAGAAAAAATATTTGGATATTCTACAAATCCATGTGTAATAAATATTTCGCAGCTAAGCAAAGCAGCCGCTCCTCAGACCCAAAACTGTTGTATGGTTTTGGATCTGAGGAGCGGCTGCTTTGCTTAGCTGCGATATATATATATATATATATATATATATATACTCTAGAAAAAATATTTGGATATTCTACAAATACACGGGTAATAAATATTTCGCAGCTAAGTTCTTTGAGTTTATCTCTATTGGAATTTACCTGACAAAAATACCAAATATTCTACGTTATATATATATATATATATATATATATATATATTATAAATTATACTTTAGTACAATCTACTACGACATTGAAAGAACAATGACTTATCATGTAGTTAGTAATGATGCTAATAAACGTTATTTTTGAAAAAAAAATTGATGAAAATTCACTTCTTTTATTGGCAAAATTTTTCGTACTAGGTAAAGAGAATAGGAAAGATGAGAAAACAAAAAAAGAAATCAAAAAAGGAAAGAGAAAGACACATAGGAAATAAAAACAAAAAGGAAAACAAGAGAGAAAGAAATTTTTAAAAATTGGCGAGAAATTTCCACGCATTAGTTAAGAAACACTTTCTGGAAAAGAATCCATTAAGTAAGATTTTCAATAAAAAATACTATCAAATTAAGTTACAGCTGTATGAACAATCTGGAAAAAACATTAAAAATCACAATAACAATATTTTTTAAAAACGTTAACAAAACTAATAAAAACAACTTAATGAAAAATAACAATTTAGACAAGAAAAAATGTAATTGTAGAAACCCTATAGATTGCCCGCTAGAAAACAGGTGCCTAACGGAATCAATCGTCTATCTTCAGAAGAAGACCCTAATAATGTAAAGATTTATCTAGGTAATACTAAGAACACTCTAAAAAAACGCATTTATCAACACACATCTTTATTTAACAATAATAAATACAGAAATAGAACATCCCTATCGAAATATCATTGGTATCTAAAGGAAACAAAAAAACACCCACATTAAAGTGGAAATTTCTAAAAGAAGCTTAAATATGTAATTCTTTAAACTACCTATGCCAGCTGTGTCTATAAGAAAAATTATATATTATTAGATCACTTAAGAATAAAAATATATTAAATAAACGAAATGAAATAAATGTCATATGTAGGCACTGCAAAATGTCTACATTAGAATACGGATAAAAAAATTATATTAATTAACATTAATTCGCTGATGGAAAATAATAATTGACGAGATATTAAAATAAAATAAGTAAATTGGTATAGAAAATTTTTATATATAAAAAAAGTTTCATAAGAAATAAAAAGATATTAGAAAGATGGGATAATGCGAATAGGAAGTAAATTAGAATAAAAAATAGAAATGTTATTTATAAATTAAAAGTTTTTAAAACATCAGAAATACATACGTACTGATAAGACGAGTAAATTTACTTACAAACCCACTTTAAGTTTGAACATAATATAAAAAGTTTATTTCCTTTCTTCAGCCTCTTCCCTGTTTTCTATAAGAAAAGGTCAAAATATGGAGAAAGCAGAAAGGACATTTTTGGTACTAGAATACTAGAACATCCAAGGTAATACAATGTGGGGAGAAGCAATACAAATGAAAAGAAAAATAAAGAAAAAAAAGGAAACTAAAATTAGGTTAAAAGTAAGTTGACACTGACCGTTTGGGAGAAAAAAGGAAAAAAGTGAGTACGTAGAAACTACTGGCCAACATGGCTTTTTGTATTTAAATGTAAATCATTTTCACAACCAACATCCAACATTGCCTGATGACAGGATTCTATCTCGAAACATAGAAATTTCCGTGTCGCAATGCACATTTAACTCATAATTATATGGTTATATTAAGCTCTACAATATTTATTGTATTGAGCACTGTTTATAAAAAAAATAAATGCCAGGGGACTCAAAACCGTAAAACCTTGGATCCTCTTCACCTGGATATATATATATAGTGTTTAACTGTGACAATGTTTTTCAGTGGCTTTACTGATAAAATGTATTTTGGCAAGCAGATGCTTTATCGTAAAGTGCTCTATATCGGACTGTTGATAGCGCTTTGATAGGGGCAAAGCGTTTATCTCTTTAAAGAAACATATTTATGCCGACTTCAAAGTTTCATGAGGACACCATTATGATGTTCTCACTCGTCAGGACTGTTTGCCATCCCAAGAAGGTCTATTTTGCAGAGCAGACTTCCCTGATCTTAACAATCTGAGCCTCTTCAAGTTTAGGTTTGACGGTTATATATTCGACATTTCCTCATAACCTTCACTCACAGACTGCGTAGTGACCCCTGGGCTTTGTATTGAGGAAAGAAATTAGTAAAACTATTGAAATTAATAGGGAGAGAAAAAGCAAAGCCGAAGAAAGGAATGGAGGTTTAAAGGATTTAGGGAGGTCAAAGATGGCAGTTGACGTAGCATTTAACCTTTTGAAGAACGTAACTATCGGATGTGCGTTTTGGAGAACGTAACTATCGGATGTACGTTGTGGTACAGTGGATATCGGCTCGGAACAAGAAGCCCGGAAGCCGAGTTCAAATTCCAGTTGAATTCACTGTATTCACTTACGCGCAAATACCCCTGGGAAAGGTATTAATCCGTCTCTTCCTTCCAGTTATGAGTTAAATAGCAGGACAGATTGGGTTCTATAGCCTTGGTCGGCAACCAGTCTACAGCAGAAAGCAATGGCAACCTACTGCGGGATAATCTTCTGCCCAGTCAGTCATGTCTCTTTCGAGACATGAACGCCCAAGCGTGTATCACGTATGGCACTTAACTGGCTGAACTATCAGGGTTCTCAGAATAGTTAAGAAGTTCCCTGATAGTTAAGAAGTTATGCCAGCATTCGTCATCGGAGGCCACAATTTAAACAATATAAGGTACGCAGATGACACGGTGCTGACACAGACAGAAAACTACAAGACCTCCTACAGAAGGTAGCTGAAAAGAGTGACAAGAAAGGACTGCAAATAAGCTGCAAGAAAACCGAATGCATGATCATCAGCAAAAAGGGCAGCCGAAAATGCCAAATACAGGGGAGGGACACTAAAATCAAGCAGGTACAAAAATTTAAATACCTACACTGAGAGCCGAAGATGAATTGGCATGGCGAAAGAAGCATTCCAGAAGTTGAGTAAAGTATTAAGAAACAGGACAATTTCACTAGAAACAAAGAGGAGAGTACTGGATTGCTATGTGATGTCGGTTCTTCAATATGGCAGTGAATGTTGGACAATATCGTCAAAGATGAAGGAAAAACTTGAAGCAGCTGAAATGCGGTCCTACAGAAGGATGCTGCAGATATCATGGACCGAGCATGTGATCAATGACGAGGTTTTGGAAAGGATGGATACGAAAATGAAATTAATACTGAGCATCAGGAAGAGACAACTGAAATTCCTGGGACATGCAATGAGAAAGGAGGGCTTGGAGAACCTGATACTAACAGGCAAGATAGAGGGGAAAAGAGACAGCGGAAAGCAGTGGATAACATATTTGAAGGACCTGATCAGGTGGATGACGGAACGAGGGTTGCATAGTGCAACAGGAGAAAGTGTGCAAAGAGCTAGGATAGGGAGATGTGGAAAGCCATGATCGCCTACGTCCTAAAAGGACTTGGCACATAAAAGATGAAAAAAAAAGAACTACCAAGGTAGCAAGCAAACGGAAGATTTCCACAGGCGGAAGGTGTGAAATAAAAAAACTGTTGAAGTAGAAGTGGCGGTTATATTTGACAATTTTGACTATAAAAGGACGGTACCTCGATGTCAATTTTGTGGTACGAGTAAATTCATGTGGTCGGAACACCGGGTAAAGAATCTTGCCAAAGCAGAATCTGCGAAAATATTTATAGAAAACACAAATGGAAGTCACGTCCCTTTGTTAAGAAAGTGAACGAAGTCGGGCTGTTAAATCGCTATCGATTACGTTGAGATACTCTGGATTTTGTCGAGAACCTCAAGATGAAGAGCAGGAGCAATAGAGTAGATATGCTAACATTATTCAATGCACAGATGAATGATAGATCTTCAAATATGCAAAGTGAATCTGAAGAGAAAAACTTTCTGGTCCGACAGTTACCCAATCTTTCTAGCGGTAGATACGGCTATAGATTAGACGTAGTCGATCCACTTAGGGTTGATTGAGAGACTGAGGCCAAAGAGGCGCAGTGTATTGCTTTCTAGGAAACTAGTGTCATCCATACTGATAGAAGGCAGGAAAAGTTTCACTATAGTGGTTCATTTCTCAATTGCATCACTATCCTCAGGCAGTGTCCGATTCTGTTATATCTCTGTTAGAGGACAGCATGCATCTGAGAAAAATTTATATTGAGAGATATCCGGTCCTGGGAAACAGTGTCTCGAGGCTGCACCACCCTACTTCTCTAAAGGAGTGGATCGGTGGTCACCACCGAGGCCAGCGCAACCGACGGTTTCAGGGACTGAGTAATTTTTGGCCTCTGCCCGTATGTACGCGTCTAGGTTCCTCACATTAGACCTCGACCTTGTGTCACATCCACGTCTTGGGAGGCGGGAGACAATGTAAATATCCATAGACCCTACAAAATGGTTCATCCGCCATTTGAAAACTCTTGATTTTAATCTTGCTAAGTGTCTAGCCATCCTCTCCTCCCTAGAAATTAAAATGAAGATAAAAATACAAATTATGAACGCATTGTGTGTTAAATGAACTGAAAAAAGATTTCTGTACAAACAAATTAAACTCTGATTGGATAATCAAAAATGCAATTATGGGTAAAAGATTGAATTTTTGTGATTTTTGTCGACATTGTTTGATTGTCATTGTTTTGAACTTTATTGCAAACCAATCAAATGACTATTTGCTGTGCTTTAAGTTAAAACAACAATATCAATGAACACGGTCTTGAGCGTATTGATTAATCGTCCTTTAAAGTCCACCACTTTATGAGATATTAGAAAAACTTTCCCCTACTATGCAACGACATAATAATGATTAAGAAATATGGCCTGAGCGCTTGGTGATGTTGAGAGACAGTATTGAGCCGAAGTTCAACACCACTTAGCGAAGGTCAGTGTATAAGCGATGAGATATAACGATCATAGTTTTCGAAAAAAAAAATCAGTCAGTCAAGTGCCATACATTTTTTTTAATCATTTCACCCCAAGGCATTCCACTGCCACTATTGCGCAGGGGGTTACATAGGGGGAGGTAAATAGAAAGAGTGGTTAGATATAGGAAATGTCAGAAGGGGGGGTGATAGATAGTTGGCTGGGTGGGAAGAGTGTTTGAAAGAATGGAAGTTAGTGTGTTAGGAGGTGTCTATTGACCTTACATTTAAACTCCTGGAGATTATAGCCGACGGGGAACCAGTCATGTGGAAGAGAATTCCACAGTCGGGAAGTACGAGAAAAGAAACTATTGGAGTAGAAATTGCGGTTGCATTTTATCGGTTTCACTGTAAAAGGGTGGGATCTAGTTGCTAATCTAGTATCTCGTGCAAATTCGAACCTAGGGGGCACCAGTGATCTAAGTTCATCGGAACAGAAGCCGTGAAAGTATTTATAGAAGAGACACAGGGAAGCCACGTCTCGCCGGTGAGAGAGACTGCAGGCGGTCTGCTAAGTCGGTATCGATCACATTACAGACCCTCGGCTGTACCTTGTCTAGAAGTCCAAGGAGAATAGCAGGGGCACTCGACCAGATATGGCAACAGTATTCAATGCACGAGCGGATGGTAGATTTATAAATGTGCAGGATAGATTCACACGGAAAAAAAACTCCGGGCCCTGCACAGAGAACCGACTTTCATAACAGCGGATTTAGCAATGGATTCGATATAGTCATTCCACTTGAGGTCCGCTGAGAGTGTGAGACCAAGGAGGCGTAGTGTTTTACTCTCTGGGAGGCAAGCCTGGTCCATGCTAATACACGCTTTGGGCGATCATGTCTCGAAAGAGACATGACTGACTGGGCAGAAGATTATCCCGCAGTAGGTTGCCATTGCATTCCAAGGCTATAGAACCCAATCTCTCCTACTATTTAACCTATAACTGGAGGGAAGAAACGGATTAATACCTTTCCCAAGGGTATTTGTGCGTAAGTGAATGCAAGGAATTCAACTGGAATTCGAACTCGGCACCCTAATTTGTCGTTTCGAGTCAATATCCACTGCACCACAATGAAACTTGGCCTTAATATCCAGATATGCAATATATGAGTATGTACAGTTAGTGCAACGGTAAGCAAGTCGGAAAGTGAAATCGATGCGCCGAGTTCAATTTCCGGTCGAGTTTGTTATGTTCACTTTCGCACAATTACAATTGGGAAATGTATGAATCCAGTACTACTCTCCACTAGCTACGGGTTAAATAAGGCAGAAGACTTGGCTCTCTCGCCTAAGTTGGCAACCAGTCTAGAAATGGTAAGTCTATAAAAATAACCACAAATGAACATAACAACAACAGTCTAATCTACTCGAAGTGTAGTAACAGTGTAAGAATCACGGTTTATACAGATGGGTGGGGAGATAACGGTTAACCCTAGAATTGTGTTGTTATTGAGTTTTCACCACTATAATCAAATCGGGTAGCCAGTTTTTTGGGGTTTTTTTTTTTTTTTGGTTTTTTTGGTGGGGCACTCATTTTATTTCTTTTTACAATGATGTTTTCTCTGCACAAGGCCCGAGTGCCACTCGAGGTAGACGTTACAGTGTACTAGACACAGATTATGCGAATGTGTGTGGAAGATAACGGTCAACCCTAGAGTTGAACAGGTTAACGTTGTAGTCATCGGGGAAACATCCTCTTGGTAGTCGGTGTCACAACATAGTGGTTCATGAAAAGAAGCTGTTCAAATGTAATGGAGAGTGAAGCCTGAGCAGATCATGTTCATATATGAGAGCAGTACTGCGTTGTTGGGCAGTGGATATCGGCTTGGAACGAGAAATCGGAGAGCCGAGTTCGAATTCCAGTTAAATTCGTTGCATTCACATGTGCTCAAATACCCTTGAGAAAGTTATGAATTCGTTGTTTCTCCAGGACAGGGCTCTATAATCTTGGTTGGCAACTAATAATTATATTATTATAATTATAATTATTAGTACAGAAAGTAATGACAACCTAATGCAGGAAAAAGTTTTCTGCCTAGTCAGTCATATTTCTTTCGATACATGATAGCCAGGCGTGTATCACGTACGGCACTTAACTGACTAACTCACTGTTTACGGCCTGATTTGGCTGTTGTGACTGTAGAAGCTAGCAGACACTTGCTGGAACCGATTATTTTTTCAGTATCATTAGCGATGAATCGTATTTACGAGTTCCACTTGAGGTTTGGTTTGAGTTTAAGTTCCAGTGGGTGCTCAAGACACGGGGTCTGCCTGGTGGAACATCAGTGATTGGCGAATGTTCTAGGTCCGATCGGCGATAGTGGAATATCGCTAGTTTTTAATGTGACCAACCAGTTTTTCGCCCACTGAGGTTAGAGAATAGATCTACTGCCAACTCTGGACATCTAGAGTTTTGAAGGTGCACTCATATACCGTTGTATCATTAGCTGATTCAGGAATGTTGAGAGTATACTCTTCATACTTCGAAGACGACGGGAGTGTCCATCATATTTAGCACAACTACTGAAATATCTTGCGAGAACGTTGTCTTTGCTTTTCTTTTTTCTTTTCTTTTTTTAATCATTTTACTCCAAGCAAGGCAGTTTTACTGCCACTAGTGTGCAGGGGGTTACATAGGAGGAAAGTGATGAGAAAGAGGAACAGATTATAGAGGGTGTCAGGAAGTGCGTAAGAGAAGGATGTGAACACTGGTGTGATGAGAGTGGAGTGGACGGAGAAAAAACAAGAGAAAGGATGCGAGTCAGAGAGATAGGAGATGACTATTGACCTTACATTTAAATTCTTAGAGATTGTAGCTGTCGGAGAAGCAATTATCAGTCAGTTAAGTGCCATACGTGAAACACGCTTTGGGTGATCATGTCTCAAATGAGACATGACTGACTGATTATCCCGCAGTAGGTTGCCATTACTTTCAGCGGGAGACTGGTTCTCAGCCAAGACTATAGAATCAAATCTGTCCTTTTATTTAACCCATAACTGGAGGGAAGAGACGGATTAATACCTTTCCCAAGGGTATTTGCGCGTAAGTGAATGCAGCGAATTCAACTGGAATTCGAACTCAGTTCCCCGATTTCTCGTTCCGAGTCGATATCCACTGCACCACTACGCACATCCAAAGCAAGTATTCGGAAAGGGAATTCTTACTCTGGTAATGAATTGGATAATGGTTCAAGACTATACATAGATAATTCCCAGTTGTTTTTGACAGTCGTATGTGATTTATTGCGAGACAACTTCATAGTAAATCTGTGTCGATGGTTGTCGATGTTAACAAGGTTGTGGATTTTGTGTGTATTTCTAGGTGAAGGTGTGTGTTCAATATATAAAACAAAGAAGATAGAAGCATACAAAAAACTTGACTTTCTGCTACGGATATTTATTCCTTTTATGTTGACTATTGAAACAATATTCAATGCCTCTTACTTGAGCATGTAAGCTTTCCTTTTTGGTTCAGAAACAATTTATGGGAAGTAAGGATAAGAACAGGTCAAGATAGTCGAGCTCAAGTCAGACTCGTGGTGAGTTAAGATGGTCAAATCACTACTTCATGAGTGGGGCTCCTGAAACATGTCTGAACTGAAAAAAGAAAGATTCTGTCTCTTCTCGAATGTGCGGTCATAAAATCACAAAACCCTTTTCATGAGAAACATAATTTTTTTTTAATTTTTTATTCTTTATTATTATTTTATTTATTGACTTTATTTCATTTTCCCCACATTATAACTAAAACAAAAGTCTCTTCATATCTACAACTAGCAGTATAGCCCGGCGTTGCTCGGGTATAATGAAAGCTTTAAAACTAATTCATGGTCCTGGAGCTCAGACTCTTTGGACGTTGGCACGAAAGACTAAAAAGCAATAGTTGTTTCCAGTTAAAGCAAAACCGTAGACTGAAAGAAAAATGAATGGATGTAAGTCAAATTTTGATTTCCTCGTATCGATATCAAATAAGTTTTTTTAGTCGCAAACTGAATTCTGAAGGCTAAATAAGTCCTCTGAGTAAATGGTATCATGGCTGAGACTAAGAACTACAATTATATCTACTTAAAGCCAAACCCGAAGCAAAAACTAAAATAAAAGGGTTGAAAAACTGATTTTGATCAGACCCGGTATCTTGCCTTATATATATATATATATATATATATATATATATATATATATATATATATATATATTATCGATTTTCTGCACTATTCTAAGAACTGCAACCTTGAAACTTCTGAATATCGTTCTTATGTCTTTGTCTATGAGTGTATCAAATTTGATTAAAATCGGACCACTCCTTCTATAACCCGATTTTTTCGATTATCGATTTTCGATATTTATCGGGGGTACCTCAACACAAAACCTAGCTCAGAACACTCGCAGACGCTTATAGTACAAATGTGTAAATTTTCAAGAAAATCGGTTCAGCCGTTTCGGAGTCTATAGGTAACGGACACACACACACAGACACACACATACAGACACACACACAAATAAAGTTCCATTTATAAATAAGTTTAGATATCTTATCCCCAACCTAGAAAATATCATCTAATATATTATAATTGTTCATTTAAATTTAAAATCCCATTCCTCTAGCCCAAAATTATAAGAGTGTTGAAATAATTTTATATGAAAAAATAACTGTAACCTTGACTCTTTTCCCCGACCAACAAATTATAGAATTTTTTCTTCTTTTTAATGACGAAATAACATTATAACTGTGAAAAGCAGACCATTGGGGTGTGGTAAGCATATTCAGTGACTCTCAGTTCAGTGCATTCGTATATTATGAAACAGAATGAATGACACCCTTCATTAAGTGACACGGTCAAAACATTCCTCCGCTTTTTTTTACATGAGAATTTTTTGGAGGCGTTACTTTCCAAATAATTTTCAGAAATTTAACCACATCCTAAAAAAGAAAAAAATGATAGGGAAGAAAGCTTTTTTAAATTAGAAAAATATAAGACTAAAAATCGCTTTTGAGACAAGGAATTGTTAATATACTTTCTCTTTTTCGATTCATTCTAACTTTTATTTTGGTCCTGGGTATGACAATAAACTGCATCCGGCAGCAAGGCCTCTGATTGGGAGGTTGTGAGGAATGTGGAATCACCTCTTAATTGCTGTTGTTCCCAGGTTCACCCTGACCCGGGGTGGTAGCACCTGTTAGGGTCCCAGCTATGGGCAAATAGTTTGACCTTCAAATTGACGTCAAAACTCTATGAAAGTATAAAAATAGACTTTTATAGAAAAATATACGTTGTTGAATTAAAAATATTACCAACATTTCATTTTTGAAGGAAAAAGATTACCATAAAATCTGACAAAATCAACCTTCTCACTATAACTGAACGTTAAAAGATTTCTTAAAGCCCCACCGTTTTTGGCATTAAATTAAAACCCACAGAGGGGGATATGCCGTTCAGCAAAACTCAAACTCAAACTCAAACTAACTTTTATTTGCAAATATCCACAAATCTATTTTCGTATATGCTTCGCCAGGGCCACATACAGTTTCGAATTCAGAGATGCTATATTTCCTAGATCGATTTCCAATTTAACACAATCTGGGAAAAAAGAGATATGTGCATGCCTTTTCCCAAGGATACTTGCGTCTTATCATAAAGAAAACAACACCAAAATCTATTTATTTTTAAACATTATTTCCTATTTTTTCAATGCACTTACTTCAATGGATGGTTGATTTTGTTTGGCGACATATCAGCCTCTGTGGGCTATTTAATGCCAAAATCTGAATATTTTGTACGTAATTTTTTACTTTCAGAGTAAATTCAGATTTTTTTAAATATATACTTTGTAGACCAAATATGTATTGTTGATAATTTTTCTATAAAAATGTACTTTTATAAATTTTTACTGTTGCATTGATTGTTATTTAGATATAAAATTGTATTGCTGCTCATTTTATTATAAAAATGTACTACTGATAAAAATGTACTACTGATTTTTGTTTCGGGGTTCACTATTTTTCTATAATTCAATCTCATAACCAGAGACCTTGCTGCCAGATGTAGTTTATCGTCATATCCAGGACGATAGTTCAATGGCGAATATTAACCACATAGATACAACATTATACAGAAAATATATCAGATGAAAATTCCGCTGATAATTATGTATCAGATTACGGACTTAATATATATATATATATATATATATATATATATAGAGAGAGAGAGAGAGAGAGAGGGGGGGCAGGCAGGTAGGCAGGCAGAGACAGAGAGAGATAGTGGAATTCTCTTCCAATTTCTTGTTTCTTTGCCACCGATAAGTCTCCAAAAATATAAATGCAATGTCAGTTGCCATCTTCTGTCTACCTGTATACTGTCCTTTCTCTCCTGTGTCGACTGGGGCTTCAAAATAAACCGATTACACCTCTGCAGAGGCATCCTGGGTATGACATTTACTGCATCTGAGTCCTGGGTATGACGATAAACTGCATTCAGCAACAAGGCCGCTGATTTCGATGAGCATGGAACCACCTCTTAATTGATGTTGTTCTCAGGTCTACTCTGACCCGGGATGATAGCCCCTAATGAGGCATCCTGGGTATGACATTTACTGCATCTGGGTCCTGGGTATGACGATAAACTGCATTCAGCAACAAGGCCGCTTATTTAGATGAGCATGGAACCACCTCTTAATTGATGTTGTTCTCAGGTCTACTCTGACCCGGGATGATAGCCCCTGTTAGGACCCTAGATATAGGCAACTTCTTGATTCTGGGTAGGACGATAAACTGCATCTGGCAGCAAGGTCTCTGATTAGGAGGTTGTGAGGAGCGTGGAATCGCCTTTAAATTAGTGTTGTTCCCAGGTCTAACCTAGCAGTACCTGTTAGGGTCCTAGCTATGGGCAAGTAGTTAACTCCAAAACTGGGTTCAAAACACTAAGTATAAAATAGATTTTATAGTAAAATTACTAGCAATACATTTCTGTAAAAAAAATTACTAATGCTCCCAAGGAAGTTAAATTTTGGCATTAAATGACCCATAAGGAGTTAATGTGCCTGTAAACAAACAAATGAAACAAAACATCAGTAGCGAATATGCTAAAGAAACATGCCGTTCCAAATCCGTGTTTCTTTGCAAAGTGGTGTCACGTGTTATCAAGCGATTAAAAATAGATCGGCTTCATTGCCAATAAAAATCAGTTTCTTTTCTTTTTCTAATGCGTCGTTCAAATGGTTTCAATATTTCTTCCAAGACTGGCGCAGCCTGCTACATAATGTGGCCTCAGGGCCGCCCACCGAAGGTTCATGCAGGGACGCCCGTCCATGCGCGATATGGCACTACAAGAACCCTGATATTATTCAACTGTTGATCAGAGCAGCCTCTCAAGACGCTACGCAAGAGTTCGGGCTCCTAACTACCAGTCGGAAGCAGCAACCAGGAAACTGCCAACCCGGTACCCTCAGAATGAAGAGACGGTGCCACCATAATCAGTAACTGCAAAGAGCTTCCGGCTGAACTAACACTGAGACCGAAGATGAACCGGGAACCCCTTCCTAAACAAGAAACAAGGCGATCACCTCTACTCCTGTCCAAAAGAAGAGGGTGGAGTGTGAGACCGGGCGATAGTAGGTACTATCTACTCCAATTAAATATCCAATTCTCATGTCTTCCAAAACATCTTTGTCCTTTGGTTGAAAATCTTTCGTAAACATACAAGGTCGGTCTCTCTCTCTCTCTCTCTCTCTCTGTCTATATATATATATATATATATAGCCCAGAGGTAGAATCGCCGACTGACGCCAATTCGGTCGAGTTTCAATCCTGGGTTAAAAGCAATCGGATTCTAACCATACTGATGAGCTGTGATACAGCGAAACAGATGTCTGCGGATGACTATATATATATATATATATATATATATATATAAATGGAACTTTGTCTGTATGTGTGTATGTCTGTGTGTCCGTTACCTATAGAATCCGAAACGGCTGAACCTATTTCCTTGAAAAAAATTTATACAGTTGTACTATAAGCGTCTGCAAGTGTTCTTAGCTAGTTTTTGTGTCGAGGTAATCCCCGATAAATATCGAAAATCAGTAATCGAAAAAATCGGGTTATAGATGGAGTGGTCCGATTTTAATCAAATTTGATACACTCATAGACAAAGACATAAGAAACGATATCCAGAAGTGTCAAGGTTGCAGTTCTTAGAATAGTGCAGAAAATCAATAATATATATATATATAAAAGGCAAGATGTTTGTATGTGTCTGTTTATCTGCCTGTATTTTTTCAGGCCTTTTATTTTAGTTTTTGCTTCGGTTTTGGCTCTAAGTAGGTATAATTGTAGTTCTTAGTCTCAGCCATGATACCATTTACTCAGAGGACTTAATTAGCCTTCAAAAATTCAGTTTACGACTAAAAAACTTATTTGATATCGATACGAGGAAATCAAAATTTGACTTACATCCATTCATTTTTCTTTCAGTCTACGGTTTGCTTTAACTGGAAACAATTATTGCTTTTTAGTCTTTCGTGCCAACGTCCAAAGAGTCTGAGCTCCAGGACCATGGATTAGTTTTAAAGCTTTCATTACACCCGAGCAACGCCGGGCTATACTGCTAGTTTATTTATAAACCTATGATCTGAACTTTCTAATTTTCGCCAAAGTTTGCATTTATTTAAAAGTGGCTATTTTGGAGACCTTATTTCGTAGATCTTATTGCTGTCATAAAGCGCTCGACCCTTCAGATAAAATCATTTAGTACCCACTTCACTTCATGTGTGTTGTAATACCGGTTATATCCCGTTGTGTCACTTTTTAACCTCTATAAACCCTAACCCGACACGTTCTTGAACCTACAGCATCAATGCAATAAACTTCAGTAGCCCATTTCTTAAGATTTATTTGACTTTTCTTCTCCTCGGAAACGAGAAATCGAAGAACCGAGTTCGAATTCCAGTTGAATTCATTGCCTTCACTTTCGCGCAAATACCTTTGGGAAAGGTATTAATCCACCTCTTCCCTTCAGTTATGGGTTAAATAACAGGACAGATTGGGTTCTTTAGCCTTGGTCGGTAACCAATCTACCGCAGCAAGTAATGGCAACCTACTGAAGGATAATCTTCTGCCTAGTTAGTCATGTCTCGAGAGGGACATAATTGCCCAAGCGTGTATCACATATGGCACTTAACTGACTTTCTTTCCTTTAAAATTAAACATAAAGAATAAATAGCATCGAATATATTGATCAAAATAAAATAAAGTAAAATTGGTTTGATGCCAAATTGCATGTGCAATGTGCACATGTCTGATATTCTCTCAATATGGTATAGAAGAAGAGTATTGAAATCGCGTGGTATTACTGGAGCGCCCTGGATTGGTGGTAAGAGAAGTAACCATACCGGACTAAAAAGAAATAACAAATTAATAAAAAGCGAGACAAAAGATATGACTCTTCGACTCATGTCGAATCTCCGAAATAAAAGTGACGCTGATAATGTTATTGTCACATTTTCGCCTTAACTCTCCAGATAAAAAAACATTAATCAATAATTAATATTAATAATAAAGTTCAAGCGAAATGAGGGGGTCGGAGACAAAGGCGGTGGTGGAGGAAGAAGAAAAGGAAATGGAGGAGGTGGACTATAGAAACAGCAACTGAATTAATAAAAACAATTCTTATATTATGAAATGGAAAAATAATTAATTAAGTCCGTGAATAATGACGGGACTTAGTGATGAAATCGGCTCTCTATTTTTATCTGACCTCGCAATTTATTTAACCTCATTAACTGAAACATTAATTAGACTGCTAATTAAATGATGGCAGACGAAAAAGCCTTTTCAGAAAAATGTTTCGACAGATCGTTTCAGTTAACAGATAAAACAAAAATATCAATGGTTCGTAATCGTTGATGGTTTTTCCTGCTTTTCTTTTTTTTTTTATCATTTCATTGACAAAATCCAAGGAAGAATCTACAATATTATCGGTCCTAACCTGGCATCCTGCCTTCGATTACTTCCCTGTCGCCCTAACGTACTTTCCCTGTGTATTTTCTATAACTATTTCCATGGAAATTGTTCTAACCATCTTCCCTCTGTAGTATAGCGACTTTATTAATTTAAACGAATACTAGGTTGGCAACTAGGTCTCATCATTTTATTGTTGAAATTTCTAGATAAAACCATAAATTCTATGCTAACAGTTTTTTCTCTCGCTCTTTTCGCTTGTGAAACTCTTTAAAAATTTAAATGCAATGTCAATCGTTATCGGCTGTCTCCTTGAATCCTGTTTTTTTATTGTCCTTCCTTCTTAATCGTAGTTTTTCTCATGTACTTTTATTCTCAGTAACTTCTTAATCTTAATAGTTTTATTTACTGGCTTGAGGTGAAATGATAGAAAATAAATTGTATAAAATCTATAATAGACACGTACTTCGTGAAATTCATTGTTCCGTAATTATTTATATATAATACACATTTCTTTTCACATTCTTAAACCTAAAAGTTAGGAGTGCGTATTATACAAAAAATGTTAAATATTACATTTTTATGACCTGTGTCCGCCATATTGGGGACTTACATTTATGGTCCAAGCTAATGTATAATAATAATAAGGAATTTAAACCGCTAACCAAACACAGCATTGTTTGATTGTCAAAATTTGTTCACAGAGATATTAATCATATTCGCCCTATCTTTTGTCTATGGCAAAGACAGACATCATGACACTTCATCTATGCTGTCACCGTAGACGATATCATTTCGTTGTCGACGCCATCGTCCACAGAAACATTGTGTCTTTCTTCCACAAAAAGGTTGTCATTCGTTTCATTTATGTTTCGTGCGCGGACGTAGTAGTAATATCCACCCCACTTTTACGCTACTGCAGAAAAATAGCCTCGAAACACTGAGATATGCGCGTTTGTTCATCATTTTCTTTCTTCTAATGTGAGCTTATTTTCGCGGCATATTTGTGTGTGAACACTTTCCTCCTTTTGTCATAAATACTGTGTAAAATTTTGCTTTTCAAAACAAAATATAAATTTTTAGTCGATTTTTTTTTATTTTTTATGGATTTTTTTAAAATAAAAGTAGATAGGTTCACCTATCCTCACATTCACATTCCTCCCGGTCATTTGAACAGAAGTAGAGATTTATCACTTGCTTCAAATTTAGGACTGAATCTCAGATTCCTTCTAAGACTTTATTCTTCTCAATTTCTTTCACTACCAGTAATCCCTTGCGTCTTAGTGACATTATCGCCTTGCTTGGGTGAAATAATAAAAAAGATGCCAATCGGATTAAAAAAAAATAGGTGAAATTTAACTGTTACAATTTTTAAAATGTTAGTTTCTTTTTTTACAAGAAAGAAGCTTTTTCCCGGTATTCCATAATATTATACGCGATTGCGTATTATACACGAATAATTACATTAATTTTCCTTCAATTTCTACGCATTACTTTCCCCGGTAGTGAGTAAAGACTGGTAACACAGGACGAAAAATGAATGGGAAAAAGGAATAATACAATTTGCAATTAAAACAAAACCTCTTCCAGTTCACAATTAGTTTAAGTTTCAGAAAGTTCTGCTTTTTTAAAAGTCTTTGTGTTATCGATTTTATAAGTATCTAAATGTACTAATAGCAATTGTTGTCCTTTCCATGTATATCGAATGTGCATCAGTCTTGCAGAGTCAATCAACAGTCAGATCTTTAACATCGATCGCTCAACAATGATTGAGTTGGCTCAGAGACTTAATAAGGAAAGACCATGGTTCTTCTGTAAACAAAGGATACCCGGCACGAAGAGGGATAAAGCCACTGTCAGTTTCAGGTGAAAGTTAAGTGCTGAGTGGTCTAGAAATTTTGTCCACATGTACGACTGGCGGGGAAGGGGTATTGTGTCGAATTTAGCCCTGTAGAATAGAATAATATAAAAAAAGCATAATTAGATTAGCATTTTTCTCAGACATATAGACTACATTTAAACATCGTTTGACATTGCACTTAATCCGAGACCTTTTAACTGACTTCAGATCACAGGACATGATAGTTAATTTAGAATGTTGTTAATTCTGGCATTTTTATTGGTGGCTACAATCCCAACAATATAAGATACGTGGATGGCTCAGTGCTGATAGCAGACGCGGAAAAGGAACTGCAAAACCTCCAACAGAAGATAGCAAGAGAAAGTGAGAAGAAAGGACTGAACATAAACTTCAAGAAAACTGAATGATGGTCATCAGCTAAAAGTAGAAATCAAAACTCCAAGTACAGGTCGGAGAAACTTAGATAAAACAAGTAAAGAAGTTTAAATACCTGGGAAGCATTCTGACAGAGAATGCAAGACTGAGATCTGAATACGCATTGGCATGGCTAAGGACGCATTTCAAAAACTAACCAGAGTACTCATCTCATTGGAAACAAAGAAAAGAATGCTGGGCTGCTATGTGATATCTGTCTTTCTGTATGACAGCGAATGCTGGACGATCTCTTCAAAGAAGAAGGAGAGACTTGAATTAACAGAAATGTGGTTCTACAGAAGGATGCTGAGGATATCATAGATTGAGCATGGTGTTGGTGAGGATGCAAATGAGAAGAAATCTCATACTTAATATCAGGAAGAAACAGCTGAGAATCCTGGGGCACGTAATGAGAAAAAGGGCCGAGTGAATCTAACACTCACAGGATAGATAGAAGGAAAGAGAGACAGAGGAAAGCGGTTCAAGATATTTGATAGGCTTGAGAAGATGAATTGGGGAGCGGGGTTTAGGAGAGACCCCAAAAAGAAAGAAATTAAGAGTGACAAGAGACAGGGATAAATGGAAGTCCCTGATAGCCTACGTCCTCAAAGAAACACGACACATGAAAAAAAACAACAACATTCTATTTGATGAAAGTTTACTAAATTGTCTGAAAGAGGTGCCCAATTGAATTGTTTTTAGAGTTTTCATTCTATATCGGTACCAATGAATGGTAGTAAATGCTGGACATTCACCTCACTAGTGGAGAAAAGACATAAAACAACAGAAATGGGCTTCTTCAGAGGGATTCTCATAATACCATTAAATGAACACGCAAACAACGACAAAGTTCCAGAAGATATGTAATAAAAAGAACGCAGATTTGTTGTGGGGTAAAAAGCCAAACCCGATGATAACAATGAACAAGGCATCATGCTATAATATTAAGACCCAACCGATAATACAAATGAACAAGAGAGGATGCCATCAATAAAAAAAACTATAATAGAAATGAACAAGGCAGGATGCCATGAATAATAAGACACATTCAATCATACAAAAGAACAAAGCAGGATGCCATAAATATTAAGACATAACCGATAATACACATGAATAAAGTAGGATGCCATGAGTAAAAAGATACGCCCTATAATATAAATGAACAAGGCAGGATGCCATAAATAATAAGACAAACTCAAAAATACAAATGAACAAAGCAGGATACCATAAATATTAACATACAACCGATAATAAAAATGAACAAATCAGTATGCCATAAAAAATAACACAAACCCGATAATACAAATGAACAAAGCAGGATGCCATAAATAATAAGACAAACCCGATAATACAAATGAGCAAAGCAGGATGACTTGAAAAATTAAACAAACCCGATAGTTCAAAACAAAGCAGGGTGCCAAAAATTAATGAGACACACCCAATATTACAAATGAACAAGGCATGATGCCATAAATATTAACACACACCCGATAATAAAAATGAACAAATCAGTATGCCATAAAAAATAACACAAACCCGATAATACAAATGAACAAAGCAGGATGCCATAAATAATAAGACAAACCCAAAAATACAAATGAATACAGCAGGATGCCATAAATAATAAAATAAACCCGATAATACAAATGAACAAACCAGTATGCCATAAATCATAAGATAAACCCAATAATACAAATGAACAAAGCAGGATGCCAAGAATAATAAGACAAACCCGATAATACAAATGAACAAGGCAGGATACCATAAATAATAAGACAAACCTGATAATACAAATGAACAAAGCAGGATGCCATATATAATGAGACAAACCCGATAATACAAATGAACAAAGCAGGATGCCATAAATAATAAGACAAACCCGATAATACAAATGAACAAAGCCGGATGCCATATATAATGAGACAAACCCGATAATACAAATGAACAAGGCAGGATACCATAAATAATAAGACAAACCTGATAATACAAATGAACAAAGCAGGATGCCATATTTAATGAGACAAATCCGATAATACAAATGAACAAAGCAGGATGCCATAAATAATGAGACAAACCCGATAATACAAATGAACAAAGCAGGATGCCATAAATAATAAGACAAACCCGATAATACAAATGAACAAAGCAGGATGCCATAAATAATAAGACAAACCCGATAATACAAATGAACAAAGCAGGATGCCATAAATAATAAGACAAACCCGAGAATACAAATGAACAAAGCAGGATACCATAAATAATGAGACAAACCCGATAATACAAATGAACAAAGCAGGATGCCATAAATAATGAGACAAACCCGATAATACAAATGAACAAAGCAGGATGCCATAAATAATAAGACAAACCCGATAATACAAATGAACAAAGCAGGATGCCATAAATAATAAGACAAACCCGATAATACAAATGAACAAAGCAGGATGCCATAAATAATAAGACAAACCCGATAATACAAATGAACAAAGCAGGATGCCATAAATAATAAGACAAACCCGATAATACAAATGAACAAAGCAGGATGCCATAAATAATAAGACAAACCCGATAATACAAATGAACAAAGCAGGATACCATAAATAATAAGACAAACCCGATAATACAAATGAACAAAGCAGGATGCCATAAATAATAAGACAAACCCGATAATACAAATGAACAAAGCAGGATGCCATGAATATTAAGAGAAACCCAATAATACAAAAATAATTGTTTTCAACAACTTAATCGCTTCGGTTATTTTTCCCGACAAAATAATTGTATTCTCTCATTTTAAAGAAATCTCTTCTCAACCCTAAAATTAATAAAAAAAAATTCCAGCCATCTGGAAATAGGGTTCCAACTGAAAATTGTTCCACAAACTTTTTTTCTTGCGTGTATGTCGGCATTGATGCTTTTGTACCCTCTCACAAATATCAGGTGCAACCACAATCTTTTTCTTAGTTCCAACCAGCCCGTTCAGCCGCTATAGCCCATAGGAATCATTTTTTCTGGTGTACTAGCGTGATAATTCCGATCACGTCAGACACCTACTTGTAACTGCTCGAAATATTTGTAGAAATGCCCTCAAAAGGCCAAAGTCTTTGTTTACTGATAGAATGAGGTACCGTATAGCTTTTAAAAAGTTTGATTCACGTGACTAATGGCGGCTCTGTTAAATAATGTTAAGTTTTTTATCCCTCCTCTCTTCATTTAATTTGAGGTGTTAATATCTGCTGATAAAGCAGAATATTTTGCTTGTAAATTCTCTTCTCTATTTTTCTTGTATATGTTTAATACTTCCTAAATATTTCACATCGTAAAAACCATGAGATGGGTGAAGAAAAAACTTTCGTAATATTGAACTAAACTATAAACACTCTGTTCACCGTTGTATAATTGTGACTTTGTCGTCACCAGAAGAATGATGATAATAATTTATGATACAGAAAAAATTATGCATGTGTCTACAAACGCCGCATTTCCTATTCTGATGAAAGGGCGACTCCTCGGTTCAATCCCTCGTATCCGTTCTCCTTCATTAAACAATAGATTCCAACCCTGAGGTAGCACATTCATCATCACCAAAAGAGAGATGGTTGGTAGAATATCGACACCAACGGGACAATGACTGTATGGACCGGACAATTTTGGAATTGGCTAATGGTCTTCTTCTTCTTCTTCTTCTTCTATGTGCCCTGTCCTTTCAGGACGTAGGCGATCATAGCTTTCCATGTCTCCCTATCCCTGGTAGCTCTTAGCACGCTTTCTCCTGTTACTCCACGCAACCCCTGTTCCGTCATCCACCTGATCAGGCCCTTCAAATATGTTATCCGCTGCTTTCCCCTGTCTCTTTTTTCCTCTATCTAGCCTGTCAGTATCAGGTTCTCCAAGCCCTCCTTCCTCATTGCATATCCCAGGAACTTTAGTTAACTCTTCCTGATGCTCAGTATTAATTTCCTTTTCGTCTCCATCCTTTCCAAAATCTCATCATTGCTCACATGCTCGATCCATGATATTCGCAGCATCCTTCTGTAGAACCGCATTTCAGCTGCTTCAAGTTTTTCCTTCATCTTCGATGATATTGACCAGCATTCACTGCCGTTTGTGCCGCATCCTCTCTTCCTGTGAAGTTGGGTAAATACATCATCAGCAAAAAAAGGCTTCTCGGTTTTCGATCTGGGATCAATATGTGGTATCTGTTCTCCGTTTTAGTTAATAGAAAATGCGCTTGGAATCTCAGCTCTGCAGCAGCACCTTCTTTATTGCACTAAGGACATCAGCGTGAAAGTGGTTGTGGGGACTGCGAAATTTGTTGTCCTTTGCCTGTATGCACGCGTTTAGACACCCCACATTAAACCGGACCGACCTTATATCCCCCATAACACGGGGGAGATGCGTAAAAAACTCATTATCAGCTCGCTCCTTGCACGTTAGAAGACTTTCGCTACTCTTTCCACGATGTCCATGACTGTGTTAGTCACTGTCCTATTTTGCTAGCAAACCCCTTTCTCTCATCTTTTCACCTTCTATTTTCCTAATGCGCTTGATACTTCCTGGACACGATTCAAGCAACCTTTTACTCCATCTGTTATCTTTTCTTTTTGCTATGGTCACGCCCAATTCAATTCCTTACTGACATTATACATTTGTTATCCGCTTTATGTTTTAAGTATATTAAGATCCTTTTTTCGACATTTTCATTTTAATAAAAAATATATTAAGCTCCTTTTTTCGACATTTTCATTTTAATAAAATCCTTTTTAATAGTCCTGTCAAGATACTCGCCTTCTGGTTCAGTCCCGATTTCTTGCTGTGTAAATGAATTAATCGGAAGTGCGAGAGAAGATCGAGAGCGCATTTCGTCTGTGTTCTCAGGAAAATCTTTCCTTAAAGGGGAAGGCGTATACCTGCCCAGTTCACCTTTACCGACTCTCGATGCCTCCACCCCCCCCCCCCCGTATGCCATTAATGCAATTTGTATCACATATCAAATCACTTTTATCCAATCGTTAAACGTCGTATTACTTCATATTCTTTCGTCTGGAACATGACGTTTTTAAAACTGACTTTGTATTCACAGTGCTCAATATCAAGAGATAGAGCACACACATATAAAGTGAGAGAGAGACTGACTGACAGACAGAGCTAGCTTCAAATTCATATCCGAAATTTACATTAATGTATGTTTTAATCCGATATTATTTCTTTATGGGTGGGCCTGTGCCGTCAAAAATAACGATAAAATATTTATATATATTTATTGTCTTTTTATTTAATTTACATAGACTTTTATTTAATGTTATCATTTAGTCTAAGTAAATGTATTTCTGGTACTCTTCCAGTTCTTCATCCTCAATTTTCAGAATAGCATGTTTTTAACATTATAACTGAAAATAAGAAGACAAGAATAAAATTATTTATTTCTGTTCATTTTTAAACCGACATTGGAACTTTCCTTATCTTTAGAAACTTTATCGTTTTTGTTTTTTGTTTTTGTTTTTTGTTTGTTTTGTTTTTTTGTTTTTTGTTTTATTGTGTGTGGGTTTTTTGTTTTTTTTTGTTTTTGTTTTTTTTGTTTTTGTTTTTTTTTTCGGATCCGTCGAATGATGAATAAAATATCGCCTGCAAATCGCAAATGCTTTTAAACATTTCTGCTTATGTCCACCCCCCTCTTTTTGCCAACTCATTTTCCGAAAGATATTTTAACAGGCTAAGTAGAAGCAAGTAGATGCTAATACGCCAATATTCCAATTAGTGGGGAGGGTGCTCGCTAAAAATAACAGCATTTAAAATCTTGCATAAACCTGGATTCAAACACCAGTCAAAGGGCCGAGAGGGGGAGTGGATGCGCACTATTTCAATCATGAAGCAACCTCCACTAAATCGCTGAAAAACACCACAGTATGAATAAAAAAAGACCCCACACTTTTTCCATCTAAATGTTTATGCTATTATTAAGAGGAAAAATCTTAATTATTTTAAAAATCTTTTTATTCCCTTCTAACACGTTCGAAATTTTAGTAAAAAAATTTTGTTTTGATTTTAATTAGCAGGTAACCAAATCGTTACGAGAGTTTACAATAGAAAACGTAATATTACATAACTCAGTCTTTTTTTCCGAGGACAAAAACATTAATTTTGAAAATCTGGCAAAAATCAAATAATTGCCGGATTTCAATGAAACGTTTAGGACTTATTCACAAATGAATGAAATTAATTTTGAAATTATTATTTTTTAAAAATATTGGTGAAAATATTTTCTTACATCTTCACCCTCCATATAAATTCATGAAATTTTAAGAAATTAAATTTTGTTGGAAAAATTGGTTTTATTGGTTAAACGCAGGACTCATTGGGGAATGTAAATCATCTTCTTTTTTTTAAACATTTTACCTTTATTTCCAAAAATCTGCTCCCAATAGTAAAATAAAAAATGCAATAAAACTATGACATTATTTAATTTGATAAGCTTTTAATTGCTTTAATAAATAATATATTTTAAGGACTTTATAGTCTGAAGAAAAAATGTTTTTCGGTTAATAGTGGAATGTTAAAAGAATTGTTTTCATTTTTTTAAATTAAAATAATTTATAACGTTTCAAAAATATTTTTAAAATACTTCAAAGATTCATTGTCGTTAGTTCATTAACTTATTAAATAAAAATTATATTTTCTAATCGAAAATTAAAAAGTTTAATACAAATCGTTGTGCTTTCGTATTTTGTAACATTTTTTTGTGCGTATTTAAAGTTTTCTTTGAATGGTAATTTCTATGTGTTCATTAAAAGGTCATGTGTTTCATAGTTTCTTCCCCTTACAAAAAAAATGTACAATTATGTCACTTGTGATTGTCATACACTTGTCTTATCTCGCATCTATCAATCTGTCAACACATTTCAAATACGGTGGAAAAGTTAGAAAGTTCAACTCTGTGTTGAAGAAATAGTTTGATTCTAAATTTCACGCTATAAATAAGTAATACTTGTGTAAATCAAATTAATTTAACATTAAATTTGCTAATTTTCCAAAAATAATGTGTCACAGATGTATATATTATTTTTAGAAAATTTTTAAAACATAAAATTAAGTTTTGTGTTGATCGCTCTAAAATGGCCGAAAAATTGAAAGATTAAAAAAAAAAATTTTAGATTCCAATCAATATAATTTGTTTGAAATACACCAAAGTATTTTGCTCACTAGAAATTATAAATTTAATCATTTAGCTTTCAATTAAAACTAAAATAAAAGTTTCAAGAAAACTTTTTTTATTTTAAAAAATTAAATTTAAAAGTTAATTATCGAAAATGACTGAAGGTACCTACTTTAAAAAGGAGTTGGATGTTGTCTTCAACCCTGGAAACATGAAAAATAAATGAATGCCAGTATTTGTTTATATTTCTGAGATGAGGTAGGATTTACAGTATTTACATTCTTCGGACTACGTCCTTATCTTTGTTGCCATTTGTACGACGTTCGGCCGTTGTACGCTCCGACCTTCTTCAGGTGGTAGGAGATGATATACCCCAGTGGTTGTAATAAAGGGTTCTGTTCGAAATTCTTAGCACCTGAAGACGGCCGGAGCGTACAACGGCCGAAATGTCGTACAAATGGCAACAAAGATGAGGACAACAGTCCGAATAATGTAAATACTGTAAATGAATACGAGTTTCGTATTTATTAATTTTAACTTATAAACTTCCTGAAGCAAATTCCAAAATTACTCATTTTTTCACCCTTCATAATTTTCTTTCTTTTCTGCGATTAACTTACGTTCTTTATCTGAAATTGGTAAATGTTTTTTACAAAATTGAATCGGTGTTTCAGTCAGTCAGTTAAGTGCCATACGTGATACACGCTTGGGCGATCATGTCTCGAAAGAGACATGACTGACTGGGCAGAAGGTTATCCCGCAGTAGGTTGCCATTTCTTTCTGCGGTAGACTGATTGCCGACCAATCTGTCCTACTATTTAACCCATAACTGGAAGGAAGAGACGGATTAATACCTTTCCCAAGGGTATTTGCGCGTAAGTGAATACAATGGATTCAACTGGAATTCGAACTCGGTGTTTACTGAACAAAAATTCGTAAAATGTAAAAAGACATGAGGAGAAATTACTTTTAATGGTCCAAGGGAAATAAATAAAGTTTGTTTCTTCAGAGTCACTTTTCTTGAAATATTTTGGTCACTGTATTTGATGATGATGTATTTAATACAGCAATGTATCAAATCAGATAAAACTTAAATAGGAAATTTGTACTGCGCCAGTATCGAAGTGATGATAGCCTACTTTTCTTAATAAATAAATAATGTAAATCACTAACGATGAGAAAAGACATGCAATTATTGTGCAGGTATACCTCATCTTACGTCAGTAATTCGTTCCAGGAGAAGCGACTGAAGCCGAAAAACGACCTTAAGTCGAATTTACTTGTCTCCGAATTTACTTGTCACAATAATAATTTATCATCCACAAAGAAGATTTTTGACTCTATCGATACTGGAAAGTGAAGACTGGGCAGATCCTGTCCAGATTTAGTCAAATGTCAATATACAACTATACCTCATCTTACGTCGGTAATTTGTTCCAGAAGAGGCGACTTATGCCTCACCTTACGAAAAATGACTTAAGTCGAATTTACTTATCCCCAAATTTACTTGTCACAAGGCTAAACCACAAAATAATCATTTCCAGTTCTGTATTTTATTTATAAATGCATTTTTAATAATATATGGTCAATAAGATTCTATTTTAAGCTTACTAACAAATAAATTTTAGTTTTTAATATAGAACAGAAATAAAAAAGTAATCTAAATTTACGAATACATGTACAATACTTGTAAAAGTAAATGTAGAGAGAGTCTATAATTTTTAGTGATTTTTAAGATACATCGGGGACTCTTTATTTGTGAATATTGTTTGTTCTAAGACATTAAAATAAAAGGATTTTGTAAGGTTAAATAACAAATACAGTTATTAAAATTATTTTGCGATAGTAGAAAATAAACTAATTTGTGTTAAATTTACCAATGTTTACAACATTCAATTTGTTTATTTGCATCACGGACGTAGATGGCTATGGATTCATCAGTATCAAAAGTACAGTTTATTTGCTTTTAACACTTTTCTAGTGATATGGGGTGTGTGTGGTTGGTGCAGTGAATATCGGCTTGGAATTAAAAATCGGGGAGCCGAGTACAAATTCCAGTTGAATTCTTTGCATTCACTTACGCGCAAATACCCTTAGGAAAGGCATTAATCCGTCTCTTCCCTCCAGTTATGGGTTAAATAACAGGATAGACTGGGTTCTATAGCCTTGGGTGGCAACCAGTCTACTGCAAAAAGTAATGGCAACTTACTGCGGAATAATCTTCTGCCCAGTCAGTCATGTCTCTTTCGAGACATGATTGCTTAAGCGTGTATCACATATGGCACTTCACTGACTAGTGATATTACAACTTTAATATTTGCGGCGGACAGATGTAAAGTCAAATAAAATAAGTTAAACTTGATTTTTATTTTTTGACAAATGACGTATAATTCAGAATGGCTTAACTCGAAACCCCATAACCCGAGGTGAACCCATTAGTTAAACATGACTTAGTTTGGTACAAGGCCATAACAACTAAACAACATTTGAATCAAACTCACTACACTTGATCTGTTATGTTAGTTTGCCACCCACAGTGTTGTGTGAGGAACTTTTTTTCTACCTGAGGTTAAGTTGGTGCTACTAAGAGTACTGACCTTCATTTGCCAATACTAACAATGGATACAGCAGTCATATCTTGGCAGATAAGAAGATTTTGATTGAATGAGAATTTCTCAGGTAGTCATTCTTATTCTTTGTCTATTATTGTTGCATGCCAGTAACAAGTCGATATGACTTGCAATAGGACAAAGGACAAGTTAAGTTGATTTCTGTCTTTCCAAAGTGAATAAGGCAATACCTATAATAAGCCTGACAGTCGTGCAACTGAGGTCTACGACTAGGAATGAATATGTAGATACTTAAATCACTACTGAATCACTACTGAGAACATTTTAGATGATTATTTACTTTGTTCAGACTATTGTCCTCACCTTTGTTGCCGCATTTATGTTTCGGCTGTTATACGCCCTGGCCTTCTTCAGGTACTAGGAATTTTGAACTGAACCCTTTATTTTGATCACTGAGGTATATCATTCTCATTCCATGTGCCCTGTCATTTCCGGTAGCCATGTAGTGAACTTCCTTTAACTTGACTCTCTGCTGTAGTTAAGTATTGAACTCACAACTCTTTGGATCAACCAACGCCTTGAGGACACATAGCCCAGTGGATATAGGTGCTGATTACCCCAGTGATTGAAATAAAAGGTTTCGGTTTGAAATTCCTCATACCTGAAGACAGTCAGAGTGTACAATGATCGAAACATAGTAAAAATGAGGACAATAGTCCAAACAATGTAAATAATGTTACGGAAATTAACAAAAACTAACAAAACTGGTTATAAACAACCGTCAATTTGAAATGATTTCTTTGAACATTATTTTTGATCAATCAGTCAGTTAAGTGCCATATGTGATACACGCTTGGGCGATCATGTCTCGAAAGAGACATGACTGACTGCGCAGAAGATTATCCCACAGCAGGTTGCCATTGCTTTCTGCGGTAGACTGGTTGCCGGCCAAGGCTATAGAACCCAATCTGTCCTGTTATTTAACCCATAACTGGAAGGAAGAGACGGATTAATACCTTTCCCAAGGGTATTTGCGCGTAAGTGAATACAATGGATTCAGCTGGAATTCAAACTTGGTTCCTCGGTTTCTCGTTCCGAGCCGATATCCACTGTACCACCAATTTTCTGCACTATTGTAAGAACTGCAACCTTGAAACTTCTGAATATCATTTCTTATGCCTTTGTCTATGAGTGTATGAAATTTGATTAAAATCGGACCACTCCTTCTATAACCAGATTTTTTCGATTATCGATTTTCAACATTTATCGGGGGTACCTCAACACAAAACCTAGCTAAGAACACTCGCAGACGTTTATAGTACAACTGTGTAAATTTTCAAGAAAATCAGTTCAGCTGTTTCGGAGTCTATAGGTAATGGGGACACACACACACACACAGACAAAGTTCCATTTATAAATAAGTTTAGATTTAGATTTAGATAGATTAGATAGACTCTGTTTATAATCAAACAGTATTATATATTCATTTCTACTGGCCTGATTATTTTATGATAAATTTTTGTTACAAAAATGTGTGTCATTCAGCAGGATTCGAACCTGCAACCCCTGTTCACATAGGGGAAGCCACCAAGTGATCTGGCGCGTTTTAGACCTTCTCGACCATGAATGATGATCAGTCTAAACAAAGTCAAATTAAGCCTTATAACATAATTTTCAAATTCATCGTAATAACCATATCTGCTCTGAAATGTATTGTAATGTCAACAAATGTAAACATGTTACGGAAATTAACAAAGATTAACGAAACTGGTTATAAACAACTGACAATTTGAAATGATTTGTTTAAACATTAATTTTGATCGATACTCGTATTTAAGTAGATATTATGTTTCTAATCAAACAGTATTATATATTTATTTCTACTAGCCTAATTATTTTACAATAAATTTTTGTTACAAAAATGTGTGTCATTCGGCAGGAATCAGACCTGCAACCCCTATCCATATAGGGGAAACCACCAAGTGATCTGCCTTCAAAAATTGTGTTATAGGTTTAATTTGACTTCATTTAGACTGATCGTCATTCATGGTCAAGAGGTCTAAGACATGCCAGATCACTTGGGGGGCTTCCCCTATGTGGATAGGGGTCGCAGGTTTGAATCCTGCAAAATGACACACATTTTCGTCACAAAAATTTATCGTAAAATAATCAGGCCGGTAGAAATAAATATATAATACTGTTTGATTATAAACAGAGTATCTACTTAAATATGAGTATCGATCAAAAATAATGTTCAAACAAAATCATTTCAAAATGTAAATAATATAATTAAAATCAATTTAATATGTAAATCAAATTAACAAGATAATTCTGTGACTTTGTGATGATCACTCACACCATATCCAGCAGCGAAAGCCTCATTTTTGCAAGAATAAAAAATTCCAAAAAATAACATTAAAAGCATGTTAAATTGTAAATTAAAATCATATAATTTTACTTATTTCTGTTTATGGGTGAGTGTGTATTTTAGTTATATGTTTTTTAAGTTATAGAGGAGGAAAGTAATTTCACCTTATGACAAGCAAGAGGCCAAGAGAAGGAAATGAATGTCTTGACCCTTTCAGAGTCTGTAACTAAAAGAGTGCATTCAGTGTTTGGGGGCGTGAAGTATCTATTTTCAGACAGGAAAGTTTTCTGTTGCATGCTGGGAGATATTTTGTTATTTTGGTTTTATTATTTTAAACAAAGTTTTAATCTTATTTCTTCTATCTTATTCTATTTATGATATTTATAATTATTATTATTTTATATTTTTATTTATCAATTATAATGTCCCTACAAATTATGCAATTCATTATTTACAAAAAGATGGAAATTTTTTTTTAAAATTAACCTGGTAGATGTGTTTGTGAACAGATGGCATTTTTTTAATGTCACTTCATGAACATTTATTTAATACTTAAAAAAATATAGATTTTGACATTAAAGTTTTAATGGGAATTGCATAAAGTAATTATATAAAAATTTCATTAATAAAAATGTAAGATAATTTCAAAAGTTTTAATGTTAGTTCTTAAGTTGCCTTAAGAAAATGAAACAATATGTTTTTAAAATATATTTAATAACCCCATGCTTTCTTTTAAAATGAAATCATTAATTTCACAAACTAACATTTTTGTCAAAAATTTCCTGCAAGTTTTAATTTAGCAACATCAAATATTAAAAAATGTTTTAAAAATCTACTGAAGTTTGGTATTCAATAGAAATTTAACATTAAAACAATTCATTTATTTCAAAACATTTCCATATTCTTGAATATAAAATATTGTATTAGTACTAAATACTTCTTCTGTAAGATAATTTTTCTCATAACAAAGTCTTGTAACAAAACCTCATGATAAAGCCTTTTAACAAAGTCTTGTAACAAAGACGGCTATATACAAAGTGACCTTTTAATATCTTCAGAAATCCTAGTTTCAAGGTCTGCAAAATTATCAAATGCATTGCACAGGTGAGAAAGTGACTGGAGTTGAGCTACCAGGTTGGAATCAATTACCTTGCAGATTTTCTGTTGGATTTTGTCAAGAACTCTGAGATGAATAGCAGGGGAACCGGCCCAGATGTGACAGCAATATTCAATGCACAGGCAGATGGTAGATTTATATGTGCAAGATGGATTCAGATGAGAAAAATTTCCTGGCCCTACAGAGTGAACCAACCATTTTGAGAAAGATTTGGGGATAGTGAAATTTAACAATATTAATAAAAATGAACTTTTTTAAAAATTTCAGGTTGATTCTATAAACTTTACAAACTTCAGATTCTAAGGTTTGAAGGAGTTGGACCAAGGAGTTGAGGATTCAGAATCTTTTGGTGGCTAACGTGTGGACTAGGAAACACAAGGGCATAAAAATGTATGATTCAGACATGGGAATTTTATGGTTCAGAAAATTAAATGAGAATGGAAAGTAAGTGAGAATTTCAAATTCATGCCCATACAGGTTAACGCAGCTTAATTCATCATCTAAATTAGATATTAATTGCCTTGTATCTTAATAACATTCTCAGATGAATGTAGTTGTACAGTAGGCAATGCAATGAGAAATAATTATTTCTTTTGCCTAATTTTTTTTCATGTTACTGTAGATTAAGCATTCTAAATAAATACAAAAAAATTATTAGAGTTCATAAATGTTAATAAGGGAAGGGGATCCAGTTTGCTACGTAAATTTTCTTAGACTTTGATTCCCCTAGAGAAGCTAAAACAAAATATGATCATATCAAGGGATTTCTTAAATCAAAAAAATTAAAAATTTGAAATTCATAATCAGTCCTTTTTTCTTATATTACTATTGATTAAGCGTTTCAGATTATGAATTTTTAAAAATATTTTTTAACTTTTGTACATGACCAATTTACAATAAATTTTAGATAGCAAAATGGATCTATAAATAAAAATAAAAATTTATAAAATTTTATCACAATATCAAAGGCATCTTGCTATAAGAGAGGAACTATATATCAAACAATTTTCTCCTACCATCATCCTTACAATATTTAACAGAAGAAATGGAGTTTTGAAAGTTTTTTTTTCAAAAATAGACAGATACTCACACGATATCCCACCAGTTTATCAAATATTTTGGAAAGGACCAGATTTAAGAAATTCTAAGAAAATACATGCCCTCTCCCCTAATAGGTAATCTCTAATTTATTTTTTGTTTATAAAAATTATTATTAAATGTGAAATAGCATTAATTGATGATGAGATAGCAGACTTTTATTATTTTAGCTATTGGTAAGGAGAGATCTTTTAAGATATTTAAGCATTTTTTAACTGGGACATTTTTGTATTTTATATCTAGACTGGACATGAGTTTGTCAGTCATTATTTATTTCTTATAGTTTTTAATTAGGTTGCCTGATTTTTTTATATGTGATTGACTGGTTGTTCCAAGAAGAGGGTTTAAATTTTTTGTTATGGCTTTAGCCAGTTTGGAGAAAGGGTGCTGTCTATTCATGAAGAAGAGGAAGAAATAATAATTATATATTTATATATATATACACTAGCAATATAGCCCGGCGTTGCTCAGGTGTAATGAAAGCTTTAAAACTAATTCCATGGTCCTGGAGCTCAGACTCTTTGGACGTTGGCACGAACGACTAAAAAGCAATAGTTGTTTCCAGTTAAAATGAAACCGTAGACTGAAAGAAAAATGAATGAATGTAAGTCAAATTTTGATTTCCTGGTTTCGATATCAAATAAGTTTTTTTTTTTGAAGGCTAAATACGTCCTCTGAGTAAATGGTATCATGGCTGAGACTAAGAACTACAATTATATCTACTTAGAGCCAAACCCAAAGCAAAAACTAAAATAAAAGGGCTGAAAAAAATACAGACATACAGGCAGATAAACAGACACACACACAAACATCTTGCCTTTTATATATATATATATATATATTATCGATTTTCTGCACTATTGTAAGAACTGCAACCTTGAAACTTCTGAATATTGTTTCTTATTTCTTTGTCTATGAGTGTATCAAATTTGATTAAAATTGGACCACTCCTTCTATAACCTGATTTTTTTGATTATCGATTTTCGATATTTATCGGGGGTACCTCGACACAAAACCTAGCTAAGAACACTCGCAGACACTTATAGTATCTTTGAAAATTGTAAATTTTCAAGAAAATCGGTTCAGCCGTTTCGGAGTCTATAGGTAACGGACACACACAGACATATACACACACAGAGAGACAAAGTTTCATTTATAAATAAGTTTAGATTAGATTTAGATTATATATATATATATATATATATATATATATATATATATATATTCATATTTTGAGTGCTTAATCTATAGTTATATTAAAAAAATTTGAAAAAGACTATTATTTCTGGTCCTATTGACTACTATTCAACTCTGTTACCAAAAGTCTTTTATGATTTTTATGGAAGTATTAATAATGGTAGTAAAATATTAAGTTACATTTACTGACTCTAATCATAACATTAACTTTATGTGGCATAATTCTTAATAAATGGCATTTTTCATTAATTTCACAAGTTATTTGTCTATATGTCTGAGATAAGGAGTATTTACATGATTTACATTGTTCAGACTGTTATTGTCATGTTTATTGTCATGTTTATTGTCATGTAAACGTGGCAATAAAGATGAGGACACCAGTCTGAACAATGTAAATTTCACAGTTATATACATTTTGTTTATTTACAAAAGTTGATAAAAATATAATTCAACATACTTTCTTAAAAACAGTTTAGAAATAACAAAAATAAATTTTACAATCTTTATATTCATTTTTATAGAGAAAAATATTAACTTTATAGACAAAAATTCTGACTAATGACATTTTCAGTGAGTTTCCCTATTTAAAATAATTCAACTACCACAGAAATGTATTGTTTTTTACTTACATTTTTGTGATATATTTTAAAGTTGTAAAAATATTAAATTAAAATTACTGAATTTAATTATGATATCAACTTTGCGATAAAATTCATTTTCATTAATTTAGCAGTGCTAAAAGCTACATTTGAACAATGATTAAAATTCAACAAACTTTTTTTTAAATAAAAGCAAAGCACAAATTATTCATCAGAATAAATTTTATAATATGCTCATTGTTGTGAAGAACAATATCATAAAATAAAATACTTAATTAACTTTGTGATAGAATTCTTAATGATAATTTTTAGTAATTTCTTAACTTTTTGTCAATTTTATATAAAAAAGTTCATTTTTTTTACAACAAAGTATAAAATTTTGCATGTTCAATATACTTATTTCAATGTCTTAAATAATAAACTTGTGTTAATCCAAGCATAGAAAGTAAGATTTCTCTTTGAAAAACTAAATTGCTTAAGACTATGCTCCAGCAACGAAATGACCTCCATTTGAATCATTTGATTGTACAATCGTATGACCTCGTTTTGGATTCACCTCGGATACCAATTCCAAATGGAATTCAAACTCATTTCTCTGTTTTTATGCTGATAATCTAGATGTGCCTTGTGGTGCATTGGATATCGGCTCGGAACGAAAGAAACCGGGTAGCCGAGTTCGAATTCCAGTTGAATCCATTGTATTCACTTACGCGCAAATACCCTTGGGAAAGGTATTAATCCATCTATTCCTTGCAATTATGGGTTAAATAACAGAACAGATTGGGTTCTATAGCCTTGGTCGGCAACCAGTCTACCGCAGAAGGCAATGGCAACCTACTGTGGGATAATCTTCTGCTCAGTCAGTCATGTCTCTTTCGAGACATGATCGCCCAAGCGTGTATCACGTATGGCACTTAACTGACTGACTGAATCTACAGCTTCCTAGGCAATCTTTTATCCTTTGCCGTCCCTCTTTACTTTTTCTACCATCCATTGTTTTCCTCCTGCTTCTCTTGCCTTCAGTATATTGTGATTTTTAGATTCTCTTCACCTCCTCTTCATCCTAAATATTTCAAATTTCTCTTTCTGGTTGTAAGGTGTAGGAATTTTGTAGTTCCGATTTCTCTTCACTTCCTCGTTTCTAAAGTCATGTCTGTAATCGTATGCCAATGCAAGGAAAGTAACTCTTACTTAAAAGTTATTTCCCTTGAATTTCGCTATGAATTTTAAGACTGAAATATTTTTTCTAATACTGAGCGTATCATACACTCGTCTCTAAAATAACGTTTCACCACTTTGTATTAAGGTAATGTTCTTCATAGGTTCCCAAGCTTTTTGCTGCGATTACCCCAAAATACAATTTCACTATTATCCATTACCCCAATGAACAAATACCCGTAATATAGGAAAAAGAAGTAATTATATTTTCATACATCAAAAACAAAGTTAATGAAAATTATTCAATACAATAGTACCAATCTATAATAATCAGATGTATAGTAGCCGTAACCTAACTGTGATTCTTAATGTGAGTGTTGAGCTTGTATTGCCTGTGCCAGTGCCAGCATATTTATTCTTGGCTTTGTGACTGAAAGGGCTATTCGGGCGTCATTTGCCTTGTTGAGTCTGCTACGTTTCTTGTTCTTCATTCCAAGGACACAGTGTGAAATTATAAGCTGATTGCCTCTTCCGAAACCAAGCATCTATTACCCCAAAAATATGGGCTCATTACCCCACTGGGGTAATTTACCCCAGGGTTGGGAACCATGGTCTAACGATAACATCATTTTAAATGCTAACTTTCACAAGACAAATCTTCTTGGCTGATAAACATCCTACGACTTTCTCTCTTGAACCATACTGAGTTGAGAGGTTTAAATATTGCAGTTTATATTCAATTTATTTTCTATTTTTTTACTCAATCTCAAAAAGAAAAAACTTTTTAAAAGTTTTATGCAACTTTAAATGATAGGATAATTTCTACAAATTGCTAGCGACTAAATACAGTAGTGAATTCAAAAGTCAGTGAAGATAAGTTTGCAAAACTTTTAAAAACAATTAGGAAAAGCTAAGAACAGGATCCTCCAAATAACAGCCTTTGATAATAAATTCAGGTTGACACAAGATTTTGTCTTCTTTGTTACATTTCTCTTTTTCTGAATGACATGAGGCTGATTAAAAAAAATCTAAATTTATTCATTTTCTTAATACGCTCACTGCTACATTGTGATGGCAATGTAGCATTCTGAGTTGGTGCATTTTGAAGAAAATTGCCTTGAAATAAATGACTGTAAAGAGGGTTGATGGCATTTTCTCATAGAGGCAACTATTTTGGTTTCAGATAAAAAGATACTTTACAGTACAGACAAAGCTAAACAACACTTCCAACACACAATATAATACAAAATATGTTACAAAAAAGGTCATATTGTATACTATTTGAAAATGGCTAGTTAGTTTATAGCTAGGGACCAACATTTCAGTGGTGAGAACATTTCTACATTTGTAAAAACTGATGACAGGCCTTAGGGACTCTGGACATTTGTCACCAAGTGCACAACTGCTGTTGTTTTACATCTACTTTTGGCAACACTCACTGGTTCTTGGGGGAATGACAAGTTGCGAATACTGCCACACCGGCCATAATCTGTTCCTGTCATGCCACAATATTTTCTATGTTGCAACTGGTGCTGTCAAAAGGGATACCCTACTGGCCCATGGTAAAGCTTTTAGCTGAAAGCAAATTCATAATCGTCTACGGCTATATTGTGTTGAATGCACCGGTTCCTGTCTGATCACCAAAGTTAAGCAGCATCAAGCCTGGTCAGTACTTAAATGGGTGACTATTTTGGGAATACCAGGTGTTGTAAACGTAAGGACCAAGAATGGTCCACCGGTCCTCCAGGTTTGGGGGTTGGGTGCAGGGCTAACAACCCTGCCTCGTAAAAAACAGTTTGTTACAGCAACAAAAAGTTGCTGCCCTATCCACCATTGGGTGTGATGGATAAATGATGATGAAATTCATAATCAAAGATGTTCTAATAATAAAACAACTATTTATTATTGGTAATTGCTACACAATTCTTCATTTTTTTGTAGCTGGAGTGAATTCTAGAATTCCTTTCAGGTCTTTTACTATGAATGGTCAATCTAACAATTTCTGTTTTAAGTCAGTGTCTCCTTTTTAATTCAATGTATTAATCCATCTCTTCCCTCCAGTTATGGATTAAATAACAGAACAGATTGAGTTCTATAGCCTTGGCTGGCAACCAGTCTACTGCAGAAAGCAATGGCAACCTACTGCGGGATAATCTTCTACCCAGTCAGTCATGTCTCTTTCGAGACATGATTGCCCAAGTGTGTTTCATGTATGGCACTTAATTGGCTGACTGACTGTTCTTCTAACTCTGGCAAAAAGTAGTTCTCTATTTCTAATGACCAAGGAACAAAATGGATGTTACTGATTGTGGCAGCTTTCTCCCAGTCTGCAGGTGTGGACAATTGTTTACATTCTTCAGACAACAGATTTTTCACATAGGCTTTTTCATCAAAGATTCAATTGACAAAAACTAAATGCCATATATCTATCAAGCTGGGCCCCACTAGATAAACTCATAAATGTAATTTGATATTTCAGTGGCATTTCTGCATTGTTTGGGGGTGAAATGATTAGAAAAATAAAAATTTTAAAATTCTATATTTTACAAAGTAGGGTCAAGTGATGAGAAATACATGCATTTTGGGTGAATAGGAAAATATTTAGTTAATTTTGTGCTTATTAAAGATTCTGAACTTATACATAATTAAGAATACTGGTTTCAACTGTCACCAATTCTTGGATCCTTAATCAAACTTAAAGCAGATAGATATAACACCAAGTCATAAAATGAAGCCCAATATCACTTAGGCAAAGGTCATACTATTGGCCGGGTCAACATATACTTAAATAAACCATAAACTAAAGCAGACTGATATCATCAGATCATAAAACGCCGCCAACTATCAATCACATATATATATATATATATATATTGTTTGAGCATTATTTTTTATCAATACTCGTATTTAAGTAGCTATTCTGTTTTTTAATTAAACAGTATTATATATTTATATCTACTGGCCTGATTATTTACGAAAAATTGTTATTACGAAAATGTGTGCCATCCGGCAGGATTCGAACCTGCGACCCCTATCTACATTTACGTAACATGTTTACATATAGATATATATACCATAATCATAATATATATATATATATATATATACCATAATCGCACACACACTCACAGTTCACAGAGGAACTCAGAAACAAGCTCTCCTACCATTCTGAAAATGAGATTTTGATCTCAAAATATTAATGTATAATAAATAGGTAATACCCAACAACTTCTTTACCTTTATTTTACTAAAGGCATTGTGACAGCCTTCAAAACCTAACCATAATCCTAATATACACAATGCTTCAAGCAAATTACAAAACTTTCCTTAATCAAACTTGTTTATACGCTCTAATTGACCATTTCACTTGGTTTCTTTTTCTAAAATTTCTGTATCCACTGACTTTCATTTATTTAGCATAACTATTTTTCTTCCCTTCCAACCACAATACATTCATATACTACTAAAATCTTGATCAAGGTAGTCACTCTATATCACAGTGACAACAGGCAGTTAAATTTCATAAAAATGTATAAATATGGCTGCAGTAAGTATGAATTTATTTATAAAACTGATTTTGTTTTTTTGAGTCCTGGAAAATGTGTAAATTTTACAACTTGGCCCTCAGGCTGAAAAGTTTTCTCCATAAAACATTAGACGCTACAAAAACTACAACAGCAATTCGCTTGTGTGATAAAGCTGTGGCACTATATTTCACAAGGAATGGTGTCTACAGGGCTAGTATAAATGTTAGGTTCATTTAAGCATAGCTTCATTTAGCACAAGGATCAGACATATTACATAAGCAAGCTGGTCAGCAAAATGATCTTATAAACCATCACACCAGACGAGGCACCCAAAACAAATCATTTTAATAATTTATATTTGAACCCTCCAAAATATAATTTTACGAGCAGTTTTTTAATCTACACTATCAGTCATTATCTCACCTATTTCTCAGTGTTTTTATAGCCAAAATTGTTAGTGTTAAAAAATCTCATAATAAAAGAATGTAATCAATAAAATGATTAACAGTCTTTTTTCACAAATTTTTGTTTTAAAATAAATTTTAGTCTGATGCTAAAGTTGACCCATTTCAAATTTTTTAGCAAACAAGACTTTTGTTTCATTATCACTAACAAACCTACAGATGTGTCTAGCAAAGAGTTTTTTTTTTCTTTCGTTTCAATTAACAATAAAGATTTAATATTTACTAAGCATAGCTTTATAGCTGTAGAGTGAGTGGCTAGAGTTAAATGTATAAAAATGGGAGATCTGTCCAACAAACAGAATTAAGTTCGTAATAAGCAGTAACAAGAAAAATAAAGGGAGAGAACAGAAAAAAATAATATAAAGCAAGCCAACAATATATGCAAGGTAGATTAACAGCGATAAGGCAAAAAAGTTCACAAACTAAGAATTGGTGTTGACATGCAAGAATGAATTCAGATGAATAAACATAGTATTCTGATCAGGACTGAGTCAGCTGAAACTGAGAACTGGTCTATTTTATTGGCTAGGAAGAAATCCCAGCATCCATTTGGGAACTTCTGCCTATAAATTGGGGAGGGGAGAAGTGTTTTGCAGTCAGGCTCACCAAGATTGGAACCAACAATAGCACAGCGCCAACTGGGGTAAAGAAGAGGAGTGAAATCAGAAAATTGTGTTATGTCAGTTTTCAAAATGGAATAGGCCTACTTTTCATGGCTTTTGAACCAGATTCAAACAATGACATAACCAAAAAAAAAGAATGTAACAATTTACAATAGTGATCTGAACATTAAAAATAAATAATGCACACAAAAAACAAAGCAATGAGGACCTTTTTTTTAAAAATGTTTTATTACAAAACCCCAAAATGATGAACTGTTCCAGTTGATGATAATTCAATGTCACTTATGAGGAATAAAAATAATAAAAGGAATGTTGTTGAAATTTACTTTGCAGAGTTGAGACAATGTCACAAAATAAAATGACAAAAAGATCTTTGGTATAAAAAAAAAAATACATGACAACACATAAACAAAAATAATATGTGCCCTTAAATTTGGTTTCAGATTTTAAATAGGAATTTTAACAAAAAGCAAAAATATTCAATAATAATTCTAAAAATAAATATGAACAAAAAACACAAATTACATCATATCTACTAAGCTTAGCTTAGTCTGACACAAGGCCACAATAATGAAGTATTGTTAGACCAACTTGTTAACCATTACTCTATGGCAATGTGCTCCTGTATTTTTAAGTTTAGCTTAGTCTGGCCCAAAATCACAAGTTTCAGGCAGTCAGTGAGAATCAAGTTGATACACAGCAGTAATAATTCACTGACTAGATCATTAATCATTGTTGCCATGATGAAGCACCACTTGTCATAAGAATAAAGAACAATTCTGAACAACAAATGGCCAACAATGAATTTATCACCCAATTTAACACATTTAGCTTACCTGAACCAGCTTGCCAAATTGAACTATTCTTGAAAGCTCAAAAATGCTAAATTCTTAATTTTATGACTTGCAACCTTTAGGTCAACTTTCATAATAAATGTGGCTTCAACTTTTAACAAAAGGAACACCAAATTAAAATTCAGTCGTGTTGGGCTTTCAAATGTAACTTAATTCAATACTTGTAGCCCAGAATAGCAATCCTGATTAGCAAAAAAGTTCCCACAATTACAATCCTTATTTTTATTGTTTTTATCAAAACATTTTAACCTTTCCACCCTTCCTCTGTGAATTTTAACAAGAGCCTTAGCTGTTTGTCTTAGAAGATTTATCCTTCTCAACTTTTCCTAAAGATTTCTGAGCTCATAATTAGAGTTACTTTGTTTCAGCATGAAGCCAATATTATTCTCTTAATGTTTACCTCAGAGATTGAACTTACAAAAACTAAAGTTGTTTTATCCATTAACATGTCATCTAAGTTTTACAATTACAATATGATGCTCAAAAGATCCAAATCGAAAGCCAAGAATTTTAGTGAATTCAAAAGAATCTATAAAACCCCAAGGCTCAGCAGGTTGACATATACTTATGAATAAAAGCCCTGGTAATTTTATCAGTTATTCCATGGAAAAAATGGTCCTACAAAGGGAAAGATGAAAAATTCAAAAATCCCAAGGACACGTGACATCGTAAGAGGCAAAAGACAATTCTGAGAATTTCAAGTGTTCAGTTTAAGAACCCCTGAAAACTTTAAGAAGGAAAAAAAAAACCTAACAAAAAAAGAATTATTTTTAACCTTTCGCACTATGTATATTATTTTTATTTTCCTTTCCCCTGCATTCTTTTCCAATTTAATTTTCTTTTCTCAATTGTAGTAACCTGATTGTTAATTTCATATTATTTTCTGTTGCCATAGCAGGAAATGACAACACAACTATGAAATTCAAACAATTCAGAGTCATTTTCAGTGGCGAAATAAACTTTTTATGCAGCATACAAAGTGATAAAGGTTAACAATATCAAAAGATAGCAGTCATAATTAGATTTCTCATGACTGTGAAATATCTAGTCTGCTGTTCTCAGATTTTCAGTGCCTTCACCCCAATCTAGAAATTGTGTTGAATCAAACAAAGAAATATTTTGAGGAATATCTCGTCAGCCAATCCAGAAAGAAATGTTTTCAAAAATATCACCAGCTCATCTCGGACAAAATATTTCTCATGGGATTTCTTGACAGCCATTAGCCAGTGGTTAAGAATGTACAGTCAGATTATTTTGTAGTTTTTCAAGTTAAAAAACAATTATGTCAAAAACTTTTTAATTCATACAAACTATATGAAATATTTAAGGTTTAATTATTTACCTTTGTTTTAATGCCTCAAAAGATTCTTCAACAGATGGGAAGCTCTGAAGCTGAAGAGATCAACTTTCAAGATTTGCTTAAGAAATTTTTGGAGAAAGATAATAAATTGCCACTTCCCTTTCTCTTCATGCCACTGACCGCATCAAAGAACTGCTGCCCTTTAGAAATGTCACATCCCAGTAATTATGAGAAGGGCTTAAGATAGGGAAGGATTCTTTATCACCAGATTTGTCCCTTCGATCTCAACAATTTCATAGACCCATTTGCGATTACAGCGACATTCTGTACCACACTTTTCAGAGCCACATTTTGGACACGGAAAATGACAGCCCGGGCAATCCTCATCAAGACAGTCGCACACGTCCTTACTGTTATCGAGCATACGTCCAGTCTCATCGTACATCTGATTCTTTTTTACGCTGAAAGAATAAGTAAAAGATCATTCAATGAGAATTTTTAAAAATAAATAAAAAAATTTTTTTTTATAAATACAGTGGAAATGCACTTCTAATATGTATCATACTTACATAAAACATTTTAACCTCAGAAATTATATGAAAAAATTGCAATTGCCTGATAGAGGTTTTGTACCACATCGACAAAGGTTTCATAACTGACAGTGAAACAATAATACATCTGTGGCTTTCTCAATTCCCAGAATTCTGTGTGTGCAGCTGCAGATGGTAATGCATCTATAAGGAAGTACTATAAGCAAGCATGAAATTCAGTGTACGTCATTTTGCCAAAGTGTAAACAACTTTGTTTATCATAGCATTAAACATGTCGAATTTCAGGCCAAAGAAAGTGTATTTGCAGGGAATTTTACTGCACTACTTTATTCAAAAGAAATCTGCAGCTGAAGTACACAGAATTCTTGGTGAGACTTATGATGACTATTATCTGTTGGAAACAACATGCAGAGATTGGTTTAAATGCTTCAAAAATAATGATTTTGATATTGAAGATAAAGAATGCTCTGGTGCACCAAAAAAATTTGAAGACAAAGAATTCAAGGCATTACTTCATGAAGAGTCATGTCAGCTGAACTTACAGAATCATCAGGAGTTAATCACACAACAGTTTTAAAATATTTGAAAGCATTAGAAATTATTCAAAAGCAAGGATATTGGGTGCCATACGAGTTGAAGCCAATTGATGTTGAATAGCATCTTGTCATGTATGAACAACTCCTTCAATGGCAGAAAAAGAAAAGATTTTTTGCATCGTATCATGACTGGCAATGAAAAGTGGATACACTACAATAACCCTAAGTATAGAAGATCACAGGGTAAGCCTGGCCATGCATCAACATTGACAGCAAAGCCAAATATACATGGTTCAAAGCTTCTGCTTTGTATTTGGTGGGATCAGCTGGATGTAGTTTATTAGGAGCTGCTCCAACCAATCAAAAATATCACTGGATATCACTATTGACTCCAACTGATGTGTTTGAGCTGAGTATTGAAGAAAAAATGACCACTATATGAACAGAGACACAACAAATTGATTTTTTAATGTGACAATGCTAAGCCACATGTTGCAAAACAGGTGAAAATCTACTTGGAAGCACTTAAATGGGAAGTCCTACCCCACCTGCCATATTCATTAGACATTGCTCCATCCAATTATCACTTGTTTTAATTGATGGCACATGGCCTGGCTGAGCAGCACGTTCATTCTTATGAAGATGCAAAAAAAAAAGATTGACTTGGAGTTAGCCTCAAAAGTAATGTTTTCCCAACATGGAATTCAAATGCTGCCAGAAAGATGGGAAAATGCAGTGGCTAGTGATAGAGAATACTTTCAGTGACATGTTTCTTATTAATTTTTGTAAATAAAACATATTTTTCCTGAAAAATCAGCAAGAACTTATTCAAGGTACTATTACTACAGGCACTTCTGTATAATGAAGTTTTAATTCAGAATTATGGTGTAGCTTTTGAAGTTGGCAAAAAGTGTATACATTGAGTTTTTTTTATTTGGAGAAGCTGAATCTATTTTCAGTGGCCTACTTGTTTACTTGATCAAGACACTGTTGTAGTCGACATTAAATTGTATGGATATTTTTTTTTATCTGTAAATTATTAGAAAGTCATCTACATATAGTGAACAGTCAAAACCATGGTTCAAACATTTAATAATGTCATTTATTTTGTCGTTGAAGAGTGTTACTGAAAATAAGCTTCCTTAAGGGACACCCATTTCTTGCTCATATAGGTCTGAGAATGTGGTACCAACATGAACATTACTGGTTCATTCTCTCAGGAAATTATTAATAAGAATTAGTAATCTTCCTTTAGGACCCATTTAAGTCTTCCATGATACCATATCTTCAAGAGGTATCATAAGCTTTTACCAAGTCAAAGAAAATTGTCATTAAATGTTCCTTTTTAATGAAAGAATTTCTGATAAAAGACTCCAGTCAAACCAGGTGATCAATTATGCTTTTGTTCTTTCTGAAGCCAGATTAAACTTTGTCATTTTATTAATAACTTCAGGAAACCAATTAAGTCTATTATTAACAATTCTTTCAAACATTTTACATAAGCAACTCATAAGTGGAATTGGACAATGGTTTGAGAGATTTTCTAAGTCCTTTCCAGGTTTGGGATTGGAATTACAATAGCTTGTTTCCAGAAACTGGAAATATTACCACTGACCCATAAATTGTTGAAAAATTTTGAGTATGTAATTCAAGGAGATATATGGTAGGTTTTTAGAAATTTAGAGCGAATTTCATCTGAGCCAACTGCTGAGTTGTGCAATTTCTTACAGAATCTAATAATCCTGGTAAAGTAAGAGCCTGGTTGTAATTTTCTTTATTGTTAGAATAGAAATTTTTTTTTTTATCTTCATTTATTCTGAAATATTTTACAAGTATTATTTGAGGAAGAGTTTTGATAGGAGTTTTTGTGCTAATAAATTTGCAATATCCTGTTTGTTATTTGCTTTGACATAAATGGTCTCAATTAAATGCTTTTATTTTTGCCAGCAACTTTATAAATCATATTCCATACTGTTTTGATTTTGGTGTTAGAATTAAGATTGGATACAAAGTTCTTCCATGAGGATTCTTTATTAACATATAGCAGCAATATCCGTAATATTAGAATGATAAAGCCACTTGATTTGTTGAGTGCTAAAATTGCCAAACACAAAGACATTTGCAGCTGAATGTAGAGAGAAAAAGAAAGTTCTATACTGGCAGGTATTTTGTCTAACAGCTCTAGGCCTAACGGTGTATAATAATGAGAGTTAAAAAAAAATGAAAGAATTATCCAGAGACTCATGAGACGATTCCCTGGCTATAGGAAGAGTTTCCTAAATTAAATTCCCAAGCCATGCAGAATGTTTTTGACAAAGAAGTGGTCTGTACATATAAAAGAGGTTTAATTGAAAGAAAAAAATGGCACAGCTTTTAAATGTTATCGCTTTAAGAAATAATTTTCTAAAAGTTACCTCCCTTGGCAATCAAAGCACGAATGGAAAACAACACACAATATGTGGGTTGAAGACTCACTGTTCACGGTAAATTCGCCTGTTCATTTTCCTCATTTCTCTCGCACTTCTTTCTGGATCAAAATCTTCCATAAACTTTCCAGGATTTGCAAATGAAAGCATTTTTAATTGTTTACTAACTGCCTGAAAAAGAAAACAATAAGTGTAAAAAAAAATCATTTGTTGAAATGTGCAATTTTTTTTTTGTAATGGAGATTAAACATTAAAAAAATTAATTTAACCGCACATTTGCAAAACAATATTTTTCCTTTTAAAATAGTTAAAGTAATACAAATATATTTCGTAGAGACGAAATACCAAAATTAAAATAATTTTTTGTGTGATAAAAATTAAGAAAAAGGCCCCAGTTTTAGGGAATGCGTCTGAGCAACAGATTGATCATTTTAAAATGGTTCTGACTGTTGTAAAGGTTTCAATATGCGGTCATAATGAAGACAACATTCCTCTAATCCGAGAAAATAATTCTATAGAATTTTTCCCAAGATGTTGCAGGCTAAAGGTTAAACTGTTTATAGGCATAAAACATTATAAGCAGTAATCAAATGTTAATAAAAAGATAATTACTGCAATTTAGTTTTCAATAAACTGAATTTGTAAAAAAATGTAACTCAACTAGAAAATATAGCAAGTGAAAGGATATATTTTCCATCATTATTAAATAACTTTATTTGAAATTTTTTTTCAAAATAACTTGGTTAATCTAAAGTGAAATTTCTTCAATTTTCTTTTCTGCCAAACTTTAACAAAAAGAAAAAAAAATGGAGGAGATTCTTGACGCCAAAAAATACAGTAAACTTCTGCTTAGTTTCAAATCTGAATTCAATAGAAATTAACCAAATGTTGCTTTGTTGTTTTAAAATTGTTAACAAAAAAGAGCAGTCTGAAAAAGATTCAAAATTGTAAAATTGTTAAATTTTACTTTTGGAAATTTTTATTTCATTGAAAAAAAAAATTCAATTTGAATTTTTTTTTTTTCAATTATTACTTGATAAAACTTTATTAATTTAGGTAAACATGGAAAATATTTGTTTTTGTATAAATTGAACAAGAACTATAGATGCAAGAATAAAATTGTGCCTCAAACTTTTGCAAGTAGAGATTTCAGTTCATAAGAGCAGAAAGGAGATGGCTGCTAAAATCTTTTACTTATGAAAATGAAAAAGCATCCAAAAACCTCAGTAAAAAAAATTCTATGTTTTGATTGAAACTATTTCAATTTATTTAAATAAAATATGAATAAATAAAAGCTTCATGCATTTCCTGTTAAATGAAGAAAAAAGTGCACTCTCTCTCTCTCACTCTTGTGAAAGGTTATTTGTGATTAAATGAACAAAAGTGACTTGATACATTGTAGCTTACTTAAAAAGAAGTCAAACAATTTGCAAACCTGCTTGAAATGATTTATTCATTTTGAAATCTTTATGTGGTATCATCATCATTTATCCATCACACCCAATGGTGCATAGGGCAGCAACTTTTTGTTGCTGTAACAAACCGTTTTTTACGGGGCAGGGTTATTAACCCTGCACCCAACCCCCAAACCTGGAGGACCGGTGGACCATTCTTGGTCCTTACGTTTACAACACCTGGTATTCTCAAATGGTCACCCATTTAAGTACTGACCAGGCTCGATGTTGCTTAACTTCGGTGATTGGACGGGAACCGGTGCATTCAATACGATGTAGCTGTAGACATGTTAAATGATAACATTAAATTATTATACACGTTGCAAAGGGAAGATCAAAAAAATTCATTTTCTGAATGAAAAAAAACGAGTTATGTTTTTCTTGGTTTGTTCACAGATTTACTTTCTTGTATTTTTACAGTTAGATGCTTCCATAGAAAAATCTGACACTGTAAGTGTACTTTATATCTGGTTGTTTTACATTTTGATTTTGAAATAACATTTCTCAGTTTAAAGATTAGAAGGTTAACATTTTTCAGACTAATTTTAAAATCTTAATTGAACTAAGTATGATCAAGTTTCCTTTGCTTTCCATCTGAACTGTGAATGTTTGGGCATAATAATGAATTATTGAACATATTTTCAAACTATTATCTTTTTTGTTGTTTTTAACAAAACATTTCAGCTGCTAAGAAGATGCAAGTGTTAACTGTGCAAAAAATGGAAAAGACAAGCAGGGTTCAAATCCCAGCTGGAATAGTTGGTCTTCACTTTGCACTGACCTCCACCTAAGCTGAGATTAAAATAACAGTGTAGACTGGGCTCCCCAGCTTTAACTGGCATCCAGCCTAGGAGAAGAACAACAATGAATTAAAAAAACATGAGTGTATAGTGGGGTATCTTATCTATTCTTTTTCTAGTTGTAGTGGGATTCCGTTCTAGTGAAGGGTAATTGTATACCGTTGCAGGTTAACAGAATTTGGCCTTGTGGTAGATAGCCCACTATAAGTCATAAAATGATTACAAATCAAGAAAAGCAAATTGAATTGAAAATAACATTTTTATATATACACATATCAATTAATGTTTTTACAATTAAAGTAATACTTGAATATAGATCCAACGGAGGTTAAAATATTCATGGCAAATAAAATGCTGAAAGAGATTTAAGGCTTAGGAATGTGTGGAACATGTAAATGAGAAATGTCTTTGATGTAGTCACTCCTTAGGTCAGTAAGTAATTTTGAGACAGGGGAGAAGGAAAGAGGTAAGCATAGTAGCCGCTTGACTTAAGTCAAAGGGATATTGATTACACTCTTCTCCTGAGGTCTGCCTGCTGGGGTCTGTCTGTATCTTCTTTTTGGATCAAAGCAGCTCGTTTGGGATTTCACACTTGTATTTGATTCTGGGCTTCTCATTGGTTGATAAATAGAATTCACGTAGGCTCGCGAAATGGAAATTTTATTATTTGATTAATTTTTATTTTTCAACCGGAACATCTGCGCGAATCCGGATGCACAACAACGACTTTTGGTCATTTGCCTTTTTGTCGTGAGAGAGCAAACATCTGGTCCATCGCTTTTGCTCGGTATCACCACAAATGAAGCAATACTTTCCCTTCGTTACGCAAGAAAATTACAGAAGGTAAGGAGTGAGGCTTGTCTGCTCAGTCAGTCAGTTAAGTGCCATAAGTGATACAGGCTTGGGCGATCATGCCTCTTTCAAGACATGACTAACTGGGCAGAAGGTTATCCCGCAGTAGGTTGCCATTGCTTTCTGCAGTAGACTGGTTGCCGACCAAGGCTACAGAACCGAATCTGTTCTATTATTTAACCCATAACTGGAAAGAAGAGACGGATTAATACCTTTCCCAAGAGTATTTGTGCGTAAGTGAATGCAATGAATTCAGCTAGAATCTGAACTCAGCTTCCCAATTTCTCGTTCTGATCCGATATCCAATGCACCACAACGCACATCCAAAATAGACGCTTACAGCACCTGGTATTCCCAAGTGGTCACCCATCTAAGTACTGACCAGGCTCGATGTTGCTTAACTTTGGTGATAGACGAAAATCGGTGTATTCAACATGATATGGCCACAAGCAGCTCACCCTTGTCTACTCACCCATGTAAAAACTAACTTGATAAAATATGATAAGCAGAAAAGTTGAAGGACTAATAATTTCCAGAATTCAGCAGGTGCATAGGCACATCAGAACTGCAAACGTTACACCCTAATTACTCAAAAAGTCCTTGAAATGCTTGCACGCGAATGCTGTATCATTGTCAATCAATATCTCAAGTGGTAGACCACATTCAGAAAAACTTGACTCCAACTGGCAAACTACACTGAGAGAATCTTGTCAACATAGTGGTTGCCATATCGTGAACCGAGAGGGTTTGTAATTGATGAGTGTCAGAAAATGCCTACTACCATAGTGGGTGATGCCCATAGTCAACCTGCTCCTGCTGTCCCTCATGTCCAGGTTCCCTTTTTTGCTAATGCACTGGTGCCAAGTAAATGGATTGGCAAGCCTCACATTCCTTAACAACTGAGTTTATAACTTCTGACAATACTGTCTACTAACCTGACAAAGTACAGGGTTCTTTCTATGCCTGGAAATCCTGTCTGTTGGTGGATTTTAGCCACTTGATTTGCATCCAACTTGGTTTTCATAGTGACACATACCAACTGTACTGGCTTCTTTCCCTCTTTGTGTAGTTTTAACTACCTCTGTGGCTCTCTGGTAAGATGGTTTGCCAGATTCAGATTGGACTTGACTAGTGTTATATCTACCATAAAGTGTGTTCAGCCGTCTCCACACTAGCATTTCACCAGACGCCTTTATATTTATTTGTACATTACCAGTTAGGGTGCTTGAAAGCCACAGATGGACACATGCTGAATCGGTATAGAGATGTAATTTTGACACCTGCTATCGATGAGCCAACTTGACACCATTTATCATTGCATCTAGCTCTGCCAAATTGATGTGCTTAGCATCTCCAACCTGAACACAGCCAAGAAGCATCCTCGATGACATTTCCATTTGTCTAGTACCACTCCTGAGGCTACAGAACTTGCATCTATCCACACGTTCATTTTGTGGCCATTCACATGCCAGTCTCCTCCTACAAGATCTGCCTCACATATTCTGGCTATTATATTAGTTAGCATGCAATTAAGAGAGGCATTCTCAACTTCTTCATCCAATCCTATGGTTAGGGCACTTGCTTGTCACTTCACAGATGCAGGGGACATTCGCAGCCAGCCACCAATGGGAAAGGGGCCTACAAGTTTCTCACATAAGGAGAACATGTGTCAGCGAGTAATCTTCGTAGGGATATCTGGGATTTCTCCACCTCACCGCCATTAGAGAGTGCCATTATCACTCCAAACCTGCAAACACAACACCTGAGTTCTGTCTTCTAATCTTTCCAGCTCTTTGCATACTAGTCCATAATTGAACAGGTGCTCTCTCACATGTATGAAAGGAACCAAACTCTTGTTGACATGTCATCAATATATGTCGATGTGGCATTCATAATGGCTTCATCTTGAGATAGTACTGCTTGAATTACAGCTTTCATTATGAGAGGTGCCACATTTAAACCGAAACCCAATCAGGGGAAGCAGCATATTGGACCCTTCAATATTACAGTTTGATAGGACCACAACACTTTGTCCACATGTATCTGTAGATATGCCCTTTGAAAGTCCAATAAGAATATGTTAGCCCCCAATTGTCACCATTTTCACAACTTTTGGGCACACACCACTGAGTTAGTGGTATAGGGTTCCATTAAGCAATTTAACTCTCAGAAATCTATTACTGAACAGACTTTCTGCTTGGTCCCTTGTATAACAGCCATTAATGAGATCAGACACTTAGGTGGGTCAAGTTAGGGCCTTACCACTGGCTATTAAGACTTCCATCTTCCTTAGTTGCCAATGGCAGCATGCATATTTGCTCACCAGCATCCGCAAGCAACCAGAGTCAACCAGATCCATAGACTTCTTTCCATCTACGGCCACCTCAACAATAGGCAGTGCCATGTTCTTTATTTACTTAAGGAGAAGACTGTTTCCCTGACACTCTGATAAGATGTGCCTGATCCTGTTACACTGAAAATAAGGGATCTCACAGCGGGATCTTCGTGGCTGGGTGACCATCCTCTCCAAGTAGCCTTGCTTGCAATCCTTTGCCAGGTGGCTGGAACTGAAACACTTAAACAATGCTGCCCATCCATATTATATTGGTTGGTTGGTTGTTTTTGTTTTATGACATATCAACCTCAGTGGGTAATTTATTGCCAACTAAATTTGATTTATTTATTGCTGTTAATACCTTTTTCTTTCAACAATCTGTTGTTGTTTTATATAAGTTTTTGTGTCTAGTAATACTTTTTTCTTTTCGAGTATCAAGATTCATTGGGATTTGTTTTTAGGGGCAGAGTCCCCAAGTCCTACCCTGTTATTTAACCCATAACAAGAGGGAAGGGACAGATCAATACCTTTCACAAGGGTACCAGTGCTTAAGTGAATGCAGGGTATTCAACTGGAATTCAAACTCGGCTCACCGATTTCTCTTTCCAAGCCGATATCCACTGCACCACAACGCACATCCGTCACTAAACGCTTACAGCACCTGGTATTCCAAACGGTCACCCATCTAAGTACTAACCAGGCTCAATGCCATATTATGTATTTGTTGAGTAAATGCAGCGACCATCTCATTGAGCTCCTTGTTATTGGTCATAACAGCCCAAGTCAAAATCTGGTCCAAAGCCATGGTGTCTTTTTTGAATAATGTCCAGAGAAGTTGCTTGATGTGTTGAGGCAATCCAAAAACAAATGTGCAAGTCATTCATTGCTCGGGCAATTGCCCCCCCCCCCCAAAAAAAAACAGAAACACTAACCATTTTTAACTCTGCTAGAAATTTGTCAACAGTTTTTCCTGGACAAAAGCTTTGTGACACAAATTGATCAAAAGCAGTGAATGAATCCACTGCATATGCAGTTATAAGAGCTTACCTAATCCACTCTGCATCTGACCTCTTCTCCTTAGCTATCAATATACAATAAAAGCAAGTGCAGTGACAGTATCTGCTCAATTTTCTTCATCCTGCAGAGTTCAAAAATCAATTCCATGCTTTCAATCCATTCTACAATTGGTTGATCGGTAGCAGCCCCACTAAATTCCAGTATTAACCGAATACCAAAACCTTTGTCCACAATGATTGGGATGAACGCCAAAATAGCTTGTTTTACTACCTACAAAAACGTAAATGAACTTGCGTTTCTCAAACATCGCTTGTACAACACCAAATCCTTTTTCAAATCTGCCGTTCTTGAGTTCCTGCACACGTCACTAACATAAAACTTTTCTTTTTCTTTTCTTCCTTTCCCACAGCTTCAGCTTTCTTTTATCATATCAACACCACAACCAATTGACCAACTAACGTTCTTCTCTTTTGTCCTTAGTTACCCAGGCAAATGGCATCTTTCAGTCTGACCAATCAGCACAGAACTTGCTATTGGTTGAACCATGCTAAGCTGTACAAAAACCAATACTGCAGAATATACAATTTTGGACTAATCCAATGTGAGGAAAGGAAATTCACGTGTTTTCAAGAAACAAAATGCTGCTACTAGGTGTCATGCACTGAGGTAAGGGACTTATTTTTCTTTGCACCAAATGCAAGCCACCCTGACTTGCTTGCTTCAACGTAATTGCTCACCACTGCTCCACAAGCCCCCAACCCAACCACATGTGGTGCAAAGATTTTCCTGCAGTTGGTTGCCATAGAATGGTTACCAATGAAGGCTGTAGAACCCATAGTGGAGCAGGGACAGATGGAGTCATACTTTTCCCAAAGTTATTAACACATAAGTTTCTACAAATACTTTCACAGCTTCTGCTTCGATGAACTTAGCTCACTGATGCCCCCTATACATGAATTTACTCAAGCCACAAGATTAGCAACTCGGTCCCACCCTTTTACTGTGAAACCAATAAATTGTAAACGCAAATTCTACTCCAGCAGCTTCTTTTCTCGCACTTCCCACCAGTGGAATTCCCTTCCATTTACTTGCTTTCCAAGAATTTAAATGTAAAGTCAGTCAATAGTCATATCCTATCTCACTAACCCGCATCCTCTCTCTCATGCTCCTTTCTCCATCCATTCCACTCTCATCAGTATTTTCATCTTTCTCTTACCCACTTCCTGACATGCCCTATAACCTGTCACTCTTTCTCATAACTTTCCTCCTATGTAACCCCCTGCAAAACAGTGGCAGTAAAATGCCTTGCTTGGGGCGATATAATTATAAAAAAATGAATGTAATGAATTCAACTGGAACTTGGCTCTCAGATTCCTCAATCAGAGCCACTATACATTGTGCAACCGAGTTACTTTATATGGAAAAATATGATATTCACCAACCAAACAGTTAGTTCTACTATCAGTTGGAATTTAGAAAAATCTTTCTCTTAAGACAATTTTTCAGGGAAATAGGTTTTACAAGTCCATTAGCTGTTATTGCTCTTTCCATTATTAATGACAGTTTTCTTCTTAACTTTTTGTTTTAGGTAGTGTGAATAAACATCAACATATTTATTATGTCTTTATTTTCTTAAAGCTTCAAAAACAGACATTTCAAAAGTACATATAAATATGTACAAAAATATAAAATGGATAAATCACCCCAAATGTGCAGCTTTGCTATTTTTATACAAAGCCACAGTTTCGCAACCTGTGCTAAAATCCAACCACTAAGATATTCTGCATCCCACCTCTGTCAGCTTAATTCAGTTATTTATAATTACAAATGTCAGTGTGATGCTGAATATGTTGGCATAACTAATCAAAAGTTGGAAACAAGAATTTTTCAGCACATTCCAGCTGAGCAGTGTAAAAAAATCAACATATACTTGTGAATAGATCTGGTTGTGCTATTCCAGAACATGTATTAAATAATCCAATTTGTGCTTCACCTTTCATCAAGGATATTGTCACCATAATCAGCCAAGTGCATTCAGACTGCCATATGAGAATTCTTGTGACTATTTATGTTAAGTCTAATCAGCCATCCCTTTACCTGTTTTAGAAATGGCTGCTACATATAATTTGTTTGCTATTTATACTACTGATTCCCTGATAGTATTTTTGTTTTCAAGTCCTTGTGAACATATTTTTGTCTTTGATTGGCTCTGAAAGGTAGACATTAACTTGCCAGGAAGTGACCCACAATGTTGATTTCATGACTTTCCTCTGCAACACATATGGAATGAGACATGTACAATCCAATTATGAAACTGCAATCAATTGCTGCTAACTTTGTCATAATTGTGAGTGGTGCCTTTTGTAGCATGTCAGTCTTGTGTGGCTTTTTTATCTGCTGGTTCTACTGTGGGGGTCTTTGGGGTTGGTCGTGCTTAGGCTGAAGACCCATCTTCAAACCACACAAGCCTCTCCACCAGAATAAAAAAATGACTATCATTTGTTTATGTACATGGTGATGCAAAAGCATGGACCCATAGACAATTTACTATAGAATTTTTTTTCTCATTTTTAACATAATTTTGATCATTTAAGTATCATATCTAACCAAGAACATTACAAGCACTAAAAGATAACATCACACAAGAACTTAAAATTATAAGAGGGAATTACACTATTCTCAGAAATGTACAAAGATCCTGTGTCTCCCAAATAAGAAAGTGTTTGGAAGAAGATGGAAATCAGTTCAAACACTTATTGCAAATTGTTATATAGTTAATTTTCATAAATAAATCAATTGTTATATGTAAACTGTAAATTGTTACATAATAAATTGCCTTTGGGTTCAGACTTTTGCACCACCCTATATATATGAGTTTGAATTCCAGCTGAATGTTGCATTCATTTATACACAAATACCCTGGGAAAGGTATTAATCTGTTTCTCTCCTCCAGCTATGGGTTAAACATAAGGACAGATTGGGTTCTATAGCCTTAGTTGGCAACCAGTTTACTGCAGAATGAAATGCCAAAATAATGTGGGAAAATCTTTTGCCCAGTCATTCATGTCTGGTAAGAGACATGATCGCCCAAGCACATATGGCACTTGACTGAGATATGTATGTATATATATATATATCTGATTAAAAATAAATTGCAAACATGTTTGCTTATTTTTAATAAAATCCGTTCATAATCATGGATAATCTTCAGCGTTTTACAATCAAAAGATGTCAGAAATTAGCTGTAACGTTGACATGTTATTTTCATTCATTTCTCAAGGTTCCCAAGTACTTTCAACCTCTTTCCGAGAACATCTTCAAGGGTGTGAGTTATGGCAACAAATGTAACCGGAAAACTGTGTTGCTATTTTTTCTGCTTCATAATAACTGTTGAATAATAATAATTTTTCATCGAGATTTCCAAATATTGTCACAAGAAGTGTTTTTGTTAATCAATGCCAGTATTCAAGTTCTGCTGACAAAATACGGTAGTTTTATCGTTCAGCAACAGCTGCTTTACATGGTTGCAAGAGAACAAATTCATTGCACTCTAAAAGATTTCATAGGCACCTCGGTAGTGTATCAGTTGTAAAACAATTCATTTGTTTATTTAGGCTACTCACTGCAGTGCAGAATAACGAGTTTGTGCCACAAGTTTGGAACTCAACTTCGTAAATTAATTAATTTAAAAATTAAGAGCGGTGAAACTTTGAAAATGTATGCATTTAATTTCTTAATGATTTATTCCATATTTATTTCCACTTATAGTTTTAAAATTGTTTAGCTTTTAGGTTTAAAAAACAGTACAAGAATTTATTTTAATTAATTTGTTCTCAAATTTACGATTGCTCGCTTTCTACATGGTCATTTTTTTGTTTATTATTATTTATTTCTTTTAATAAATAAATAAAAAAACAACTGGAAAGCAGAAAAATCGCAAAAATATATTGTAAATGAAGTCTTACTGAACGTAAAACTATTTCGTCAATGAAAAGAATACCTAAAGATAAAAAAAGAAACTAAAATGTTTTAAAAACAATTAAGAAGCTTAGAAAATGCTTACTGAATCGGAAAAATTTCGACCCAAGAATCTCGTATACCAATTTGCAGTTCCTGAAAAGTCCAATATTTTCTTTTGCCTAGCAATCTGGCGAGCTCTGTCAGTGATCATTTCTCGGGTGAGTTCATCTAATTTGTTGTCTGCATGGAAACCGTTTATCCACGCTGCCAATTCTTTGTCCATTTCCCGAACTTTTGTCAATTGGCGAGACCCACGTTTCCCTCTACTACTGCTACTACCGTCTAGTAAGAACGACTCGGTTAGGTTTGTTCCATCGACATAGTATGGAGCATCGTTTCTACTTTCGTCTACTGCTTTATTATTAGTGCCATTGCTTGTTGAGTCGGGATTACTTTCTTCATTTGTGTTGTTGGTTTGGTCGCCGGGGCTTTTGGAACGAGCTGGAACTGGAGAGGTAGATGATGATGTGGAAGCCATTCTTTCAAGTTTCGGGGGTACTTCAATAATATCAATAGTTTCCATAGGGCTTGGTCGATCCGAAGACGACGACTCATCATCCACTATTGTCGGCGCAGTCGTTTCTTCGGGCATTTTAGGGGAAGGAGTTTTCTTTCGGGCAGCGGTGCTTTTCCGCGCCGTCGACTTGGATTTTGAAGGATTAATGGTGAGGCTGTAGTCGAACTTAGAAAAGATTTAGCCTATCGGGAAGCAACCCGAAAATTAAAAAACCTACACTTGGTCAAGTACTTTACATTGAATAAGAAACACACGATACACAACTGAGTCCTTTGTGCCGGCCACGCTTTCACTTGGCCGCACGTTTGACGGGTGACAAGAAAAAGGCACGCCGAAGTTGTGTCATATTCACCGGTAGAGGGCGTGACTGGTTGTTTATTTTCATTCAATATTTCACTTGTTGGCGTAAATAATTCTTATAAATTAATCTCTTGAAAATATACTTTGAAAAATTACTTAAATAAAATTTTATAAATTTATGTTTATGAGATATTTAGTGAATTGTTTATCTTTCTTTTAAAATTCATATTGCTGCATAACCAATTAATTTGTTATTGTTTCTTGAAGTGAAGCTCTTGAACATCGCAGAAACAAAAAATCGATTTACAAAAATTCCATTCGAAATTTTTTCTTTTTAGTCTGAATTCTTGCTGTTTGATTTAAACCTTCGAAAAATAAGAGTTTGATGATTACTAAAAAAAGAAAAGAAAATTGGGTAATAGATCAGTTACTTTACTTCATCTCAGAAAATCTCGAAACAAAAATTTAAATTTATTTTAAAAAACGAAAACAAATAAAAAAAAACTAGTCTAAATCCATTTAAATTAATTTGAAATGTAAATAAATTTAATTTTTCATCACGTATAATTAGCTTATTAGATTTTTTAATGATTTTTCTAAATCCTGTCTTTATGTGAAAGTTTAATTAATTCAATATTTCAAAAATAAAATTACTACTAATTGCTGTGTTTATTGATTCTAAGATGGCTGATGTCTAATTTTTTGAGTTTTTTTTTACGATTGTGAGTTAAGTTATTATTGCCGTGAGAAAAGAAAGACGAAATTTCTTGAGTTATAAAATAAATTCAGGCCTCCAGTAACAAACCACACCAACCTAAGATTGTTTTTTGATCTGATTTCTAATTGCATGAGCAAACCACGAACCAAACCTACTTTAACTTCTTTGTTTTTAAAATATAGTCGAAAGTCACTGACAATAGCATTTTTATGATTGTGACGAATATAAAATTTTTAAAATTATTTATTTACAGTATTTATACCATATTCTTAGTTTCAAACCCTTTTCCAATTATGCATAAAAAAAAATTTAAACTAATTTGTCAGAATTTCTTTAGGAGAACCATTCTCGTAATTAAAAAAAATAGCTGAAATAAATTTCATTTTAATGATCAGTCAGTCCATAGCCAGTGCCTATCGCATTTTCCTTTATCTTCAGGACCATTATAAATTTTTTTTTTTTTTTTTTTTGTAAGTTAAATAAAAAGTGCGAGTAAATAGTCACTTCTGAGTTTCTCTTTACTTTTATTGGGAGAAGTTTATTTTTTTTAAAAAAGCCAGACGGTTTATGAAAAAAAATTGCGTTTAAAAGTTGTTTTATTTACAATTGGTTCTTAAAAAGACCACCGGAAAAATAGCTGTCATGGTATGTAGACTATTGGCGAGACATTATTTTTTTTCAAAATCAGATAAAATTAACCTCGTATTTATAGTCACTTAGTCCAATAAAAAAGGTGGCTTTCAGCATCATAAATTTAAATTTGAGTTCCATTTGATCCACCCCTGAAGATATTTACAACTTAGCAAAAGAAACAAAGCCCGGCTGTAGCAGAAAATAAACAGCAAGGGAGTAATTATGTCACAAAAATGGGATGCGGCTTCCTCATGTGAAAGAAACCAGTAGGGTATAGGAGAGAAAGGTTTTGGCATTCTTAAAAACGATGCCGACATTGAATATATCTTTTTTGTATTCTTCTTCACAGGAATTAACTTTTGTCAGGATATGGAGTAAACATTTTTCCTCATTTTAGATGGGAAATGGCCCAGTCCTGAGGACTCCAACCTTGCAATTTATGCCAGCATGACAATGGTCATGAGGACTGGACAAAGTTTTTGTCCTTTGCCCATATGTATGCATATATGCACCGTGCTCACCACATAAAAAGCTGACCTTGTATTTTGACCTTTTCAAAATAATAGCAATAAAAAATCATTTCCATTTCTAAATTAAAACATTGAATTTTTGTAAAATGAAAATTAGCAGGTGTACAAAAGTTTCAGACATATTTTTATATTGTACTAGCAGTATAGCCCTGCATTGCTCGGGTATAATGAAAGCTTTAAAACTAATCCATTGTCCTGGAGCTCAGACTCTTTGGACATTGGCACGAAAGACTAAAAAGCAATAGTTGTTTCCAGTTAAAGCAAAATCGTAGATTGAAAGAAAAATGAATGGATGTAAGTCAAATTTTGATTTCCTGGTTTTGATATCAAATAGGTTTTTTTCGTCATAAACTGAATTTTGAAGGCTAAATAAGTCCTCTGAGTAAATGGTATCATGGCTGAGACTAAGAACTACAATTATACCTACTTGGGTTTTGCTTCAGGTTTGGCTCTAAAATAAAAGAGCTGAAAAAAATACAGACATACAGGCAGATAAACAGATACACGTACAAACATCTTGCCTTTTATATATATATATATATATATATATATATATATAAAATCGATTTTCTGCACTATTGTAAGAACTAAAACCTTGAAACTTCTGAATATCGTTTCTTATGTCTTTGTCTATGAGTGTATCAAATTTGATTAAAATCGGATCAGTTCTTCTATAACCCGATTTTTTCGATTATCGATATTTATCAGGGGTACCTTGACACAAAACCTAGCTAAGAACACTCACAGACGCTTATAGTACAACTGTGTAAATTTTCAAAAAAAATCTGTTCAGCTGTTTCGGAGTCTATAGGTAACAGACACACACACAAAGTTCCATTTATTATATATATATATAAGTTTAGATTGCTAAATCTTTACTTCTTACTTTAATGTATTTTCTTGAATCCAATCTAATAAAATAAATTTTTTTGGTTTATTTCTTTACTTTCAATATTATAGAAAAAAAAAGAGTAATGACAGTAGCAGCACACACAACACTGAAGATAGAAATGGAGAATTATAACAAGTTTACATTATTTACCCTATTCAGACTATTGTCCTCATCTTTATGGCCATGTTTACGACATTTCAACCGCTGTACGCTTCTGCCTTCGTCAGGTGTTGAGAATTTTGAACCGAACCCTTTATTTTGATCACACTTCCGAATGCCACCTAGTTATCTCCCACTAACTCAACTTTTCAAGTTATTTGTTCAAGTTATTTTGATCACTGGATGATATTGTTCTCGTTCCATGAGCCATGCCACTTCTGGATTTCTTAGTTATCTCCCTTTAACTCCACTCTCTAAGTTATTTGGTCACCACTGCTGTAGCCAGGTATTGAACTCACAATTCTTTGGGTCAAGTCACTGGAATTATTCAAGGGCCAGAATAAACTTGTTATATGTCCATTCATGAATATAAACAAAGAGACTGTCCAAAAGAGATGCAGGAGATTCCAAAGTCATTCAGAGACTGTGGTGGAAGCCAATAGCGATTTTATTGAATAAATTTACTCTTTAGCTATTTTTGTGTAATTTTGGTAAATATTTCTGTTAAAATGAGATGTCAGTATTATTTTTTATATTTACCTAGTTTAGACAATTCATTCATTACAGTGTGTGTGTGTGTGTGTGTGTGTGTGTGTGTGTGTGTGTGTGTGTGCGCATAATCCTATAACACAATTTTCAAATAATTTGTCCTTGTTTAGACTGATCGTCATTTGTGGCCGAGAGGTCTAAGAAGTGCCATATATATATATGACCTCCATATATTGGAGATTAGCTGCAAATATTCAATAAGCAGTCCCGGACCAACTAGCAGGCTACTCTGAGGTTGTGTGTGGGGTTTGCCCTGGTCAGGTGTACTTCCTTGAAATGCATACAGATATCCGTTGTAAAAGGTAGTCTCAGGCAAGTGTTTAGTGCCTTATAACCAAACTGACTCAAAACCTCGGTTGAGTGGGGTCTGTTGACCTTGGTTGGTGACTCACAGTGTTGATCATGAATAAATAGCGTTTGGACACTAGTAGAGATGACAACTCTGCGGATTTAGTGGAGTAAACCTCAATAAACTATCCTGCTATTTCCTTGGGTAGCAGTAGTTTAGCAGTAGTTTATGTGGCGCCCAACGTAAGAGTGGTAGTGGTTCAGAGAACAGCGTGGTTGTGCAGATGACCATCTACTTGACAACGGACAAGCACATCGCTCCAGTTAGTGGCGAAGTATGACGAGATGGTGACTCGACAAATACCCGTCCCCTTTGGAGGGGTTGGCATTAGGAAGGGCATCCAGCCGTGAAAATTTGCTTCAATTTCATGTCATGTCAAATCCAGTTATGGTTAGTAATAATGGGGCCGGAACTAATAGTGAAGGTGTCGTTCATGGTTGGGTGGGTCACTCTGTTGTGGGTTCCATCAGACTGTTAATGAACATCAGACCTGGACGGCATGGCAGAACTTCCAATCCTCTGACACGGGAAAAAAGGGAAGTAAAACCGGACAGAAGAAGAAGATATAAGTTTAATATTGATTGGAATCCAACAAGATAATAGAATAAATGAAGAACAAAATAGGAAATATCTCAATGTAACAAAAATATTCCACGTATATACATTTAAAAATAATCATCTATTGCTTTAATACATTACACATATCTAACCATTAAGAATCAGCCCCAAACAACATTCCGGTACTGTCACTTTATGAAGAAGCTTTAATAAAAGCGAAACATGTTTGAGATACATTTCCTACCTTTTACTTTATTCTATCAATATAACAAGATTTGGGCAGCAACCTTTCTTTTATATATGTTTTCTTGAAAACATTGACAATGAAGATTTTATTAATTTTTAATTTTTCCAGTATTCTTTCATGTTTCTTTTTTTTAAATTTAAATTATTTAATAGTGGAAATATAGCATTGAAAGTCTTTTAAAATAGAAAGATGCTCAGGTGATTTCCACTCTCACATGGCACATGAGGACTTTGAAAGAATGCTCCTTTTCAAAAACACAAAATAAATTGTTACAGTCAAAACTAAAAAAAACATCAGAAACATAGCGCCCAATAAAGTGGCTGAAAGTGCTTGGAAAAATAATAATTGCAGAACATTTTTATATTCCTTATCTCTAGCAAAAAGGAAACATGTAAGAATACTGAAAAAATTAAATAAAAAATTAATAGAAATAAACATGTGAATACATATTGCATTTTATTTGACTGAATGAAATAAAATGGTTCCAGGAAATTTAATTGCCGATACAAACTGCAAAGAGGAATGATCATTTTGTTTACTTCTTTACGAGAACATACAAAAGGGACAATCAACAAGTTTATCTTCATAGCCACCAAAACCGTGACATCAGCAGCTGATGAAGACAGGGTATTGCATGTGCTAACATACGTTGTATGTTTAAAAAAAAAAGTATTGTCTTAGATACTCAAGCAGAGAAACAGATTTTGAATTTTATTTTTTAAGAAAGAATTAAGAATGTTTAAGTGATTGATGGTATATTAAAACATAAAAATAAAATCAATTTGAAGTTAACAGGATCTATTTCATAAATCTTCTACAAAGAATTTGTCATTCTGCTCAACACAAGGTTCATGTTGAATAATAATTTTGTTAAATTCTTCCCAGACTGCATCATTGTTAAAACAAACTGTCCCTCCTGCACGATACATCTGATGTTCCTGAAGAAGAGAAAAAAAAAAAAAAAAGATAAAATTGCATTTATAAAAAAATAGGATTCTAAAAATTGACTTCATGATAAATCAAATATTTATATAATTTTGCATTTGTTTCAAGTAACATTCACCTACAGAAGGATATTGAGAATCCCATGAACTGAGCAATAAGGAAGTTTGAAGAAAAATGGAAACAAAGGATATTTAGTTAGAATCAGAGACAACTGAAATTTTGGCAGAGCAGAGAGATAATAAAAAGACAAATCTTACTAAGAGCTACAAAGGTTAGGAAGTTGTGGAAAGCCATGATCGCCCACATCCTGAAGGGACATGGTAGGTAGTAAAAGAAAATATTCATCGGTTAGTTCAGGTCATATCTATTCTATTTGTGGGATTTTTATTTATTTTATTTTTTTTTTTACATCAATAAAACCTAAAAATATCAAGAAATTTTAAAAAATAAAATTTGACTGAATGGTCAAGTGAGAATATAATCAGTCATGCTATAAAAACAGACATTAAAAAATGAATGGGGAATATAAAAATATCCGTTTTTATAGCATTACTGAAATTCTCTATCCTCGAAAAGATTTGAAAATATAATAATGAACACAAAATACACACTATTTTATTTTTAATAAGCAAAAAAACAATATTTGTTTTTAAAGAAAAGCAAATGAATAATGTTATTACATCATTATTATTATTAATATTATTCTTTGTGTGTCGTATCCTTTCAGGACAGATAATCATGAACCTCCACTTATGCCTATCTCTTGTCACTCTTAACACTTTTCCTCTTGGTATCTCTCCCAAGCCTTACTCAAGCCCATTATAGTATGTCTTGCAATGCTTTTCCTGTGTCTTTTTCCCCCTCTATCCATCCTGTGAGTATTAGATTTTCCAAGCCCTCCTTCCTCATGTGTTTCAGAAACTTCAGCTGTTTTTTCCTGCTAAGTATAAGTTTCCTTTTTGTTTCAATCCTCTCCAAAATCTTGTCATTGTTCACATGTTCAGTCCATGGTATACTCAACATCCTTCTGTAGAACCACATTTCTGTTACTTTGAATCTCTCCATCTTTGAGGAGATGGTCCAGCATTCACTGCCATATAGGAGGACAGATATCACATAACAGTCCGGTACTCTTGTCTTTGTTTCAAACCAAATTTTCCTGTCTCTCAATATTCTTCTTAGCTTCTGAAATGCATTTTTGGCCATGCCAATGCTCCTTTGAATTTGTGTCACACTTTCTATCCACTGTCAGAAGACTTCCCAGGTATTTAAATTCCTGCACCTGCTTAATTTTAGTATTTAGTGGTTATGACATTTTTATCACAATACTATGGCTTAATATGATGTATTGTGCCAAACATAACAAAACTCCCTACAACTTAAGGTTATCAAAAGGTTGGAAGAATAAAAGTATTTTGTTTGTATGTTAAATTAGGATTTTATTAACAGAACAGAATAACATCAATTTGTAGAAGTCAAATGTTCAAAGAGAAAATGTAGTACGTAGTGAAGTGAATCCAGAATTCTAGTTGTGGCAAAATGTGTGCATGCAAAAGAGATTAAAAGGTTTGCAATAAAGTCTGTGTTTCTTGCTTTCTTTTTAAGGCCAGCAAGAAAGTGAAGAGGAAAGTAAAGCAATAAAGGAAAATTGTACTTAGTGATGTTAGTTTTCAGGGGTCAGTTAAGTTGTCTTGTCTTATTGTTGCTGTTGTGATCTTTGTTGATGGTGAGAATGGTGAGGATGAAGAAGAAGAGATAAAATAAAATAGCACGCAAGAAGAAAAGGGAGAATGAATGTGAATCAGGATGTTATGTTCGAGTCAGTGGCTTCAAATTTCTTTTCTCACATCTTGGCAGTGTCTGATCTTGCTCCCATTTGACTGATTCAACTTTCTCTATTTTGAAAGCAAGAGACTTTTTGGCACTGGCTTGTGAATTTCTCTCAAGTTTTATAAATCGCTTCCTTTCATGGATGAGAAAATTAATTTAACATCAAATCACGAAATATGGCTTCATCTTTTTCCTTCAGTATGGGGTCAATCTTTTTTCCTATTGGTCAAAATTAGATTTCACACTGAATTGTGAAATTTGTAAAAAGTAAAGAGTTACTTTTAATTCTGTATTCACTACAAATACACTCTTCATTATCACTGTTATTTTATTATAAACTTAACCACATCTTATTGTTTCTTTTTAGATGAAGCATTTTCACTATTATTAATTTACAAGTGTACCTCTGCCATCAAAATATTTAAGAGGATTATATAATTATAATATATTATAATAGAGAGGAAATATATATATATATATATATATATATTCTTCACTACTCAGCAACATAGTTATTGCAAAGAAATAAAATAATAAGGCACTGTTAAAGAGGAAACATGTGGCAAGAGCTTTAATAACTGGCAGTAAAGTTTAATAACTGATAGTAAAGAGAATGAACTGAGCCAACTCTGCCTTGCTATTGTTTCTCTCTCCATGAGTGTGACAGGAGGGAAATATACACACACACACACACGTTTTTATTATAACAGAAAGGATTACTTGTTTTATTACATCTTATTATTGTTATTTAATGGCTGTGTACTTTCCGGACAAATGTTATAGACCCCACTTACCTGTCGATTGATATCTCCAATGCATACCCATTTCTTATCACTTTGGTAAGTGATGGCCCATTTGGAATGGTCTCTTGTTTCTTTGAAATCAATGTCTGCTCGTTCCACAAGAGGCATTTTTATGTATTTGACATTGAACACCTGCCATCAAAGAAAAAACAAACTTTAGAATTCTTTAGGCATTAAAATGTTTTAAATGAAAAAAATCTGATGCTGTCATTTATTATTACACATATATCTTTATTTCAGATCACCCACTTAAAAAAAAAATTGTTTTTAGATTAGAATAAAAACTTTAAGAAATTCTACATATTCTTAAGTGACCCAAATTTCAGACATGATTTATTTTCATCAACATTAATTTTAAACTAGTATACTTTTATTTTATTTTTGCTATTTTTTATTGCAATACATGAGCCATTTCTCTATTCTGTAGCCATCAGCATGCTTCAAGAGCATAAGGTATGATCAGTATCACTCAAAGCAAGCAAGCAGTGCACTATCCTAACAACAACAGTCTAATGATTTTTTAAATTAAAATTATAAAATTGCACACATCTCCAAAACAAAACACTATTAATCATCTGAGAAAACACTATTAATCATCTGAGAAAACCCTTTCTACCTCCTATCACTATGGCTGATGCTAATCTCCTGGAGAGTGACTTATTGTGCCTTCCTGGGCGTAACATGTGGAACAATTATATTGAATCCATTGCTAGGTCTGCTGCTAAGAAAGTTAATTCACTGTATTGTGATCCAGAATTCATCTTACATCATAAGTCTACCATTCATCTCTGCTTTGAATATTGCTGCCACACATGGTCTGGTGCTCCTGTTATATATTCTTGATAAAATCCAAAGAAGAATCAACAATATTATTGGTCCTGACCTAGCACTTCAGCTTCAATCACTTTTCCACTACCATAATGTAGCTTTCCTATGCTTTTTCTATAAATACTTTCACAGTAATTATTCAGATGAACTCTTCGCTATGGTACCTAGACTTTATGAATTTAGTGCAGTACTAGAGTGGTAACAAGGTCTCATATTATTTTACAGTTGAATTGGCTCAATGTAACCATAAATTCTTTGCTACCATTTTTTTTTCTGGCAATTCTCATCTGTGGAACTCTCTTCTGGCTCCTTGCTTTCCAGCCAACTTTGATCTTCAAAAATTTAAATTCAATGTCAATTGTTATCTTCTTGATTCCTCTTTTTTACTTTTTTTTTTTTGTAATCATTTCACCCCATGCAAGGCAGGAATGCTACTGGTGCACAAGTTAATTAAAATGAGAGAATAAAAAAGGTACAGGAGATGTTGAAGAAAAGATAAGAGGTAGAGGGGAATCAAGTAGATGAAATATGGCAACTGACATTGCATTTAAACTTTTGGAGATTGTAGCTATCAGGGAAGCAAGCAAATAGAAGTCAATTCCACAAATGGAAAGTGCAAGAAAATAAACTGTTAGAAGAGGCAGTTACATTTATTTCGACAGTAAAAGGGTGGGACCTTGATGCCAATCTAGTAGCACGAGTAAATGCATGAAAAGTTGTGGGCACAAAATCTGGGGTCATTTTTCATCAGTATCTCAACTAGTGGACTGCACTCACATAAGACAGATTTCCTGATAATGAAGTAAGATCTCAATACAGAAATTTCCATGTCACAATTTAAATCAAATTAATTTTAAATAAAAAACAACATATATATATTTTTTTTTTTGAAGGTGTGTATATATATATATATATATATATATATTTTTTTTTTTTTTGAGGGTGCAGAACTTGTTAATAGATACGAAAGTGTAAAGCTTAATATGATTAAGCATGTTAAAAACAAAGCAACCGGTTTCACTCCTGCTCTTTAGGCCTCATCAGGAAATTAACTTAGATTAAAATAAATCATGAATTTCTTTTTTCCTCTCCCTTCCCTTCATTCATTCCATGATTTATTTTAATCTTTGTTAATCTCCTGATGAGCAGGAGTGAAACCAGTTGCTTTGTTTATAACATGCCGAATAGTATTCAGCTTTACATTTTCATATATATATATATATATATACACATACATACACACACGTGTGTGTGTGTGTGTGTGTGTGTGTGTGTGTGTGTTGAGTTATGGTAATGTTTGGTACTAAGATTGTTCTCTTTTTAGTAGTTTTATTAATAAAATGTTTTTTGGCAAGCAGGTTTTTTATCATAAAGTGCTTAATATTGTCAGGGTAGAGATAATGCATAAATGGGATTAATTCAGAGAAGTTCGTCACATAATTGAGCAGAGTCGTGCCAACTTTGAAGTTTCGTGAGGGCACCGTTATGATGTCATCACTTGTCATGGCTAAGTTTTCAATCTGCTTTTAAACTTGACAAGAGACAACATCATAACAGTGCCTTCACAAAACTTCGAAGTTGGTATGACCCTGCTCAGTTAAGTGACAAACTTCCCTGCATTAATCCTATATATATATATATATAACTTATTTATAAATAAAACTTTGTGTGTGTGTGTGTGTCCATTACCTATAGACTCTGAAATGGCTGAAACGATTTTCTTGAAAATTTACACAGTTGTACTATAAGTGTCTGTGAGTGTCCTTAGCTAGGTTTTGTGTCGAGGTACTCCCGATGAATATTGAAAATCGATAATCGAAAAAAATTGGATTATAGAAGGAGTGGTCCGATTTTGATCAAATTTGATACACTCATAGACAAAGACATAAGAAATGATATTCAGAAGTTTCAAGGTTGCAGTTCTTATAATAGTGCAGAAAATCGATAATATATATATATATATATATATATATATATATATATATATATAAAAGGCAAGATGTTTGTGTGCATGTCTGTTTATCTGCCTGTATGTCTGTATTTTTTTCAGCCCTTTTATTTTAGTTTTTGCTTCGGGTTTGGCTCTAAGAAGGTATAATTGTAGTTCTTAGTCTCAGCCATGATACCATTTACTCAGAGGACATATTTAGCCTTCAAAATTCAGTTTACAACGAAAAAAACATATTTGATATCGATACCAGGAAATCAAAATTTTGACTTACATCCATTCATTTTTCTTTCATTCTATGGTTTCGCTTTAACTGGAAACAACTGTTGCTTTTTAGTCTTTCATGCCAACTTCCAAAGAGTCTGAGCTCCAGGACCATGGATTAGTTTTAAAGCTTTCATTACACCCGAGCAACACCAGGCTATACTGCTAGTGCGTGTATATATATAAGTGGACATTGAAGTCAACATCCAGAAATGACAGTCTGTTTCATGCTAAATGCAATCATCAGTCTATGTGCATTGTATTTTTGCTTGACATTTTATATACACAGGTCAGTGATGCATTGTGGGTAGTCTATTGTATTATTTTAACAGTTATTTTGGTGGGTTAGGGTTTGTTAATTATTTACTTATTTTATTTGTTTGGATTATTTTACTCATTTTCATTTATTTTTACTATCATTTCTTCATTTTTAAATTTATAAGTAGTGTATTAAAAATTTATTTTCATGTCTGCATTTTGAGTTTTGATTGTTTATTAGTTTGTTTTGGTCTGGGAAGGTAGTTACAGTTATTTTTTCTTACAGGCAAAGTTTACAGTTTTTGGAGGCTGATGTTCTTTTCCTTATTTTCCATGACATTTTTGGTGTGATTTGGTTTTAATCTCTGAGATATGTTTAGAAAGCATAGTGCTGTTTGTGTATTTACTATTTGTGAAGGATGTTTTTGATATTGATATGTTTTGCAAGCAATTGCTATTCAAGGGACATTTTTTCTTTATTCTGCAGTTACATGTGGGTTTAATTTGTTCAGGTGGTTTGTTAATTGTTTTCCCGTTGTACATTTTTATTATTTGGTTCATGTTCTTGGTGCAACTGTAGCTGATCTTTACTGTGTTTTTTAATATCGTGTAGTGAGTGCTTGTTGCAGAGAAATGTTTGTATGAGTTTATATTTTTCCTACATTTGTTTTGACATTTTTGTTGTACGGTGGGTAGAGTACTTCATGCTTTCCAGTTAGCTTTAATCTTCAAAAATTTAAATGCAATGTCAATCACTTTTTACTGTCTTCTTTATTACTCTTCTTTTGTCTTTGCGCCTTAGTAATGTTTCTGATTTTTATTTCTTCTACACCCAATAACCCCTTGTGTTTTAGTGGCTTTAATGTTTTGCTTGGGGTGAACTTGATTAAAAAAAAGAAAGAAAAACAGAACATAGAGAAAGAGGTTAAGAAATTTGAAGAAATATGCAAAATTTTGCAATTCTACTCACTGAATATTTTCCTGTACAGTCAGAAAACAATTTGTGGGCTCCATTTTGCCAAGTTTCTGTCAAAAGGTTACTTCCTAAATCTGGGGCTAACCAATCATGGTAAAGGTCTGAAAATGAGAGAGTATTTGAATTAGATTAAATCAAGATTTTTCACTTTTCAAAAACCAAACACCAAATGACTAAAGTGGTTTTTATAATCACTGACAAAACAATACAAATATTTTCTATCTAATCAAAAGCATTCTTTTTCAAATCCATCACTTGGGCCGCATTTAGTTTTTAAATACAAGACATTCAACCGGTTTTATCAGAAGGGACCTGATCACTGAAATTAAGGCTTCCTCTCAAAATTTAACCCCTTATTATTCATATTAACACTATTAATAAAACTCAACACATGGCAAGGCAGTTATTCAAACATTCACTATTCTTGTGCCAATTCAATATCACAGCCATAAATCAAAGAATGAAACCTCAACTTTACTACAACCCTTAAACTTTTCAAGCCAACTTTAATGGGAACTCCTTTCCATTTACTTACTTCCCTGATAGATACAATCTCTAAACATTAAATGCAACATCAATTGCTGTCTTCTGTCTTCTTGAATCTTATTCATCTTTTATACTTTCATTAATACCCACTGTATCTAGTCTTTTCTCTTGTAACCTCCTGTGCACTAGCTGCGGTTACACCTTGCATGGGGTGAAATGATTTAAAAAAAAAAAAAAAAAGTAAATGACTGTCTGCTATATTCTATATTTAAAAGAGTCAGGTTAGACCAAAAATGGAATACTACTGTCATATCTGGGCTGGAGCTGCCCAGTCTTCAATTTCCAGTTTTGATAGACTTTTAAAGTCGTCTTCATCACCTTGTGGGTGGTGAATTATTTTTCACCCTACGAACACATTCCCACGGTCAAAATATATCAAAACTCACACTACTCTATTGTTATTTCCATGGCAAATATTCTGACCACCTAGAAATCGGGGAGCCGTGTTCTAATTCCATTTGAATTCAGTGCATTCACTTATGAGCCTTTGGGAAAGGTATTAATCCATCTCTTTCCTCCAGTTATGGGTTAAATGACAGGACCGTTTGGGTTCTATAGTCTTGGCTGGCAACCAGTCTACTGCAGAAATTAATGGCACACAATGAAAGCAAACTACAACTCACACCCCTGAAGATGATCTTGAAAGCAGATTGAAAGTACTTGGGAACATCAAGAAATTAATAATAACAACATCTGTAAACATTACAGCTCATTTTTGACATCTTTCAATTATAATATGCGAAAGAGTAAGAATGAATTTTATTAAAAATAAGCAGACAATGTTTGCAATTTATTTAATCCGACATTATATAAACAGAAGGCAATGAAATTTTTATAAAAACAGATTAATATATCTTGAAACATACATTCAAACAGTCAGTGTAAGTTTTGTAAAGATGTCCTAAAAACATTATATATATAACTGACAGTTAGCAATGTAAGTTAATCCACAACAGTGGAAGTGTTAAAGTGTCACACAAGGATATTATTTTTTATAAATTTTAAAAAGAAAGCTATACCTTTTCCAAACTTGCTGAATTTTGCATAGCTCACAAATATATTGCCTGCTTGAGACACAAGAGTCATTTTGTTAAACCAAGGTGGATTTTTAATTATTGGTTCACTACCATGATTAATCACGGTAGCCATATTGGGATTTGAGCCAGCCATCTGTTTCGGAAAATTCTCGTCATAAATTTGTGGGTAATTATATTGCAATTGTTTTCCTAAAAAGAAAAATAATGTAACTTTAATATTTAAGATAGACAGCTACATGTTAAAAGACATCTAAACTGTAAAGAAAAATATGTCTCTTAATTTTTGTTAGGGTTAATATATTTATGCAATTGAAATACCAAATCAAAGACCAATATTCACTTTAAAATGGAAAAATGTATTTGAATTTATTATAGTAGTCATTGAAAAGCAAATCTAAGCATAACAGTGGCAGAGGAAACAATATTATTTAGTTTTGCCTGGCACCCGGTGAAGACAGAATTCAACGCATTAACAATGGCCTATAAATACACTAACCATTACTTTCTGGTAGATGTTTATATTGCTTAAATCATTAAAGCTACCATCACATTTTAGGAATGGTAGGCATTAATTTTACCCATAACTTGGGGGAGAAGAGATAGATTCATACCTTTTCCAAGGGTATTAGTACATAAGTGAATGTAATGAATTTGAATTCCAGTTGGGTTCATTGCATTCACTTATGTGCTAATAGCCTTGAGAAAGGTATGCATCCATCTCTTCTCCCTCAAACTATGAGTAAAATAGCAGGACAGACTGGGTTCTATAGCCTTGGATGGCAACCGGTCTAGGAGAAGGAAAACTCAATTCAAACTAGGCTAGATGGGTTTGGTCTCCTTCAGGCAGTCGTACCCAAAGAAACCCACTTCCACTGTGGCTGCAGTACATGTGGCACCTTTACTTCTCCAATGAGTGAAAGTATAGTTAGATCTGGAGGCATTTATGGGTTATGGGTAAAAGCCTGTAATTATCAATCTTCTTTATAAACCTATAATTATTATTTTAATTAATGCCAGATTTTACAGTGTGCAATCATGGTTTAAGCAGTACATATTCACACACTGATATGAGAGAAAGTGTCTTATATTACTCAAATTTTTATCAATGAACATTTATTACTATGCTTACAGAGGCCATGTGCGAATGTGCATTGCGGGTTTGAATTCCAGTTGAATTCCTTGCATTCCCTTACACACAAATACCCTTGGGAAAGATATTAATTCGTCTAATTCCTCCAGTTATGGGTTAAATAATAGGACAGATTGGGTTCAATAGCCTTGGCCGGCAACCAGTCTACCACAGAAAGAAATGGCAACCTACTGCGGAATAATCTTTTGCACAGTTAGTCATGTCTCTTTCGAGACATGATTGCCCAAGTGTCTATCACGTATAGCACTCAACTGACTGACAGAAGCCATGTTGTTTTTAAATCAATATCTATGAATTAAAAATGTTGTGGATTCTGGCTGAGAAACCATACAAAATAATAACAAAAACACACATAGAGATAGAAAATGTAAGTTATATTGAACAAAAATATACAAACTGGAACATGGGTTAGTCAATTCAGGAATATTAGGAAAACTATTAGTAGAATCAATATATAGTCTTGTAGGGAAAAAGTATGAACCAGGTAATGAATCTATATCCAAACAACTCCAACTTACTATGCACCAACTTACTGACCAACTAAGTGACTGTACAACTCTACAACTACTCTTTACAACTGCTGTTCTCTGTATAGGCAGGATAATATGTACACATCTGGTGAATCCATTCTTGTATCCAAAAAGGGGTGATCCCCAATAAAAAAGATATAATTGGCATCAAATTTGATATTGTCTGTCTTTTACATACTCACCAATGCAAGAGGTTAATAAGTTTTATGGTTAAGGATACATAAAGAAAATTTGAACAGTGTGAATGAAAAATGCAGTACAGAGGTTGCCACTAACCTTCACAAGAAACCTGAATATGGTACAGCCTTTACTGCTACCTTTCATAAGAAGATGCACAAGCAGCAAGTAAGAAACTCCTTTGAAAATGACATCAGTATCTGTAAGTCATTTTTTCAAAATTCAATTTCTGTAGCACATAATGTGCAAAATTTAATGAACTTGTTTATTACATTATTTATATTGTTCAGACTGTTGCCCTCATCTTTGTTGTGATCGGTGGTTCTCAAACTATTTTAGGATTTTTGCATGGCGGTCTCTTTATAATATTTTAGATGGCTCGCGGGCCCTTTTATATTATGAGTACTATAGCCGGTTCCACAAAGTCTGGAGCAAAAATGTTACCAACCGAACTCCTTCTGTTACAGGCCTATTTAATCTAAGGATGCTGGTTATACGTTGGAATCAATGTTACACCTGTAATCAAAGCAGTTCAAATATAATCACACAATTCACCTCACCTCCAGTCAAAGCAACTTGAACGAAATCACACAAACTGTAGAACACAAATACTTTCTTCTTCCTATAAATTGGAGTACCTTTACAACAGCTTTTCCTCTTATTACATAACTAAAATATAAGCAAGGGTCAAAATATAACTAAGGGAGGTAACTTAATAAATAAAAATAATGTATACAAAAGGAAAAAGGAGGTAAATAAGGGAGAGTTGGAGAGGAAAAGATAATCTCCCTTTTCAACAACAACACTGCCATTATGACATGGTAACAATCTCAATTACCCAATAATTTCAACTGAGTGGCCTCTTTGCAGTCCTCTTGAAACCCCTTCTCAGTCCTCTAGGGAACCACGGACCCCAGTTTGAGAATCGCTGGTTGTAATATTCATAACATTCTGGCTGTTGTATGCTCCAACCACCTTCAGGCAATTGCAAATTGATCTTTGTTTTGTTCCTCTCAAGTAGATTGTTCTAGTTCCATATGCCATGCTACTTCCAGATATTTCAGTTATTTCCCTTAGTAACTCAACTCCAAGTTTTTGTTCACCCCTGCTGTTGAACTCACAACACTTTTGGGTCAAGTCAGTGGATTACTTCAAACAAAGTGTTCAGTTCGAAATTCCAGTCACCTGAAGTAGGCCAGAGTGTACAAAGGCTAAAACGTTGTGAATATGACAACAAAGATGAGGACAACAGTCTGAACAATTTATAATACCTCATTTCAAAAATATAAACAGATATTGCTTATCTATAAAAGACAAAAGAAATCTTTAAACTACAACTTATCCTAATTTCTTACTTGTATGCCTTCAGTTATTGTTATTCAGTATCCAATGCGTAATACCAACAGGAGGGATACTTTCTCAAAAAAGAAAAACCGTATTATATAAACTGGCAGATACTATAAGTTGACTGAAATTTAACTGCCCATTGTTCTATCACTGCAGTCAGATTAAAAAAACATTTAAAAAAGTCAACCATTTTTTTACCTCAAGAGAAATAAAGAGAACTTTGCAATTGCTCTGAACATAAAAATGAAGAAGCATCACTCAAAAATGAAAGAGTTTAAAAAGAAATGAAACTTGCCAATATCATTCATTGCTGAATAAGGGAAAGAAATGCAGAGGAAAGATTGGCCATAAGTGTGTCCTGTGTCTGGCCAACTGTAGCCATCGCTTCTTCGAGGACTAAAATGTGGAGTGCTGTGGATCAACCAAAAACCACTTTGGTAATCAAAAGACACCACACCTATAAGAGAAAAAGATAGTAGTGACAGGTTTTGTTTCTGATTTAGAGAGAAAGAAAAAAAAAGGAAAGATTAAAGAAAGAAAGGAAAAAAATGAAAGAATGGTAGAAGAAAGAGAAAGAAAGTAGAGTAGAAGAAAGAGAGAAAGAAAAAAGAAAGAAAGAAGAGTAAAAAGAAAGAAAGTAAAAAAAATAAAGAAAGAATTTTTATTTTATTTTTACCAATTAACTCCAAGCAAGGCGATAATGCCACTAAGACACAAGGGGTTTTATTTTGAGTGGAAAAGCATGAGAAAACTTTAGGATTAAGTATCTAGTACCTTTTAAACAGGAAACAAGGGATTAGTCTCTAATCTTGTTCAAAAGACCAGGTAAGAGCTTAAAGAGAGAGAAAAAAAAGGAGAGTTAAAAAAAACAAAAAAAAAAAACAAAAGAAGCTTAAAAATGAAGAAAAGAATTGTTGTACTTGAAAAGTTTTAAGCTGCAAATAAAGCTGGGTTTTTTTTTGGGTTTTTTTTTGTTTTTTTTTAGTAAAAAAAATTCTAGCCTCTTTATTCATTCTTTGGTTTCAGATAACTTCTCAAATTATTGTAGATGCATTTTCAGATCCAATGAGTTAAAAAAGCAAAAGGTTTTTTAAAGGGGTTAAAAAGAAAACTGGACAAAATGATCAGCATAAAAAGAGAAGAGAAGAGAAAGAGTGAAGAAAAAAGATATAAGCAAGGGAAAAAAAAGGAGTGAGCAAAGAAAGAAAGAAGGGAAAGAGAGTGTGAACGAAATCATGGTAGAAGAATGAAAAAAAAGGAGTGAAAGGAAAAGTGAGAAATAACATTCAAAGAGAGAGAGAGCAAGAGAGGTTAAGAGTGACTGGGTATGAGAAGAGAAGAGAGAAAAATAGAAGATCCCCAAATACCAATAAGGTATACGGTGATTACCTTTAGTATGGCCGAAAGACTCACTTGTAGAGCCACCAGGAATTTCGTCATTATACATCAAATACATGAAATCCTGTTTCAAAAGACAATGAACCTTCATTTTTCAATGGTTTGAATGTTGGACAATTTAAATTGAGGTGAAATGATTACAGTAAAAAATGGTTAACATAGAAAATGGAACCAAAGAACTTAGATTAAATTCTAGTCAAAGTAGTTTAGACATTTGTTTTAGGAAAAGGCATGAATCTAATTTTTCTTATACACAAGCTTTGGGATTACTCCCTGCTGCTTATATCATGCAATCCAGGAAAATTTATCCAGTGTTACTTTAGAAGGCAGAGTAATGAGGCACAAGTAATGGATAGTGGCTCGGATTCAGGAATCAGAGAGCCAAGTTCAAATTCTAGTCAAATTCATAACATTCACTTACATGCTAATACCCTTGGGAAATGTATGAATCCATCTCCTCTCCCTCCAGCTATGGGTAAATAGCAAGACAGACTGGGTTCTATAGTCTTGGTTGGCAGCCAGTCTACTGCAGTAAGAATTGGTAACCTATTGTGGGAAAATCTTCACACTACCTGCAGTTGGGGACTGCTTGTGGAGCAAAAGAAAATTTCCTTGAAGTTTCTAGAGAAAAATCTGGCTCAACTCACCCAGGATGAATGCCAACACAAGTACAAGTAAGTTACCTAGAAAGGAGATGGGTATTGCCAAATAACGCTCATCTTGCCATGAAAGAATCTATACTATGAGGTCAGAGTTTCGGGAATGTTTTTCCTTTCATATATCCTATCGACATTTCATGTTATAGTATTCAAGGTTAAATTGGTAAATATTTAGTACCTGGAGTGTGAGTGGGGAGCCAAAAATGAAGACAGAAAATGAATTGCCTCTTTTGGGGAGGTGGGGTCAGAGCAGAGAGAAAAACAGAAGCTTCATGAATATCAAATCATTAAATGGGAGAAAATTCTGAGAACATGAGTAACTTGATCCTGTACCTTCTAGATTTTTCTTGCAAAACCCTGGGCATATGCATACTATAGTTTGAGAAGGCCTGTAGTCATAGTATAATTTAATTTTAATTATTTTTGTAATTCCTGCAATGTTTCAGATCCAAGGAGGAGTTATATTGCCTGACTTCTAGGCAAATGAGACATGTACTCGGGGTATTACACATGAATCTTTCCTGCATTATTTGTTCCCTCATCAAGAGTGCTGGAGGTAAACATTTTCTGAGTTTTGCATTATCCATCTGATATGCAAAGGTTTGGATCTCTGACTAACTTGGAAGAAGGTTATCCTATCAGCACGTGTATAATATTGGATCAAATTGCACTGCCATGTTGTAAATGGTTTCTGGACCATGCAGTAATCTCCAGTGGGGCTTCTCAATGGCATGATGAGAGGTACTGTTGCAGCAGTATCTCTGAGCAAGTCAACCCAGGTTATTTTCACATATCTCCAGTGGGCATCTGTGTCACCAGCTATTAATCATCCACTAAACCAAAAAATGTAAAAGCAATCAAATTGAAAAAAAAAATTATCAACACAAACCTCAAAAAAATGCATAGACCCTCAGTATACCATCTCCTACACCAATGTTAGGGGGTTTATATTCCAACTTTCCAGAAGTTTAAACCTGACCTCCTGTTCTTGTCCGAAATGAATATCAATGTCAAAATCCTCTTAAAAAGCTAAAACTTCTGGGCTATTCATCCATTATAACAAAACACAATCACCTAAATTGCCTCGGTCACAGGCTCAGTACCTATATCAAGGACAGGTTTCCTTGCAGCAGGGACACACAAAATGAGAACCTTAATCTTCCGTATATGTGGCACTTATTCATAGTCCCACATTTATCTTTGCTCTGTGTCTTGCTCGTGAAGAGTTGGCAGTCTTCATTCAAATATCAGAGAGGAGTGATAATATCTTCACTGAATTTCACTCAACCAACTTTCACATATGCGGTGATGTCAATGTTCATTAAAAAGAGTGGTTTGTCCACTCTAACAAAAACGATGAGAAAAGCAGATATCACAGAGACTTCTCCATCACTTATGATGTGATCCAGATCATTGAAGAAACCAGGCAAAGCGGCAGTGCCCACTATTATAATTGGCCCAAAGGTCATATCCTCCTCAACAAAAATGATCTTTGCCTCAAACTCAACGTTAGATGGCAAAGATAATCTGCTCCCCAACTTCTATCTCACTGAGTACAATCTCATTAATATAATCATGTCAGTAAAAGAAGTCTCTAGACTTATCAAAAATCATGATTCCAAAAATCTCACTGGCCCAGATAAAGTTCCAATGGTTGTCCTTAAGAATATCAACCCAGAATTATCCCCAGTTCTAGCAAAACCATTTCTTGAAGAAGAAATCTTTTGATACGACCATGGAAAATGTTCAGCTGGTTCCACCAGATCTGACCATCACTGATAGGACCCACCATGACACTTACATAGTAGCAAACCACCCATATTTCCCCTGTATTCCATCGATGAGAAGCAAGTCCCAGTCGAACAGCTTCTTCCCATGAACCATGGTTCTATGGAACAAACTGCCAAGAGGATGTTTCCCCAATCAGTACAATCTTGACCTGTTCAAATCTAGACTCAACCGTTATCTTCCCCTTATATCCATATAAACTACCACTTAATATAACCCTCTACCTCAAGTGGCACCCAGGCCTTGTACAAGGTGAACCATACTGTTAAAAAAAAGATGCCTTTTCAAGCTTCTAACATAATAATTAACAAGCTGATATTATAAACCAATTCACACTGCAAGTTTTATTCTTACTTGGAACTCTACTTTGATGGTCTTGTGTTAGACTACAGTTAATAAGAAGCTATAAATATTCTTTTTATTTTACAAAATGACAGAAAATAAAAACTCACATCATCAGTTTGGTTGTAAATCTGTTGCATTGTGTAATACACTGCTTGGCCACTTTTGTTGATTGAAAGATCCACAGGCGTTTTCCATGATGGACTGTTAACATCTAGGTAATAAAAGCCAAGACCTTGTTCATAAATTTCTGGGACGTCACGAATCTTTGGAATCTTGTAAACAACAAACCTATTAAAAAAAATTTCCTTTAATGAGTAAAAGTACTGATTATAATTCATAAAGTTAATCTGTTTAGGGAAATAAGGTAAATAAAGGTTTTCATACTTAAATGACATCTTCAGTGGCCTTTAATTAGGTACCTTCACTCATTTTCGATATTTAACTTTTAAAATGAATTTTTTAAAATAAATTTTCTTGAATCTTTTATTTTAGTTTTAATTGAAAGCAAAATGATTAAATTTACTATTTTCAGTAAGCAAAATACTCTGGTGCATTTCAAACAGAAATTATATTGATTGGAATGTAAAATTTTGAGATATTTCAGCTATTTTTGAATAATTGACACATGTAAACAAAAAGTTCATTCTCGATTTTAAAAATCTTGCAAAAATAAAATAATTTTGTGACATTATTTTTTGAAAATTAGCAAATTTAAAGTTAAATTGTACTGATTTACACAAGTATTACTTATTTATAGCATCAAATTTAGAATAAAACTATTTCTTAATCATAGAGTGTTGATCTTTCTGACCCCCCTCCCCCCCACGTATAAGTTGATAAGTGATGACAGCCAGATATGCAAGATAAGCTAAGTGTATGGTGACTAGAACTGACATAATTGTCCAAATGTTTTTTTCCTGTAAGGGGGAGAAACCATGAAACACATGACCTTTTAATGTACATACACAAATTACCATTTAAAAAAAAATGTCAAACATACAAAAAAAAAAAAAAGAATTAAAAATTATTTTTAAAATATTATAACTTGATTTGTATTAAACATTTCAGTTTTCAATTAGTAAATATAGTCTTTACTTAATAACCTAATGCCTACAAGTCTTTGAAGTATTTTTAAAATATTTTTGAAACTTTATAAATTATTATAATTAGAAAAAAAATTAAAATAATTCTTTTAAAATTCTATTCATTGGAATTTTTTTCTTCAGACTATAATATCCTTTATATATATTATTTATTAAAGCAATTAAAAACTTATCTAATTAAATAATTACATTAGTTTTAATCCAGTTTTTATTTTACTATTGGGAGCAGATTTTTGGAAAAGGGGCCAAATGTTTGAAAAAAATAATACTAGATGATTTACATTCCCAATGAGTTCTGTGTTTAACTAATAAAACCAATTTTGCCTACAAAATTTAATTTCTTGAAATTTCATGAATTTAGGTAGAGGGGGTGGGTAATGGATGTAAAAAAAATATATTTTTACCAAGATACTTAAAAAAAAATTTAATTCATCTGTGAATAAGTCCTGAAAGTTTCATTAAAATCTGGCAGTTATTTGATTTTTGCAAACATTTCCAAATTAATGTGTTTTTTACCGGAAAAAAACTGAGTTACGTAATATTACATGACCCACTGTAAACACTCGTAATGATTTAGCTCCCCGCTAGCAAAAATCAAAACAAGATTTTTACCAAAATTTCGAACGTTTTAGAAACGATTACATTTTTTTTTTTTAATTTTTTTTTAATATTTTTTGTCTTTCCTCTTTGTCTTTTCATTTGTCTTTCATTTGTCTCTTTGTCTTTCCTCTTTCAGACATTTTTTTAAGTTTGGGACATTTTTCTTCATATTATGCCGTTTTTTTTTTTCAGTGAATTATTGGAGTTACCTAAGTAGGTTTTATTACAATTCTAATAATCACTTTTTGAAACAGGGTAGTAATAAAGTGTGTTCCTTTTTTGGAGAATAGCAGGCACGAAAGAAAAGGAGAATGAATGTATCGATGAAACGTTATGTCCAGTTCAGCGGCTTGAAATTTCTTTTTCACTTTCTTTCTTTCTCTCTATATATATATATATATATATATAGCAAAAGACTTTCACACAGGCTTGTTAACTTCTCTCAGTTTTGTAAATCGCTTTTTTTTTTATTGGTTAAAGAATAATTAACACCGGATCGCAAAATTTGGCTTCGTCTTTTTCCTTCAGTATGGGGTCAATCCTTTTAACTATTGGTCAAAATTAGATTTCACACTGGATTGCGAAATTTGTAAACAGCGAAGAAAAGAGTTACTTTTAATTCTGTATTCACCACAAGAGACTAATAATTCGAAGGATCAAAACGTTTAATAGAGTTTTTAAAGACATAAATTACAGAGAAGGACATACAACAAACTGGAAAGCAAGAAACGCCGAGATATTTGGTGTAAAGTTTGGGGAGACATCTGAAAGAATCGGTGCATATGCAAGCCTCTTTAGTAGAAAATAAATATGAAATGACAGAAGTAAATGCCATATGGGAGCCGTTACTAAAAGAAAAAGATCTGACAGCAAGGCTTCAGCAGCAGCAGTAAAACTGCGGTGACAAGGAACAGCCATTTTTAACTATATTCCAGTCGCTCAGTTCGTAAAGTGTTCTTCCTAGGTACTACCACGGACTTTAACAAAATCCAGAAAATACATTTTAAATATTTTAAACACCTTTGAACTTAAATGTTGATTCCATTTGAAAGATAATCATCTAAAGCTAATTCGAAATAATCTCCATGTATAATAAATAAACTTTTTAGGTATAATTTTGAAAGCATTAAAATACTTTTTTTTCATCGCCCATCGAACCGCCATTGAATACAAAAAATGTAAACAAATCTAAAATTCTGTAAAATTCTATATTTGACTTAGACATGTGTTTCGAAGTTTATTATTAAATTTAAGGATGAATTAACTAGATTTTTAAAAGTATTGGTTATCTTTAACAGTAAAAAAAAAAGAAAGAAAATAACGTTTTATCTATGTACAGTACGCCATAAGATCAAAAGGACAAAGTACAAATATTAAAATTCAACCGTTGAAAAAGTGTGGAAAAGTAAAGATAAAACAAAGTACGGAAGACCAGCAGTGCAATAATTAACCTGATGTAACCAATAGTTTAAAAATATAGTTTTTTTTAATTTATTCTATACACTTTTATTAAACTTAGTATAATGAATAATTTTATTTTTTTATACTGACGGAACGAGGGATATAAAATTAAATTAATACTCCTCTCATATGGAATAATTGAATAGTCAGTCAACACAAGGTATTTAAATTATTTCTTTTTTGTACTGCCATACGAAAATATAACAACTGCTAAAGGAAAAAATAAAATAAATTTTTTTTAAAAAGATTTTCACTCGAAAATGACATTAAACCTTACAATTACATTTATAAAACTTCAAACATGCCTGTGACGAAAATAAATTTGTGACGCCAACTGGGATAACCCACAAGACAACTCAATAAAAATAAATCAACAAGATTATTTTCAAAATTTCACATTCTACGCTTAGGTTTTTTTCTGACAATCTGAAAGAAACCAATGTGTTTTTATGCAAGTACCAATTCACAAAAATATTTTTTTGTTTTACTGAACTTTTTTGACAAGGTGCGAGCCGAATTTTCCGTATGTTTAAACTCGATATTGCATAAAATGTACAAATAATATCTCCAGGGATTTATTTCAGTGTTGGTATATGTGACCCACATGCATGTTTCTGGTTAAGCTTGTGATCTAGTGTAGAGGATTTTTAGGTCCTTTACAATTTGTATTTACAAATCGTTCTCGTATAATTGAAGTTGGAAAAAAGACAACAATGATCTTTAAAACAAACAATGAACTGTATTAACAACAAGTTTACGTAGTTGAGATTAAGTATGCAAATACTAGAAGGAAATTTGTTTCCCTTGTAACGTTAAGAAACATGAAGGAAAGTCAGTTGAGGTTAATGTCTCTGAAACAATGTACATACTGATGTCATTCCGATTGTGCACATGTGAGTTTGAGAAATAAATGGTAGCTAATTGCGTCCTGCCATTAGTGCGGGTGTGAGAGCGAATTGGGTAAGATTGAGGAACGCGACCCTGCGATAGTATGGCGCTATCGCGGGCAGCTAAATCTGCCAAATGCCTTGCTTGGAACTCAAACTGGAACTGCTGGTCTGTAACACGTGTGTCCCCGCTTTTTTATAAGCCCCGGGAAAACGTAGGAAACGCATTAGAACATCTCATGATGGTCACGTGTTTCATGAATGAAGAAGACACGCGAGACAGGAGTAAAGTATGAATATGTATCTACATGTGTGAACTGTGTGGAAATACACATGATCCCCACAACAGTAATGTGTAGTTTCCAAAATGCAAGCTTAGTTGCAGTACCCCAACTCTTTCTCTCATAAGTTCAAATTTTACTTCAAGTCGCCTTCTTTGAAGATTATCGCCTGCCAACCATAATTACCAGCAAAGAAATAGTGACATCTACATTTCAGAAACATTCAAAGGGACATGCCGAGGTCAGATTACTAGGAGGGCATATGACAAGTTCAAAGTTCAATTAAAGCCGCCTCCTTTTAAAATTATCGCTCGCCTTTGTGTAAATCTGCACATTTTTACTTTCAGAATTTAACATTTAGCAACATTTTGAGTGTAAAATCACAAGCCTGTCTAAATTTAAGCTGTAAATCACAATGGCGTGTAGATCACATCCTATACCAGCATCGTTTTTTATATAACTTTAAAATTTGAATGACCTCCAGTCAATTAAAACACTCGATATAGAAAAGAGGGTTGAAACATTCTCTCAAAATAAATTTCCACAAGGATTTGATAAAATGACATTCATTTATTAATGAATAAGTTTGAAAATTTCATTTGAATCGGAAACTTCCTGATTTTTGGCAAATATTTTCATATGGGGTGGATCAGTCTTTTGCTTTCATTGCGGTAAAAAAAAAAAAAAAAAAAAGTAACCATCTTGCTTGTGTGGTGAATACGGAATTAAAAGTAGCTCTCTTCTCTTCACTGTTTATAAATTTTGCTATCCAGTGTGAAATCTAATTTTGACCAATAGGAAAAAGATTGACTCTGTACTGAAGGAAAATGACAAAACAAAATTTCGCGATCCGGTCTCAGTTATTTTCTAACCAATGAAAAGAAGCGATTTACAAAACAGAGAAGTTAACAAGCCTGTGTGAAAAAAGTACCTTGATATAAAATATAGAGAAAGAAAGTGGAATCAGCAGATGGGAGCAGAAATCAGAGACGACACCATTTCAATCCGCTGAACGAGAAATAACGTCTCATCGACACGCATTCATTCTCCCTTTTCTTCCTGCGTGCTCTTCTTTATCTCTTCTTTGTCCTCACCATTCTCGCCTCCAACAAAAGAAGACAACAAAAACAATATGACACTTCAACTGACTCGTAAAAATTAATGTCGATAAGTACAATTTTTCTTTATTGCTTTACCTTCCTTTTCACTTTCTCACCGGCCATAAAAAGAAAGAAAGGAACACAGACTTTATTACTAGCCTGTTACTCTTTGCATACCCACATTTGCTACCTACAACTACAAACTCTGGATTCATTTAACTACGTACTACACTTTCTCTTTGAACATTAACACATTTAATAATTTCACTTCCTACAAAATTGACATTATTCTGTTCTGTAAATAAATTTCCATTTAAACATACGAACAAAATACTTTTATTCTTCCAACCTTCAACCTTCTGATAATTAAGTTGTGGGGAGTTCGGTTATGTTTGACACAAGGCCAATTTAATAAACATGCTCGAACTCCCTACTTCACTGGTACTCATTAAAAATTGTTTTACTGTTTAGGATCATGATTCAATTAAATTATGGAGATAATATTTTTCGATAACAGGTTTACTGAACTGAGGCTTGTTTACAGGTGAAACATTGGCCTGAACTGGGATAATGACGGTCCAAAAATCACAATTCTGTTGAAAATAACTGCTGTGAATTCGAAGAATGATGTTTTACAGAGTTAACCACTTTTTCTTTTTTTTAATCATTCAGTTTCTTTTCTTTTGGGGGTCAAATGTACCTGTTTGCCTGATGCTAGCGATCTAAATCACCAGGTTTCGAGATTTTTAAGTTGACAGGTCTGCACTAATGTTTCAAGAAAATCTATAGCTGAAATAAATCTTCCATTGTTTAATTTTTTTGTTTTTGTATCTATATTGCTTGTTTTAATTGTGGTTTTCTTTAATTGCCTTCCTTTCGTTTGTTTTTTCTCTTCAAGATGTAGAAAGTAAATAAAAACTGTTGCTGGATTTTAGCATGTTGTTGGGTAGAAATAAATCACTATTATGTTGGGGGTATCACGTCTTTGGTTGACACAGACATTTTATATTAAATATTTATCGACTCAGGGAACATTTATTCTGCATACAATATTGGCGAACATGTGAGACCAGGTAAAAATAATACCACAAAACATGGAATATAGAAAACAAACGACAACGTATGTTAATTACAGAAGGAATTATATGGGTACAAAATTGTGATGAAAGGAAAAACATTAAAACTAGCTATAAGAAGAATGTGCTTCTTTGTGTGTGAGTGAGAGAGAGAGAGAGTTCAAAAGTCAAGAGAGGAGCAAGGAAGCGAACGCGCCTCAGCGGCAGCATTCCTTATCTACGTTTGACCATCTGGAAGCAAGAATTAAAATGAGAAACAGATATTCTTTTTTATAGGCTTAAAAAGTGTTCCCCCTGACAGGCGTTTTGGTAACTAAAGCCAAGTGGGGTAACCCACAATATAACTCAATAAATCAATATTTTTCAAATACAAATTCGACATTAAAAAAAAAACATTATCGTCAGTCTCTGTGTGCCCCCCTAGTATTTTCACTTTTAGCAAGTCGTCAAAAAAAAAAAAAAAAAAAAAGATTAAAAAAGTAATTGAAGATTTCCGAAGTCCATCGCCAAAGGTCAACCGCACTTGACCAAAACATTCCCTGCACTTTTAAGCCTCCTCAATTGGGCGTCTGTTTTACTTTTGCAGAACAGCCGCTTTCCTTGCGTTTCTCTTTTTCTTTTAAAGGATTGGAAACACTTAGGTCAGAGTCAGGAAATATTTTGTTTTCGCCTGGTTTATCGTGATTACAAGACTGTCAAGTACTATTAATCAATCTTATATTAGTCGTAAATGACAAGACAGTCTTTCTGTAGACGACGTTAACACAGAGTACACGCGCTTACAAATATAGTTTTCGTAAACTAAAAAAAAGAAATGTAAAATCATAAAAATAATTAAAATGTAAATAAAAGAAAGAATACAAGAGACTGGGTTTATTTGTTACACTTTTTTTTGAAGAGTGTTTAAAAAACATTTAATGGAAGAAAGTTCACGGTAGTTTTTTTTAATAGAAACCTAAACAAGACGCGTCTAGTAAAATGAGTGGAATTATAAAATTTGATGTTTCAAAATTATACATGCCTAGTGTAAAAGAAAAAAAAACGCCAAAATGAAGCCTGACGATTTCATTTAAGATACAAAAAATTTGGTTTTACAAGTGAAAGTCTGTCTCGAAACGCGCAATATTAAAGTTTGCGAGCAGACATGGTTTATAAACAGTACTATGAAATGATTTGTTTAAACATTATTTTTTATCGATACTCATATTTAACTAGATATTCTGTTTTTAATTAAACAGTATTATCTACTGGCCTGATTATTTACGATAAATTTTTATTGCAAAAATGTGTGCCATTCGGCAGGATTCGAACCTGCGACCCCTACAGTATTGTGCAAAAGTATTAGGACAAGAACAATTTTATCTTTAATGAGGCATATTGACAGGAAATAAACAATTTAATTAAAGTAATTTTATCTGATTTACTCAACAAATGCTTTAACAAGAAAAAATACTTGTTACAAAATAAATTTAATATTTTAGTATAATAGCCTTTTGCTTTGATCACAGCCTTCATTCTGTCAGGAATTGACATCACAAGCTTCTTCAATGTACCTAATGGTATTTTCTGCCAAGCAGCTTGTATTTGTTCCCAAAGTGTGTCTTGCGAAGTAACATTAAGTTTATCAATTTTTTATCTAAAATATCCCATAGATGTTCAATAGAGTAGTTTCAAAATAACTTGTTTAATAGAAAATAGGAAAAATTAAATATAACTTCTTTTTAATAATACATTTCTTTTACACCTAGTTTTAAATAATCAATATCTATTAGCAATTTACTTGGCTTTTCACACTGTATTTGAATTTCAGTGAGGTTTTTAGAAAAATCACCCTTGTCCTAATACTTTTGCACACTACCGGTAGTGTGCAAAAAGTGTTAGGACAGGAATGATTTTAAACTTTATTTTGATGCCTCATATAAAATAAAATAGTTCTTGTCCTAATACTTTTGCACAGTACTGTATATATTTGTTAAACCAATGAGAAAAGTCACTTAAATCTACATAGCTAAATTCAATGGAAAATTGAAAACTATTTTAAAAAAATCTGTCAGACATAAAGCTTTTGGCTTTCACAGGCGAATGATCAGAAGACTATTTCTGGCAACAACAGAAAAAGAAAGAAAACAAACAAGCAGAAATTCTTCAAATTTTGAGAGATTTACGATTATCTTTCGACAGTTATTTGTGAAGGTTTATCTCAGATAGATTTGAGGTATTATCCAGGGCCAAAGGACTTTTTGTATGCGACGCAGGCTTTACTTTTTTTGCCAGGATAAACAATTTCTATGTAATATAAGTATAGATAATTTTCACTATCCTCGTTGGGCTCGTAATATTTTGTATTTACCATGCCTTCATTTCTTAGGATAAATTAAAAGCAAGCAATATTATTTAAGGCGTAAGTATAGAAAGCTCTTGTTTGCTTAGCGAAAAGAAAAGAAAAAACAGTGAAACCCAACACCACCAGTACTTCACATCAACGCCCAAAATCTTGCAGCTGATCGATTGTCGATCACTTCGTTCCAAACCGGGCTCTGCCCACGTTGTGCTTGATCACCAAAGCCAGTCTTGGTTGAAAGTCGCCGAAAATCCGCTGCATCAATGATCCAAACAGAGCTGGGAGCCACAATAAACAAAGGAAATTAACAACAAGGAGTTTATATACATACGTTCTGTTTAGTAAAGTATTTAGTTAGAGTTTATCACTCTTGCATGCAGACAACTATAATTCCAATCCACAGCTTCTATAGCCTTTATTGAAGTTGGTTGGTCTGACACCAGGCCAAAGTTTAAAGTTGGAGGTCGTTCTAAAGCAGGTAGTCATGTGATAAAATGTTTCTCATGTTAAATCGCTCTGTACTGGTCCAAATCTACTGTACTCCACTCAACTGTCTGAAAACACACCAACTCTCGCCAACACCTCACATCCAGTGGAGGTGGTTGTGACGCACTTTGAGCACACTTAGCATTTTCAATTAACCAATAAGGGATTCTCCTTTTGGTCACCTGATCAACCTCATCTCCTCTTCTGTGTGAGTGCCTCTTGCTCAATTCGCATCAATGCTCAATATCTCTGAATCCGATCGATAGTCAATCAGTTCATTCCAAACTGGGCTCTGACCACATTGTGTTTGATTGATAACAAAGCTGGTTTGCATTGAAAGTCGCCAAAATCCACTGCATTGATGATCCAAACAACTGGAAGGCACAATAAGAAAAGGAAATCTTTGTAAAATTAACAAGGAATTTATATACATACGTTCCGTTCGGTACAGTATTTAGTTAGAGTTTATCACTCTTGCAACTATAATTCTAACCCATGTCTTCTACAGGATGTAACACTAAGTTGGTTGATCTGGCACCAGACTGAAATCTAAGGAATTCATGTGACAACACGTCTCTCGTGTTAACTTGCTCCATACAGGTCCAACTCTATGGTACTCAACTCTGTCTTCTCTCAACTGACTCATCTGTTTACATTGATTCTCGGGTATTTGTGATTCACTCTTGGATACACTTAGCATTTTCAAGTGACCATTAAGGGATCATCCCCGTCTCCCTCCTTCCTGTATGAGTGCTTCCTACTATGGTTCGAGGAGCGTGGAACGTTCCTTCGATTTTCCCCAACATTTACCAGGACGAATTTTCATTGGTCATCTAATCAACCCCGTCTCTTTATTTTCTGTTTAAGTGCCTCTTAACACCGCCCGAGGGGCGTGTTTCAGCCCCATGGTCAAATTTTGATTATCGTGCTTTTCGCTTTTCTGTTTAGATGTGTGTAGTCATTTTGCACCTGTGTTTTTTATCATTTTAATCTATATAAGAAATTATCTAGCTTTGGTCGAAAAGAAAATCTTGTTTCTCTTTTAATTCTCAGCGTCGCAAAATTCTACAAAGAACCAGAAGACTATTTCCGAGAATTTTGTCTCATTCTCAGCGACAGACGAATGCCACCAGTCACAAAATCCACCCGTTAGGCAAGCCTTACCCGCAGGCGGCTGTCGCTTCTCTCAATGGTCGTTAAATTTTTCAAAAACGGGGAAACTCATTTTTAGTGAAAATAGATTTCCGACCTTTGCAATAAAATCTTTGTTAGCATTCAATTGTCATAAAAACGTTATCTATCTCACTTGTGTAATCTAAACATATCTCTCACCTAGCTCTAGAGAATAAAAAATTCAATTATTAACTCTTCTCTTCCTTTCCCTTTCGGTACCAAAAATAGTGTTACACTATCTTTCCGCACCTAAGACGACCTTTAAATAAGACGAGGTCAACAAAATATAGCAAATCCTCATGAAATTATCCTCTACCTTATAGTATAAAGACGATATTATTGAAAATGTCGCTATAATAAACGAAATAACAAAACCGATTCTATATCAGGTTTTCCCCCACACACGTCCCCTAAAAGAGAAACCATTCTTTTGCTTACGTTTCATCAAGTGATCTTGTATGAATACTGATTCTTCTTCGTCCTCTTCTTTTCCTATATCTAAACAATTAGAAACAGCCTGATGTACTAATGACCATTTACTTATACCTCACAAAATAACGCTAATAACAGGACATTAATGTACGGTAATAGTAGATGTGCGTCGTGGTGCAGTGGATATCGGATCGGAACAAGAAATCGGTAAGCCGAGTTCGAATTCCAGTCTTATTCCTTGCATTCACTTACGCGCAAATACCCTTGGGAAAGGTATTAATCCGTCTCTTACCTCCAGTTATGGGTTAAATAACAGGACAGATTGGATTCTGTAGCCTCGGTCGGCAACCAGTCTACCGCAGAAAGCAATGGCAATCTACTGCGAGATAATCTTCTGCCCAGTCAGTCATGTTTCTTTCGAGACATGATCGCCCAAGCGTGTATCACGTATGGCACTTAACTGACTGAATAGTAGATATCATTTTCAACTTTTTTTTTTTTTATTTATTCAGTCTATTCCTAACTTCCGCCTAAACCAGTTGAAATTTTTTTTATTAACTTCTATTGATATCAATCATGGAACCACCAGCAAAATGAAGAACGTATGAAGAAAGTTATTCAAGTAGACAAGAAATCGAACACCTGTGCTGCTGCTGCTAGAAAATTCGAGGTGAGAAAAGAAGCTGGTAGGAGAGTGGAAAACGAATGAAGAAAATTTTAGAAAAATTACCAAACCAAAACTGTGCAATGAGAAGAGGCACTCATTGGCCGAAGTTAAAAATGCTGCTGCTGCTGCAGTATGGGTAATTCAGCAGAGACAAGATTGCTTCATTATAACCAGATGTGAAATAAAATCATATACCCTAAAATGGGCTAAGTCAAAACCAAGAAGAAAATAAACATTTTAAAGCAACCGTAGGCTGGTGCAATCATTTTATGAACAGAGAAAAATCTAGTAATAAGCAAAAACATACCAAAAAGCTCCCGCGAGATCTTGATCACAAAATAACCAGTTTTCACCAGTTCATCATTCAGCTGAGGAAGAGTCACCAGTTTCCATTGGCAAATATTGGAAATATGAATGAAACTCCGTTAAACTTTGATGTGTTTAGTAATAAAACGGGGGATTTTTAAAGAAGTAAAAACAGTAGTCCTTAAAAGTACAGGACATGAGCTGACGAGGCTTACAGTAGTGTTATCCTGCATGGGTAATAGTACAAAATTGAAACATGTTTATTTTTAAATGCAAAATGAAACCTAAAATAAATTTTCCTCCTGGTGTTTTTGTTTATTTTCACTAGAACGGATGGGTGAACGAGAATGGATTGAAAATATGGATTGAAAATGTTTAGAAGAGACGCTTGTGTGACATACGAAACGAACGCAGTTTATTGTGTTGGCATATGCTTCATAACTATGTAACAGCGAGTACTAAAACCCGGTTACCAGGAAGCAACTCCAATATTGCTGATATTCCTGGTGGTTTGACTTCGATACTGCAGCCACTTGACGTCAGTTTAAACGAACCATTTAAAGACAACGTGGGAGAGCAATGGAATGACTGGATGATGAATAGTGAAAATTATTTTACAAAATGAGCGCTTCCTCACTCGATGTTCTCTGCTATTTTGTGATAGAAGTGTAAGAGAATATTAAAGTTGGAAGTATAATAAAATCATTCAAAAAATACGGTATCTCCAATGGAGGACATCGAGGGTGATTTACTGTTTGACAGCGACGACGAAGCCGAGGTCGACTCACTAGAATTAGACTAGAATCCTTACGATAGAGGCATATACGATGAATCTCGTGATGTGTTAGAGAAACTTTTTAAAACATATACTGATGACTGTAGGATGCGCGTTGTGGTCCAGTGGATATCGGCTCGGAACGAGAAATCGGGGAGCCGATTTCGAATTCCAAGTTGAATTCATTGCATTCACTTACGCACAAGTACCCTTGGTATTAATCCATCTCTCCCCTCCAGTTATGGGTTAAATAACAGGACAGATTAGGTATAGCCTTGGCTGGCAACCAGTCTACCGCAGAAGGAGAAAAAATGTGGGGACAAAAGGGGCCTAAGCATTCAAACACTAGCTAAGTTCCCAGAAAGGTCAAAATTGCACAATCATGAAAAGGTCTTAATCTATATTAACACGGGCTGGGATGACTAAGTTTCAGTTAGAAGACCAAAATCTTTCCTAAGCAGCATGCATTAACCACTTCGGGTCAGCACCTCACACGCGCCAGGCGTGAAACGCTCACCCACCTTTTGCCGAATTTCGATGAAGAGAGTCGCACTCTTTCCGCTCTGATCTTAACTTTAAGCTGGTGCTTAAAGCAAGCGATCAGTTAAGAGAAATTCGCGCCTCCAGGAAACTCCTTCTGTCGTGTCATCCACACCACGAGTTGCATAATGCCAAGCAGACACAAGAGTACGTAGTGCTGATCCTTTCTTATTGACGGTACCACATTGGAACAGACGGTACTGGCTTCCAAGACGCGAACCATGTAACCTTCAATCAGCCTGAACAACAGGCGTACGATACCGCAATGAAAGAAGGCATGTCCTACGAAATCCTACCAATCACTGCAGCGCACGCACTCGGCGAAAATTGCCGACCCAGAAAGCCTCTTTCATCACCAGTCAGGTGAGTGATGCCTCGTTACTGTTGAGACATTTCAAATCGGGCACCCAGGGCGTGGCGGAGGGAAACTTCTCGTTCGTAAGGCGGAGCCTGTTAGGGAGTTTATCTTTAACAGCTCACCCCTCACTATCACATTATACAATGCCTTAAGAGACAACGACTGGGTGTCAGAGAAACGACTCTTCACTTTCAAGAGACGACTTAGTGCGTCACGACACTCCTTGTAAAATGCGCATTTGTCTGGAGGGGGAGATCTCTTGCCCTCGGTTACGCACGTATGTATATGCGAGAACGGGAAGGATCGGCGGGCGTCCTCCTTCCAGAGTTTGCCTTCTTCCTCTTGCAGACCCAGAAAATTCAAGCAGAGAATGTGTTAGCGGGTTTCAACACTTGGCAATCTCTTCAGCAGGATGGAGGTAGCAGGCCTGGCGATTTACCAGAGAAGACTTGTCTCTCCAAAAGTAGCTGGAGAAGTCCCCAATGAATTGACTTCATTCGGTAGACGGCAGTCGAAGAACAGAGAGCCGCACACTTCCACTCTCCCCTTCAAGGAAAAATTCTTTCAAGTTCACAGTCGCACTGCTTCATCGACCTGCTTCCGAACTTCCGACCAATTCAACTCTAGCTGGAAGTCGAGATCAAACCAGACACAGTATCTTGACCGGCTCGTCCATCCAGGCGAAGAACCCAGAGAGAGAGAGAGAGACAGACAGACAGACTCCCTCCCACTTGCGCAATCGCAAACCGACAGACTTGTCGCATTTGAACTTGGCCTCCACTACCTTCTCGTACCTGCAAATTTCTTTGCCAACTTCTTTAGCGTTCTTTGCGAACACGGGCACGTCATCAACATAGGTGGAATGCATGACCGGTTTATAGACAGCATGCAAGATGATCTCACGAAGCACCGGATTCGCCTTTAATTTGCCTAAAAATGGCCCCATCGCAAAAATGTACAGCATAGGCAAAAGCGGACAACTCTGACGAATGGAGTGAGACAAGTTGAAAGGCTCCGACCTCACACCGTTCGAAGCCAGTGGACAATCCCGAAATAGCGATGTCCCACCCTATCGAATGCTTTGGACTGATCCAAATTCATTAGCGCAGCTTCATCGTCGACTTTTTCCATTATCTAGCAAACCAAGTGAAGGTTGTCTTAAATAGTCCTATACTTCACAGCACAAATCAGATTGCAACGATGGGAAACCATTCTTCTAAATTATGACCTTAGAATGAAGTTCTTCCCATCGACTAAGTTGTGTGGACAGATTGCCAAGACCGATTCCAAGAAATAATGAACCATTCAAAGACACAGTCATTGCTGCTCTACAATCAGAGATTAAAATATTTTGTGCAATACTGTGAGGGAACTACCAGTAACGTTGGAAGATATAAAAAGAAAGCACTGGATGAAAAAACTCATTAAAAAAAGATAAGAAAAAAAAAGACTGAAGTTTATTCAATATTACACGACGTTCTCATGCAGAGCCAAAGAGTAGTGGTACCTCTAGCACTACAAGAAAAAGGATCCTGAAGGAATTCTATTCAGGACACCCTGGTATGTACAGATTGAAGAGCGTAATGAGAATCTATGTTTACTGGCGTAGCATGAATAGAGACATTGGAACTTTGGTAAAAATCGTGCAAAAGTTGTGCTTTGGCAGCCAAGGCACCATCAATTAAGTTTAATCATGGCCAGAAACTGACCGCTCGTAGTTACGTCTCCATATTGATTTTACTGGTCCAATCAATGGATCATACTATCTTATTGTCGTAGACAGCTTTTCGAAATAGTCAGATTTTTAGATGTAAGAGTCCAACCACGTGTTATATACCTGTTCGTCGGGTATTAAATTTGCTGCAAAAACATTGTTGAACCAACGATGTCTGTGATTAATCATGCTGGAACAAACGATGGCTGCGACGGCGATTATTAAATCTAAATCTGCAGCTAACCAAAAATCATTTTCGTCGAGGATTAATTCAACTTTCACTGGGGACAAATTCTTCTTCATAAAATGTCGACGAACATATAATCTTCAAGACATCAACGAAGGGACAAATCACTTCTTCCTCGTCAACAACAATAATAATCTGAATCAAATGACTTCGTCCAAAAGAATACATTTGACCCGAAATGTAACCATTTTATTTGTAAACAAGGCGGTGACATGCCGTAGCTGAGAGATTGGTTGGGCTGATAGTCTGAGTTGTCAGCACTTGCGCGCATCAGGGAAAGCAGTCGCACACAAGACGGAAACCAGCCTAAAAAAGCCGGCCCTTTTTATGAGCTGTTCTCAATTCAACTCTTCCCGACTGTCAGCTTGACGTCACTTCCGCTCCACTGACAACTGTGTCCCGTTGCAATTTTTCAGCTAAACGTTGTTGGTTTCGTTAGTCATAACAAAAAACTAAATCTAAACGTGCATTTCCTGCGCCCACCTGACATTTTAAACAATCCACTTTTTTCTTTTCTCCAAATCTTATATCAACATCTGCGTCGCTCTGCGCAATTACAATTCATGGCAAAATAACAAATCCATGACACATGCAAGTAGTAATATAGTTTTTACACAAATTGTTCACGAGGTTTGGAGTTCCAGATTAAATTATTTCTGATAATGGTACGCAATTTACATCAAGAGAATTTGTGTTAAATCACGTTACAGTCCTTGAAGCAACGGCCAGGCAGAGCATTTTGTGAATATCTTCAAAAGAGCGTTAAAAAAAAAAAAAAAAAAAAAGCCAACGTTGGATCCACAGATGCAGCAATACAGCAGTTTTTGCAGGTGTGTAGAGTTACAAATAAAAATGCACTTTCAGCCATGACTTCGGCAGAGATTATGTTTACGCGTAAGATAGGATCAGTGTTTGATAAAATGATTCAAAATAGGAAAAAATATGAACATACGGAAAAAATAAATGAAGAACTTTTACAATATTGGTCAGAAAGTTTTTTTACCGCATGTATCGAATAAATAAGGCGTATTGGGAAGTCGGTATTGTCAGAAAAATGACATATCTGGTTAAGGAACCAGAATTAGTGCATAAAAGGCACTGTAACCAAATTAAAAAAAAAAAAAAAAAGAGACGTGCAGTTCAAGAGAGCGATTCTTCAGATGAGGTGGAACCTATGAAGATTCTCTTTGATACATTTGACGTGCCCATCCTGAAAATAGCTCCTGAAATAGAGGTCCCAAAAAAGGTGTAGTAAGAGGAAGAGATAGGATACGGAAAGGATTGACATCAACCCTAAGAAGAAAAAAATATTGATTCTAGAAATTCAGTTTAGTGCCATACGTGATACACGCTTAGGCGATCATGTCTCGAAAGAGACATGATTGACTGGGCAGAAGATTATCCAGCAGTTGGTTGCCATTGCTTTCTGCGGTAGACTGGTTGCTGACCAAGGCTATAGAACCCAATCTGTCCTGCTATTTAACCAATAACTGGAAGGAAGAGACGGATTAAAATACCTTTCCCAAGGGTATTTGCGCGTAAGTGAATACAATGGATTCAACTGGAATTCGAACTCGGCTCCCCGGCTTGTTCCGAGCCGATATCCACTGTACCACAACGCACATCCTTGACTCTGGAAAGAGCCAATCTAAAAAGGGGATGTTGTATACCTACCCAGTTACATGAATGGAATGTTCCCATCCTCTTATATACGTGCACACTGAGTAGAGTGATTATACTGACTAGCAGTACATTTACATCACGCAGCGTGTGAGTCTTGTATTTGTTGATATACTATTATTCCCAACCTCTGGTTTTGGTGATTACTCATACAGTAACCATTTAGAATTACATTAATCTAATTAAAATTTTATACAAAATATATGGTTAGGTCTTGAAGGCTGTCACAATGCGTTTAGTAAAATAAAGGAAGGTAAAGAAGTTTTGGGGTATTACCTATTTATTATACATTAATATTTCGAGATCAAAATCTCATCTTCAGAATGGCAGAGGAGAGTTATACAAAATGAAAACAATCTTTGTAAAAAATTATTGATCGATTTTTTTTCCCTCAAGTGTTTTTATAATAAGCGTTTGGTTGTGAAAGTAACAAGGATTAGGTTTTTAAATAACGTGTATTTGTTTTAATATTTGTTGTCAGGAAATTGGTGAAATGTTGATCATCAAGATGGCTATTACGTGTAAGGGTCGCACTGAGAGTTGACCAATGCGTTGGTTGCTGAGATGAGGAAGGATTAGTGCAGTTGATAGGCCTGTGTTTCTACGAAACGGGTCATGGTGATGACAGCAAGGAAATGCCTGTAGCGAGTCGGGTAAGCCAAGGTGGCAGTGAGGAATTAGGTGTAGCTAGGTGATGTCGGCCATATATGTTATAAATCGCGACAGTCTAGCATCGGGGGCCCGGTGGTGTCGAAGCTGGTCTCCATACGTGAAGAGTATGGTAGTGGTAGTTGAGAGGAGCGGTTATGACGGCGGCAACGCCCTGCTGATGGTCGTTGCGAGGGGCCTGCTTTTGATCTGCCGTGACCGTCGCTATATTTCCAGGCCTGTTTTATGATTAAAGTTGACTTGCTGACGTCACACTTAGTAGAGTTGTTTTATTTACTACACGGCGTCCGTTAGCGTTGACTTATTTTCAAAACCAAATTGCAAAAGGAATTATAAAAATGGACCGAAAGTTCATTGTTTTTCGTTTCCAAAAAATAAACATTTATTTGATAAATAGAAACATGCCATTAAAAGGGAGAATTTTACCCCAAGTCCATTTAGCAAAGTGAGTAATTAAAATTTTTATCACCATTTATTTCAACAGTCGCTAAAATCAAAATTTGCTAAAAAATGAGTTTTGCCGTAGCACAAGAAAGAAAGCACTTTGTTTATATCTTTTAAATTAATATAATAAAATAAGATATTATTTTTATTTCTTTGAATAAAATTGAAATAAAAATTATCTTAAAAATATCTAAATTAAAAAAAAATAAAATTTATGGCTATTCGTTCGTAAGTATTTTTTTTTTTTTTGAAATGTTTTAAAACTTAAACTGAAGCCGAAAAAAGTTGTTAAACATTATATTTTCTAAAAATATTTGAATTAATATTTTATTTAAGAAAATAATGTTTTCTTTTCAATGAAATGTTTTAAAAATTCTTAGAAAACGAAAGAAAAAATTAACTTTTCTATACTTGCAACTTTATGAATCATTTTTAAACATGAAAAAATATTCCTGAATTAAATAGGAGGCCTTGATCTAGCAGTCCCCAGGAGGAATCTCCTTTTCGGCAAGAACATTTTTGATTGACCACTGTCGCTTTCTTCATCGACCGGATGTAATGTTCGGATCCTATGCGCAAAAAACGACATTTTGTTTCCTGCCTTCATGAGGTTCACATTTTAGCTTTAATTGGAAGCTTAATGATTATATGTACTATTTCAAGTATTCAAAATATGCTGGTGTATTTAAAATAGAAATTTCAAAATGACATTCCCCAGTCAGTTTTGCGTTTAACTAATGAAAACAAAAAAATTCAAAACAGAATTTAATTTCTTGAAATTTCATTAAATTACACGTGCGTGTGTCTGTAGGGGGGGGGGGGAATAACAGATGGGAAAAAAATTAAAATTTTCTAAAGTAATTTTTAAAATAATTTAATTCACTTGTGAATAAGTCCTGAAAGTTTCATTAAAATTCAACAATCATTTTATTTTAGCAAGAATTTTCAAATTAATGTTTTTCACCAGAAAAAAAAAAATTCCTTAACATTTACATTAAATGGTGAACTCTGGTAAAAATTTGGTCACCAGCTGACGAAAAAAAAGATTATCAAAATTTCTAACGCGTTAGAAACAATGAAATTCAAAAATATATATAATTAAAAAATTTACTTTGTTCTTTCATCTTAAACATTTTTTTGACGGAAAAACTAAGTTTGGTGCCTTTTTTTTTCTTCATGCTGTGCTGTTTCGTCAGCGAAATAGTGAAAAGTGAAGAGATATCTACTTTTAATTAAAGAAAAAAAAACTATTATTATTCATTGTATTTTCTTCTTCATGTCGCCCAAAAAGTAAAAGCAAAATTTTAAAAGAAATTTTTAAAAAGTTTCAAGTTTAGCAAAAAACAAACAAAAAAAAAAAGGTGACTCCCGGTCTTGGTAAGTTCAGGTCATAAAAAATACAAAAACTTCCAGCGGCCAAACCTCCGCCCCCAAAAAATGGACAAATTTTCTCAGTCTTAAAAATTAAGAAGAAACAAAACATTCAAATTTTAAAAGTCAAATTGAAACAATAAATCTTCTGTCCACTCTTATGTCCAATGGCAAATTGAGACAATAAACAAACACTAGTTAAACAGTATAAAGACAATCAATATTTCTAAATCTTCATGCACGCAAATAAATTATCCATCCATATAAATTATCACTTGAATGTTGGAAAGGAAGGTTTCCGAATGTATGTATGACAACGAATAACATTAAGCTTTTTACAGTTTAACTAACTTTGCTAATAATAAACACCTTTTTTACACCTTAAATCTTAAAATTTTGTCTCCTTTTGCCTTGAATAAAAATTAAAAAAAAAAAGAATGGGTGGGACAGATTTTTTCTGATGAGATATTTGTGAACTGGGGGGTTTTTTTTGTCATGGATTCGTTTTTGTTTTTTTTTAATTTTCATATATGACTAACATTAAATCATGTGATTGGGAATCTAGTTTTTAAGAAGAATGACAATCTGACAATCGGAGTCTAAAAAGATATTAAAAAAATTTTAATCAATTTCTGAAAGGAGAAAAAGTTTCTTTTTTGTGTTTAAAAAAAATGAAAAAATGAAACAATAATAGCAAAAAACGTTATTTTAAACTTTTTATCGACTAACAACTGCGAAATCTGATTTACGAGAAAAAGATTAAAAACACAAACTTACCAATCAACTGGTTTGCCTTTCATATCACGACAACCGATAGATTGTTTAGCGGCAAAGACATTGTTTAAAAAACAATTATTAATCACTAAGAAAATCAACGGAAAACCAGGCACTGCCCTAAAAGTCAATTTCATTGTTACTGTTTATGAGAATGAGAAAGTTGACGAAGAATAAGAACTTCTCGAGTCTACACAACAATAAAAATGCAAATAACTTGCCGAGTTTTATAGACAGGAAAAAGAAAGAAAGAAAGTTTCACGAACTTTGATTTATCATCCCATACAGACACAAGTTATGTTTATTTTCATAAATATTTCAAAGAAACTTTGACTCACAGACGGATGCAAATTGAAAGGGGAGATCACTCATTCAAAAAAAAAAAAAATTAGCATGTGACTTCAAAAATGTAGATTTAAAAATTTTTTAACTCTCTTTTCAGATTTGTTTTTCAAATAATAATTTTAAAAAATGCATTAAAGTTTTAGTGGCGTAATTTTTTAAAAAAAATTTCCAATTTTATGCTTATTAACTTTTTCCACAAAAACAATTTTCTATACTGTTTGTGTTTTATATTCTTTTTAAGGAGTGCTTTTTACTTAAAGTTGACAGGTTACTGGACGGCAAATAATGAATTATTCAATATTTTGAAAGCCCAAATTTCAAAACGGCTTCATTCCCATCAGTCTTTAATGCAATCTCAAAGTCGCAAACAATGAAATTTTAAATTTAATAGCATTAGGTTTTCAAAAGTAGTCTGATATGGAAAACCTGTTTTTTAAACTGTTGTATTTTGAACACATACTTAAAAATATATATATCAGCAAAAATTTCATAAAATGAACAAATTTAGACAGATTCAAATTATAGCAGACATATTATTAAAACATATTCTATTAATCAATCAGTTTCAGACAAAACAAAAATCCTTTTTTATTGGAAATTATTAATAAGACATGGCAACTCCGCAGACTTTTAAGAAATGTTGAAGTGACATCAGAAAAGGTAAAGATGACAAAAACAGGATGTCAGATGACAAAGTTTCCTTAATCTGACAACTTTCATTTGTGTTGCTTTGCAGTTTCTTGTGTTGCTGTGGGACTAATGTTGATTGAGCAATGTCCACAGCTCATAGGCTTGAGTCATTGATGTGGGCAGTTAACAATACGTAGTTCAGGAAATGGGGCCTGAGTTGCCAGTCATTGCTTGGACTGGGTAGATAGGATTGGTCTGTCACATGTTTGCCATAGTCAGGTGGCATAGAATGCACTATCACTCCATTTGACAGGTGTGTAGACTCATTAGCAGTTGGCAGCATATCAAGTAACGACCCTGAGCTCACTGTTGTGTCAATCTGGACTAGTCACTGGAAGTCGCTGCATCAGGTTGGTGCATATCTCGTAAAGATAGACTTTCCTGTTCTGAAAAGGTCTGTTGTAGTGACTAGAAGAAAGACCAGTTGGTTGCCCTGAAAAGGAGAGTTGCTTTTGTCCTGAAAAGGACAGTTGCGGTAGGAGTGGTAAGCAGGCATGGTAGCAATGGGAGAGGTTGACGGCATCAGGCAGTTGGCATCAGCTAGGTCTCTGGAATGGCTTGGCATGCTTCCTTTGCTCGCTCTCGTGGGCTGGTTACAATATTTATTATATAAATGTATAAACATGGCACAAGGCCTAAAATGGGGAGGGGGACTAGTCTTAAATTGTCTTAAGCTTAGCTAGCCACAATCACTAACCCTGGCATGCTACAAAGATTCCTAGCACCAAAATGCCATTTTCTTACTTACCATTCTTACTACATCAACCACAATACAACAGAGACTCTATGGAGTCCTAAATAAAAATCCACTATGTACGAGTTTTCTGTAGAGAGAAGGGAGAAGAAATACAACATTTAAAATTTCCCCAATGAATATGTACAATGGAAAATTATATCTGCAAGAAACAAAACAAAATCACACGAGTAATACCCCCCCCCCAACACACACACACACAGTTCTTAGGTTGTGGCAGAAACATCAGTTAACTGGACAAAATTAATGTGGGACTTAACTTTTTCCTACAATCATTCAATCCAAAAATGCTCGCACAATCACACATTCAAAAACAAAAATGAAAAACACACTTGAAAATACAAGAGGTATCCTGCATCTACCAGAGAACTGACATTTCTGTTCACTTATTTGGGGAGTGGATGGGGATTAAACTAAAGAAAGTAGGGACAAAAAGAAAAGTAGGAGCAATTAACATTTAATCTGAATGACTATAAATCAGTGCCAGTCAGTCAGGGATCAGGATGGAAAGCAGCAGAGATGACAAGCTAAAATGTAACAGGAGAAGCTTCACGTGACCTGGACATTGTTCTCTTTCTCCTCCTTTCTTGTGTGATGATTCCTTTTACTTCTTCTTCTCCATTCAAAGACATTCCTACCTAACAAATGCTAATACATACATCCATATTATATGCATAAACTTTTCCAGCAAATTACTACTGCAGACATTTTTTGATATTTTTAACTTTCTCATTGAACATTAATTTCTACCACAATTATGTTATTCTATCTTTTTAATAAATTTTTATTTTCTAATGAAAAATATATACGTATATTCTTCTACTCTTTCACACTAAATTCACATATTCCAACCGACAACCAACCTTCTGATGAAAACCTTCTGATAATTCTGATGATGATAATTCTGGATAAAACTTGTAAGCTGTAGGGAGTTTAGTTATGTATGACACAAGGCCGAATTAGTAAACATTAACCATCTCCTTATAGCTTCAAGTACATATAAATATGTTAAGAAGACATGTTACAAAATGAAAAATGAGAAATGAAGTTTAAGTTGTGAAGAGTTCAAAGCAACCGTCAGTATGTGTCTCTGGGATACTCACACACCAACAAAATGAGAAAAGAGAATGTCTTACCGCTGCCAAAATCAAAAAGAAAAGAGGAAGAAACCTTCAAATCCTGCACCACTTGTGATTATTGTTATGTTCTCTAACAAAAAGTAAGATCGTACCCTGCTTTAATAAACAGATGTGATCTTCGGGAGTTCCATTCTTGAAATGACAAAATGTGTCACCGCGCAGGGGGATCCATGCATTGTTCCGTCTACTTGATCACTGAGGCATGACCGCCGAATCAATTTAGCAGCCAATCGCAAAATCTCCCACGGGACAAAAGGGACTGCTCGTTGAGCCATTCCAAAGACATAAAAAGGGGGAAGAAATGACAATCAGGCAGTTTTCCTCCCTCACCTACTAAGGGAAATTCGTGCTGCTACTATCAACAGACTTTCGACGACCCATGACAACACTTCAAACCTAAGTTAAGTGTATCACTCTGTTGTTTATATTACTATAATCTATAATCACTTGTATAAACCTTTGAACTGCTTTCGTCTTCTTCCACTTTATTACGGAGAAATAAATATTTTAAGTGCATACTTCTGGCATCAAGAATTGTCATTATTCTCCATTGTTGAGTGTCTGAATCTGTTTTGCAACCATACGTATTTTACTCTGTTTAGATATATAACATTATCATCAGCTGGTGGTAATTCTCTCAGAATCTGATTTATGAATGTTTCTAAATGTTGCAGCCAATGAACAGTGCAGCCACTTTTTTGTTGGTGGTGGAGGTATTGAAATTTTAGGTGAGAGCATGTTACAAAAAATGAAAAACAAGAAATGAAGTTCAAAGCAACACTCAGTATGTTTCTCTGGGATACTCGCATACCGACCGACCGAGTGAGAAGAGAATGTCTTGTTGCTGCCAAAGTCAAAATGGAAGAGGATTTCGGATTTCACACTGCCTGGGATTATTGTCAATGTGAAGTAATTCAATATCTCACTGCCTGCCATGGTTATGCCTCAAATAAATCATTTGTATTTACAAACATATGTCAGTCAGTCAGTTAAGTGCCATATGTGATACACGCTTGGGCGATCATGTCTCGAAAGAGACATGACTGACTGGGCAGAAGATTATCCCGCAGTAGGTTGCCATTGTTTCCTGTGGTAGACTGGTTGCCAGCCAAGGCTATAGAACCCAGTCTGACCTGTTATTGCACTCATAGCTAGAGGGGGAGAGATCTGTTATTAAGTAGTAATTAGTGGGGGATCAGTTTATTACTTCATAAGAATAAAAAACCGATGCCCCACTTTATGCCCATTAGAAACCTTTATTATGTTTTCAACTATTATATTCAGTAAGTTCCAATTTATCATGTTGAAGATAGCAAGTGTGTTAATGACCATTTTTATTATTAATTTTATTATTATCATTATTATTATTAGATTTACGAGTCATCATGTTTGAAGTTATAAATGTCAGTCAGTCAGTTAAGTGCCATATGTGATACACGCTTGGGCGATCATGTCTCAAAAGAGACATGACTTACTGGGCAGAAGATTATCCCACAGTAGGTTGTCATTACTTTCTGCGGTAGACTGGTTGCTAGCCAAGGCTACAGAACCCAATCTGTCCTGTTATTTAACCCATAACTGGAGGGAAGAGATGGTTTACCTTTTCCAACAGTATTTGTGTAGTGGATAAGAAATTAATTAAAATCAACCTTCTTCTTCACTTTTACAAAAATTCACAATGACATGTGAAATTGGGGTTTCCCAAAATAGAAAAGGATTGACCAAGTGCTTAAAGAAAAAGTCAACCCAGATTTCACATGTAGGTGTTAAAATGATTTTTGACTATGACTTGGAAGATCAAAAAGGACGTTGAAACTAAGTGCAAAAAAAATGTAGATTACAATAAAAGGACTTCAATTTCTTCAGTCAGAAACAGAGTGTCAGATGGAAGTACCAAACATCAAAAAAAAAAAATGTAACTTCCACTTCAATCAACTCAGACATTGTCCTCTTTCTCTTTCTCTCTTTCAACAATTACTACTAGGAACATTTTGTACAAACTCTACTCTTAACTTCTTAATAACATTTCTCATTGAACATTAACTCCTACAACTCATGTTTTCTTTCCTATTCATAAATTTTTATTTTAACATGAAAAATGTCTATTTTATTATTCTACAATTCTACACATTCCAACCTGCCAACAACCAACCTTCTGATGAAAACCTTCTGATGACAATTCTGCATAAATCTTGTAAGCTGTAGGGAGTTCAGTTGAGACTGACACAAGGCCAAATCAAAGAAACATTAACCATCTCCCAAACGCTACATTTGCACATAAGTGAATGCAAGGAATTCAACTGGAATTCAAACTTGACTCCCCAATTTCTCATTCCACTGCACCACAAAGAGTCAAAAAGACGTAAAATTAATCTTTAGTTGATTTTTTTGGTCAACAGAAAAGTTTGGAGTTCAGGAAAGGCTTTTAGTATAATTTGGTTCAAAGTAAAAAGCTGTGGTTCAGATAAGTACTTGATTATCAGTGAAGATTCATTGAATGTCTCAGCTGTTGTTGCTGAAGATGATTTGTTTAAAGTCACTGATATGCATTTCTTTCAGTATACACCGGAAGAAAGAAAAAAGCTATGTAGCCACATCTTCTCTTGTGTTTCACTGGCTTGTAGGCAGCCATATCTCTGCTTTTGAAAATTGAAATCTCTGAATTTTTGTTAGAAATTTTTCCTGAAAATAGGGTCAAGAAAAATAAGCTTTTAGTTTTCTCTGATTGGTCAAATATTTCAGATGATGATGCTAATTTCTAACCAATAGACACTTTGCTTTAAATGGTGTACACTGTATAGTGGAATTTTTTTTACATATTTGTAAATATTGTGTGTTATTGAGTAGAAAATATAGTTTGAGATGTTTTAATATAGTATGTATGTAGGTATGTATTTTCAAAAAATAATTGCAACTGTTGAAAAAATAAAACCTGGTCATTGAATGGTCAATGTATGTCCAAAAGTATGTTTTATCGAGCTCAAATTCATTTGGAAGATGATGATTTTAAATTTTACTTTGGAAGCACTTCTAACACCTGGAAGACAAGATTTAACAATCCCATGTTGTCTTTAAACAACAGTAAATACAGCAAACGCACTACTTTATCCGTATATTATTGGAAGTTAAAAACCAATAACAAGAACCCAATTATATCATCACTAGATTTAAATCTTACAGCAGAAAACTGTAACCATAAGGAGATGATTAGTATTTATTTGATTCAGCCTTGTGTCATACATAACTGAACTCCATAAAGCTTACAAGTTTTATCCAGAATTATCATCATAAGGTTTTCATCAGAAAGATGGAATGTGTGGAATTGTGTGGAATAGTGTAAGAATAAAAATATACATTTTTCATGTTTAAATAGAAATTTATTAAAAGGAAAGAATAACAAGAATTGGTAGAAATTAATGTTCAGTTAGAAAGTTAAGGGTATCAAGAGTTTGTACAAATGTTGATAGTAGTAATTTGTTGAAAGAGTATATGCGTATGTACATATGTATGCATTAGCATTTGTTCAATTGGAATGCTTTGGATGAAGAAGAAGTAGAATGAATCAGCACACGACAAAGAAGGAAAAAGAGAACAAGGTGCGACATGACCTTATCTCAGTGTCAATTTGAAGTTGAAGTTACATTTTAGTTTTGTCTTTCTCGCTACTCCCAAATGAGTCTGAATGACTGATGCTGATGGGGCTTTCATTGTAATCTAGATTTTTTGCACTGACTAGTGAAGTCCTTTTTGGTCTTGCAAGTCGCTTCCATTGGTCAGAAAATCAGTTTAATACCTACTTGCAAAGACTTTTTCTTTAAGCACATGGTCAATCATTTTTCTATTTGGAAAAAACCAGGATTTCACACGTCATTGTGAATTTTTGTAAAAGTGAAGAAGGGAGTTGATTTTAATTCTTAATTTCCTATTCACTACACATCTTGTTAATACTCATATTTCATATAACAATGTTTTTGGTTATTCTTCTTGTGTGAATCTTGTGTGATTTTTTCTAATCAAAATTAACTTAATGTGGTGAAGTCCGCCACAAATTAAACATGTTGGTTGAAAATTCCATTTCGTTATTCTCTGGAACTTTTCGTAACATTGTCTGTTTACATTTGTTTACATTATCATACATTTCAGACCAGAGATGGTTATTTATGAAAAATCAAAAGTTGTGTATATAAGACTTGATTTAACTTCAATCAAACCGTGGAATCATTTGTATTTATATAAATATACTGTTTAATTAAAAACAGAATATCTACTCAAATACGAGTATCAATTAAAAATAATGTTTAAACAAATAAATTAAATATATATTAATAAAAGATCCCTGTTACATGAGCATTTGAGAAATAATAAAATCAGTTATTATAAATCGTCAGAAGACACCAAAAGATAGAAACCAAGGTCACGTAATAACTTGTTTTCAAATGAAAAATATTCAAAAGTTCTAAAATATAATTGTAGTGAACACTTTTTAGTACAACTGTGTACTGGTTTAATTTAATTATAACCCAAAACTAATTATATATATATATATATATATATATTGTTACTACAATGGTTTATAAAAGCATTATATCACTAAACAAAAATTTTCATGTTTCAGAACAATACTGTTCTTCTTCAGGTGATATGTTAAAATAAATGGTGAAAATGATTTATTTTGAAAATATAGGATGAATTCATAGTTATCTAGAAAATTAGGGAGTGGTAGTTGGAGAAAATGCTTTAGGTGTGTCAATAATGTTCAATCAAAAATGAGAATTAGGTAACCATGAAGTTTTAAGATTTGGGTTGTGAAAGGAAGCAGGATGGCTCGATGTCTAGACATGTCACTTTTTAATTTTGTCTGGATAAGATACATAGTGGGACCATAGATTTTTAAAATGGGTAGACAATTTTTAACAGCAGGTTGGATTTTAAGTCGTTTTTTTTTTGTTAAAAATAGTTTTTTTACTACCTCGTGAGTAAAGGGGCTGGAATGTTTAGGTTAGAATTAGGATAATTATAGTATACCTTAGGTATATTGTAGCAAGAAAACAAATTAAGTATTGTGTGGGTCATTTATTGTAGTAAAATAATCTTTATTTTTTAAAGAAAATTATTTTGTCTGAGTAAGGTACATAGTGGGACCACTAATTAATTAAATAGGAAAACATTAAATCCAATCTTCAGGTTTTATTTACATATGGTCAATTCCAGATATTGAGCACCCTGACCCATAAATAAAGCATACATTAAAAGTAAAAAAATATATTTCATCACACACACACACACACACACACACACACACACACATAATATATATATATATATATATATATATATATATATATAGAGAGAGAGAGAGAGAGAGAGAGAGAGAGATTGGAATTTGTATCCAGTGACTTGAACCAAAACCAAAGAATTGTGAGTTCAATACCTGGCTACAGCAGAGGTAAACAAAAACTTTGACAGTTGGGTTAAAGGGAGATAACTGGTACTAAGACATCTGGAAGAGGCATGGTTCGCGGTACTAGAACAATCTACAGTGGTGGGCGAAATAAAGGGTTCAGTTCGAAATTCCAATCACCTGACGAATGCTGGAGCATCTAATGGCCGAAATGTCGTGAATATGGTAACGAAGACGAAGACAAGAGTCCCAAACGTAGAGTCTGGACGTCTCATCTCAGAAATATGGACAGACTCTTTTTTTGTCTGTCTAAAGTAAGTTCAGTTCATATAAAAGAATATAGAATCATTAAGAAAATTAGATTAATGGCCAGTTTATCAATGAAAAAGTGGAGTCGAATTTCTGTCATTATACAAAAAACTATATAAGCAACCAACACAACAACAATATTTATGACCGGAAGTAACGAGTACGCATGTTGCTAATTAAAGATGGCGGCGTGGCTTAGCGTTGTTGGAAACGGATGTTTATGAAGTGTTTATGTTTTGGTTGTTAGTGCAAAGCAACGGACAATAAAAATTAAGAAGAGAAAAAAAAGTGATGCATTATCTTTTTATAGTCATCTTCACTGACTCTGCAAGTGTCAACAGGCCTCTATGGTGACCGAAAAGTAAAAAGGTAGAGGCAATTATTTTTTTAAAGACGTGACGTTAAAATGATTTACTTTTGTTATTTTTTTGCAACAAAAAAATGTTTGCAGACAAAAGTTTTTAAATGTAACAACTTAATTTGAATTTAAAAATCAATGGTATGTTTATTTCAGTGTTTCACTCTGTCAATTATCCTTTTGAAAAAAATAAAGATGTACTTAAATATTTGAAAATGGACTTTTTTAAAAAGTCTTTTCTGATTTTCAACTTTTTACTTTTGACAAAAAAAATCGATGTTTAAGAATTTGAGTTGTTGAATTGGAATTCATACTTTATTCCTTTGTCTCTTATTTTAATGCATTTTTGTCTGATTATTTTGTTAATAATAGGGAAAACATTGATTGAAGTATTTCTCAAATTTGTTTAGTTTCAGTGGCAAATGAAGTTTACGTAGCCGAAATAAAATGTTGAAGAATTTGCCACTTTATTTAATATTTAACATTAGCAGTTTTAAAGAACAAAATATTCATGTAATAATTATTAAATTTTTTTCCAAAGATATTTTTATGTAAAGAAATAGTTATTTGATTTAATTTTAGAGTGGAAGCTGACATCGTTGTGTTCTGAAATTGGAAATTAAACTGAAAACATAAAAATAGGAGGTAAAAGAGCGCTTGAGTTTTAATCAGTCATCATATTTTTTTCTTTGTTTAATTTTCTATTGTTGTTTAATTTTATTTTATTTAAATTGTTATGTTAAGTCATGTCCCTTATCTACACATGATTTGTTATTCACAAAAAATCTTACAATTTTACAGACATTCTGGTCGCAGAAAAGTCGCCAAAAATGTTATATGTTTTCTGACGGACTTCACTTGTTTGTCCGTAAAATATTTACGGATGATAAAGAAAAAGAGCAAAGAATGAAGTATAGGTCGAAAAAGAATTAAATATTTGTAACAAATAATTTGTTATTTGTATCATCATCTAGTACTGATTTTTAGACCCTTACACTCCTCATCTTTTTTTTTTTTTTATTTCTTTTTTTTTGTAACCAATCGCATTAAGGTGGAATACGAGTGTTAGGAAAAACAGTTTGAACATTTTTCCATCTAGAAAAACTGTGAAAAAAATTTTTTTTTCAGAATATGAGACACCCTTATTTGCTGACAAAGCTAGTCACATTAAAAAAAATATTGAAAAATTATATTGTTCGGTAAAAGAGCTGAAAAACATCAAAATAAGAAAATACTTTAAAAAAGGGTTTTTAGTGATATGATAAATGAGTGCCTAAATAGAATAACTAAAACATATGAACTTGTTGCGGTGTCAATGAAGGACATCGACCCCACAAGGTTTTTGAAGAAAGGTGTGAACAGCAGGGACAATGAGGAGACAAAGGCATAGGTTTAACAATAACAAACATTGGTGTTTTATTTTACAGAATGTACAAGGGTGGTATAGCTATGCTTGTGTTGGTCCCTGGTCCAGTAGCAGTTGCTTCGGTTGTGTCAGTGCGGTGGCTAGTGTTGAGTTGATCGATGCTGAACCGAAGAGTTGTTAGTGGCAGTAGCTGGTAGGATGATGATGCTGGAATGATCGCCAGGTCGGTAAGGACGAGTTCGTCTACAGGGCTGAGTTGGTAAGGCGACCATGGAAGCAAGGTCGTGCCAAAAGGTAGCACTCGACAAAGGTGGAATCCTTAAACAGAGCCGAGTCAGCGTAGTGTAACTGTGGAAGTGGAATCGAACCAAAGAACAGTCAACGACGGTGGAGTCCCTAAACAGAGCTGAGTGATGTCACTGCAGAAACGGGATTGTACCCGAGGGTAGCAGTCTACAAAGGTGAAACCTGAGAGTCAATACAACTTCAGTGGTAGATCGACCACAAAAGGGTATTCTCTCGACAAAACTGGAGTCAGAGAAAAAATACAAATTCGGTGGCAGATTTGACCACAAAAGCGTGTCAAAGAGGTATCTTTCTCGGTGAAGATAGTCAGAAAAGCAATACGACTTCACAGATTTGACCGCAGAAGCGAGATTGTGCCAAAGGGTATTTTCCCAATGAAACTGGAGTCAGAGGAGCAATACGTCTATGCAGATTCAACTGCAGAAGCGGTATCATGCCAAAGAGTATTCTCTCGAGCAGCCCCGGCAGCTTACGGAGAAAGCACCGGGGCTGAGTGGCCTCCTATTGGATGGAAACGAGGCTGATGGTGTGAAAAAAGATTTGGTCAACTATTCCCAGATTAGGGGGAGTTGAAAACAATAGATAAAAATTACTTCCCATGTTATTTGATGTTTTGGGAAGCACATCCTAATCCGATGCTTATGATGACAGTTTCAGACTCAAATTTATTTGGTAGGTCGTCCTGTTTTACACATGCTGCTGGATTTATATCTGCTGGGCTTAAATCTGCGAGAGATTAGGGCTGTGAATGTCAAGGTTGTTTCTTTCTAGGGAGCGGCTAATGGCAGCCGCAACAAACAAGTAAGTGGGGAGCAGAATATGATGAAATTTATTGTGGATTTGAATCAACCAACAATAAAGAAAATTGCAAGAAAGATTTTTAAAAATATAAAATATTTTAATTTTCATGTTTTTACAACTCAATTTTACTTAACATGTATGAGTTCTTACAGTCCTTGTTGGTAGTTGTTTGCTAAGATGAAAAGAAATTTCTTTGGCATATATGTGTGAAAAAGAAGCCAGAAAGAGAGTAAGGAGGTAAGTGTAAGTGTCACATCGCTTGGTGAGGAAGACTGGTGAGTGAAAAAGGGAATCTCTTTGAAGCCATGGTGTTGTGAATCTTTTGTAGTATATTGCTACTTCTTCTTACTGCTTGTCTGGTCGAGAGATTTAGCTTATATACTCTTCAAAGGGATCACAAAGCATGTTTTTTTTTATTGTTGGCAGTAACATAACCCATTGGTTGTAAAAATGTTAAATATTTATTTTCAAAGGATTAATTTTTTAACTGGCAGGATGTGCAGATCCTCCGACTCAGAAATAATTTTGTCATTTGGTGTTTGTTTCTGTCTTCACTCCACAGATTAATGACTACTGCCATATTGAGAAAATATGAAAGAAAGCCCATTTCATAACGGGTTTACTGTTATTTTTGTTTGATTCAAAATCTACAAAAATCATGATGGCTTTCACTATCTCTTGGAAAGAAATATGATTAGATTCAATATTATGATCAAAGAGATAATAATTTAGTTTTCAGTTTTCACCCCCTCCTCTTTCTGGCAAGTTTACCATGTATTGAACTCTGTATTTCTTTTGTTTTGGATCAACCACTAGTTTTTCCATACATTTCCTTATTCTGGTAGTCATACTCATGTTCATTGAATTCTTGTGGTGTTGGTATGTCAAAAAACTTGCATAGTTTCTTTTCTTGCAGGCATTTCTTCAGTATTTTCTTTAACTGATTCTAATCTCTTTTGCATTTCCCATTGTTTTCCTTTCACCATATAAATCTTTTTTTTCCAATTTGTGATCTTATTACACCATCTTTCCACATTTATTTCCCCTATCCTGAAAAACACTTTTTCGTCAATTGTTATAAAATTTTGTTGTGCCTTTTTTTTTTTTGTTATCCATTCTTATTCTTTTTTGATCTGGTTACAACTTGTCGAACACGGATTTATTTATTTTTTCCGAACATTAATTCTGACAATGACATGCCTGTTGGTGTATTGGGATTTGGCATTATCCAGTAAATTATCAAGAATTTTTGTAGTGTTTCTTCATTCACTTTACTTTTTCATTACTTGTTTTTTACAAAGATCTTTTAAAAGGAACTCACACGCAGTTCAGCTTGTCTGTTTGACCTTTAGGGATTTGGCAGGTTTCTAATATGTTCAATGGAAAACATCGGAAAACATCTTTCTTCCTTTTTTTTTTTTAATTTTATTTCTTCCAGAGTATTTGCTAGTTTGCATACTAATTGGATAATATATTTTTTTATTTCTATTTTACTTGTTAATACTGTAGCCACAGTATTTTTTGGTAACAATCTTGATAAACCCTCTACATGTTCTACTTTTTTGGATAGTTAGTATTCCATGCTAAAATTGTAATTTAATAAGATGGTACTATCAACACAAATTTTCTTTAGTTTTCAGTAATTATTTTTTCCCTTTCAGCACTGTATACAAAATATTTTTGTATGAGAACTTTACCTTGCTTTAGTTTTACAGTGTGACTTTTCATGTTCTACTTTTCCACACTTGTAGCACTTCTGAAAGTGACGGCTGTCTCCAAGATATAACTTCCCACATCTGAGACATTAATTTTTTTTTCCATATTTTTCTTTGGTTTGTATATATGCGCATTCTTTTTCTTCAGTTTCCTTTGTATTGCATCTCAGATTTAGGGACTCTCTAACATTCATCCGATTTTCCTGTAGTGTTAGTTTTTGATTCGCTACTACTTTCATTAAAATTTTAGCCCATATTTCTGTGTCTTAAACAAAAATTAATCCTTTAAACATATTCAGAGTGAGCTTGTTTAATTTGAATTTTTTACACTCCTTGTTAATGATTCCAGTATATGTGTCAAAATCTTTGTCTTCTTTTCTTTTTTTTTGTCAGATTTAGACATTTCCAACAACTATTGAATAACAAGCTTTACTGTTCATTTCTAACCTATAAATTCATCTTGTTCTACAAACTTTTTCAGTGCTACATTTTTTTTTTATACTAACACTTTTAGTAGTAACTGTATTAGAAGTCCTGGGTATGACGATAAACTGAGTCCAGCAGCAAGGCCTCTGATTAGGAGGTTGTGAGGAGCATGGAACCACCTCTTAATTGCTGTTGTTCCCAGGTCCACCCTAACCCAAAGTGGTAGCACCTGTTAGGGTCCCAGCTATGGGCAAATAGTTAACCCCCAAACTGGGGTCAAAACTCTATGAAAGACTTTTATAGAAATATATACATAAAAATAGACTTTTATAGAAAAATGTAAATTTTTGAAGGAAAAATATTACCAACAATACTTTTCTGAAGGAAAAAATTATTACCATAACACATTTTTGAAGGAAAAAAATTATAACCAGCAGTACATTTTTGAATACAAAACTAGGAGACATCTTCAGTTTTCTAAAATAAAAAAAAATTTCATCAAAATCTAACTAAATCAACCTTCTCGCTATAACTGAACATTAAAAAAATACCTTAAACCCTACCTTTTGGGCATTAAATCACCCACAGAAGTTGATATGCTATTAAACAAAACTCAAACTCAACCATATTAGATGAAGGATTCTCGGCATTTATTACTATTTTTTTACTAGTATTTACTCATGAAAGATTTGTGGGAAATTATCTTCTGACAAATTTTACCTCTGTATAGCAGTATAATTTTGGTTTGTGTGTATTTTGACCTTGTCTAATGATTAAAATTCACCAAGTGTTGATAAAATACAAACTAAATCTTTATATAACAAAAAAATATAATAATACAGAAGGATAATGTGAAAGTTGAGGTCTCAAGAGTTCAAATGTAAAAGTCCTGGTGAGATAGGGAAAGTGTCCAGGAGAAAGTGTGTGTGTGTGTGTATTTATACTTCATTTGTAAACAAGTTATTACACGACCTAGGTTTCTACTATGTGGTGTTTTCAGGCAATTTGCAATAACTGATTTTTCCTTGTTTTTTTTTTTTTTTGTTTTTTTCTCAATGCTCATGTAACGGGGAATTTTTGAACCCGCAATTTTGAAATTACTAATCGTTTGATATTAGTCAGCACCATAAATTTCAAAATTTAATCTAAAATTTATTTCCCCTAATATAATTGGTTTATTTCCTCTTATTAGCCATACACTACAGAATATTTAAAATACTACCTCCTGTTCCTTTTAGCCCCTTTTCATTCCAGTTCTAGATTTTTTTATTTTGACTTAAGTGAAAATTAACTTATTGGGTTAGTAATAATGTTGTCATGATGTTGAATTTAATTTCCTATAATATTAATTATTCTAAATTACTTTAGTTAGCGGTCTTATCCCTTCTCATCAGCAATATAACTTGAGATTAATTATATAAATTCTTTATATATATTACAAATCATGTCTTTTTATTTCATCCAATTTTAAATAAATTTATTTATATCAGAAGTATTACTTAAGTAGTGATGCGATCTTGGATTTATTTCTAATTTAATTTCCAATAATTAATCTAAATTTGAATATTCCTTATAATAGTTGCTTTTCTTCTCTTTAGTCATATAATTTACTTAGATTCTTATTGTAAATTATTTTGATCTTAACATTATTCAGGCCCTATTTTGGATTGAAATGGAAAAAAATTTTGAAAAGGTTGAGTGTAGCCCAACACCTTTCTTTTCTATATACATTTTATATCTAAAAATTTTTTTTTTAAATGTATCTATCTTGACTTCTCTCACCTCTATTTGCCAGTGTTCCCAATCTGACATACTTTCACTTCCCTCTTTTTCTCTTTCCTCTTCCCTCTTCCTTCCTCTCCTTCTTTTTCTTTCTTTTCCCTTTGCTATCCTTACTTCTGTTTTTACACATACACACACTCAAACAAATAATTGTATTTTACCATAATGATTATGATTGCCAATGATGTGAAGTTAGTTTTACTCATTAAAATGGCCATACAATCTTGGAAAATTTGAGTTTTTTCTATGAGATGTGTGTGTGTATTAACCATTTGCCAACAACGTGATTGAAGAAAGGTACTTTTGTTTTCAGTTGTAGTAGCAGGCTACTTAAAAAGGTGGAAAAAAGACAAAATGTATTTTTTCACAAGTAGGAAGACAGCAAAGGGCAAATGTCATGTTTCAGATTTGGTTATGCTATGATGATCACAGCAGTGGAGAATTGACAAAATTTATTTATTGGATTTTGGTTGATTTTTCATCTGCTTATATATCCTTTGACAGATCCACTTCAATAAGGCCACTCTGCTGCTCATTGGCTCACGGTCTTATATCCTGGTTTTGAAAGGTTTCAGATTTGTTAGTCGAACTAAAGTTTTGTGGCATGGCGATTTTAAATATACATCTATTGTTAGAGATGGTGAAATTTTGGTCTTCTTGTTATTATTTGTTTATTTCTTTTCTTTTTTCCTGGTTTTGGATGTTTTGTGATTGGTTGATTTTTATGGTCTGGTAGTTCTGATTATCCATCTATTTTTATTGATGATTAAAATTTGGTTTTCTTGCGGTTATTTATTTCTCTATTACTACATACTTTCATCTCCATTTTTTATTAGATACAACATTGTCAACCATAATTCTTAATTTTTATTATTTAAGGAAGCATTGTTAACTCTTTTTGATGAGTATTTATTTTCATCTTAAAAATAAAGTATATATAATAATGTCATCATTATTTGTGAAACTTTATGTTGAAATAATTTTCAAAATCTTTTGTCTTTATAATAACTTCAATATTCACTCAATGTTTTATCTTTCATTCAGATTTGATTTGTCAAAAGAAATTCATTGATAAATTCAATGGTTGAATTACTCATGATTTAAGAATGATTTGAAAGTGAGATGACAGAGAAATTTAATTTTTTATAAATTGGATTGATGACGTAAAGGGATTTTTTTTTTTTTTGTTGCTCCCTAGAGTTTTTTTAGCTGTTCTCAAAACCAATGTTTTGATCTGTTATTTCTCCAAATATCTTTAGTTAAATTTATCATTTGTGCATTCATCTCTTTTAAATAAACTTGTAATCTTCATTTGAGCTGAGTGTTTTTTCTTTAGTATTTCCCTTGTACAAATTGTATTTGTCTCTATATGGCGAGCAAAATGAGAATGTTTACTATGTGCTATAGTTTGAATTAATTGAGATTTTCTTTTTAACTGAGATATGATGATAGCTTAAAATCCTTCAAGTGATGATTGCACTTTATTTAAAATTTGAAACTATTGTAAAATACTAAAGTGATTAGATTTAAAGCAGTGCTCATTAGATTTTATTATACATCAAGGGCATTGTAGTGAACAAAACAAGATCTAGATTTAAAATTCAAACACTAAGCACTGACTCATTGATTTTGTTAGAAATTAAAAAAGACTCGAATTTACAAACTTTACTTAGCACACACGCAAAAGTGAATTCAAAACAAAACTCATGAAATTTCACACTTTGATGTGAAATGTTTTTTGGCCAATAGAAAACTAGGAAACATCTAAAAACAAAATTCAAATAATCTTCAATTCTCAGAAACAAATTCTTTTATGCAACTGTTCACGAGTCAACGTAAAGTTTGTTCGTCGTCCAATGGAAAGGCCATAATCACATTCAGGAGGGAATTCCCAATGATAATGCTCATACATACATACACACAAGTTACTACTACAAACTCTTGATACCCTTAACTCCTTACTACTGTTTCTCATTGAGCATTTAACTTCTACCAATCCATGTAATTCTGTTCTATTAATAAATTTCTATTTAAACATACAAAAGGTATACTTTCATTTTTCCACAAATCCACCTTTTGATAACCTTCTGATAGTTCTGATAAACCCTAAGTTGTGGGGATTGTCGGCTATGTTTGTGAATTGACCTTGTACTAGACATGGCTGACTGTCCCTAAGGCTACAACATAACTTGCTGTTGTGAGATGATTGATAAGACAATATAAATAAAAAGGGAACTTTCATTTTTATTGTTTGTTCATAATATATTATTTAATAATACATCTGTACCATTTGCAGACAATTTAAATTATAAAAAAAGTAATGCTAGGTTCCTTCAGGAAACAGATAGTCATGGCTCTCCACAGGTTCCTTTGTTTCTTGTGAATTGTTACAACTTTTTGGGAAGTATAATGGGGTGGTTTTTCATTGTTTTTTCTTAGATTAGTTGCCACCCAAAGCCATGCTGCTATTTAACCCATAACACAGGGGAAGAGATGTATTAAGGCCTTCACCAAGGACATTAGTGTCAAAAGTGAACACAACAGATTAACCCAGAATTTAAACATGGTTTGCCAATCCACTTTCTATGCTGACAGCCATTACTCTATCTTCCACATCTCTATGGCATTTACAAATAATTCAAATAGATTCATTAGATTCTTAATTATCAAATAAAACTGTTTAAATTGATTATTGCTCTAAATTGGCTTTTATAGGATATTTGAGCTGACTGGTAAATGTAAATGTCCTTTTTTTTTTTTTTTTTTTTTTTGATCATTTCACTCCAAGCAAGGTAATAAAGCCACTGGGACGCAAGAGGTTGCTGAATGTTAGAAAACATGAGCAAAACTATTAAGGAGAGAGGACAAAGAATAAAAATGAAGACAGAAAATAATGATTGATATTGCATTTAAAAAAATATTCTCTCATTTTGTATACGTTTTGAAGATGTTAATGTTTAAGACTTAGATTAGAAAACCTTTCATCATCTCTGTCTGTGAAAATGTAGAATGAATCTAGGTTTTATCTCTTCTTAATGTCCATTTCTGTCTTTGTTGTTCTTTCAGACATCATTGCTTGAAGCCATCACCAAGCTGATTATGCTGAACTCTCTTACGGATTAACTTCAGGTTGTTGTTTGTCATGCAACCTTTTAAAGCAATATGACTGTTATGGTAACTAGAGAGAAAGTCTGCTCCAACCCTGATATGCCTGTCACACCACCATCTACACCAAGTGCCTACCCCAGGAAAAAAGGGGCCTTGACTAACCTTACACGAAAGAAGCAAGAAGACTCTTTTCCTGACCCTAACAGTGACGATGGCTCGGCAAATATGCCTAGTTTGTCAGGTTCCATAGCCAGGCTAGAATTAACCAGCATAGATAAACAGTTACCTGAAGAAGATAAGAATGGTGTTCTAACTAACATGAACTTTGAGCCACCTGCTTTCAAGACAAAATCAGACTGTAATTTAAAAAGGGTGAAGCAAGGTTCTTTAGAGTTTGATATTAAACAGGATTTGCAAGCAGTTACTCTACACAAAAATACAAAGCAATCCCAACAGACAGAAGCAAGCAGAGAAATGCTATCAAAAAGTGCTGCTGAACCTAAAGATCCGAGACTTCGGAGATCTAACTCTGACATCAGTCTTCACCGTTTCCGAATTGCTGCTGAAGACAGTGACTCGGTAAAATCAATAAAGTCTAGTCCATTTCAGCCTAAACCTCCTGTCATACCTCGAAAAACACGTCCTCTACCCAGAGCAAAGTCTAACCATGACCGCCCAGATTCTTTGGATAAGACTAATGCTACATATGCAAATGACCAGCAGGATCTAGTCCAAGCAGATTCAACTGATAACCACCACAAGGCAAAACTGAACAGTAACCATATGGAACTACCGAATGAACAGCCATCTTCATCTGGCATCAACAGCTGTCATTATGACTCTGATATTTCAGATCAGTATTTTGTTGATCAGGTTGGCAGTACATTGACTGTACGGTCACTTCCTGCTACCACTTCACCCCGCTTACCTCCACTTGCATCGGTCAGTTCTCTGCCCCCTTTTAATCACAACTTTTCCTCTAAAACTTTACGGACTGCATACAAATCAGAACCATTGTTTAGTACTCATCAAATAAATAGCAGCAGTTTGGAGACCTTCTCACAAGGTTCGTTTGCTTCATCTACTCCTAGTGCCTTACCTGCAATTACAACCAGGGAAGCTCGATCCAGGTATGATTTTGTCTATTTGTGTGTCTGCCTTAATTCTATTCATTTTTCTTTCATGCTTGATTGCCTAATGAACTTAATGATTTGTATTATGCCGGTACCTGTTCAAAAGGTACCGATATAATACTGACAAATAAGAAAATTATTTCTACTGTTTGGACTGTTGCTCTCTCTTTTATTACCATGTTTATGAGATTTCAGCCATTGTGTGCTCTGGCCTTTTTCAGGTACTAGGAATTTGGGACCGAACCTTTTCGATCACTGGAGTATATAATTCTTATTTCATGTGCAATGCCACTTCTCGATGCCATGTAGTTATCTCCCTTTAACTCAACTCCCTAAGTTATTTGTTCAACACTGCTGTAGCCAGGTATTGAACTCACAACTCTGTTGGTCAAGTCACTGGAACTAACCAACACCTATATCCAGTGGACATAGGTGTTGTATAAACAAATAAGAAGTCTGGATCTGGGTCAGGGATTTTTCACTCTCGTTTGAGGAACCCCTCCCTGGATAACTTCCACTGTTTCATGTTCGTCATTTCAGGGTATTTGCATTACTCGCCACACTTGGCAATGCAGGTTAGCATCTTCGCTAATTTAACCCACAGCTAGAAAGAAAAGAGATAGATTAATACCTTTCCCCAGGGTATTTGTGTGGAAGTGAATGCAGCGAATTCAATTGGAATTCGAACTCTGCTCTCCGATTTCTTGTTCCAAGCCTGATATCCACTGCACCACCCACGTGCATTCTAAGAACTACAGACAAATCAATAAGAAAATTTCAGTTAGTCAAAGAGGAGATTTCAAAATGATCACTTGAGACACCTCATAAGATGCTGCAGAGAAGCTCGGTTGCAAAATCATAAATGTCAAGGTTCTCATCAATGCAGTCTCCGCAAAGCGCAAAGACTTAAAAAAAAGTCAATGTGAAAGAGATGAGTTTAGCACTCAGCTTAACAATTTTCACATTATTAAATGCAGAATCAAAATTAGATTAGACATTTCACCATGAAATTAAATCAAATTGACAAGGAGGATATGTTAGGTTTTTTGTTGAGTTTCTTTGAGTGTGAAATCAGTTGTTTCATTCCAAGTAAAAGAATTTCTTGTTATTTCTTTGACTATCATTAGTGATTTTCAAAGAAAGAAAACAGAAACATGGTAGATAGACAGTATGGCATTTATGTTATTAATGGTTTAAAGTTTGAAATGAATGTGTATTAACAAGCTACGGCTGTGGAATAGATTTTAGCATCATGTAATTGAAATGACTTACAGTTCAGTGACATTTTAACTAATGTGGCACCTCAACTGAAATAAATTTTATTGCTGGTGAGTTGCCAGCCTTTGATGTGAAGGCTTCTGAAATTTTTAATTAATTTTTTTAAATGCTAATCAAAAGAACTCCAGATATAACACGTGATTTTAGCAAGTATCTTTACAAGTGTCCACCCGACATGAAAAGACACCAGAAGAAACCCACCAAAAGGCTCAACAGATATTCTCTGTGTCTCCTAGCGGTGCAGTGGATTTTGGCTTGCAACAAGAAAACGGAGAGCTGAGTTTGAATTGCAGTTAAATTCATTGCATTCACTTACATGCAGACACCCTTCAGAGAGGTATTAATTCATCTTTTTTCCCTCCAGCTATGGGTTAAATTGCAGGACAGATTAGATTCTATAGTCTTGGTTGGCAATCAGTCTACTGCAGAAAGAAATGGCAACCTACTGCAAGAAAATATTCTGCCTAGTCAATTATGCCTTTTCAAGACATGATTGCCCAAGCGTATATTAAGTATGGCACTTAACTGCTCCCATTTGATAAAACATGATTAAGTAAAGGATTGCTGCCTTAAAAGGCTACATTTAACAGTAAATACAGGCTGGTCCTTAAAAACAAACTTTCTTAGAAGCAACTGAGGTTGTTATATGAAAGTTAATTAAAATTTTAACCATCTCCAGTAACGTGTGTGTCTGTCCCACACAATTTGGTTTCACTACAGCAACTCCATACGAACAAACACAAGTGCTGGCATGATTAAATCATTTCCTCCCCCCCCCCCACTTCCCCCCCCCAGGGGTCACACTTCTAGGATGGCATGCTTATTATTTTTCAGCTTTCTCTACAGCACAGCCTTCTTTAAACAATTTAGCCCACTTGTAGACATCTTTTTGGCTGAAACATGTGACACCCTACACAGTTGACATTCTCCTATAAATTTCAACTGGCTTGCACCCTTCAGTAACCAAAAACTTGATAACTAACCTCTGTTCAATCCTGGCACATGCTTCTTGGTCAAACATCTTTGTTAATCTCCAAAACTCTAAGTTTTTTTTTCAATCTGCAAAAAAATTAAATCCCTTTGAAAAAGAAGTAAAGGAAAAAAAATTAAATAAAATTAAGCTTCTATCTGTATTAGAAGTCCTTATACCGAAAAATTCACTTTATTTATTGAATGACTCTCATACATGCGTTTTGTTTCTTTTGTCACATATGGGCTGTCTTTGCATATTTTTTCTTTCAATGATTTCAAAAGCAGAGTTCTTGGCATTAAATGGAATACATTGTAAAATAACATGCAACACTGGAGTTATGTATATATATTTTCTGTGTGCATAATGCATTTCTACATCATAAATTCTCATTTTTCCATGTTATTTAGAAATCATCATCATCTGAAAATCTGAATAGAGTTTGGGTTGGCTTTAGTAGGCCTCATAAGTGAGATATGACAAATGATCGTCTACATAATATCAAATATCTATCATTGTGACAACAAAGGAGAAAATCAAGTCTTACCTCAAAAAAGAATTTATGTCTGTGCTGAGAATATCAGAATAGAGGTTGGCTTGATTTTGGTAGGCCTCATGAGAATCATATCCGACTCTGTGCTATCTCTCAAAAAAGCAAATCAAGATCTGGTTGACTTTAGTAGGCCTCAAAATATGTACCTTCCTATCTGTCTTTTGATTTATGAAATTGGACTTACAAGACTGATGTATGATCTTTATGATTTCTTGAACATCCCCTTTGCTATTTTATCACATTTTATTGATACAAAGTCATTTCAAAATGAACTTTTAATGCTTTTCTCTTTTCATCTTTATTATAGCATTTATTTATATATTTTTCATAATGAAAATGTTTTATTTGTTTTTTTAGGTAAGCATCTACTGTGGACATTTTTGGAAGCTACTAAAAATAGATTAATAAAGTCACAAGACTTAATTTCACTTGACTCTTGTAAAATTTATTTCTTGGTTGAACTAATTTGTTAAGAATTGTTAAACACCAAATAAATTTGAATAGATTTTCAGGTAAAAAAAGCCTCAAAAACATCTAAATTGTAAAGTGTTAAAATTCAATTTATTTTTCTTTTTAGTTTTCACGTTTTGACTATTCCAATTTCTATAACACAAAATAATGTAAAAATACAAAAATATGACACAATTTGTTGAAGCAAATGAAGAAAGATGAAAATGACCAAATTATGTATTTTTCCCAAAACTGTTACTCCTCAAAAACAAATTCAATCTCAACCAATTACATATTTAACTCTTTCACAGCTGTTTTATTATAAACAAGAAAGTGGACTACCAAAATCTAAAATGTTATGAAGTTTAGTAGTACTTTGATGATGCCTATTATAATTTTGAAAATATTTTCCATATTTTTCATTTTTATTTGTCAATCATAATAAAGCAAATAAATTCAATGTAAAGAATCAAATAAAAAAAAAAAAGATGCGGTTTATTGAAGATGAAGGCAAAATTGGGTGAAAAGAAATGGTGAGATCATAACAAGCACCAGACTGTTGGAGATAGTCATATATTTGAAGCAGTTTCAAGAACTTTTCTGATCATGGTCAGGCTGACCAGTATTTGCATTACTAAAAACAGCTAGAAAATACTAAAATAGGCCTTGAGTTTGCTAGCTTAATTAGTACCTACCCTGAGTATGAGCATATTCGCTGTAAAGGTTTGTCATTAGCTGCATGATTCATTCCCATAACACTGGCAGATTAGACAGGAGAATGTAATTAAAAATATAGTTTTGCAAAATAGCCCCCAAATATTTTAGTACAGGTAAAAAATAATTCTCAAGAAACATGGGATGTCAGAACACTAAATCAATGGGACCAGTTAGAAAACATAAAGCAGGAAATTAATATTAAGGTTAAATATTAATATTTTAGGCTTATGTGAAACATGGTGGACAAACAATGAAGATTTTGTCAGTGACAAACACAGTATCATATATACAGGTGGCGAGAAAAATGAGAAGGAAGTAGCACTGATATTAGACCAAAACATAAATAAATGCGTTCTTGGATGCTGTCGACTATCTGAAAACACAGGATCATATATACAGGTGGAGAGAAATATGAGAAGGAAGTAGCACCAATCTGGCCTTTTATGTAAACTGCAGAGCTACGGTATAACTGGACATCTGTTTGACCTCATCCAGTCATTCCTCTCTAACCACACATTGAAGGTAGTATTAAATGGGCATGCCTCCCAAAGCTACCATACGAACATGGGCATCCCTCAAGGTTCTATCCTAGGTCCCACGCTCTTTCTGATCTATATTAATGATCTCCTCGATGCCATTAGATCCCAAGTAGGCATGTACACTGATGACACCACAATCTACTCTCGCCTCGATCAAAAACCCGGTGTGGGCGACAAAGCGAACCTCGCTGCCGAGCTTGACAAGGACCTCCAGTCCATAGTGGCCTGGGGTAGGAAATGGATAGTAAATTTCAATGCTTCTAAAACAAAGCTGTTATCAGCTAACCACCATAGGCAATCGCATGTACCTCCCATTAGCATGGAACAGGCTTGCCTCTCAGAGAGTAAATCACTACGCCTCCTTGGCCTTATACTTTCAGCGGACCTCAAATGGAATGAGTATATCGAATTCATTGCCAAATCCGCTGCTATGAAAGTCGGCTCTCTGTGCAGGGCCCAAAAGTTTTTCCCGCCTGAATCTATCCTGCACATATACAAATCTACCATCCACCCATGTATTGAATACTGCTGCCACATCTGGTCGGGTGCCCCTGCTACTCTCCTTGAGCTTTTTGACAAAATTCAACGGAGAATCTGTAACGTAGTTGATACTGACTTGGCAGAACGGCTGCAACCACTCTCTCACCGGCGTGATGTGGCTTCCCTGTGCCTCTTCTACAAGTACTTTCATGGCTTCTGCTCTGATGAACTTAGATCGTTGGTGCCACCTAAGCACGAATTTACACGAGATACTAGATTAGCAACTAGGTGCCACCCTTTTACAGTTAAACAGATAAGATGTAACCGTAATTTCTACTCCAACAGCTTCTTTTCTCGCGCTTCCCGCCTGTGGAATTCCCTTCCACATGTCTGCTTTCCCAACAGCTACAATCTCCAGGTGTTTAAATGTAGGGTCAATAGACACCTCCTTATCACACTAACTTCCAATTATTCTCCCAACACTCTCATCTACCCAACCCTCATTCTCGGCATTCTTACCCGCCTATCACCCACCCTCTGACATTTCCTATATTTAACCATCCTTTCTCCACTCTATGTAGCCCCCTGTGCAATAGTGGCAGTGAAATGCCTTGCTCGGAGTGAAATGCTTATAATAAAAAAAAAACATATAAATAAATGCGTTCTTGGATACTGTCAACTATCTGAAATAATTCTTGTCATTAAACTGAAAGGAAGGCTTTCAACATATCCATCATTGTTGTATATGTACCGACAGTATAAAGTACAGAAGGAGAAATTGAAAAGTTTTACTACACACTAGACAGCACCAAGGCTCAATGCAAATTGTAAGAAATTACAATTATTACAGAAGACCTGAATGCCAAAGCAGGCAAGGAGAGAAATGGTGAAATAGTTGGCAATTTCAGATTAATGAACATGGAGAAAAATGGATCCAATGGTCTCCAGCAAATGATCAGGAAGTTGCCAACATCTGGTTTCAAAAACACCCAAGATGTATATGGACATGGAGAATCCCAAGAGAAACAAAAAACAAAATAGACTATATATCTGTCAAGAAAAAACCGAATCTTTCGAAAAATCATGTTGCAAAATGAAATCTTGATGTTTCAGTTACTGTCAGGTCTTATGAGGAATATCAGCAAATTTCAAGTCTTATTGGTTCCCCACCCCCTCAGTGGAACTGTAGATTTTTCCTTCCGTTCAACACAAATGTATGATTGAGTGAAGGACCCACACTCTGAATTTTCTAGTCAGAAATTGACTTTAAAAAAGAACTTTGTGTGCTGCAGTCTGTTTATACAATCAAGACTAGATTTACAGACATGTCCCTGGCCAAAGTTCTGTGAAAGAAGAATATCCTACTAGTTTACTAGTTACAGCAAAGCAATAAATATATCTGCTGCAGTTTTCAACCTTTTACATGTACAAGTGAGCCTTTTCGTATTTAACAAGTATCAAAAGCAAAGACAGAAATCCTCTCCTTTCAGTTGAAAGTTAAATTCATGTGTTTTTATCTAAAGTTTGACTTTGAATTGAGTATTTAAGTATTCTAGGGCAAAAGGCACACAAGTTTCAGATTAGAGGAGCAAATTTCATTATCTAAATCAAATTTTAAAAAAAATTTTTTTTTTGCTCATATATTAATTCAAAGAACATTGTTCCTTAATTTATCTTGTACTTTTTTAATATTTCAACTTAACAATTAGTTACTGTAATTATTATCTGCTTTTATTCTGTTTATATGTGTTATACGTATGTGATATTGGTTACTTATGTGTTTTTTTTTGTTTTTGTGTGTGTGTGTTTACAGATTTGTTTTGTGACTTGAAACTTCAGTATCAGGTCTCATAAATGAGCTAGAGGATTTTTTTTTGCATTGCCAATAAATTTAACAAAAGGTGTCATTTTTTTCCTCAAACCAGTTATCCAAAAAATATATTATGTTTACCAAGTGAACTACAATAAAAAATATAGGAGATATTTATAATATATAAAAGAGATATTAGTAATTTTTATGCAAGTGTTTCCCAAGACATGAAAACCATTTCAAGGATGGCACAAGGGTAAAAGGGTTGAAAAACACTATTCTAAGGGTTTTACTTACCTACTCTCTTTTCTATCATCTGTTGAAGTAACGAGCTCTATTTTGAAGGTATCTGATGGCAGAATGGATCATACTCAGTTTATAGCACACCTATGCTGAGCAAATCTTAGTTACAGTATCTGGGAGAGAGAGAGAGAGCACATAATTTGGTGTGATCAACAAGCCAGTATGTTCAAACCATCAGTCATGATGACTTGTAACTTCATGTTAGTAAAACCATTAATAACTTGTCTACTCACTTTCACTCACAAGGCTTAGGTTAACCCAGGGTGTGATTTTCAAGCATTTTCCAACAGTACTGAAATATACACCCTCAAGTTGATCTGAGCTTTGTAAGTGAAATTGGGCTGATAAAATTGTTTAGAAATTGTTGATGGTTGTGCTAAAATGAAGTCACAAGTCATTGTGACCAAAGGGTTTGATCATACTGATTTGATTCAAACTCAGGGTCCCATAGTTTAGATGCTGACATTCTCACCACTCAGTACAAAGAAAAAGATAAACAGGCATAATTCCTAAATATTACCAGAATGGCCTGAATTTGTTTGTCGATTAAACAGTATGACTGCATTCCTATTTCGATCTCTAAATAATTTGTACATCTTTCCATTTTATTTCAGGAGTTACTTATTTGGTAACATTAACTCGGGTATTGCACTGTTGGGAAGTGAAGAGCTTCACCGTTATTTCCCCGATCGAAAAGTGAAAATGTTTGTTGGAACTTGGAATATGGAAGGACATAAGGTCAGTAATTATGGCTATTTCAAAATGATGTCATACTTATTTGAAGATTAAAGCTAATTTTTTTTTTTATAATAGTTCCCAAGTCTTGGATGCAACTTTTCTTTCTATTTTTTATTCATAATACAAAATCATCACAACACATGGCAAGAAATTGATAAAGTTGCTACAGCCGAACTTCCTAATCCTGGAAACCCGTTAACATCACGTCTTTATTCCTTGGCGAAGAAACACATAATACATGGACTTTGTGGAAAAGATAATTTAAATTCTCCCTAATTATTGAATGGGCGTTTGCAGTGAAAGATTACAGATCACAAACATTAATTTGAAATGATTCTTATGCACAAATTCGTCACTGAAATCCTTGAGACAGTGGCTTCACAGTTTCAATATGTATTGAAAATAAAAGAAATTTTTGTTGATAACAGTCATGTAGTTCTATATAATACTTGGCTGTTACAGAAGTACACGGTGCATATTAATTTTGAATGATGCGCTTAAGGAAGTAATGAATGACTACTTGTTCTTTGGCAGCAAATTCATCATTTTAGGTGGAAGCTTTTATCAAATTCTTCCAGTGATTTGAAGAACACAAAGGTCTTCTCTAATTGGAGCCTGTTTGAAAAAAATCGGTAATTTGGCATGACTGCAAAGTACTTCATTTCACTAGTAACATGAGAGTGCAAAACATCTCAGCAATAATGATACTACATCTCGAGCTCTACTTGTATATCATTGTTCGGTTATTGTAAGTTGGTAAAGGAAGAATCCCCGATGTTCAAAGACCAATATATGATGATTTAATCGAGATCCTTCAGCACTTTCACGTCAACAATAAGGAGGATTTAATCAACTATGTCTTGAAGATTTAAAGATTAATTTTAACAGTGCCCATTGGCTGTCATCACAAGCAATATTAACTGCAAAGAATGAAGTTGACAATCTAAGCAACCAGATAATTCATAAATTTCCAGGTGAGACATATATTCTGAGGAATATTGACTCTGCAGCAGATGACTCACAGACTGCACTCTATCCTTCTGAATTTCTGAATTCTATGAAATATAAGTAGCATGCCACCTCACATTATCAACTTAAAAAAGGGGTCTTCCTATAATGTTGTTAAGAAATGGTCACTGCAATGGCAAATGTTATAGAGTGTTGTCGGTGTCAGATAATATGATTACTGCAAGTAAAAGGGCTGGTGTTGATACAGAACGCACACTTTTGATTTCCCGTGTTATTCTGCACTTATCTGATACTGATTTGCCCCTTACTTTGCAAAGATGCCAATTTCCAGTGAGACCTGCTTTCATCATGTTTATAAACAAAAGTCAAAAACACAGCTTTTCTAATTGTGGCATCTAGATGTCTGCACCTGTATTTAATCATGGCCAGTTATATGTTGCTCTTAGGAGAGTTGGAGATCCAGCGAATCTTAAGATATTTGCTGATCAAAAAGAATTTACCAGATCAGGAACAAGTAGATATCATAATGAAAATGGAAGAACATTTATACAAAATGTAGACCACACAGAAATAGTGTAAATGTTGATATTTACCGCTTATGTAAAAAGTACAGGTTTGTTTAATATATATATATATATATATATATATATATATATATATATATATTTTTTTTTTTTTTTTTTTAATTTCTGATTTTGTAAAGTATATGTATAAATAAGAATATAAAAATATATTATCAAATTATATCTTTTGTGTATTTATCACACAATAGTTGATTTAAATTGAAATGTTTTTTAAGCACAGAATTGGGTTTTCCTTATTGAAGGGTCATGTACTAGTAGTATTAATAATAAAGAACTTTTACTAAATAATTTTGCTCAATGATAAAATAGAAATAAAATATTTTCATTGTTACTTTTTATAATTCTTCATCAACAAGACTCCAAGTTGATGGCAGAGAAGTAAAAGAAAAGCCACAACTTTTAATCAATTCTCTTATTCTTTAGGCAGACTTTTCTTTCATCAAGCTTGAAATAGGTCAGTGTTTTATCAGTCAAATAATGAGTAAAAAAAAAAACAACTCATTATTGACTTGAACAAAACACTTATTTTGTCTGTCAGGATGAGCCTTAACTCTTTAAATGGTGAGAAAAGATTGCATGCATGTGCACATCAAATGGGTAAAAATTAAAAAAAAAAAGAGTATTGGCACTTCTGCCCCTCTTTAATCCTTAAATGTGGGGTAACAAAGGTGCACTTGCCAAATGAGTAAAAAGATAGTTTTATGTTTATTTTCACTTGAATTAAACTATGAAAATGATATTTGAATTCTTTTAGATTAGAAAAGGAAATAGAAAAGGAAAATAAATCGTTAGGTTCCTAAATTGAATCTTTTTTATAAGTATCAGAGTCCATCTAATATCTCCTGCTGGACAATTGCCAGTAACGATGAATGAGACAAAATGTGCTGAATGGTGTCTGTAGCAGTGTATGGCACGCCTAACTCTGACTGATAGTAGCTGCAGTCATTACACTTTATTAAAATGTGATTGGTCTGTATAAATATTTAAAATTAACTCTTTATTTATTAATACATCATATCTCCCATCTCAAGACATGATAATTATAATGTTCGTTATTGACAAAAAAATATTTACACTGCATATGTCATTAATATATGATGTACGAACAATCACGAGGTAGACTGCTCATATGCTCCTAGAATTGGCAATATTTTAGCTATTATTAAATTTCTGTTCTGTATTTGATAGGTTTGTTTATAATGTGACCACTTCATGTTAGAATGTTGCCGGCTTCTGAGTGTGGCATGTTTGAAGGGGGTCTTCTCACCAGCTTCTGACACGGTTCTTCATAGTTGAATTCTTCAGTTATGATTGCTGCGCTTTGGTTGTTATTCTCCCTCCCTTGGTGGGGGCTCATCTATTTCTTATCTATTTGTCCTGATGCAGTTGTGACAATGTATGATCTTGGTTTCTCACATTTAGTAGTAACAATTTTGTCATCTAATCTTACTTGTACAAATTCTTTTCCTATACAGTTGTAATATTTCTGCTGTTGTTTTTGACATTTGGCATGCCTATTACCGAAGGATCTAATGATGCCTTTCTTAATTTTAGCAATAGGTGCCGAGTTTACAATAAGCCTAAGTCCAGACATGAACGTTTTTCCATGGATTAGTGAAACTTTCAGATTAATGACTTGAAATATCAGGTATCTTGCCTTGTTGACAGAGCATTTCAGTTTTACATCATCTTCAGTTCTGATGGTTTGTTGTCTGTAGAGGATTGGTGTAAAGTGTACATGCTACGTTATTGTCCCAGATTGAAATTAATGGTTGTTTCATCTTTTACTACAATCTCTTCTGTCCAGTTGAATGGTGCTACATTTGCTTCTAGCATGATGCTGTTTAAAAATGGACAGCTGTTATCACTTTCCTTGTGCTTATTTCTTATACACCTCGTGGTTTACAGCGGCCTATGCTTGGTAAAATGGTTGGGTTTGTGCTATTTCCCACATGTTTTTTTTTTCCCCAACATTTACCACACAAAATTTGACATTTAGGGCTGGTGCTTGATATCAGAACACCCAGTTGATGATATCTGCCGTTTAATGTTCTTTTACATTTCTATTTGAAAATGAGTAAGAATGTTTTTAAAAGTTCCTTTCTCAATGCTGTCTGTTTAAACATTGAACTTTGTGATATTCTGCCAAATAAAAAATGATGACATAAAATGAAGGATATTTTTAAAAGCAATGAATTTCCTCAAAAACTATTGGGAAAGTCACTGAGAATATTTTTCACTTTATTTCAGGAAATGGTTTCACAACGAATTGTTGACTTTATCTTGCCGGAGAGCTGTGAACTTGTTCAAGACATTTATGTAATTGGGACGCAGGAAAATTCAATGCAAAAGTAAGTGAATTCAGACTCTGAACAAGATAGCTTAAATACGTTTCCAAAACACCTTATCTAATATGAAAACCAGAATGAATTATTTATTTTCTTGTCATAAATGCAAAGAAGTGTGTATGTAAATTTCATGCTTATAAGTTGCTGCATAAATGAATATGCACGTGTGTGTGTGTTAATCTGTCTGTCTGTCTAACTTTGAGAAATATATATATATATATATATATATATATATATATATATATATGTGTGTGTGTGTGTGTCTGGAGACAATTTCTTATAAATTCAATTTACAGTTTTTGAATAAGATATTGTATATCAGAATCAATATTGTGGATAAATTGTTTGAAGTTCAGGTTTGTTCTGTTTTGTTCAAGTACTTTCTACTGTCTCAGTCATTATCAAGAACCATGTACTGTCAATGTGTCTATTGTGTACATCCTGACATTTTTACAGAGCTGAAATTTTGAATCAATCCAAAGTGAAGTCATGTGTAATAGTTAAAGCAAGCTATACTGCATTGGAAAAATATATTTTGTTTAAAATTAACGTGCACACTATAGGCCAAAAGTTTAGATCTACCCTCTCAATTAGTAAGTTTCATAACTTCTTCGGTTTTACTAACTCTTACTAAACCCACTATTTATTGCATGACATATATACTGATTGATATATATATATATATATATATATATATATATATATATATTGATTGATTTAATTTTCACTGTTTTTCAGGAAGGAGTGGGAGATTACATTGCAAGAGAACCTCGGGCCTTCTTATGTTTTATTTCATTCTACATCTTTAGGCTCTTTGCATTTGGCTGTATATATGAGACGAGATTTGATATGGTTTTGTTCGAGTAAGTAACATTTGAACAGTGACTTTCTCAAATTTTTTCTCTACTTCTTTTCTTCTCATTCTTTAATCGATTACATTATTTGTGACGAGGGCAGCAAATGTTTTCAGAATTTATCAAACAATTGTTTTATTTTCCTCATCTATTTGGTTAATATTTTTCAACACAGAACCAAAGAAAAATCATTTTATTCAGCTATCAAATTTATTATTTGCTCTTAGCAAAACAGACTCTGTATCCTGAGGGGTTGGGGGTAATGGAGACATACCAAAACCCAAGACATTATGAGAATTAGTACTGGGGTGATGGTATCTATTAACATTTTAAAAATATTTTCATATCATTAAGCTATATGGAATTTCAACCCTGCAGCAGCAGCAGCAGCACCTTACTCACTTTACTAAAATAGAGTGAGGCAGTTGCTGGATAGACCAATGGCAGCATGACCAGACAATTTTTGTTCTTAACCTACATGTATGCATAGAGATAATAAGATTGACCTTGTCTTGCCTCCATGGAGAGGTTAATAAAATGCCCATCAAACTTTGTTTTAGCTTAAACTTTTGTTTTAACTTGTTTTTAAATTTAAAAAAAAGTGTTTTGTTACTAACAAGTAATGTGTATGTCTTTGTTTCTGGTTAATGATTGTTTTTCTATTCTTGGTAGCTTTTCTTGCAATTTAGAATCAAGAAAGTCTAGTTTGTAGCCTAAAATTCTAACGATAACTTTTTCTTTGCTAGATCTTGAAGAGAATAACCTCGCTACTCGAGCTATGACAATGATAAAAACCAAAGGCTCTGTGGTGCTTGCCTTTTCATTTTTTGGGACTTCTTTGTTGTTCATCAATTCCCATTTCACAGGTAAGTCTCCAAGAGTTTCCATTTTGCTATCCTAAGATTAGAAGCATGATTATTATTTGATGAATATCTACAATTTGAAGAGTTGATCATTACACTGTATGTAGTAAGGGGTTATTAAAACTTCAGGTAAAATCTGTAACAAATACTAAAAAGAAAAAGCATTTAGAATCTTCTTTGATTTATGTTAACCTTTAGGACATGGATGGTAATGGCTCTCCACAACTTCAACTCTTGTTTCTCTAAATAACTTTTAACCCTTTACCATTGCTTCTTGACACTGTTCTGCCATCCATTTACACAAACTTGATTCACTTGCCTTCCATATGTCCTATGAGTGTTAAATTGCCTAGGCTATCTGGAAATTCCATCCCTCTTAATACCCATCCTTTTCCACGACTATTTTGCAGCAGATGCCTTGAAGCCTGTTGACTGATTTTGAAAACAGACCCATTGTTCTTACATTTCTTTTTACCATTGTAAAACTGTTTTTTCTCAAATCAGTGACTAGAAGAGCTCATAATTGCGTAGTTTTCCTGAGCTTTGTTTTTGCTTTTTCATTGTTTTAGTGAAACTGTTCTAAACAACAATGTCAATTAGGCCGGTCCTGCTGGGTAGTGAGTTTGTGTGGTTGACCATTACTACTGAGAAGTGAATTCAATGCTCACTCAATGTCTCACATTTGTGGCCTTATGCCAAACTTAGTAAATTACAACAAAATCAATTGCAGTTAAGGATTTTCATTTGACCTCTAAAAGTCTGCTGAATAATACAGATTCCTTTTTACATAAAAAAGATCTTTTTCTTTTTCTTTTTTTTTTAACTGCTGGTATTTAAACTTTTTGCAATAGGGCTGGTCTAAAAGAATTAATTAAAAAAACTTGATTGGTGGTTATTATATTTTTATCATCTATAGATAACTATTAAGATTGTAAAACTTCACATTAGCCATAATATGGCATAATTCAAATATTGGTATCCAATAGAATCTGATTTTTTTTTTTTATAGCATGTTACCAAAAGATGTCTGATCGTGTAAACGATTATGAGAAGACCATTCGAGAACTCAGACTGGCAAAAAGGCGTCTACAAAGTTCTAAAAAAGGTAGGATTTCTACTTGAGAATGTTCTTTTTAATGGGATTCAGTCAAAATATTTATCTTTTTACTACTGACTAAAAAGACTATTTTGTTAAAATCATTTTTCAGATGCTGTTCTAAGTTTTTCATACAGTCTAAGCATTGCTATTCTAATCACTTCTGTTACATTTTAAAACACAAATTAAAACTTAATTTAGACAAATGTGTTTTTCAAATTTTCCAAGAATTACATTGTCTCAATATCGCCATTTTCTAGAAAAGTTGTTGTCTGTTTCTTTTATCATTGAATAAAAATGTTTTAACACTTTTAATGTTACCAATCATTTTGAGAGTCAGACATCTTTGAAACGGGTTTACTTCTGGTCTAAACTTTTCATTAAATGGTAAAAATCACAAATGTTAATTAGATTGGCCATTTCGTTAAATGGTAAGAATCATGCATGTCAAGTGGACGGACATTTGAATTGACTTCTTCCTTTAAAATCATTACTTTATAAAAATTTTAAAGATCTAAACATTTTGAACTGGTTGTGGTACAGTACCTTCTGATTTTGGTATGTTATTTCCCTCAGAATCCAGTATGGGGCTATTTGAGATTATGGTAACTGCTTCAGGTTCGAAGATTCATTCCCTTCTCAGCAGAAGGAGGTGATGTATAAGAAATAGTACTTCCTTTTTTCATTTCTAGCATAAGCATAATTGGGATTCACTTGAATCAACTCAACTTCTCATACAGTAAGTTTGTATTTGTTGTTACGAACATAGTTTCTCATGAACACTTTCCCAGGTATCATCAACCATGAAAGAACAGATCTTCCTGAGGGAGGATTTTCTTGACTAAGAAAACATCCGTTTATGAGGAGTACAATTTGTGTCTATACCAATTAAGGAATGAATCTATGAGAGAATGTCGGCTAAAATTGTTTCTTATTGATGCACAGGTAAACTGCTTGATTTTAAGATTCAGTTGATCATCGTCTGTAGAGTTCTGTTCAATCTCTTCACTTGACCATTTCCCCATGGATGTATGCAGTAGATCTACATGTAGCTATTCCTTTCGCTTGAAAAAATCTTAACTCTTTCGACATAAAACTACGTTGTCTATTAGAGTCTATATAACCTGGCATATCAAATATTCAAAATAATTTACTTAAACAAGCCAATACAGTTGTAGTGAGCACGTTCCGACATGCAAAAGAGAAACAACTATATGCATCGATGATAGTCAGTAAACACTTGATTCCTCCTCAATTTGAAGGAAACAGTCATTTGAAATCAATACTCAATCTTTTGAAAGGTTAAGTGGCTTTGATTAATTTGCCTCCTCCTTCTCCTCTCACAAATTTTGACTTTTCTATCGCACACGCATTACATTTTTCAGTCATTCTATTTACTTTGTTGGGCAGGGCAAATTTCTTGATACTCCAGGATGACATAGATTATTATGTAATACCTTAAGGTCAATATTTATGATAGAAGTGCAATGTTCTCTTCTTAATACATCTGGGCATGCATTTTTAATGCCTGGTTGATATTTGATGCCATATTTGGTGGAAAGTCAATTCATCAGCGATTAATTTTCTCGTTTTATGCTTACTGAAAGTATAGGATAGAACTTTTTAGTCTGTGATAAGAATAAAATATTTACTGTTTAGGTAATGACTTTATTCCCAGATTGCATCAATGATTGTGTTAGCTTCTTTCTCTACTGGGGAGTTATTTTGTTCAGAACTCTAAAGCTCTGGACCAGAATGCAACAGGCCTACCTCTTTAGTGTTGCAGCTAAGCTCACGTAGCTAGCATCAGTTTCAAATTTGCTAACATACCACGAGACCTCTGCTCCATTGCAACGCATGTAATGGTTAACAAAACTAAGTGCTCTATTTGATTCCTGCAGTACTGATAGCAATATCAGCGACAGAGTAGCACAGGAACTAAATTTGGAAATTCACCATCTAGTAAAAGTATTACCATGGCCCAGAAAACTTTAAACACTAACTTAAGGAGATATGTAGTTGTAAATCTACTTCTTTGCCTTAATGGCCAGTTGTATGTTGCTACCCATCTGGGTGTCCTGAAAGATTTATGCTCTGACATGATACTTGGCCAGGATTTTCTACATTAGCCTCAAAAAATAGCATTTAAATACGACGGGCCATTGTCCGAATTAACTGTGGACAGTACTCTTCAATTTTGTGCATTAAGCGCCACAGATATAGAAGAACCTTCACTATTTCCTATCGCCCGGTTCACACTCCACCCACGTCTATTGAACAGGTGTAGAGGGTCATCCCTTGTTCCCTGTTTAGGATATGGTTTCGTGCTTTCTCTTTTCCAATCTATTCACTCTTACATAGCCCCCTGCACACCAGTGGCCTTACCGCCTTGCTCGGGGTGATATGATTAAAAAAAAAAAAATTACCAAACTTTAGGAAGATCAATAAAAAAAAAAACGTTTCTCCATGGCAAGCTCAGCTAGTAGTGTTAAAAGACCCCACTAACCATTAAAAAAAAAAAGAATGTGCATAGATTACTTGCAAACAATAAACCTATATACAGAATTGGATGCTTATGGCCTACGAAGAATCAATAAAATGATCAGCGATCTTGCTAATTACATTTGTTTTCTTTATTCAACCTCACAAGTGCCGCTGAAAGTAACAAATAGAAAATACACTCCTTTTGAGGTAAATGGTTGTTTGTTTCAATTCTGTGAAATTCCATTTGGTGTCTAAAACGGTGTTGCTTCGTTCCAGAGAGCTATAGACAAAATAGTGGAGAAAGAAAAACTATGTAGTACTTTTCCTTATATTGATGGCATTACTGTTGCAGAACAAGACCAAAATGGGGAAAAGATTCCTTGAGGCTATTGTAGAGGCCAAGATTACCCTCAACAAATCAAAATCTGTAATTTCAGTTCAGTCCATCAATATTTTAGGATACTATATCAGCAGTGGAAACTTGACCAAGAAATATTACGTCCCTTAAAAAATTTACCTGCCCCAGAAAACTTAAAGTCAATCATGTTTGTGTATTACACGAAATAAATCTGACTTTTCTTAAAAAAACAAACAACCTCTAGTAGAAAATGCAAATCTCCCATTTGAAAAGAAAGCACTACATATATTACATATTCCAGGAAGGTACCTCCATTAATACATTGTTTGATGTTTCATCAGTTAAATAAAATGCTAATAATAATATTTATATAATTTTCAAATCTATGTTCTCTCTTTGAAGATATAATCAGTCAATACGACTCTGTATTCTGGATTGGGGACTTCAACTTCCGTATTGATGGAGATGCATGTCCTGTGGAGAACATGCTTGGAGATCAAAACCCAAATTTTGAAAAAATTCTTCGCAGTGACCAACTCTTACAGCTAATCAATGAAGGTAAATTTGGTGACAGGTTTCATTTCATCCTCACATTTGCTACATTAAATCAATTAATTCGAAACTAAATTTGCCACATGGTATGACATGTTGAGTAAAGGAATGAATGCCTATAAAAAAATATATAAAGAGTTTCAAAATAATTAAGAGTTGCATAAGAAACAAAAAATCTTTTTATGGGTTCAGTGTTTTTATGGCTGATATATGTAAATAGATGAATAAATAAACATTAATAAAATCTTACTTGTTTATCAAATATTGGTTGACTTTGAAAATATATTTTTTAAAGTTACTTTTCGTTTTCATATTTCAAATGGTCTATTAGAAATGTTTACATAAAGAAAAAAAAAGCCATTGGCTAAAGTAAGATCTTCTGAGCTTTCATTATTGAAATACTGGTTTTGGGTAAGTGGGTCATACAGAGAATTTTTCAGTTCCCCCTAGCAAAGATTGATTTTACCAAATAAAAAAATACACAAATTTGTATTAAAGTGTTCGATACAACTATATTGTAGAACTTTTGAATATTTTAAACGAGTTATTTCACTACCCAGGTTCCTACTATGAGTGGTGTCTTTAGGCGATTTTTAATAACTGATTTTACCTTTTACCTTTTTTTTCTTTTTAAGAATGCTCTTGTAATGGTGTTTTATTTGAACGTTTATGTGGCAGGGAATTTATGAATGCACATTCGTTTAAATTAAAACAGATTATGACGTTTTTCATCTATGGTTGTATGAACCTAAGAGGTATTTCTTAGTGTGTGTATCTGTGTGTGTTTTTATATATATATATATATATATGTGGTTGTGTTTTTATATATATATATATATGTGGTTATGTCTTGAAGGCTGTCACAATGCGTTTAGTAAAATAAAGGAAGGTAAAGAAGTTTTTTGGTATTACCTATTTATTATACATTAATATTTCGAGATCAAAATCTCATCTTGAGAATGGTAGAGGAGCATGTGTCTGCCCGAGTGAGTTCGTGCCTTTCAAGGAATGGCCATTCCTGGCTGGCTGTTGTCATTAATTTTACTGTGTGTGTGTGTGTGTGTGTGTGTGATTTACAGTTGGGACCTTCTTCTGGACTGATCATATCAGTCTGCTTTAATGTGTGGTTTATCTAAGTGTGACCTGACCGTTAGTTTGACTTTTGACCGGGTTGAAGAGGATCTATTTTATTACTGTTGTTTTATCTATCTGCTTTATCTGGTGGTGTGTGCGTGTCCATGACTATGTCATGTGAGCGTGTTTATGTGCATGTGGTTCTTGCAATTTATTCTACTTTATTTTGTGTGTGTGTTTCAGTGTGCGGTGTGTTATAGGCACCTCCACTACTTTGCAGTGGGAGGGGACTGCATAGCGTAATGAAATTAGCCACAAACTTAATGAAAACAAAGTTCTATTGTTGATGGCATTATTAAGATAAAACACCAAATTATTTATTTATTTTTCTATTGAATTGTTATTATTATTATTTCGTTTTTTATTAATTTCTAAAATCCTCTCTAACAGTCGAGCATAATGAAAAAGGCCACAAAATTAATGAAAATTGATTATTTATTATTTTTTATCGAATTACTATTGTTATTATTTTGTTTTTTAAGTTTTCTTTTTATTATTTTTAATCCTTTCTAATAAACAGCGTGTAGTGTCATGAAAAAGGCCATACACTTAATGGAAATGAAGTTTAACCAACACGTTGATTTTATTATTAAGATGAAAGACCAAAGTATTTTTTTTAAAATTACTTCTTGAAATCTTTTTTCTCCCTTTCTTTCTCCTTCCTTCCTTTCTCTTCCTTTAAAATCTTTCTAACAAATAGCATAGCGTCATGAAAAAGGCTGCAAATTTAATGAAAACATTTGACGTTAACTTTTTTTTTTCCCCCTTTTTGTTTAGTGGAAATAATAAATTCAATCATTAGGCTTTTACATAAATTTAAAATGAAATCTTCAAGAATGTTTTTTCACTTTAAAAATTTTTAATTTTAGCATAGGCATCAAATCTTTATGCCGAAATATTGGACGTACCCAAATGTGTGCATGTGTTTAGTGTACATACGTACACACAAACACACACACTGACATATATATCTGTAAATTCAGATAAAACTTAGTGGGGAAATAGCCATTTTCAACATGTCATTTTAAGGCATGCATTCTTCGACCAATTATAAACAGAGAATGAGGAAAAATTCTAAGCCCAGAGGTTAGCTTAGGTAAAGGAAGGGGTTGGGATGTATTGGTTTTCATTGGGTTGGGCTGGGAGAAGGAATTTAGTAGTAATTTCTCCTTGGTCGTGGGAAGGTGTGTGGCCTGACCCTTAAGTTAGTAGTGGTAGGTGGTGGGGAAGTAACTGCTTGGCCAAATATTAAAAAAATTTTTTAAATTTTTATTGGGACTAATTGGGGGAATAGGATAATTATTGTAATTTATATTTATTTCTATGGCGACACATACCTAAGATCTCCCTTCATTTGTTTAGAAGTAAGTTATCTCCATGAAAATGTTTACTTATTAATTTAAGGAAGATCTTCCCAATGTTAATAGTTGATAGTTTACAGAACTGGAGGTTAAGCGATATAATTTTCCTTTTGTTATGTTTATATATATATTTGGTGGCGGGCGGGCGGTGCATTTTCCAGCCAATCTCTTCGTAGCCATCTGTAAAAAATATAATTTCAATATGATATTACTGGAATGTTCTCGTTCTCTTTATTCATAGGGTTTTTTTATGATAAAAAAAAAACTCTTTTTTCTTTTTTTCTTTTTTTCTTTTTTTCTTTTTTTTTTTTCTTTTTTTGCATGGATTTTGTTTGTATATTTTTCAGATAAAATTTTCAAAGGATTTCAAGAAGGAAGGATTGTATTTCCACCAACCTACAAATTTGATGTTAAATCAAACACAAATGCATATCATAAATTACGAACCCCTTCATACACAGTAAGCAAGCTTTTTTTTTTTTTTCCAATGAGAACAAATGCACAAGAGGGATTTTATATTTTTATGATTATAAAAGTTGTTTAGCGTTGGCCAGACAAAATAGAGCTTTTTAAAATATCTATTCATCATCTATCAAATTTATTTGCCTTTAGCAGCTCACATGAGATATACAAACGCAATTTAAACGTGACATGTATTTGGTATTTGTGGGATGGCACTGAATTTTGGAATGAGGCCATATTGATAACAGTGAAGAATAAAGTCACTTGAAAAGACTTTGAACATTGGGAAAAATCTGTTCACTTATTGGCAGGTAGGGAGAATGTAAAAGATCCTTTCTTAGTTATTTGACCGATCATTTTAGAAACAGATCCAATTCAGGAAAGAAACATTTCCAATTAAAATATTTTTTGACTCTCCGAATGAGAAATTGAAGAGCCAAGTTCGAATTTCGGTCAAATTCATTTCATTCACTTATGCACATATACCCTCGAGAAAGGTATTAATCCATCTCTTCTCCTTCCAGCTATGGGTTGAATAGCAGGACAAGTCCGGTTTTGTAGCCTTGGTTGGCAACCAGCCTACCCAGAAAAAAATGGCAAATGCAGGAAAATCTTCTATTTTGTCAGTCATGGATTGAAATAGCCATGATTGCCGAAGCAGGTATCATGCATGGCAATTAACTGACTGAATCTCATTTTGCTTTCAGTCTCAGAATTTAACAATTTCACACCATCTTCTCAAGCTATTTAGCCATCATTGATAAATGTGGACATTTTTGAGCATTTAGCTTTTATTCTTTTCCTTATGATTTGGAACTTTGTTTGAAATTTGAATGGCTCAGTTATTATCTTCATTTCAATAAGAATAAGTTTTTATGTCTTCATTCATCAAAAGAAAATAATTTGACAATTAGTAAGCTTATCTGATATTTTTCGATCTAATCAGTCATTCAGCGGCATGCAGGAATAATAGACACAAACTGTTTCAACTGGAGTATGAATCAGCTTGTCAATTCCATTGGGTTGCTAAATATTAAGCCACCTGTCCTTTCCTCCTGGAAATATTTCATGTTCGATAAGATTTTGTCTGATTTACATTTAACTCCACAATCAGCAAAACATGGAATTAAAGAAGCAAGTCCAGAAAATAAAGTGTTCATAAAATTTCCATTCTTTTCAGAATGCAGCTCAAAATCTATATTTGGACCCCTCCCCATCATAGTTACTTTCTATGGCTTTCAGATTTTAGATAGCAAGTGTGTAGAAGGAAATTTATTAGATGGTTTTTGCTTTTTCATATTTGTTTTTGTATGACCTTAAATATGTTGGTGAAAAATTAAAAACCAAAAAATTGTGCCTCATTTTAAAAAATTTTTCCCCTCCTTTTTCTAGGATCGCGTCCTTTTTCGGTCAAAAAGAAAAAACTGCATTACCTGCATCTATTACAATTGTGCCGAGAATGTCAAAGTATCCGACCACAAACCTGTGTTTGGTGTCTATGAAGTTGCAATTCGTCCCGGACGAGACACGTATGTCAATTTTTCGTGAAAAAGAGACCCAGTCAAATGCCACAAATCAATTAAAATAATGTCAAACATCCAACTTATTTTTTGCTGTTTTCAAAAGCCATTGAGAACAAATCATAAATTGCAGCTCAAGTGATATTCATCACATTGTAGAATAGAAATCAATCTGGATTATTAAACATGTGTTTGCAAGATTTTTAGACTTTTCTGTTTAATAAAAAAAAAGCACAGAATGACTTTTCTCTTTTGATCATACAGTTCAGATCAGAAATAAATTGATTTTGAATATAGAAAAGAAAATGCCAAAACCTTTCTACTGACAAAGTTACAATAAAAAAGCAACATATTTTTTATATTTATTCTTGACTTTATTAACTATGCCTTTGATGAAATGCATCATTTTGCTCCATTGACAATCCTCTTTTACTTTCCTTATCATTTCACCTTTCTTTTTCAACTGCAATGAATCCTAACTCTCTCTTCTCTAAGTTGATGCACCCTCTTTTTTCACTCTCTTTTGCTTTGAACAATATTTCTTTTGTACAGTTTTTGCCATCCATTTTAAGGTCAACGTAATTTTAGAGAAGGAAACTAAATCTGTTTTTAAAAGAATCATTTAAATTTACTTGAATAGTTAAGTCAGATTCCTAGAATGAAAATAGTATCAATAATATAATGGAGAGACACAGTGATGACAGTTGTAGGAAAGAATGCATCATCTAAAAATAATTCCAATATTTTAAGAATTTTTGAGTGATGTCTTTTAATTATGGGAAGAAGTCAATTGTGTGTGTTCACTTCAAAACATGACATCTTCACATTTGTTGTTTTCTACAAAAACGTATTGCAGATCAGATGAATCGCTCTTTCATCCTTTTATGTTCTGTATCCATTTCCACTAACACCTTCACATCATTATTCATTTAACTTGGATCTTATTTCTGTTTGTTATTAACAAGTTGTTTTCTATTGCAGTTTAACACTTGATGCTGGTCGTTTCAATAAAGAAGTTTACATTGAAGGTAAGGCTTTTTTAAGATTCATTTTTTCATTCAGTCTTTTACAATTGTTATTATTAATGTAAATTTAAAAGACACTAATATCTTTCATCAAAGTGGGGGGAAAAAACCCAAACCAAAATAGCTTCATCCACCAATTTGACATTCCAAGACATTAGTAGAGCAGGTTCTACAACATTGGAATTTATCTATTGTTTCTATAGGTTGCTGTATTGTGAGCTGAGTTGATGGTTCTCATTAACACTTTTTCTATGAATTATTCAGAAGAGTATCCTCATCTTTGTTATTTTTATCTTAATGTTTTGGCTGATATTTCTTTTTGCTCTTCTCATTTGTATGTAGTATATAGTAATCCTTCAATTTCATTTAATAAATATATATATATATGTATATATATATATTTATTAAATGACCTTGAAACTGACAATTTGAAATTATTTATTTGAATGTTATTTTTGGTCGATACTCGTATTTAAGTAGATACTCTGTTTATAATCAAACAGTATTATATATTTATTTCTACCAGCCTGATTATTTATGATAAATTTTTGTTATGAAAATGTGTGTCATTTGGCAGGAATCAAACCTGTGATTGGTGGCTTACCCTATATGGATAGGGGTCGCAGATTCAAATCCTGCTGAATGACACACATTTTCGTAACAAAAATTTATCGTAAATAATCAGGCCAGTAGAAATAAATATATAATACTGTTTATAATCAAACAGAATATCTACTTAAATATGAGTGTTGACCAAAAATAATCTTCAAACAAATAATTTCATATATATATATATGAGTGAGAGAGATACGAGAGTGGACCAATAAATATGTAGCTTAACACACTTTAGCTGAAATTTCATCAGAAATTTTGACTCTTTGCTAATTTTAAATAATTAATACCGTTGAAAAATATTTGTCTGCAGGGCTTCAGATTACACTGACTGCACCTCTGCAGGAATAAATTCCCCCAAGGGGACCCACCTGCTTGCCATGGCTGGCAACCCTTGATGTTTGAAGATGGGATCCTGGGGGTTGAGGGTTTTAAGAGATGGTCTATACATATGCACCTAAAGACCCAGTTACATCAAGACCTAAGTCAGACTAACAAAACAAATAAAATGCACTAATATTTACCATATCAAGCATTAAACTGAGTTAGTAAGCAGTGGCTGTAGGGGTCAGTCAGAACAAAGGAATCTGACTTGGCTATTTCAACTTCTGAAAGCCAATACTTGTGTGGGTGATTGCAGATATAGCAGGTGCTTGGAACCCTCCCCACATTTGAGTATACCAATCATGTAGCTCTGGATGAATGAGGCATATGGGATTTGCTGCCTCATCCCCCATATGGGGCTTCAAGGTGGGTGGGGAGCATAGCTGATGAATAATAATAATAAATAAAATATGAGCACAAAAAACTCCAAGAGATTACACCTGTGGAATTCCTTTCCATTTACTTGCTTGCCTGACAGCTACAATCTCTAAGAATTTAAATGTAAAGTCAATAGTCATCTCCTATCTCACTAACCTGCATCCTCTCTCTCATGTTCCTTTCTCTGTCCACTCCACTCTCATCAGTATTCTCATCCTTCTCTTACCCACTTCCTGACACCCCCTGTCACTCTTTCTCATAACTTTCCTCCTATGTAACCCCCTGCAAAACAGTGGCAGTAAAATGCCTTGCTTGGGGTGATATGATTATAAAAAAAAAAATAATCAAAGGAAAAATTTTTGAAATTCCTAGTCATAGAGCCAATAAAAGACAGACTAATAATGAAGTCATTATCTTTTGTAATAGAAAAAATTTTAGTATCTCGAATAACTCCAAAAACAATTAAAATAACTAGAAATAATACATTACTGCCAAAGGAAAAACATGATACTGAAACTAAAGATGACTAAATTTCATGATATAAATCTAAGGGTCTACCTACACCAATTTTTAAATTCCCTCAAAAGCATTGTGAAAATCACTGAACTATGTACACTGAAGAAAATTAAGAACAATAATTCTATCAAAAAACAAAGCATTACAGACATAAAAAGAATATCCATAAAAAAAAATGATAAAATTATTTCAAAAATGTACCTATTGCCCAAATAATAGTATATCTGAAGAAAATAAAATACTTCCAATTTTTATAGACAATAGAGTTTGCACATTGCACTTTACCAATTACGTTTTGAATTACTCCTGAACTATACAACTTGTAATATTTTGAAAACAGTTTTTAAAAACCTCACAACCACTTGAAATGTTTTAAAACATTCCTGAAAAAAAAAAATCCAATTTCAGTTTGAAATGACCCACTTTAATGCTGGTGAAACAAATCAATCAATGAATCTTTTCACCATTAGGCCACAGACTATGAGATTTAACTGGATATATATAATTCTTGATATTTTATCAATTGTATAAGTTTACAGAATCAAGTGTCAGTTTCAGACTGATATGGTTGTAGACCTTTTCTGCTAAAAGACCCAATACTTTCACCAGTCACCATGTAAGTTTGAATCATGTACATTGTTTTACTATCAGTCGAGTTAATTAAAGCTTTTAAGAAATGTTATTTCTGCTGAATTCTTTAGCATTCTGGTGTATTGATTCCCATATGCGCCATATATGACACCTCCTTTGTTTTTATTATAATAAAAACAATGAAAATGAGGATACCAATTATGGGAGGAGGCGGCGGAGGCTCCTCTTTCCTATTTTCATGAATTTAACAAAAGGGGAAATAAAACAGCACTTCCTTATTTTCAATTTTTCCAAATAAATGAATGTTGGAAAAAAGTACAATTTTATATTGAAGTCTTAGAATAAAAACTACTGATGAAAATTGGATTTTACAAGTTTACTAGACAAATGTTTGCTTCTTTTTTTTCTTATGAATGTCACAATTATTTCATAAACCAAAATTTATTATATTGCTTTCAGTTGTTCCCTACATTTTGGGGCCAGTGTCTTCAGTTTTCTGAAGTCGTTAAGATGTTAATGGTGACTATGAATTGATGTCACCATTTTGAGAGATCAGTTAGCCAATCATAGCCAGCTTGCCTGCCTGCCATTTCTGGGGCCAGTATCTTCACTTTTTCTGCTGATACCCACAGTTGCTCATCCTTCATTTTAACCCATGCTGTCTTTGTTCATAATTCTTTTCTATCATTTTTATAAACTATTTCGTGTTGAGTGTGAATTTCATATTTGCTATTTTAAACATGTGAACAAATTTGGTTGTTTACAAATTTTGAAACTTACTGAATATTTTTCTTTGAATCTAAACCTTTTAATCTCTCATCATAAACCCAAATCCCAAATGACAGCCTCTGAATGTCTATCATTCGTATTTTTGTTTTTTAGCCAACAAGAGACGGGCTCAATCGCAATACGATAAGCCTGTCAATCACAAGTCCAGTTCCGTGTGCAGTATTCAATAAAGACAAGCAAGAAAAACAGATTTATCATCCTTTTGCCACCAAGAACAGGAAAAGGCCACCATTGTTGCTGTCGAATATTTCACCTTTGAATTCACCCCAAAAACAATGACATAGACTTTCCCCTACAAATTTATCAATATTTATTTTTAGTTTTCAGAAAAAGATAAAAAGAAAAAGAAAAAACTCCCCTTCTGTCCTGCTGAAGATAAGATAAAAAAAAAACAAAAAAAACAAAAAAATCTTTTATTTTCAGTTCCTGGAATTATTTGCAGTTTTTTTTTTTTCACTTGATTTTTCTGTTTCATTCAATGATAGAAATTGAATCTTCTTTGCATCTTTACAATGACCTCTGCACTTCTTCCTCCACTTTTTCTTCCTTTGACAATACCAGTCTCTTTTCTCAACTCTTTATTTCCCTTCTTTGTTCAAACATATATCAAGTGTTCACAAAATTTCCCAAGAACTTGATCTCTTCTCAAATCATACCTAATTACATAAAATTTTTAACCTAATTTTTTATTTTAAAATTAAATTAATAGAATTTTTTCCCTTCTCAATTTAATGTCAGCTGATATATATATCTTCTTATTTCTACACATGTTGGCAGTTACATGTTAACTTTCATGTATGAGTCCTGATTGTCAGTGTTTATATGTACCTTGTCTAAGGAATCAATTTGACCTTTGGCTCAAGTATCCCTCAAGGTAGAGGGTTATTATTCAAATGAGGATTACAAATGCGTTGTATGATATGAATGAAGGAGGAAGTGGTAGGAAGTGAAGATTATTAAAATGAATAAGGATTGACCCTTGATTTGAATAAGGATTGACCCTTGATTTGAAAAGATTGTAATTGTAGTTTTTTAACATACTTTTTAAAGGAAATCAATTGGCTCTATTTAAAGTTTGACCTAAAAAAGACAAAATGATTTGTTGGAACTCAAGTTCAATCTATAAGTTAGCAGACCTTTTGTAACCATCACTTTCTGCTCTATAGCTGGGGTGGGGGGTGGGGATTGCGTTGATTTTTTTTTTTTTTTTTTTTTTTTTTTTTTTTAATATACTCCTGGAACCTGGTTGCCACTGCCTCCTCATTTCTCTTTAGAAAAAAGGGCTGTTGAGTTCTTAAAATCTGTTTAATTTAGTTACTTTGGGCACATTCCCAACCAGTTGTTGTTGCAGTGAGAGGCAATCTATCAAACCATTAATTATTAACTATTTCAGTTAATGACCCTTCTAAAATAGACCTTGACTAATGTGCATCTCCACATAAAACACTTATTAACCGATGAAATAGTTAAGAAAGCTATTCTTGTTTCCATCTATTGATGTCTGATGTACATTTCTTTTGGGATTAGCTCAGGGCTTATAATATTGGATCATGAAATCAATAGATTTATCTCCATTGCTGATTAGGTGAGCTTCATGCTCAGCTAGGGAAAAAAAATCTAAAACAAACAGCTTTAATAAACTCTTGAATTTGTTAAAGGAACTGTACTTGGAAGGTACTGTGATGTAGTAGTACCGGAGCCTTTGTGGCCTGTTGTCACTTTTGTCAGGATCAGTCTCCATCCGAGAACAAGCCATCAGCTCACACTCGTCGGTTGTTGATGGTGTTGATACAGCAGCTGGTCCTTGGGTTGACTTCTTCAACTGTAATCTCTCTTAGCCACATTGTGATTTTGATCTTAAGAGAGTTCAGCTGAATTATCACTGAGGTATCTCAGCCAAGCTAAACCAAGTTGGATATACGCGCACAATTGTAAAAATAAAATGGCACCAATTTAGTAAATAAAATGAATGATACCTGCATAAACTGTAGATAGTATTTATATACAAAAAATAAGAGAAAAATAATTACAGTTCTTTTTTTCCAACCCATTCCTATTAATTGGTGACTGAACGAAAATTTCGACCAGTTTCTCTGTCGGGACAGACTTGATAATTAGGTAACTGGTAAATTTAAACACTATTGTTTGTACTTTGCAAAAATGTTCATCAGCATTTTCTTCCTATTGTTATCATCAATTTGGTACAAGGTTTTCGTTGGAGTTTTTCTCTTCTTCAGCAGATAACTTTGGTTATTATCACTTCAATCTTCAGTTGGCAACTTCAAATTCTAACTGCAAAATCACTTTACCTCTGGTTGGGAACTCTACGTTTAGCGACAACTGCGTGATGATTTGAACTGACTTCGTCTAACTCTCTACCAGGAACTGCTGGTGGTGAGGACGCATAAGGGGTGTTATGCAAATACCTAAAATTCAACCAGTCCTCCTTCTCTGTTTCACACATCTAATCATGGACTGTTCTCCCCCTCTGCTTTGGGTGGAGTTATTACATGACGTCAGCCTCTTTGTCATCTTATTTCTCACTTCCAGTCATGGAAGATTTTCTCCCTTTGCTTTGGGCAGAGTTATTACATGATGTCAGACTCTCTCAGGGAAATTTTAAATAGTCATTTTCCCAGTAATTAATCCTTAATTGTCCTTTTTCTTTTCACAACTTAACTGTTGCTCTCTTTGCTGAATTCCAGTCTGGATAAAATATGAATGAAAATTCTTTTCCTTAATAACCTTGTTTATACTTTTCAATAAAAGGTCAACCTGAGATTTTGACCTGCCAATCATGCAGGTGTATAACAGCTGTATTCCCAATCATGCAGGTGTATAACAGCTGTATTCCCAATCATGCAGGTGTATAACAGCTGTATTCCACCAAGAATAAAGAAAATATAATTTTCTTCTCAATTGTTTTCCCTGTCTATGGATTGCTGTTCTGTTGCACTTATTTCAACACGGTCGATTGACATCTGATTTTCAATCATGTCAGCTATCCTTTGCTGAATTCTAGCTGGGAAAATATGAATCTAAAAAAATGAATTTCCCTTCTTTTAATCGTTTTTTGTTTATGCATTGTTAATAATGTCTCATCTCTTTCAACAAGGTGGACTTGACACTTGACTTCCTTATCTCACTGGATAACAACAATCATATGATATGATTATATTTCATTCCTATTTTTAGCCAATTTGCAATCTTTGGAAAGCAAATCTTTTTTAAAAAACAGCATCGCTTTCCTTTAACTCTTTCTCGTCAGAATAAAATAAAATGATTTTAGTTAACTCCTTTTTCATCCATAATAATTAAATAACAAATAATTGGTTAGATCTTTCATTCATACGCCATGTTAAGTATTGTTATAGTACAAATGTTTTTTATTTGACAGCATTTCTTCTAAGATTGAATCTGAAAAAAAAAAATAGGATCAGTTTGCTCATCATGCACATGTATATAGGAATGCATTTCATGGCCCCTCTAAATTCACATTGTGACCAAAGAATTGTTTCTCTCAAGGAAAAATCTCTGTCTATAATTTTGACATAATAATGTTAGCATTTTTATTTCCTCTAATGTTTATACAGTGAATGGGACTTGATAATTTCATTTGAAACTTAATTATCTGAGATTTGATTTCATGGATTTTTTCTTAGACTTATTGATTCTTTGGCCAAACAAATGCAGAAAAGATCTTGGTTTGTAAACTAATTCAAACAATACACTTTTAGCATTATCAGGTTTTGTAGATAAATTTGTTAAGTTTTGTATTAGACTGACCAAAATTTTCATTTTTTTTTTTATCATTGAATGGCATTGGGAGTGTTTAGTTTTAACTAATTTCATTTAAAAACATTGATGTTTTCTTTTTTAACTACTATCCTATCAAAGTGCATTTTTGTCAAAATTATTTTCAATTAGCAGTTTGAGCACAGATTTTGCAAACCAGTATCTTCAAAACACATCTTTCTATAACAAATGTACACTTTTCTCTGTTATTGTTTATAATGTCTTAATAAAATAAAAAAATATGTTCTCTGGGTGACTGCAAAATGCATCTAGATTAGTTCTTTATTAAGAAAGATAAAAAGTTCTGTGAGGATAAAATTATGAAGTTAAAAAGATTGCCATTGATGATGGAACAATTCAGTAAATAAGTTGTTCAGTGAAGTTAACGTAAAAAAAAGATGTCTTTTATTTTTATGAACATTTTGGTCAGCCAATAATATCAAAGTTAATCAAATATTTCTCCACTTCTTTATTCTTTTAATCAGTCAGAATGTTGTCGATATTTTTGGCCACAAATACATTTCAATTTCAAGTGGTTATTATAAAGCTTTGTGACACAAGGCCACAATATTTGAGCACTCCATGAGAGACATATCACAACACTAGCAAATTGGTCTACAAGATGAGTTTGCTAAACATTACACCATAGTATAAGCTCTGTCTGGCATAAGGTCACCATAATAGAGCATATGGTGAGACCTAGACTGATTACCCTTGCAAATTGGAATACAAAACTAAATTGATAGCAATTGTTGCGCCTATTTTGAACAAACTCAAACACCATTACTTCCCTAATTTTCCATTGACATCATGTGAAGAATGTTTATCAATTCCTTTCACACTTATATTTTAGTATTCTACTAACTAGAATTAGTTGACTGAATTGAATTGTATTTGACTGTGTCGCTTACCATCTGCCATCGATCAATACATATCAAGCCAGAATATTGGTCCATTGATGTGCTTGCCTATCTATGCAGATAGAGAGCTGCTGCCCGTTTTACATTTTTTATTATTGAAGTTTTCTCCTCTTGGTTACTAACAGTTTAACTGGCTAGATTAGGCCTGCTTGGAGCTAAACTGCTAATAACAATGTGGTAGAGTGGTTTGCAGGCCCGAGGAGCAGACCTGTAAACCACTCCACCACATCGTTATTTAATCGGTTGTTGTTTACGTCTCGACCATTTGTAGATAGAGTTCATTGTATTTTAATATATCTCTATAAGCATAAAATCCTTAAAGCCTCATATATATATATATATATATATATATATACACACATCCCATTGTCATATCCACTTTTTCAAAGCAGATTAACAAATTTCTTTTTAGGGATCATCATTAACTCTTTCATTTCATTCTCGTTAATCTCACTGAAAAAAATTGCCTCCTTTTCAACAGTTTTGAGAAAAGTTAGAAATCAGCAGGAAACAAATCTAAACTATAAAAAGAGCTGGTAGACCCCAAAATTGTGATGTTTTGATCATCCCTCCCCCGGATATGATGATGATTTGGTCTCCGCCCCCTCCCAGATGATGTGATGATTTATCAAAAAAGAAAACATGCAAACTATTGGGAATGCAATAGTCACAGTACTCAAAATCACCCTTCACTTCTGACTGAATAACTGCACTAGAGAGTGTCTGTTCACATATCTTAATTCATTGCCAAGTATCACAAAGGTCATGTAATTAGTTTTCAGCATTTTGGATGCTTTCCAAACAAACTTTACCCACACATTTCTATGGATTTTTTTTTTTAATGACTGTTTTTTCAAACAAAAGACAGATTTGTAAAAACTTAGTTCCTAGTGAAATCTTGTGTTCGCAATACCTGATAACAATATGAGACAAAATTTTCCATGTATAAAATTTTTGTTTATTCACTTCAGGATTCTATCAAATTAACATTAGCTGAATTGAAGGTACGTGATTTCAGGTCTTTGAGCATTTGATATTCTTGTGAGGTTACAAGGAATTCTGCCACCCTCTTTGTAGGTGGGATATTTATATAAATTCCTGTTGTATGTGTGCATGTGTAGCATGTTTTAAGGCCAGATTCTGCACTTAGTCACCTTTTAAGTCAACTCTCTGGAGCATTGAGGTGATAACAAGTACAAAGCTTACTTTGGTATCTGATAGGGGGTGAACCGAGTACATATTGCGGTCCTCCTACTTTAAAGGTTCTTGATGGGCATTAAATTCAGTTCAGACTTTTTGTATTTCCTGCCATGACTCACATACTAAACTAGCATTAAAATAGGTTTAAGACATTGACATAATTTTAAAGTAATCAGTCTTTTTTAAGTAAAATCTTATAGACAGAATAATACTGAATTTTGCCTCTACAACATTTATCCCCCCTTTTTCATTCAAAATGTGACTATCTTTGCATAAGAAGAGTTTGTGTTGATTGTAGATCAGTCTGAACGTAGAACTTTGCATAAGACATGTAGCATTGAATTTAATCTGCAAATATTCCTTTTCTCTTTTGGCCAAATCATCCTGTCATGGAAGGCAATCAGTTTTTGTTATAAATTTACTGAGGTACATCAGAATATTTTTATGAAGACATGGGTAAATTATCAAAACAAAAAAAAAGCATCTTGAACTTTTCAAAGAATTTCCCCTTAATTTTGCAAACAAAAAAAAAGAAATTCTTAATTTAATTAATAATTTTACAAACAATTCCCCCCTTTTTATTTGCTGCTGTTTACAAGTTTTTTCATGTATTTTTTAAATTTTTTTTCTTTTCTTTTTTTTTCTTTTTGGATTCATTTTCGAAAAAGAGTAAATTAATCAATGAAATCATTGCTGCTGATTGAAATTCAAACTGATTACTAAAAAAAAATCCGTCCACAAACACCAGAATACTTTCCTTTTTTTGTTATGAAGATGTTTTAATCAGCAGATACCAGTAACGATGGTTATAATGTCTTTGAATTCTTTACAGGCTCTGTGATTGAATTGTTGAATGCCTTAATGAGGAATGGGCCGTTATTTATATCTTGACATTTGTGTACCAGTCACTTGATCAATTCTTTTCATCATTGAAACAATCAAATTGTCAATTCTCTTTTGATGTTTTACAATACAATTTGATAAAAGCAACTTCAACGTATCTTTAATTTTTATCTTTTTCAAATATTATTAAACTTTTTTATACACTGGAGTTGTGTTCTCACTTTATTTTAATTTTATAAATGCTTAGCCGTTGATATTAAGAATTCAAAATTATCGGTTCACTTCAGTTATCTCCCCCTTTAAGTTTTTCTTTTTTTTTTTTGTTTTTAACTGAAATTCTTGAAATCTAAGACAAATGTCCGACCGATTTGCACTGAAAAGAGAAATTTTAATATCAACTGAGCAGTTTGTGCATTAGTTCTAAACATGAAACGCAGGTTTGAATCTTGGTCAGTCTGTCATGAAGGGAACTTGATAACGTCAGCCTGGGGAACTGATCCCATTATGCAGCACTTTTGGGAAGGGCTTGAAGACCTTACCACAGGTTGACCCAAACCTTGTGAGTGAAATTGGATAGACAAAAGTCATCATGACCAAAGGTTTGAGTGTACCAGCTTTGTTCAAATAGTTGGTCGCACCAGCAAACACACAGAAACTAACTATGGCCTATTTAGTACAGTTGCAGTAAAAACTGGTTGACTGTGCAGATATGGAAGGAAGCTGTGACTTCAAAAGTGTTTAAATAGCGATTAGCTAGTCACTTTAGTAAACAGGCAAACAAATACAAGCTTTCATATATATCATTAATTCTCCTGAAAAATGGACACAATTCCACAAAACTCAGTAAAGATACTCATAATTGAATAAATTTATCTGTTGATTTTGGTTGTGGAGAAAGACAACAGCTTGATTCTATCATTATTTGTTTGAGTTATGCGTGCTACATGTAACAAATAATTGTTCTAGAACATGTGCTACCTACTTTTTTTTTTTTTTTTTTTTTTTTTTAATCATGTCACCCTGAACAAGGCGGTAACGCCACTGATGAGCAGGGGGCTACGTAAGAGTGAAAAGATTGGAAAAGAGAAAGCCGGAAACCACATCCTAAACAGGAAACAAGGGATGATCCTCTTCACCTGTTCAATAGATATGGGTGGAGTGTAAACCGGGTGATAGTTTAGTCTATCTACTCCAATTGTGCACAGTTTGAAGTGGACTACCATCATGTATCACTTCATCCGCTGATCTTTTGCAACTGCTAATTATATTTCCAAGTGTTATCCAAGCTCTAATTATTATCGATAGGACATGGTATAGGAAAAATTAGATTAATGCCTTAATGAGTAATAGTGAGAAAATGGCCTACTACTTTGAATATGAAAAGAGATTTATCGATGATATTTCTAAAGTCAATTTCCATGAATTTGTATTACCTAAGAAAATAATATTTTTCAAGTCATTTCAATTAAGTTCTTAAAGATTCTGTTTTGGTTTTTGAGATAAACTTATATTGTTATACAATAACTTATTTGAACTAGCATCTTCATTTTAGTTGTTTTTATCTCAATGCTGTTCTTGTTATATACAATGATTCGTTTGGACTAACATCTTGGTTGTTTTTTTTAAATTTTTTTTTTGAGACAAGATATTATACAATGATTCTTCATCAATCTGGATTATCATCCTGATTTCACCACAAGATTTCAACAATTGTACTCTTGAGTTCGGGAGTATTGGAGTCAGTCATAAAAAACACTAAAAATTTGGATAATATTACAAATGAATCATTGGCAAGTTGTTGATGATAACATTTTTGCCAAAAAATCAAAATGCAAGAAGAAACAAAATGCCAGTTACATTTTTTTTTCAACTCTTATTGTACACCTAGGTGTCCTTTTGTGTCGTCCATTTTTGGTGTCAGAAAACAGTTCATTATTCATGGAAGTGAAAATAGTGCATTCATTCTCTGTACGCAAATATCGCACTGGTCTATTCTCTGCTTATGTGTCTAGAGAAAGATTTTGCCCAATTTCGTTAAAAAAGAAAAAGGGATTATCCAAAGTTTTTGCTTCTGTTGCAACCAAAAAAAATCATAAGATCCACTAAATTAGATGAAAAAAAAAGGTAGAGAAATATTTTCATTTAATTTAGAGAAAATTGAAATTTATGATGGCATTTGCTTATAAATTCTTTTCTTAAGTTTAAAATTATATTTTGCTTGGATATTTTATGATTTCAATTTTTTTCAACTAAACAGATTGCATCTATCGTAAAGGTTATTGGGTGTGTGGACAGAACCTATTAATCTCCAACAGTATATCTAAAATACTTTTACAAGCTGTGGAGGTGGGTTCCTCACACAAAATGTAAAAGTATTTTTGATACACACACACACACACTCTATGCATGTATGTATGTATGTATGTATGTATGTAAGTATATATATATATATATATATATATATATCATATACATATAGTAATATTTTTATTATAAGTTTTTATAATAAAAACATTGTTTACTGCAACACAAGAGCTGTCGTATTTCACTGCCTGATGAGGTACTTATTAGTACCTCATCAGGCAGTGAAATATTTTTTATATATTTTTATATCAAAATATATATCAATTCCTAACCGAAAAATATTTCACTGCATGACGAGATACTAACAACACAACAGCTCATGTGTTGCAGTAAATTGTTTTTATTATAAACACTGCTAATAAAAAAATATTAGTATAAATATTGCTCTACTAAGTATTGAGCATACTTAAAAAAATATTAATAAATTACTACAAACAGTAGACTGTTAACCCATTTGTTTGTACCATTCCCAAGATAAATATATATAATACGCCAACTACTCTTTTTTGTGAGATGGACTAGTCTTACTAACATTGTTAAATTTTAGTTTTAAAATTATGTTGTATCATAGTTTGTTTTTTGGGTTCGTCCCCCTCCAATCATCTCATTTTTCATTAAATCTTTTATTTATATATATATATATATATATACATTAGTATGCATTTTTATTGTCATGGGTTTATTTTCCCGTTTTTTAGGTGTCCCTTGTAAATGTGTGGTATTGTGGAGTATGAAGGATTGAGAGGTGATGGATGGGTTCTTGTAGTGAATGTGCAAATTGTAACGAGTGATTGGGTCGTGATAGTGTTTAGCTAGGTATAGGATAGATACTGAAGACCACCCTTTACCCACCCCTTTTCGGCCTTGTGCCACAATTTGTGAATTTTTTGTACACAAATGAATATTCAGGAAAAACAAATGCCAGTGTTTAAATTGCTGTAAATTTGGCAACACCTTCATCATTGTGTCAAATACAAACGGAGGAATTCTATATTAAAGCAATTTGGAAGAAACCATAACCACTTGTGTTTCAATGTCGTACTCTTATGACTTCCAGACGAATAGTATGGTCTCCTTGCCATCTTTACTTACTAATTTAACTGTGCCAAAAATTTTTTAAAAAAGTAATAATAAAAAACGAGAGACATGTTTATTCTTTTATATTTTATAAGAACAATGCAATTACAAAATTAAAATCCATTTAGCTGGGGAACTATAAATATTTCAAACATAAATAAACGTTGCTGCTTTTTAGTTTTAAAAAACAACGGAACATTCTATTTCCATTACCGTACGTCATCAGAAGAGTCTACTACCTAGAGATGGGTAATTTACTTATTTCTATATAGTGGGCTCTTCTGGTATTGCAGAAAAATGTTACAGTCGCAAATTAAATATATAGACATTGCGTTAAATGCCAATTATTTTATTTTGTCCTAAACTCTGAGATGATATAATTTGCATTATACTCGGGAGATTATTTGAACTGTTATCTCCAACTTTGTTGTTTCTATCACATTTCAGACGAAAGTTCTTACGGGGACGTGGGAACATTGTAAGAAAAAACAACAAAGATGAAGATACTAGTCCGAATAATAATTCCATCCGAGCAAGAGAGGCGGCATTTTATTTTCCTACATTCCCCTTCCGACCTCAAAATCGATTCTTTATTATTATTCTTTATTAACAAACAAAAATAATCTGGACACGTTTTCATTCTGTAGGGCTGCATTTGTGCTTATTTTCGGTTCGAGAACGAGGCTCTCGAATGATGTGGTCACGTGGCTCGTAAATCTGGCTGGGCTGCGTTATTTGGTTCTAGCGGAAACGCAGACTCGGCATAGTTAAAGCTGGGTCCGCTTCTCGTTGATCTTGAAGATGCTGGAGAATGCTTAAAAGTTGATCCACTAAATCTTTCTCGCTAGCCTGGCGTTTGTGGACTGAATGAAAGAATAAAAAAACATAAATTGGGTTTTTATGTGATTAGCAATGGACTTTTATTTAAGTAGATACCAAAAATACCCAAGTTTAAGATGCATTTAAAAAAAAAAAATTAAAAATCATTCTTGAAGCTCTGATTTTAATTTCTAGCTAACAGATTAAATTTGATATCCTCAATTTGGGGTCGTTCAAAACCAAATAACTGACTGAATTTTTTTTCTCGTTAAAGTCTATAACTGAGTCCATATTGATGGATTTGTCAACACGACTCTTAGTTAAAAAAAAGTCTTACAAAAATAAAATATAATTCTCGGAAAATTTATTTGAATAAGATTAGTGGATTTGAATTGAAACAAACTTACAGAGTGTGAAAAACTGCTTTCAAGCGTTGGAAGTTTGTCAAGTAAATGGATGTCATTGAATTCCTAAAAATTCTCACTTGTACAATGTGAGTTATAGACGAAAAAAGCGTTTTGCATTAATGCTATTTGGGAAGATGTCGTACGAGTCATACGGATCGTTCTGTCTTGTAATGAGAGACGATTGAATAAGTCTCGAAGAAAGAATTTCTTGCGACCGGCTTCAGCGCGTTGAAGTGAATCTCAGAATGCATTTGAGATTGCACTGAGCTAAAGACGAACATTATTTTGTCGTCTGTATTTATATTGTATCAAATCGGCTCACAAAGACGGGTTTCCATTTAATGAAAACTAATGATTCAATTGTTTATAAATTGCTAGTTGAAAATTATTTTCTTTTTATTACTAAATTTTTTATAGAGTGAACCTCTTGTAGGCGCCGTGAATTCGTTTTTTAGACGATAGTGTCGTGTTCTGGGATTGATGAAATTTAAAACTATAACATGATTTTTTATGTTTTTTTTTTGTTTCATTGGTTCTACCAAAAAATTTTTTAAAGAGGATATTATGGAATATTCACTAAGTATGTTTTCATACATTGATCGATGATCGAGTTTCGAATATTTATGAAGAGAGACAAAACATCTCAATTGGAAAGATTTTGGTCTAACACAAGATTCTTATTGCCTCTTCCACAAGAATATCTTAAACTTCGTAAATGTCTGCAATAACAAGAATCACTTACTCTGTGATTTGAAACCTGGAAAATGGTTTTCGTGTAAATTCTTCAAACTCTGACGTAATTTGCTCAAAAGGAAACTTTTTAAATCTGAAAGAAGAAAAAATATACGTTTTTATCGATGTTAGTCGGTCGATCGAGAGAAACTAGATATCTTGCAAAATATATAGCCACAGCCTCACGCTGCTAGGTGGTACCGTGGTTTCATTAGTAATTGGATCTTATAGGGTGAAATTGTTATCCCAACGCTCAACTGGTTTTGAATAGAGTTGCTCTTCTCCTAGACTGGTTGGCAACCAAGGCTGGAGATTCCAATCAGCGCCATTATTTAATTCATAGCAGAGGAAAAGATATGAATTGATGTCTTTTTCAATGGAAATTGTGCAAAAATGAACGCAACGGCTTCGGGCAGAATTTGAACTCGGTTCTCCGACTCCACTTTCATAGCCGATAAACCGCTACATTGAGGACTTATTTAGCCTTCAAAATTCAGTTTACGACGAAGAAACCTATTTGATATCGATACCAGGAAATCAAAATTTGACTTACATCCATTCATTTTTCTTTCAGTCTACGGTTTTGCTTTAACTGGAAACAACTATTGCTTTTTAGTCTTTCGTGCCAACGTCTAAAGAGTCTGGGCTCCAGGACCATGGATTAGCTTTAAAGCTTTCATTACACCCGAGCAACACCGGGCTATACTGCTAGTAATTTTATATTTACAACATTCTAAAAACTAAGACAATTAAAACTAATGTAATGTTAATTTTTTACCATTTTATAAAGAAATAAATATTAAAACAATTTTATATTTCTAAACTTATTAACATTTACTAAATTATTAAAATATGTGAACCAATTTTGAGGAAATCCTTATTTACCATTTTCTAAAGTTTGAATCCACTGACAATTCGCCTATATTTTGCCAATCATTCCAATGGACAATATAATAAATAGTGTTTATCTTTGTTGTTATGAACAAAGAAAATGCATAAATTCACTTCCATATGTTTAGGTTTTATTTCAATTGTAATCATCGCTTTTGAAAACAATGAACATTACCGAGGAGTGAAGGTAATTGAAACAATAATGGCGGTGTCAAGGGAAAAGACATCCTTTTGACGCTACCTTGTTTTGCAGATACGAAGATCTGATTTTTCGCAAATGTCTTTTTACCTTTAACAAAATGGCATCTCGTTTGTATTAAGAATTTTGAAAGACAGACAATCTGGACGCCAACCAATTTATTTTATGACCTTCATTTATGGTTGAACTTCAAAAGATATTTATACCCTACATTGGTATTAACCGCAGACATCCGAAATTTTGTTTATTCTCAACCTTAAGTTTCTTAACGTTATTTTGTAATTTTAAGTTGAGGTTGTGATCGAGAAATCCTTAATAATCGGCACCAGTTAACTGAACATGTCACGATACGAACTTACCGTAATCATCTGGTATGGTCGGGCTAAGGACGCTGGCTTGAGGCGAATATTGTGTAGCACTGAAAGGGTTTCTACCGGGTCCATACGAGTAGGATTGCGTGGGTAGAGTGTGTGCATCGGCAGCTGTGTACTTGCCTCCGAACCAAGAGAGTCCAGCCAAAGAGAAGAGAAGAGATATCACAATTGGTCGCAGACACACACTACGCGGCACGGACAACGAGACAGGCGAGTCGGACACCATGGCAACAGTAGCAGCAGCAACAACAACGGTAGCAGAAAATGAAAGAATATATTCCGGCGAAATTACAGCAAAAGCTGCAAATTGGAAGAAAAGAAATCAGAATTAATTTCATTATCATAAAAATCCGATTCCTTCATTAACACTTGCATTAATTCCTGACCACTGACAATACCTTTCTTTATAATATTTAGTGCATTTGTAGCGTCATTAACAATGCATTGACATTTTAAATAAGACAATAATAACCAACGTCTATGTCCTCAACGACACATGGCCCAGTGGATATAGACGTTGGTTAATTCTTGTGACTTGACCTAAGAGAGTTCTGAGTTCAATACCAGGCTACATCAATAGTGAACAAGTAACTTAGAGAGTCCGGTTAGAGGGGGATAACTCATGACTACCAAAAGAGGCTTTGCACAACGAGTGAGAATGGTATACGCAGTGATCGTAATAAAAGGTTCGGTTTGAAATTCCTAGCACGTGGAGAAGTACACGACCGAAACTTTGTACAAATGGCAACAAAGATGAGGACAATAGTCCGAATAATGTAGTGTAAGTACCACTTCATCTCAGATGTATAGACAGTTCTTAACAATGTTTGCCTTTTCACTCGTCCATTTTACATTTGATACGTCCTGTGGGGTTCAATGTGTCCCACGAATTTCAACTGTTCATTTCGACTTCTAAGAATAAGTATCCTTTTTGTTTTCATTTTCCTTAAAAGTGTTTGGGTTTTTTTTGTTTGTTTGTTTGTTTGTGTTTTTTTTTTTTTTTTTTTTAACATTTCACCCCAAGCAAGGCGATAATGCACCAGGGATGAAAAAGAATGAGAAGACCTTAATCAGGAAAAGTGACGAAAGGACAATAAAGGAACAGGTTTTAGAAAGACAGAAGATGGCGATTGGCGTTGCATTTCAATTTTTTAAGATTGTAGTTGATGGGGAAACAAGAAATCGAATGGGAGCTTCACGTGCGATAAAAGAAAAAAGAAAGAAAAAAGAAAAGAAAAAAGAAAGTAATAGAATAGAACTGACGGTTGCATCTAGCTAGTTGAATCAGTAAAACGGTGAAACCTAATTGCCAATCGAGTAGCACGCTTAAATCGATGCAGTCGAGGCAACAAGAAGGAAAAAGCTCATCAGGACAATTGCCATGAAAATATTTTTTAGAAAAGACAGAGGAAAGTCACGTCACGCTGGTGAGAAAGTGACTGAAATCGAGATGCCAGGTCAGGATCGATTATATTGCAGATCCTTCTTTAGATTGAGGCGAATATTGTGTAGCACTGAAAGGGTTTCTACCGGGTCCATACGAGTAGGATTGCGTGGGTAGAGTGTGTGCATCGGCAGCTGTGTACTTGCCTCCGAACCAAGAGAGTCCAGCCAAAGAGAAGAGAAGAGATATCACAATTGGTCGCAGACACACACTACGCGGCACGGACAACGAGACAGGCGAGTCGGACACCATGGCAACAGTAGCAGCAAGAATTTCGAGGTATAGAGCACCAGATCAGATATGGTAGCATTAACTCATACATATAATCGATCGCTAAAGACGCAAAAAAAAAAAATGAGCGGTTCCCTCACTCCTTATGCTATCTTCCACCTTTGTAAGAGCCGGATCCGGCCAAAAATGGAATACTTTTGTCAAATTTGAGCGGGAACTACCCAGTCCTCACTTTCCAGTTTCGAAAAGGTTAAAAATCATCTCCGAGTCCTTCTGGACGACAAATTATTCTCCGCCCTCACTCTCACCGGTAAAATGTGGCGAGCCTCTCAGTTTTATCGCTACTTCCATGGAAAGTGCTCGGACGAGCTGCATTCCTTGGTTCCGCCAGTTCTATTCTTCACGGCTAGGACCCACCATGGCATATTGTAGAAAACCACCAACATTCCCTCCGTATTCCATCGGTGAGAAGTACGTTCAACACGAACAGCTTTTTCCACTGCTCTGTGGGACAAACTCCCAAGAGGATATTTTCCAGATTACTACAATCTTAACCTGTTCAAGTTAACCGTTATCTACCCCGCGTATTCGTATAAACCACCCCTTAACGTAATCTTTCTACCTCGAGTGGCTGCCAGGCCTTGTACAGAGTAAATCTTACTGTTTAACAAAAAATACGGACAATGGTTAATCGTTGTTTACCTTCTCCGTCCATGATATCTCAACATCTTCATAAATTTATTTTTATATTACCAAAAGGAATAAGGGATCTCCACCTTCAGTGTGCCAAAACGCTTTTGACTTGAACCCGTCAGTCATGGGATGAAAACGATTGGGTGAATTAAAACTGGTTTGCCGGCTTCATCAAACCTCATTTATCCATAAATAGACGGAGCCCACAAGTTTCACTAGAGATAAGTTTATATCCAACCAACTTTTCCCGCCACGTCCTGAGTCCATTCGGGTCGTAGGGACACAATCTCTACTTCTGCTATAGAAGCAGTGGTGTGTCGAGGTCAAAATAACCTGACAGAGACTATCCTCCTTAGTGTTAATTTTGAACTCAGAGTTTATTTTTTCATAGACTCGTTGATACCTCAAAAGAATCCCGTCGAACTTATTGTTTAATCTTTAGCTGGAGGGGTAAAAAAATGGGTCCATACCTTTCTCGAAAGTATTTGTGTGAAAATGAACGTACCGAACAATGCCAAAATTTGAACCCGGCTAGCCGATTTCAGAAAATTCTAAACCCCACCAACCGTTCTTCTGAATTTGATGAAACCATTGACTGCTATAATTTTCAAGCAACTGATATGCGGAATTAGGAAACTGGTGTAGCAATGAAAGAACTAAATAATTTCTATTAGTCCCTTTTTGTTAATCTCGGTCATTTTAGTAAATCAGCGCCGCTGCGTTTGCGATATAAGTGTTTTTGTTCCACTGATACTGAAAAACATTTTCAAGGAATCCTTTATATGAGATGGACAAGTTGGCTAAGCTCGCCCATCTGGAAAGATGTCCGAAAAATTTAAGGGTGAATCAGTTGAATTGTAAAATACGACATCCATAAGATTTAGGAAAAATTCCGAGGCCAGGAAAATAGGTCACACATGAACTTATGAAAAAGAAACATCATTAAGTTAGTAAAGTGCTTAAACATTTTTTTATTTGCCTTGTTTCCTTGATGCTGTGAATTAAGGATAAAATATGTCATCCCAAAATGCAGGAAAATTTTGAATCAAATATAAATTATAAATGTTTGGATAAAGAAATGCCGTAAAACCCTCGGTTAAACCGACATAAGTACTTAACGAACCTATCCACAGGTCTATAATTGACTCCAGTCTAATATATATGCAGAGAGTTATTCTAGGGCCTGGGCTGAGCTTTTTTAAAGAAAATATTTTCAGTTTGTTGCAAATGAGATGCTTAGTTTTGCAAACAGTTGTGTCCTTTTGGTAGCTTAGACTAGTAGGTAAGAAAGAAAAAAGTCTTCGTTTCACCAGGTTTTTCAAAAGGCCAGCCTAGAATATATTCCGCCCTTTAACCACGTCACAAAATGTACATTATTGTAACCACGGTTGATAGAAATATTTGACCCTACAGCAAATATGCATTAAAGTTGCTCGCAGTAAGTCGAAATGTCAAAAAGACGGTTTTTGCAACGGCATCGCACTTTAACTACTTTCGGCAATGATGATTAGAACTCAAATAAAAAAAAAACAACTAAATATACGAAAATTAATTTATACATTTTCTGTGTTTTTGAGAATTGACAACAAAAATAATAAACACTCAGTCAGTTAAAGTGACATACGTGAGACACACTTTGGGCGATCATGTCTCGAAAGAGACATGACTGACTGTCTAGAAGATTATCCCGCAGTAGGTTACCATTGCTTTCTGCGGTAGACTGGTTGCCAGGCTATAGAACCTAATCTGTCCTATTATTTAACCCATAACTGGAGGGAAGAGACGGGTTAATACCTTTCCCAAAAGTATTTGTGTATAAGTGAATGCAAGGAATTCAACTGGAATTCGAACTCGGCACCCCGGTTTGTCGTTCCTAGTCGATATCCACTGCACCAAAACGCATTACACTATTTATTATTGGAATGGTTGGCAAAACGGCTTTTGATCCAAACTTTCTAAATTAGTAAATAAAGATTTCTTTATAGTGGGTTCACATTTAATTCTGTAAATGTTTATAATTTTTTTATGAATAAAATTTTCACATTTAATTCTTTATAAATTGGTAAATAATAAATGTTGCATTCGATTATTTATTACTAGTATTTAGTTACTTAGTTCTCTGACTTGTATTAGTTTTTTTGGAATGTTATAAACATAAAATTATTCTTGTGTCTAATTGGTAAATATTTTTGTTGGTAAATTCTCAAGGAGAAAATATGTATAAATTTACTTTCATCGCATTACGTGGCTCGTTTGTCCATGTTTGCCGATCCTACAATATTCGCACAGATTTGTACAGCTATCAATTTTATATTCCGATTCCTTGATTATGCACATAGGCATCCAAAAGTTAGGCTTACTTATTGATTTCGGTTCAACCGTTGAAGTTCCTCTTCTAAAAGGTGCGATGGGTAAATTGTCACCATTTTATTTCATTTTTTAAAAATTTTGCGCATGCGCGTTGTTTTGATATTGTTGACTGCACTGTATACTGGGGTCGGTTGGGCAGCGTTTGTGAGAAAAAGCGCAATTCACTCTGCCAAAAAATATGGAAACGGTATGCGCTACTGCTTGGCATTCGTGCCGGAAACTCAAATACGAACATTTCAGAGTGTTAGAACAGTGCAGAGGATTCGGAAAGAGTTGGATGAGTCTAATGGTGATTACGAAGGTGTTTAAAGTGATCACTAATGATGGCGACGTTATGTCCCCATTCATCTTCTCACAGGACCTTAGACTCAACACTGAGGCCTTCATCAAATTTCCTGAAGAGTTAGTGCTGCCCTGGATCAAGAGGACAACTGCTGAAGAACCTATGTCTGGCAACATGCCACACAAGCAGGCGAACACAGTTGGACAATTTCTGCGACCACGTCACTTATATCTGGTCACTTTACTCCCCAGACTGCAACCCCCACTTGATTGTTCTGTGTGGGGTGCAGTTGAGAAAGAGACAAACAAAAAACTCTTTATAACGTCAAAGATGAAATGAAGGAAGAATTCATCAACTTAAACAAGGAGACCGTTCAGAAGAGATGCAGAAGATTAGTCTAGAGCAGTGTTACTCAAAGCGTGGTACACGTACCGTCGCTGGTTTGCGAGCCATCGTCTGCCGGTACGCGGAGATTTTCCGGAAAAGAAAGAAACAATAGTAAAACTCTATGCCACGAGAGACTGCCAGGATATTTGACTCGTTTTCGTTTTTTTTTTGTTTTGTTTTTTTACATTTTAGTTTTATATTATTATGGCTACATTGTTCATTTACTCACTCATGTTAAAAGTTATTGCTATCCAACTAACGGATGCGATATAATGAACAGCAAAACAGTGAACTGAATACGCATCAGACTTTGTTCCATTCATATATCCACAAATCAAAACAAATTGTTGAAAGTAAAGGTTGTCGGGCCGGAAGCCTGGCACGCTGGGAAGACTTTTTACGTCAATGATGACTACCCTTAGAATGAACAAGATATGTCCTCATGTTTATTACAGATTGTCTCAAAATGTCCCTGAAATAGTCAGTTAGTTAAGTTCCATACGTGATACACGCTTGGGCGATCATGTCTCGAAAGAGACATGACTGACTGGGCAGAAGATTATCCCGCAGTAGGTTGCCATTGCTTTCTGCGGTAGACTGGTTGCCAGCCAAGACTATAGAACCCAATCTGTTCTGTTATTTAACCCATAACTGGAAGGAATAGACGGATTAATACCTTTCCCAAGGGTATTTGCGCGTAAGTGAATGCAATGTATTCAACTGGAATTCGAACTCAGCTCTCCGATTTCTTGTTCCGAGCCGATATCCACTGGACCACCACGCACATCCCTCTGAAATAGTACATATCTCTAAACAAACAAACAAACAAACAAACAAACAAACAAACAAACAAACAAACAAACAAACAAACAAACAAACAAACAAACAAACAAATTCCGGGGTTCACAGTCCCCCCTCCTTACTCAGCTGGATTGGCTTGCTTTGCTTGCCGGTCCCTGGTACATTGAAAACAAAAACAAAAACAAAAACAAAAAATACCGATCCGCGACATCAGATAGTTTGAGAAGCATTGGTCTAGAGGAGATGGTTGAAGCCAATGGCGATTTTATAGAATAAATTTACTCTTTAGTATTTCAAAATATTTTTGTATCATTTTAGTAAATATATCTGTTAAAAGAAGATGACAGTGTTATTTTCATTTTTTCGTAATTTAGACAACGATTTATTCATCAAACTCTCTATGTGCCGTGTCCATTCAGAACGTTGGTGATCATGGCTCTCCACAATTTTTATTATTTGTAGCTCTTAATAATTTTGTCGTTTTGTTATTTCTCCTAAACTTTGTTCCTAACATTAATTGCTCGCTAGGTAGGTTATGTATGGATTTTCTCTGTTCCTCTTGCTTCAAATATGTCCAGTGAATATCAAATTTCCCAAGCCCTCTGTCCTCATTATTTGCCCTAGAAATTTCAACTGTCTCTTTCTGGTGTTACGTATGAAGTTTCGTTTTTGTTTCCATTTTCTCTAAAACTTCATTGTTGCTCCCATGTTCGGTCCTTGTTAGCCTCAGCATCCTTCTGTAGAACTACATTTCTTCTTTAGCATTTATTGCCATACAGGAGGACTGATATTATGTAACAGTCCAGTCCTCTTTTCTTTGTTACTAATAATTTTATTTATTTATTTATTTTTTTTGGTTTCTTAATACTCTGGGGAGTTGAGTTCGAATTCCAGTTGAATTTCTTGCGTTTACTTACGCGCAAATACTCTTGGGAAAGGTATTAATCCGTCTCTTCCCTCCAGTTATGGGTTAAATAACAGGACAGATTGGGTTCTATAGCCTTGGCTGGCAACAAAAAAAGAAAGCAATGACAACATACTGCGGGATAATATTCTGCCCAGTCAGTCATGTCTCTTTCGGGACATGATTACCCGAGCTTGTATCACGTATGGCACTTGACTGATAAACTCATTACACATTCTACAAGTAAATTGATGGAAATTTGGTAGTGAGTGACAACTTTGAAGAGGTGTAAGTACGTAAAGGCTTTATGAAGTTGTCATTTCATTTTTTTAAATGTACTGCTTGCTTTTATGAGTGGTTGGTATCTGGACTAACTTAGCTTAGTGGCACTTAACTGACTGAATACCCTACTTAATTTCTGGAAGGCATCTTTGCCTAACCCAATGCGCCTTCAGACTTCAGTGTCACATTTTCTGTCCGTTGAATTACATTATCAAAAAGTGGAATTAATATTCTACATTTTTTATTATAAAATACTATGCATGAATTTACTCGAGCTACTTGACTAGCGATTAGGTCCCATCTTTTTACAGTGAAACCGATCAAATGTAACCGTAACTTCTGCTCTATCAGCTTTTTTTCTCGCACTTCCCGCTTGTGGATTTCCTTTCTGAATACTTGCTTCCCTGACAGCTACAATCTCCAAGAATTTAAATGCAATGTCAACTGCCATCTCTTATCTCTTTGACTCACATCCTTTCCCCGACATCCCTTGTATCATGTTCTTCTCTCTTTTCTACTCTGCTCTCATACAACTCTCTTCATATCAGTTTTCTCATCTTTCTCTTATCCATTCTCTCACCCACTGTAACTTGTTCCTCTTTCTCATCACTCACCTCTTATGTAACCCTCTGTGCACCAGTGTCAGTATTGCCTTGCTTATGGTGAAAAGATTATATATAAAAAAAATTATTTTATTTTGCACAGTCGGTGGTCTAAAGTGGCGAAACGGTTACTGGCGCTGATGATGGAATAAGCGAGCTAAGTTCAAATTCCGGTTAGGACAGTTCGCTTTCACTTCCCACTGAAGGGAAAGGCATGAATCAACTTCTTTGATAAACTACTGAATGAAACCGGAGCAAAAGAATATGGAATGATTGGAAACTAAATATCTAAGCGACCAGGAAATTGTTGAACCGCGCTGTTAAATACTGAAGAGAAGCAGGGGATGATAATGTTATTAGCCATGTTGGAGTTCAACAACACCAATGCCCAGGGGCGGACTGAGCAATCGGTCAATCGGACCACACCCGAGGGCCCGGCACTGCAAGAGGGCCCGCCTGGCTGCCAACAAAATTTCCAAGTATGTCCTTGTTATACACTAATACATGCAGTCTGACTCGGGTCACTCAGCTGCACATCATAGTGTGTGTGTGTCTCATACATGGCCGTAGCTGACTCCTTTTGATTTCGCCGCACCACTTGCCTGGTCGAAGGGAAGGCGCAATAAATCATTTTAACCTTCCAAGAATATTCTGATGACTATAAACCTGGTGCCTCTGTAGTCTGTAGTACCGGTCAAGTCTTGGCGAACAATCTAAAGGGGATTATTCAGTCCTCCTGCTCCAATCTCCGTCACTCCCAAAAGCCACTAAAATCTTTATATGATTGTTAGAATTTGCAAAGAAAGAACACCTTTTTCCTAACTCCTGTCTGTTGCCAAGCATTTTAGTAAGTTAAAATATTGAATTTTGTTCGACATGTCATTATGCTTTGTTGTTACTATCAGCATGTGTCCATGAACATCTTCATGACCTTGAAGTTTTCAAATCTTTTTATGCATATAAACGCATATATATCTTGAAGTAAAGCCCTTATTCAGTTATGCCAATATGCACAGTTCACCTGTTGCACAGCCTCTACATGTGGCATTTAACTGTAAAGAGCTAGGAGAAGGGGTCCATTGTATTTTCTGCCCGAGAGCCTATAACACTCTCAGTCCGCCCCTGCCAATGCCAAGTTTCAAACAACCGATTTGGTTGCTCTTTTAACCGGAACTGACCTTTACAAATCCATATTCAACCCGGTTTCGGGAATCAGTGCCAGAAAAACACGCAGCAAGACATAAAAATTAATGAATTATTTTTTATCAAAAATAAACTGAACAAACTATGAATAAAAATATTTGAAAATGTTATTTGATGATATAAATGCTATATTTCTATCAGAAAATAACTTCATTTAACCATAATTTTTCAACCTGTTTCAAGGTGTTTGGATAATCGAGGAGGTTCCGAACAGCTTCAGCTGCCCAATTTCACTCACAAACGTCAAGCTTCCCAACGGTGCCAGACGCTGGCCTCACCTCACCAAACTGATATTATCAAGACGTCATCTCCTTCATAAATCGACCATGGTGAGATTCGAATCTCGGGCATAATATGGTCAAAACGCTAACGTCCTAAACAGCGTCAAGGATACGTCCTCATTTTGACTTGCAAAATTTTGATGACAAAAAATAAATATAAAATAAAAAATAAAAAATAAAAACCTTTGACCTTTGACACAGCTTAAATTTTCGTAATTTATCTGGTTGCTAAGAAAGTTCTGTTTGTAGAACAATAAAATTTATTTTAGAAGCTTAAGAACTTTACTCCCAAGCAAATACTTTTAGGATCAAGTAATATTTTATTTTAACGTAGAAGACTAAGATTATATTTAGTTATCATTCCCTATATTGGCTCGCGTCTAATCAGATTTCGGGAAACGGTTTACAGGTTGATTTGGAACAAGAAATCAGTCATTTATTAAGTCGACAGCAGCTTTTCACGCTAACTGAACAACAAATTCGTTGCTAAATATTTTATACGGTATGTAATACGCGTCTCACAAATCTCTCACTAAAAAATCTCTTTCCGTCCGACTGAACATCAAAGCGAAAAAGATAAAAAAAAATAAGGTTGGCGTTTGCGACATTATACAGGGAGACATGGTGCGCGTCAGCCAAGATATTTTCCGTCTTCATCCAATTTGTTATTCAGTCAGACCGTTACGCTTATGTAAGTAGAATCAGAGTTTAGCATCTCTTCAATCTTAGACCCTCCTGAAGTGGAGGTAGTTACGCTTTTCACTGAAAGAAACTACATAATATGAAATGGGAAGGAATTTGAGGAAAATGAGAGACATTGGGAAAAGAGGAAATGAAGAAGCCAAAGTAGAAAGGAAAAAAAGCTTGCGAAAAATTAAGAAAATCAGGTGAAAGGGAAAAGTAAATATACATGTGTGCATATATATATATATATATATATATATATATATATATATATATATATTGATTGTTTAATTACTTAGTTTTTGGTCAGAATAGGGTTAGACCAGTGCACATATGTATTAAAAAATGTTCAATACAATTATATTGTAGAACTTTAATATTTTCCATTTGTAAACGAGTTATTACGCGACCCAGGTTTCTACCATAAGTGGTGTCTTCAGCCAATTTTCAATAACTGATTTTACCTTTTTTTTTTTTAAACGATCACGTAACGGTGGTTTGTAAAAATAAATGAATGTCCACTTCAAAGACTTTGCAATACAAAAGAAGTCATTTTCAAGGCAAAAGTACATGACTTAAATAGAAAAAAAATATTTGGGATCAACCAAAGACACCTTTAAGACCAGGTGGTTTAATCACAAGTCTACATTCAAAATAGAAAACTTAAAAAAACTGTACAAAATTGGTTATCCACGTGTGGAAATTGAAATCAAAATATGGAAAAGACCCATGAGGAGTATAATGAAAACAGCAAGCCTTAAAACGGTGGCAAAATATGTAGACTGCGCCAGGAAGAAAAGTTAGAGATTATGCGATTCCCCAACAAAAATGACCTATTGAATGAAAGAACGGAAATTATGATTAAGTGTAGCCATACTAAAAAATACCTATTAAGTTCCTGCAACCATACATGAAAACGTTATAATTTCTTGTAATTTTTAAAATTGCGCGTTCAAAAAATACCCTGCCACGTGAGCGTTAAAAAAAAAAAAGAAATGGTAAACGGTAAAATCAGTTATTAAAGTCGCCTGAATGGTAGAAACCTGGGTCGCGTAATTTACTCGTATTAATTTTTATTTTAGTCATCTCGTAGTCACGAATAAATTTCTTAGTATAGTGATTAAAAATAGCAAGAAAGGTGCTGTGATATGTTTTTATTAAACATGCTTAAATGAAGAAATACTGCATATATATATATATATGCAGTATTTCTTCATTTAAGCATGTTTAATAAAAACAAAGCATGTTAAAACATGTTATATATATATATATATATATATATATATATATATATATATATATTCGATTGAATATGGTCGACCAGGAAGATTTAATTAATTTTCTATTACGTTTTTCTAGCATTCTATCATTTTTCCGTTTTGTTGAAGATAAGGAATATAAGAGTTTTCCATAATTATCAGCGCTTTCGGCCATTTCTTTTGACATTTTCAAAATTCTTATATTCCTTATCTCCAACAAAACGGAAAATGTTTATATATATATATATATATATATATATATATATATATATATTTCGGTCGGGTTTCAATCCTGGGTAAAAAAGCAACCGGAGTCTAACCGTACTGATGAGCTGTGATACGGCGAAACAGATCTGTCTGCAGATGACAATATATATATATATATATGGGCACCTCGGCGTGGTACAATGCTCGTCTCGCTAGATTCATTATAACTGAGTAGCGAGTGCGATCCTCACTTGGTACCCCCTACTTTTGGCCATATGACGCTGAGAAAATCACTTACCTCCAGGTATGGGGGTTGGCCGCAGGGCTAACAACCCTGCCCCATAAAAAAAAACAGTTTGTTACGGTAACAGCAAAAAACGTTGCCCTACACACCATTGGGTGTGACGGAAAACTTTATTTTATTATATATATATATATATATATATATATATAGAGAGAGAGAGAGAGAGAGAGAGAGAGAGAGAGAAAGAGAGAGAGAGAGTGGTAGAGATGAAAGACATAGAGAGATGGGCTTGGCTGAAATCATGAAACAAAGTGCAAAAAGACAGATAGCGAGGGAAAGGTGTTAGATTTTAATACATTAAAATCTATTCTCGATATATGTAGCAAAAGGGACAAAAAAGAGAGGTTGTAGCAGGAAATATTAATATGATGTTTATTTCTTTCTTTCTTTTTTTGGTGGGATGGGGATATGAAACGAATCCAGGCTAAATAATAAATTCGAAGTATAGACAAATAATGGAAGAGATAAGGGATAAATTAAAACAAACAGGCAAAGTGTGAGAGGCACGAAATAATAGAGAATCTTTGTTTTCAGCACGAGTAGAATGTCTACGACTCCAGCTCCAGGAATTTTTCCAGAGGTTCGCAATTTTTCTTGTACTACAAGAGTATATTACACCAAATATCGGTCCCCACCCAAATTGTGTACGGATTTCAACCCAATTAAATCATTGCCTATGTGTAAATATTGATCCTAGAATTCAACTTATACACATGACATTTAGTTTTACAACCATGAAAGTTACAATTTCAAAAAAAATAGGGGAGATAACTATCAATATATAATCTTAATCCAATTGCTTTTTTCACGATTGTGGATATAGTGAAACCCATTTCTATAAGAAAAGTCTTATGCAGAATGGCAAGAAAGAATAAAAAAAGATAAGCAAAGACAAATTGGAGAAAACAGAAGAGACTTACTTGCAAAGTTGTCGTCTATCTGGATGCTGTCTCACGTATGGAACGGTCAAGGCGAGGCGACGTTATTTTATGCAAAAAGGACGGCGTCTGGGGCACGCGCCCACCCATCACAGCAAAAGAACAGTTTTTCTTGTTTTTTTGGGGTTTTTTTTTTGTTTGTTTGTTTATTTTTTGTTGTTTTTTTTTTCTGGGGGATAGAAAGGAATGTGGAAAGAAGAAAAGTGGCTTAAGTAGATGGGGTGCGTTGGATGAGAGAGTAAATTAGGAAAAGAAAAAGAAAAAGAGAAAGTGGCCAAGAAAGAAAGAAAAGTTAGATATAGAAAGATAAAAGAGACGGAGAAATACACTAAGTAAAACATTATAAGGATTCGTTTTTCTTTCTTATTTTTAGTCAGTCGAATGCATACAAGAAGGAGGAGGAGAAGGAGAAGGAGGAGGAGGAGGAGGAGAAGACCTTTCAACAAATCAGCTTGCTGCTTTCAACAGGAAAAATGGAAGAAAATGTAAGGCGGGACTTTGGTGTGATCATTCGATGAGGAGGGGAAAACACCTTCTTTGTCATCTTGTTTCTCTGTCTCGCCCTTAATTTCTTTCAGCAATTTGGGGTATTTCTTAGTCAGTCTATCTCATGAATGATCTTTTAGTCTCTTTATGGCATTCACTCAACCCGGTTTAGTACGGTACAAGGACAAACAGAATAAATTAGCGTTTTAGAAGATTATGTTGCGCCAATATTTTTAATAAGGATTGCTTGCTAGACTTTTTTAATGCAACGTTCCCTCCAAAACATAAGCGATCATGGTTCGCCATTTCTATTCTTTTTCCTAAATTTTTATGAATTGCCATAACTTCATGGGAAAAATGTAGGCGATCATGGCTCTCCACAGATTTCTTTTCTTTATTATAATAAAGAAAAGGAATCTGTGGTGAGCCATGTCTTATTGGGAAAGATAGCGGAATGTTTTCTCGTTGTCTTTTTCATGTCTTTTAAATTCAAAATTCTTTTACTAAAAACCAAAACTTAAAGAACTCAGTCTACCCTGCTTTTAACACCTAACTGGGGAGAGAAGAATTGGGTTCAAGCCTTTCTTTTCGTTTTCTATGCTGAAGTATGACTTTATGGCAATACCCAAGTCAAGGATTGACCTTACGGCTATCAGAGAATCGGGTTTTTGTTAAACCAACGCTTTAAACAGACAGGTGGAACAAAGGTGGAAAGTGTATTAACAGATATTCCCAAAACAAACCGGTGTGAGAACAGTCTACTCCTGTACATCGAATAAAGTGTCCTGTTCCAAATTCTCAAGAAGTTTATCGAGTATGGTAGACCCTGAAGAACACTTCAACGGTTGAAAGTTGTGAATATAACAACAGAGATTAGTTTCTTCGATCGAATAGAACGTCATCAATGACGTCATCAATGATGGCTGTCTGAAGAGTAGCATCCCAAGTTCAATTCCAAACAACAAACTACAGAGCTCCCCACTCAGAGCAATTTTCCCCTTGTTTTTCTATCCTTATCTGCTACGCTTCTATGCACTTCTGCAAGGATTCTTCTTAGATGCCCCCTCAATTCTGTAGTTATAGGCCTCTTGATGGCCCTCACGCCTTCAAAACGGGACCCTTGATGATCCCCTTGAACATGGAAAAAAGTCTCACGGAGTAAAATCAGGTGAATAGAGAGGTTGTTCCAGTACGGCGATGTTCTTCTCGGCCAGGAACTGCCGGATGCTCAAGGCCTTGTGGGCAGGTGCATTGCAGTGAAGCGGCCACGATTTCTCTTCTCCTGCTCTGGCCGAAGCAAACATCGTAGGATCTCTTTGTAGATTTTCTGATTCTTTGTCTGGCCCTGTGGCAAAAACTCACTGTGGATGATGCGCCTTTCACATCAAAGAAAGGATAGGTCCTGTTACTTTTCACACAAACCTGATAAGAATGGTAATTCCTCTTCTCCAAATTTAAATATAAATTGCCATTTTCTATTCTTCTTAATCTTTAAATATTTAACTTAAATTTTCTCGTGATTTTGTATGCGCCCGCATTATAAATTTTTTCCGAATTCAACAAATCTATTGCCACGCGCCGCATATGTTTCTCTTGGAGCATAATTCCTTTTGCTTCTAGTGCACTTTTGGGTTACACGGAGCTATTAAGAAGAAAATCCCTAAGTCGTTCATGATTATTGTTATTTAGTTTAATACTTTTTTTTATTTTATTTACCAATATAAAGCATAAGTAAACTTAAAATTCATAAAAACATGGAATGACATGAAATATTAACATCTGAACGACACTGGTGAAGATGAACAGAAACAGGACCCCATGAAATTATTATAGAAATGTTGTCACTTTTAGACAATTGCGGGTTCAATAAAGTGACCGATATATCAAATGACATAAAAGGACAGCGGTGAAATATTGGAAGACCCCAATAACGATACAAAACATGCTTGATAGAAATGAATGTGAATTCCATCGGACGATTTACTTAATCTAAACTTATATAATAAATGGAACTTTGTCTGTGTGTGTGTGTGTGTGTGTGTCCATTACCTATAGACTCCGAAACGACCAAACCAATTTTCTTAAAAATTTACACAGTTGTACTATAACCGTCTGCGAGTGTTCTTAGCTAGGTTTTGTGTCGAGATACCACCGATAAATATCGAAAATCGATAATCGAAAAAATCGAGTTATAGAAGGAGTGGTTCGATTTTAATCAAATTTTGATACACTCATAGACAAAAACATAAGAAACGATATTCAGAAGTTTCAAAGTTGCAGTTCTTACAATAGTGCAGAACATCGATAATATATATATATATAAGGCAAGATGTTTGTGTGTGTGCTTGTTTATCTGCCTCTATGTCTGTATTTTTTCAGCCCTTTTATTTTAGCTTTTGCTTTGAGTTTGGCTCTTAGTAGGTATAATTGTAGTTCTTAGTCTCAGCCATGATACCATTTACTCAGAGAACTTATTTAGCCTTCAAAATTCAGTTTACGACGGAAAAAACTTATTTGATATCGATACCAGGAAATCAAAATTTGACTTACATCCATTAATTTTTCGTTCAATCTACGGTTTCACTTTAACTGGAAACAACTATTGCTTTCTAGTCTTTCGTGCCAACGTCCAAAGAGTCTGAGCTCCAGGACCATGGATTAGTTTTAAAGCTTTCATTACACCCGAGCAACGCCGACCTATACTGCTAGTGAATTATATAACAAAACTTACTATTTTGCCTTGAATGTCAGAACATCGGCGAGTGGTGGCCACCGAGGCATAAAATGCGCTAACTGAATAAATGTTGATGATGATTCGCCGATAGGACAATTGATCGACACTTTCTTTCCAAGTTCAAACTATCATCTATTTTTTTAATAAACTGTCGGCTAATTGTCCAGGTGTTGGCGGATGTGAGTGTTCCCGAGAGCGTCGTGCTAAATCATCGATTGTTGTCATTATTGCGTTGCACAGTTTTTGTTGTTCGCACTTTGAGTAACTTTTAGATTCTCTGGTTTTATTAACAATATGGGCGTTACCCCTTAGATAAACGCTTTCTGCCTTCTAGTTCTGTCTTGATAAACTTCATGATGGGGACTGAAAAGCTTAGAAAGAAAGTTCTAAAAAAACTGGATGAGAGTTTTGTGGCGCAGTGAATATCGACTCGGAACAGCAAATCGGGAGTGGGGAGTTCCAGTTGAATTCCACTTACGCACAAATACTCTTGGGAAAGGTATTAATCTGTCTCTTCTCTCCAGTTATGGGTTAAATAACAGGACAGATTGGGTTCTACCGCAGAAAGCAATGGCAACCTACTGCGGGATAATCTTCTGCCCAGTCAGTCATGTCTCTTTCGAGACATGATCGCCCAAGCGTGTATCACGCATGGCTCTTAACTGACTGACTGAATACTTGGAAACATGATTGAGGCTTCAAATGGGCATAAAATGGGGGATCGGTTTTATATTTTTATGAAGTAATAAACTGATCCCTCACTAATTACTACTTAATAATATAATACATCCCTTCCCCATCTAGCTATTAGTCAAATAATAGTCTACCGCAGAAAGCAATGGCAACCTTCTGTGGTATAATCTTCTCTCCAGTCAGTCATGTCTCTTTCGAGACATGATCGCCCAAAGCGTGTATCCCATATGGCACTTCTTAACTGACTGATATACACGCAAACGGCGCATGGAAAGAATATGCAGCACGGGTTCTTGAAAGAAAGTCGGGCCTGAGATCATTTCTTGGTTGAATGCCATTTTGAATTGTTATGTATTCGCTCTCCTTCGTGGGTATGTTCCGACTTACACGGAAAATCGCATCGTAGGAACGGAACTCTGTCGTAAGTTGAGTCCCGAAAAAAGACTAATCCAGTTGCTTTCTTTTGGTTCCCGATCCATTTTTCTCGCCTTTTTGTTTCTTGGAGAGACGCTACCTAGATTTCTATCCTTCTTTACCCGATGGCCGTCTCTGGCATTCATCTACGACAGACAAAAACACCGTTTTCATACAAAAGACACTTTCCGATATTTAACAGCCCCCTCTCGCTTGCTCTCCAATACTATTATCATTGTTATTTGTTTTGCCCGCATGTTCCAACCAAATACATAAAGAAGAGAGCAAGTTGTCATGTCCTAAACCATAGTAGTATATCTGGTTTAAGAGATACAGTGACACGCATAAGTATTGGATACATGTTATTTTCTGTTATAACTCTAGTTTATATTCGCCATTTTGCCTGATATTTGGTAAATAATATCTCGTTAAGTTGATTTAGTTGTATGTGGAAGGAAAATTAAAAACTCATGGGTGAAGCCATTTTCTTTTATCAAAGTTCAAAATTACCCTATGCAAAAGTATTGGATACATGAATTTAATATTTTGTTACGTAGCCTCTGTTTTGTTTCACTGCCTCCAGTCGCTGTCTAAAGTTAGTCACACGTTTTCCACACTGATCCACCGTTACTTTACCTCATTCTTCCTTGCATAATTCCTCTAATTGCTTGATATTTTGTGGATTCTGCTTATGAACTTTAACCTTCAAAGTATTCCACAAATTATCAATTGGATTCAAGTCAGAAGACTGAATTGGTCAATTGAGAGAACTAATACCATTATTTTCAAACCATTCCTTTGTAAGTTTTGCGGTATGTTTGGGACCATTGTCGGAATTTCGACAATTTCCTAAAGAATTTACAGATTTCTGAAGGTTCTTATCTAGACTCTCCCTGTACATGCTACCATTCATTCTACCATGGGTAATTGTAACTCACCAGTGCCCCTGGATGAAAAGCATCCCCATATCATAATGGAACTACCCCCAAACTTAACTGTGAGGATGGTATTGTGCTTGTTGAAGGCAGTGCCGTTTTTTCGCCAAACACTTGTCGCTGTGTTCCTCCCGAATAGTTCAACTTTCGTTTCATCCGACCAGAATACCTTTTCCCAAAACTGCATACCTTTCTTTTCATAAGTTTCGACAAACTTTAATCAGTCTTTGACATGTTTGGTTTTCAGTAAAGGCACTTTTCTTGGTGATCTCGAATGAAAACCTGTACGATATAGTGCTTTGCTAATGGTATCCTTACTTACATTAATTCCAGTACCTCAAGATCAGTTTTAATTTCAGAATGTGTAACGAAGGGGGTTTTTTTGTTTTGTTTTTTTTTTTGCACATTTCTGTTGATCTAACTTGAAGTCCTCTCATTTATTTTTCTCGGTCTTCCATTACTTGGAAGGTTTGCTGTATCGTCACCATACTTCTTATACTTTCTGATGATATTTCCTACTGTACTTAGTGCTAGATTCATTTCTTTGCTAATTTTTTGGTAGCCGTGTCCTCCTTTGTGACGTTCAATGATTCTATCTTGTATATCTCTGGATAATTCTTTAGTTTTTGCCATTTTTAATCATTGAATTGCAGAATGCTTATGAAAGAGTCAGATGATTAGTAGCATTATCTTGTAAGCAATTGTGTGCTTCTCTGATTGGTCAGAGATAACATTCCAAAACTATCGAAAATTCGAATATTTAAAATTTTTTTAAATACAAAGTTTCGATTGGAAATTTGAAAAAAGTGTCATGTATCCAATACTTTTGCATAGGGTAATTTTGAACTTTGATAAAAAAAAGTGGATTCAGCCATGAGTTTTTAATTTTCCTTCCACATACAACTAAAACAACTTAACGAGATATTACTTACCAAATATCAGGCAAAATGGCGAATATAAACTAGAGTTATAACAGAAAATAACATGTATCCAATACTTATGCATGTAAAACCCTGGATAGAAAAACAAGAATCTGAAAAAGAATTCAAATCAAATAAAACGATTTTCAGTGTTAAGATATCTTAAAATCAATTATATGGAATGTTAAAAGAACTCAAAATTACGATAGCCTGTTAAAAATTGATCGAGATTTTCACACAATTTTTTATTCATAATCTTTTTGAAATCAAGTAAAAAAGCTACCCAGGAAAAAGTCACATTAGTAGAATTTTTCTAAAGTAATGCGAGAAGTTCCCATTGGCGAAATTTTCTATATTTTGTCTAAGCTTGGTCCACAATGAAGTTTGCGCTTGTATATATTTCAGAATAGTTCCGAAAACGCCGGTTATGGTGGGAATTGTTTTGAGGCGTCGCATTTTTTGAATTTCAATTTCAAGGTGTTTGTATTTGACAGTTCACATCAACAGAGTTTATTATTTCAGTGAGTAAACGTGTTTTTGTTTTCTGTGAAATTCTTTACAATTATATCGGGTTTATATGCTTTTTATATCCCAAACTGTGTGCACAAATAAGTTCCAAGGCACAGATATTCATTATCATGGCTGTCTGTGCTTCCACCATTCTTTTATCGTGGTGTAGATTATAGTAAAACGATATTAACCAAATGAATATACTGATAAACTCTATCATGACGTATGTTTTTTTTCTTTTTTTAGTTGAAGATGGTCAACAATGTCTGTATATGAAGCCGCGTACTCTGTTACTTCCATATGCTTGAGTCCAAACATACAAAGCTCAGCCACACCCCGTCTGATAAGGGTGAAGCTGGAATTCCCTTCCATTTACTTGCTTTCCCAACAGCTATAATCTCCAAGAATTTAAATCTAAAGTCAATAGTCATCTCCTATCTCACTAACCTGCATCGTCTCTCATGCTCCTTTCTCCGTCCACTCCACTCTCATCAGTATTCTCATCCTTCTCTTATCCACTTCCCGACACCCCCTTTAACCTGTCACTCTTCCTCATAACTTTCCTCCTATGTTTTCTCCTGGAAAACAGTGACAGTAAAGTGTCTTGCTTGGGACGATATGATTATATATAAAAAAAATATGTATCAAAGACAAATATACGCGATAAAAATGATGACAGGCTTTGATAAAACCCTAACCCTACAGGGAAGTTGGATGCAATTAGAATACTTTCATTTTGGGTAATATACCTTCAAATATCGTCACTCCACTGTCTGGTCTCCAATTAAGGATGTTCCCAAGTATGGAGATGTGACAATCAAGTCGCCTTGTTTGCCACATCCTTCAAACAACTCTCTCAACACCCAACCATGATACTCGCCCATTGTTATTATTATGTTGTCATTTTTCATCATATTTCGATTTCTGCTATGGTCGCACTACCAACCAAGTCTGCGGGAATTCCTAAGGCAGGTCGTGGTGTGTTGTTATGGCTCCATTTCATGTTTTTATATTCCCCTATCATCCCTAGCGTTACATAGACAAAGTTCTTCTTAGTGTATGGGCTGTACTTAACAGGACAATTTTTTGTATATCTCTTAAGATGGGGCTTCCAGGAATTCTTTTAATGTGTTGTTTTGTTCCATTTTTTATCATTCCAAGTGCCCCTACTATCACTGGCACGATTCTTGTTTTCAATTTCCACATTTTTTCTATTTCAATTTCCAGGTCTTTATATTTTGACAGTTTTTCGAATTCCTTGGTTGCTATGTTAAAATCCGCTGGACAAGCCATATCAATTAATAGGCAAGTTTTTTCTTTTTTGTTTTTTGACAGAAATGCCTGGCCTATTTGCTTCAATTTTCCTGTCTGTGTAGATGGTGTAACCCCATAGAATGGTGACATCTATTTCTATAACTTGTGCTGGGTGATGTTCATACCATTGTTTGTTTACATATTTTCCATAGTGTTTGCACATTGTCCAGTATAAATATTGCCCCACTCTATCGTGACGATTTTTATATTCATTTGGGGCAAGTACAGAAAATCCTGAGATTAGATGATCTATTGTTTCTTAGTATTTGTCACATAACCTGCATTTTGTATCCACATTATTATGTATAATATTTGCCTGAAAGTTCCTAGTGAAAAGACTCAGGTCTTGCGCAGCAAGAATAAAACCTTCAGTTTCAGACTTTAATCCAGATGCTCGTGACCATCAGTTAGTATTAACTTTATCAACATTAGGTTAAGGTTCTGGATATTAGCCATGCAAAGGTTTGTCTTGCCAGCATTATTTTATATGTTCGAGAGCGTTATCCTTGGCTTTTTTTTTTCATATTCTTTTGCTGCAATAGTTGATTCTTGGCTTCTGCTTTGTTATTTTCTATAGAATTTACTAAATGTAAATGTTGTTTGTATTTACTGCCTTCTTTTATTATTGAATATTTTTTCTTTCTGTTTTCATGTTGTTTGACTAATCATCCAGTCCTTTGTCGCTTCCATGTATGTTAGAAAGTCAATAGTTGTTATCTTGTATGACAATTCTAGCTGAATAAAACCTTTTCCATCTTCTTTACGGGGTATGTATAGACAGTCTTAGAGTCACGTGTATTCCCACACAGCTACATTTACTCATTGTACATATTCTTTTTTTTTTTAATCATATCACCCCGAGCAAGGCGGTAACGCCACTGATGTGCCGGGGGCTACGTAAGAGTGAAAAGATTAGAAGAGAGAAAGCCGGAAACCACATCCTAAACAGGGAACAAGGGATGAGCCTCTACACCTGTTCAATATATACACACGTGAGGGTTGTACATTGCGGGGTTCACGTTCTTCAACATAAAGTAATTCTCTCACACACCCGCACTAATTGCAAGACGAAAGTAAATGCCTTTTATTTCTTTAAATAACACTTGTACAAATTATTACAGTTGGCACAAGAATCTTCACACGCATAACATGTAAAACATTATGCAGAAAATGAAAGACATTTTAATCAGACACTTTCAACGTTCGTACAAAGTATGTATTTCTTGTTATTGTTAATACACTTTATATAATTACAATTAATGCTTTGACCATTTCATTCAATTTTCCATTTGCTATTTTAATGAATGATTTCAACCGTATAAAAATAATTGCTGGTATGCAGGAATTTAGTTAGAAAGTTCTTGGGAAATGGCCTTGTGCCATGTGAAATTCAAACCTAAATTAACCTTGCATAAGAGGCCCCAATAAGTCTACATCAGCCTTTGGAGGATGCATCTCATATTTAGAAAGAAACTTTCTTGTCGTAGAATTCATTCGTCCGATGTCATTTAGAGTCCAGTTCAAGACGTTTAAACTATATTAGACCACTAGGATGACTAGGTTATTAATGGCCATAATTCTGTTCTGAGAATTTAAATTCAGTGTTTAATATCAGTCGTATCCTTCTCTTTACGCACTATTTCTTTCATTTTCTTATGGTGAATTCTTTCACTCTCATTTACACCTCGGTATTTATAAAGTTCTTCTTGCTCAAAATCTTTTATTGTTGCAGCAGGGTCTAAGCTAATAGAGAATGTTTGTTGTAGCGATCCTCATAAAACTGTGGCTTTACACATTTATCTAAATTGAATTTAATTCCAATGTCTTCACTGAAGCATTTTACAGTTTGCAGAAAACCTTCCAGCTCATTGTCATTTCTAGCATACAATTTTAGGTCATCCATGTAAAATAGATGGCTTATTTTCTTTTGAGCTATTTTATAACCACATCCCGTCTTGTTAAGTTGGCTGATTAATGCTATTAGTGACATGCAAAATAGTAAGGGAGACAAAGAGTCACATTGAAATATTCCTGCTTTGATGTTTATTTCACCAGACCAGACCAGGCTACATTTACGTATATGATTGAAGTAAAGGGTTGTTTTCGATATCGACATACATTGTTTGATGAAATTGATGATAACGGGTGATACCTTGTACATATTTAAAGTCTTTAAGATCCAGGAATGTGGTACACTATCGAATGCCTTACTATAATCTATCCAGGCAGTACTAAGATTTTTCTTTGCATTGAAGCAGTTTTCCAAGATTATCCTATTAATAAGTAATTGGTCTTTACATCCGTAACAGCCACGTTTGCACCTTTTTTTTTTTTTTTTGTATGTCATTTTTTCCCAAAAGAAATATGTCTGTTTTGTTAAAATAGATGTCAAAAGTTTGTAGGTTGTGGGAAGACATGTAATTGGTCTGTAGTTTTTCAGAATATTTGCGTCACTATTTTGGGGTAGAAGGAAGGTAATTCCTTTGGTCATCGATGTAGGAATTTTAGTGGGGTCTGTAACCATTTCTTGAAGTTCTTTGGCTAGTTTTTTGTGTGCTGTATTTAAATAATATCGCCAGAAATTAGGAATGTTATCTATTCCTGGAGATTTCCAGTTGTATGTTTTTTCGGTGCACATTTAACATCCTCTTCTGTGATTCCAGCCTATGTCTGTTCTGGTTTAATTTTTATTCGTTCTATCTCTTGTGGAATCCAATCTGCTTCTTCCTATTTATTATTATTATGTCATTTTTCATCATATTTCGATTTCTGCTATGGTCGCACTACCAACCAAGTCTGCGGGAAGACCTAAGGCAGGTCGTGGCGTGTTGTTATGGCTCCATTTCATGTTTTTTCTATCTCCCCTATCATCCCTAGCGTTACATAGACAAAGTTCTCCTTAGTGTGTGGGCTGTACTTAATAAGACAATTTGTTGTATATCTCTTAAGCTGGGGTTTCCAGTGTTTTGTTCCATTTTTTATCATTCCAAGTGCGCCTACTATCACTGGCACGATTCTTGTTTTCAATTTCCACATTTTTTTCTATTTCAAATTCCAGGTCTAAATATAAAGTCCTGGAAATTGAAATAGAAACTGTCAAAATATAAAGAACTGTAAATTTATTATTATTATTATTAGTAGTAGTAGTAGTAGTAGTAGTAGTAGTAGTAGTAGTAGTATCTTTGATTTCTGTTGTAGACGCATTTCCTTCTGGGTCTCAACCAGAAAACTAAGGTCAAGAATGACTCCATAACATTTTTCACTGATGATTTTTGTAAAGAAACAAAAAGCCCTAAGATTACATACATATTACATAGATAAAACGCATCGTAATGTGTGAACTGTAGTTGGGAATACAATTTTTTTGTGGGCTACAAAAAATCCATTCAATGAGACTGTCGGAACCTTTTCCAATCAATCCGAGTGATCCAACTACAACTGGGATTATTGATGTCTTCATATACCAGATTTTTCAGATTTCCACTTCAGAATCTTTGTATTTTTATACTTTTTTTTTCAAAATCTTCAAAGACACATTACAATCTACAGGGATTGCCATGTCAATAAGAAAGTACATTCGGTTATTGTGGTCTTTGATCCCCGATGTTTTATTATTATTATTATTATAGAGGAATGAAACTGACAGTTACCATGTTATCTTGATTCCTATGTCCACCTTTCCTATATATGTATTAATCTCTATTTCCGATATTCTTCACTCTTTCGATAAAAAATACACTAACTGTCACCAAATGTATGACCGAATGTTTAGAATATTTACCTTCCAACCAACCATGAGAGCAGGGTTCGAATGTCACTACTGCCGATTTGTCAGAAAGCGGTCATCTTGATGTTATCGGTCTGGGCAGCACTTTTGGGAAAAGGTCCAGCATTTGACACCATTGAGATACCGGGAAACCCTACTCCACAAGCTGGCTCAAGCCTTGTGAGTGAATTTCGGTGGGCGTCGATGGTTAAGCTAACACAATGACACAAGTCATCGTGACAGAGGATTTGAGAGTACTGGTTTTGTTCAAAGTACTTAATATGCCAGATGATGTGCGCTTTCTCTCATAAACTGTAACTAAGGTCTGCACACCATAGTATAAGCTACAGGTTGGCGGGGGGGGGGGGGGGGTCTGCGAGTGTTTCAGAAATACAAAGTAAACCTGAGCAAGCGTCTATAACAGGAACTGGTTGGCTCCCTAGCAGATGAGTGTGCTCGGAAAACCAGTTGCCGACTATCATATACATGTATAGGTGTGTATTTTGGCAGCAACCCATCTCTAATACGTGTTTCATTCGACACGCTTTCGGTTAATCTGTTTGTGGTTTCTAAGGATTTTGGCTAAGTCCTATTGTAAACAGTCTAAGATTTGCTGAAAGGTAGACATATTTTTAATTCCCGAATTCCGGTCAGTACATTGTGGCCCTTGTGCTAGGGAAATATTTTCATAGCTCATGTTTAGCATGACGCATAATGGAGCACTCTGTAAGGATCGAACTCACTACATTTCTTAACTGGTTTGTAAAATATGCTCGTTAATCATCACGCAGCTGAAGTTTTATAAAACGATGCTCTCTACGGGTAATCAGTACGAGTAAATACAGACCCTTTTTACCTCCCTTTTTTGTTTTGTACACCCATCATTTCCTGCCTTTGAGTAACTGTCACCCTACGGTAGGCACCCATCCTCCTTATTCGCATAAGCTTCACTTCCAACTACCACCGATTTCATTCATATCACACGTTATTCATCATTACCATTTTAACAGTGACACCCTATTTTAAGTGACTCTCGAGCCCTGTACTTGGGGAATTTTAATATTAAAAAAACTGCATCTATTAAGTAAATATAGTTATTTACTAAACATTGTTTGGTCTCAAATGATAAGTGTCCAAAGAGGACCGAAAATGCTAATCATTACTCCGTACCTACAAAAGACGTTGAATTTTAAGTGTCGTTTGAATGTTTTTTTCTTCTTTCTTTCCTTCTCCCCCCCCCCCCTTCCCCACTTCCTTATTTTTGTGTTAAGCCAAAATCAGCTTTAATTGTCCTGAGATTAAGTAAACGTTTTCCGGAATGTTTGTTTTATTTTTAACTTCTGCACCAAATTGCCACATTTTTTTGTCATTTTCGTTCCCCGCCACTGCTCCTTCATATATATATATATATATATATATATATATATATATATATATATATATATATATATATATATTATCAGTTCAAGCAAATGACCACCCAGAAGATATTTTACTAAATAAATACAATTACGACTTGACAAAGAAAATTTTTGGGTGATAAACACATCTCAGTAAGTCGTCTGTTGACAAAAATATAAAATGTCGCTAGCGGTTTAAATGAAAGACAGACAGAAATATTGAGAACATCCGGACGCCATGTTGAGTCGGAAGGCCATGTGGATGGGCGGATTCTAAGTTGGAAGGTTAAAACACAGTGAGGTTTCTCGGCAGTGTCATATCTCCTTATTTTCATCTTATCAATTTATTTATTTCTCCCTTCTTTAAGTCGCAGTAGACAAGGTAAGAATTGTTCCCGTGAGACGATATGATCAGCTGCATACGTTTTCAAATGTGTTTGAAAATGCAGGTTTCTTGTCAGCATCGAAACTAAACGATAGAATTGGGAATGGGGATTTTCTAGGCTAGTATGCCCCCCACCCCACAATTAGGTGAAGAATGTAACACGACCTCCCTGAGCATATTTTTCATAAAGCTTTGTAAATATCACATATAATCTTCATACACATACACACACTCACGCTATCTCTCTCTCTCTCTCTCTCTCTCTCTCTTTACACCTACAAAAATACACACTTTCTCTGTCTCTCTGGCTCTCTCTCTCTCTCTCTCTTTCTCTCTCTTAGCCATACACAAACGCGCTCATTTTTTCTCTCAAACACTCTCTCTCATTTTGTCATACAATTTTTATATCTCTTACACATACACAGATACACACACGTGCTTTCTCTCTCTCTCTCTCTCTCTCTCTCTCTCTCTATATATATATATATATATATATATATATATATACATACAGTACTGTGCAAAAGTCTTAGGACAAGAACTATTTAATCTTTTATGAGGCATCAAAATAAAGTTTAAAATCACCCCTGTACTAACACTTTTGCACATTACCGTTAGTGTGCAAAAGTATTAGGACAAGGGTGATTTTCCTAAAAACTTCACTGAAATTCAAATGCAAGGTGAAAAGCCAAACATTTGTAAGAATTATTTAACTAAAAAGAAAAACGAAGGAAGGCTTCAGAATTTGAATTGGCCCCCACAAAGCCCTGATCTCAATCCTATTGAACATCTATGGGATATTTTGGATAAAAAAAATGATAAATCTAATGTTACTTTGCAAGACATACTTTGGGAACAAATACAAGCTGCTTGGCAGGAGATACCATTAGATACATTAAAGAAGCTTGTGATGTCAATGCCTGACAGAATAAAGGCTGTGATCAAAGCAAAAGGCTGTTATACTAAATATTAAATTTATTTTGTAACAAGTATTTTTTCTTGTTAAAGCATTTGTTGAGTAAATCAAATAAAATTACTTTAATTAAATTGTTTATTCTCTGTCAATATGCCTCATAAAAGATAAAATAGTTCTTGTCCTAGTACTTTTCCACAATACTATATATATATATATATCTTATGTCTGGCAACAGGACTCTGCACCATGTCACACAAGGAGGAGAACCCAGTCATGGTCATCGGACGATTTCTGCGACGACATCACGCTTTACATCTGGCCACCCAACACCCCAGGTTACAACCACCTTGATTTTTATGCGTGGGGCGCAGTTGAGCGAAAGACAAACAAAACTCCATGTAATACCAAAGATGAACTGAAGGCAATGATTATGGCAGAATTCACTAACTTAAAGGAGACTGTCCAGAAGAGTTGCAGGAAATTATAAAGTTTTCTGGGGGTCGTGGTTGAAGGCAATAGCGATTTTACTGAATGAATTTACTTTTTAGTATTTCAAGATATTTTTCTGTAATTTTGGCAAATATATCTGTTAAAGTAAAATGCCAGTGCTATTTTCATTTTTGCATAATTTAGACAACAATTTAACCATCACATCCTATATATATATATATATATATATATATATGAGTGAACGAATCCGTCTGGAGTCGGGATGCTGAATTTGGCATCAATCAGATAAGTGATAAACCTTTTACTTATGATAATTCTCCCTCCCTGTGTGCGTAAGTTTGTATCCTCCTCGCCAAAAAAAAAAAAAGCGATACCTAAGGTTCAAAATGAATTTATACAAAAGAAGAATGTTTCTTGAAGCTTTTATGTTAGTTTTAATTCCAGACTAAGAGATTAAATTTAATATTTCTAATGAGCAAAATATTTAAATTCGTTTTGAAATACAACGGTATTTCAAAACGAATTTAAATTAATTGGATTTTTTTTACGTATCTGTAAAAATTACTTCACAATTATAACGTGAGCACATTTTTTATATAATTTGTTAACTACCCTGTAATTTAGGAGAATGTTCTCCGTTTTATTGGATTTTAGGTACTTTAGCTTTAAATTTACTATTAGTTATAATTTTTTGATGATGTCCGTATTTGCAAAAATCGGTACGTTCACATAAGCTCAGAAAAATTCGAATTTTTTTAAATACTGAGGTCTTTGTGAATTGTAGTAAACTTTTCCCTTTTCAACATCACTTTTAACCTCTACAAATTAACCTCGACGATCTTTTAAAAAATCGACAACCTCAACAAACGTTAACCTCTACAAATTAACGCAAAATTTTAAAAGATTTAAAATTTTACAAACTCTTCTAATTAAAATTTGAAAAAAAAAATGAAAACAATTCTTGTAAAAATTCATTAACCATCGAAAAAATGTTTTGAGTCAATTATGCCGATCTTATTCATAACAGCAATTAACAGTTTTTCTAATTAAATAATGACTTAGGTTTATTACAATTTTATTTTACGATTAAGAGTCGATTTTTAGTAAGTGAGGGTTCTATTTTAGAAAAAGAAATTCATAATTTATATTGAAGCTATAAAGAGATGGTTAATGTTTATTGAATTGGCCTTGTGTCATACATAACCGAATTCCCTACAGCTTAGGATTATTCGATATCATCAGAAGGTTGTCAGCAGGTTGGAGATTGGAATGTGTGGATTTGTGGAAGAATAAAAGTATACCTTTTGCATGTTGGAATAGAAATTTATTAATAGAAAAGAATAACATGAATTGGTAGAAGTTAAACATTTCAAAAGAAATAGTATTAAGAGTTTAAGGGTAACATGAATTTGTAGTAGTCCTTGCACGAGTGAGTTAATATATGCGTAAGCAGGAACGTATGTGTGTATGTATGTGTGAGCGTTATCTTTGAGTAGGGATGTCTTTAAAGTTATCGCTCGTGAATGGTAAAAAAAGCAGGAGGTGAGTGGTAAATCATTAAGAAGAAAGAGGTGAGAAGTGAGAGAGAAAGATAGCGACAATAATAATTACGATCGCTTGACGTTTGTCAAAGGTACGTGTTAATTGCTCGTCATCTTAACTCTCTCACACGACGATCTCGTCTTTTATTTCGTTTGGGAATTCACTCCCGGATGTGATTCTATCCTTTCCATTGGACGACAAACATTTCGCATCGAGGTGTGAAATTTCGCGAGTTTTGTGTGTTAAGCAAAGTTTGTAAATTCGAGAAAATTCGTTTATTTCTGACAAAATCAATTTAGCATTTGAATTTTTAAATCTAGAACTTGCTTCGTTCACCACAATATTCTTCAAAAACTTCTGCTTATAACTAAATTAAACATTAAATGGTACAAAAATTAATTTCTAGAAATTTCATAAAATTGAATATGGGGGTAGCAAATATAAAAAATATTTTTACCAAATTTTCTAAAAAGTAATATTTTTAAAATAATTTCATTTATTTGTGAATATATCCTGAAAGTTTCATTAAAACCGACAATTATTTGATTTTCTCAAGAATTTCCAAATCAATGTTTTTCACCGCAAGACGCTAACATTTCCTATACTAATTGATGGCCACACACTAATACAGTGAAACCTGCCATATGCGACTACCTGTTGTTAACGACCGGTTTTCTATGCACGGACGATTTGCTAATGTTACTTGACCCTTAGTGGGCGACCACCTCCAGAAGGCGACTAACATCAGCGAGTGAAAATCACTAATCAAGCGACCGCTTTAAAAAAAATTCCATTTTGGGCGTACACTGAGAACTTCTAAATTAGGAGAAACTGAATGAGTAATCTATTTGATTTTGAATTAATCTATGCCAGGAACACTTTCTCATTGTTTTGTTATTGTAGTGTTGTATCAAACTGTTATTTCTTGTTGAAATGTACATTACCTGAGTTCACCTCACGATCAAACACCGGCTGTTTTACGCAACATATATTGCATTTGACATGTTCAAGGGATTTATCGCAGTCTCTGTACTGACTCGGATAAATTCAGAGATTGGGAAAATCACAATTATGTTCCTGTCTCAAATGTCTATCTCTTTTGTTCCTTTATTTTTTGTGTATCTATCTACTCTATTTCTATCTGGGTATATCTATCTCTATGTTTCTCTGCTCCTATCCACGATTGCTGTCAGGTTTTTGTATGTTTTTCTTTTCCATCTATTATCGCAGATTCTCTTTTGCTATCACTCACTTCTAAGAAAAAACTATATCCGTATACGTCGCGAATTTTTCCAACTTACATATTTTATAAGAAATGGCTAGTACTAGTACAGGCACGAAAAGGAAAGCAATGACTGACTTTTTTTTAAGTCCACTTAATAAATATTTTTGTGAATAAATATTTTAGTTTCTTGTTGACCGTTGTAAATACGTTTTTAAAATTTTTAAATGAATTATGCTGAATATATTTCTTTAAAGTTAAGCCATCTTATGTTCTTATTTATTACCAGATTACGTAGTAAAATTCTAATATGCACATTCTGGTGAGTGGAATATACGTTCCTGGCGTAAATAGGTCATGATTATGAGCCTTTAGTGAGTGACCACCCGTTGTATGCGACCAGTTTATCGATGGTAGTGGGTGGTCGCATACGACAGGTTCCACTGTACAAGAAAAATTATTTTTAAGGTTTTAAAAAGGATTAAAAAATATAATTTAATAATCAAAAACTCTTTGGTCTTTCCTTTTATAGCATATAACAAAGATTTTGACGATAATTTTTTTTAATAATTTTGGAGCTTCTTTTAATCATGCACGGTCATTTTTATCGAATCCTCGAAGGTATACTCCAACTGACCTTCCTCCTCTCCTTTATCGAAATTCTTATGACATTTTTTTAATAATAAAGCAAATAAATATTAGAAAAAATACATATTAAAGGAATAAAAGGGCTTATTGTCCGGAGTCAAGAATCAGAAATGTCAGTATATTTATCCCTTAATTTCTCGCGTTTCGCTGTCAGCATTTGAACAGATATCGCTGTTGCATTATTAAAGAAAACGCCATAATGGATTCGGACCAAACCGCGTTCCAGTCTCTAAATGTATCCTTTTTGTCAGTAGTTTTAGGTTTCTCTGCTTCGTTTTTCGCTTTTACTTGTTGTCCGACCACAAGTTTAATATTATCTCCTGCATTAAACCAAATATACATCCAGAAAATGAATAGAAACAAATTTTTTGTCAGACGAGACGAATGAGTAATGATGACGCTTTTCCAGGATACGAACTTGCATTTTGATTAGAACAAAAATAGACATTTCTTATTTTCACTGAGACACATAATGGCAAGAGTCAGTTCCCGTGTCGGATGTCGAAAGAACAGATTAAACTCCATAGTTATATTCTGTTGGGTTACTGTGGTTTTCTAGTATGAAATACATTTGAAATTAAACTTTTTAAAGTTAGGATGATAGATCTCCTTAGAAGCCATAGGTTTTTCGAGAATAGGTTTTTTTTTCTCGAAAGTATTTATTAGCATGTATAAAGAAATTAAAATATCTGGTTCCAATATAATATGTGGTCCACCTCAATAAGCGTATATTTATAGAAACTAATTACTTTCCCTACCCCTTACCAAACAGTTATAAGACGCTTTTTAAGATAGGCCATAGTTACTATACCAGTGACAAAATTTCGGAGGCCACACACTATACTGGCACCAAATATCTAAGAAATTCTCTACTAAGTGGGAAGATCTATTACTTCAGTGGATAATTATAACCAATCAGATTACGGAAAGGGAAAAAAGACAAACAAAAGAAAAAATAGAAGAAAACATCAGAACCTCTCTTCAACGTGGTCCTTCGTATGACGATAAACTGCATCCGGCAGCAAGGCCTCTGATTGGGAGGTTGTGATGAGCATGGAACCACCTCTTAATCGTTGTTGATTCCAGGTCCACTCTGACCCGGAGTAAAAGCACCTGTTAGGGTCCCAGCTATGGGCAAATAGTTAACCCCCAAACTGGGGTCAAAACACTATGAAAGTATAAAACTAGACTTTTATAGAAATATATACATAAAAATTAACTTTTATAGAAACATATACCTAAAAATAGACTTTTGCAAAAAAAAAAAACATTTTTGAAGGAAAAGTACATCAGCAATACATTTTTGAACAAAAAACTTATTACCATAACACATTTGTAGCGGATAAGAAATTAATTAAAATCAAGCTTCTTCATTTTTACAAAAATACACAATGACGTGTGAAATCCTGGTTTTCTCAAATAGAAAAAGGATTGACCATGTGCTTAAAGAAAAAGTCGAACCCAGATTTCGCAAGTAGGTGTTAAAATGATTTTTGAACAATGGGAGCGACTTGTAAGACTTGAAAGGACTTAGCGATCCAGTGCGAAATTCAAAAGGACATATAAAAGACTTCGCAGCGTCAGAGACTCAGATGGGAGCAGCGAAAGATGTAACTTCAACTTCAACATCTAAAATATAACTTCAACTTCAAGGACCCGGACATTATCCTCTTTCTCTTTCTCCTTATCTTTTTCAATAATTACTACAACGAACATTTTGTACGAACTCTTGATACCTTAACTTTCTCATTGAACATCAATTTCTACGAATTCTTGTTATTCCTCCTTTTAATAAATTACTATTTTAACATACAAAATGTATATTTTATTATTCCACTCTTCTACACTAATCCACACATTCCATTCTGCCGACAACCAACCTTTTGATGAAAACTTTCTGATGATAATTCTGAAAAAAAAAACCTGTAAGCTGTAGGGAGTTCGGTTAAGTAAGACACAAGGCCGAATTAAAGGAACATTAAACATCTCCCAACACTACACATTTTTGAAGGAAAAAATTATTCTCAGCAAAACATTTTTGAATACAAAACTAGAAGACCTTTTCATTTTTCTAAAATAAAAAGGAATTACAAAAAAAGTTCATTAAAATCTGACTAAATCAACCTATAACCGAACATTCAAAAAATATCTTAAAACCCCATCTTTTTGGCATTAAATAACCTACAGAGATTGATATGCCATTAAATAAAACTCACTCACCCTCTCTCTCTCCAAAGTGGGTGGGGGTCTTAGACCCGGCAGGTTTCTTTTTCTCAATTTCAACCAACCACATATTTTCAACCACCCACATATTTTCTACAAGCAAAGCCTGTAAATGATTTTTCTTCCTCGTTAAGAGAGAAATTTTGTGCAATATACCCCGAATATAAGAGACCTGTATATAAGAGAAACTCGGCTATAAGAGATATTTTCTCTTGTCTCAAATTAGAGCCTGTGGTAATGTATATAAAATAGACCAAACCCTGATATAAGATAGGCCCGGATATAAGAGCTCTCTTATATCCGGGTTACACTGTATAAGATAGCTTCTGTGTACACACAAAAAAACTCTTCTTGAATTGCTATCCTTTATAAAACTTTACATATAAAATTTTATAAAACTATTATGTAAAATTCATCCACGTTTATTGAAATCCTTATTCCCATACGCGCCACCCTGGCTTAAATAAACAGGAGCATTTCTTTCGTCAAATTTCAATAACTGTGATGCGGTCGGCTCAGCTAAAAAGGAAATCTTGCTAACAACATTCCAGCAAAAGCTAAACGATGTAAGAGACAAAAAAGTTGGAATTCAAGTTACTCTTTCGTATAAACACAATCAAAGACAAGAAAAACGGTTACGAGCAATGGCAAAGTCAAGTAAGGTTATCTAATATATTTAATTGTGTTCATTTTTGTCATCAACAAAAAGGGGGTGCAGTAAAATAAATATCCACACTTTCTCGAACAAGTTGTCTGCTTCATACAGAAAAAAAAATACATTAACAATTCACTGAACGTAACTTAAAATTAAACCAAAAATTTGCATTAGGCATCGACACTTAGCCAACACCTTACAATAGTACTATCTTTTACCCAATATAAGACCCAAGAGCCACTTAAAGTAGAGAGTGGCTGAATAAAGTTGTTTTATGAAAGTAACGAGAGGAAGTTAAGAAGTGTAGATTATGAGGATATGGTGAATAGATAAAAGTTGACCTTAGTCTTGGAGTGGTTAAGATCATTGAGATCAGGGAAGCACTCTCACGGGAGACTGTACCACAGAGTGACACTTCATGACAAGAAAGACGTGGAATTTACGAAGTAAATGATGATGTGTCGACATCGGCGGATCCGAGATATTATTCAGAAGATATTGCATTAAAAAAAAAAGCACAGTGACTTAACGTTATAGGATGACATAGGAACCAGAAAGGAAAACCAGGTATTAAAACAAGGACTCACGCGAAGGTAAACATCTTAAAGGAAATCAACAACAAAAAAAAAACTGTCAGAGAATAAACACCCACCCGTACGCAACCTCATCAAAAATTACCCTCACACCAAAAAGTGTCGTTAAATAAGTAATCACCCGTACGAAATTCCGTCAACCAGGAAATAAAATTGTTGTAAAAGAAACACAAACCCGTACGCAACCCCGCAAAAAATCAAACAAAGAAGTTTCGAAAAATACGCAATCGCCCCAAGGCTAATTCGTAAAACGAATCTACCAGGGAGAGAAAAAAACTGTCATAAAATAAGCATCCACCCGTAAGCAACACGGTAAAAAAAATCGATCAGAAAAATCTGTCGGAAAATAAAGACCCACCCGTACGCAACATAGTAAAAGATATCTAACAGAAACAACTGTCGTAAAATATGCACTCACCTGTACGCAAACCCGGTGGTAAAATAAATTAAATACCTAGGCAATATCAGAAAAGAAAAATTCCCCCAAAACTGTCATAAAAATAAGCACTCACCCACATGCAGCCCCGTAAATAAATCAACCAAAAAAAAAAAAAAAAGAAAAAAAATGCCATAAAAACGCACTAATCCGTACGCAATCCCGAAACAGAATTCTACAAAAAACAAAAAAAAAAAAAATAACCTGCTATACAATAAGTACCTACCCATACACAACACCGTAAAATAAATTGAAGACTATATTTACTAATTGAAAATTGAAAAGTTTAATACAAATCGTTGAGCCATCGTATTTTTAAAATAATTTTTAAGTTTTTGAGGTTTGTTTTTTTTTTTTCCTTTTTTTGTTTTTGTTTTTGTGTGTATTTGAGTTTTTTTTAGTATGGTATTTTCTGTCTAAAGTCATGTGTTTCACGGTTTCTTCCTCTTACAGGGAAAACATTGGACAATTATGTATATTCTGGTCAACCATACTTAGCTGTCTTCAATCACTTCACACGTCATCAGGCTGTCATCGTTCACTTCACCTCCCTCAGTAAGAAATAGTTTTATTTTAAATTTCATGCTATAAGCAAGTAATACTTGTTTAAATCAGATTAATTTTTCTTTAAATTTGTTAATTTTCCAAATATAACGTGTCACAGATGTATATTTTATTTTTGCAAGATTTTTAAAACCGAGAATTAACTTTTGTTTACAAATGTGTTGATCGCTCAAAAATGGCCGAAAAATCAAAAAATTTTAAAAACTCTCAAAATTTTACATTCCAATCAATATCATTTCTCTTTGAAATACACCAGAGTATTTTGCTTACTGGAAATAGTAAATTCAATCATTTAGCTTTCACTTAAAGCTAAAATTAAAGCTTCAAGAAAACTTATTTTATTTTTAAAAATTCAGTTTAAAAGTTAGTTATCGAAAATGAGTAGAGGTACCTAACACTCACCCGTAAAAAAAAAACTGTAAAAGAAATCGACCAGAAAAAAACTGTCATGCACTTGTTATGATGGGCCGTGTTTGATTCCTGTTTTCGGTTCCTAAAATTAAAATATAATATTTATACATCATATAGAAGGATTAATTATCAGAACTATTTGCTTGTACTGAGGTTGACTTATCTCATATTTTCGATAACCTATCATGATATTTCATAAAACTTCCATTGTTCAATAATGTGTCACTTTTTAAAATGCGGTCAGATGAAATCCACGGCCTGAATTCTGGGAATGAAGTGAACATTTCGAAGAAGTTATGTTTTATGTAAACAAACCAAGAATGCTTCTTTGGAATTTGCGAAATCTTTGAGAATTTGCAAAAAGTTGAGAATCTTTGTTATACAGTATAACCCGGATATAAGAGACTCGGATATAAGATAGATTTTATCTGGTCCCAAATTAGAGCCTGTGGTAATGTATATAAAATAGATCAAACCCGGATATAAGGCAAACCCAGATATACGAGAAACCCGGATATAAGATAAATTTTATTCGGTCCCGACAGCTCTCTTACATCAGGGTTACACTGTATATTACTCTCGAGGTATAGAGAAGATAACTAATCTTATTAAATTTTAATGAATTCCACTTGGTTTATTTCGGTTTCGAATCCTTCTAGAGTCTTCTCTTAATTAATTTTATTTTCTAATTATTATTTTGAATCCTCTCTTTCTTCCCAAAACTTAATTAGATTCCCAAAGGATTTTATTTTACTGTTAAACGTGTTGATCTCCTGCTTATAACCGTCAATAAGCGGCTATAAGTTAGTCAGTTAACTTAAGTGTCATACGTGATACACACTTTAGGTGATCATGTCTCGAAAGGGACATGACTGACTTGGCAGAAGATTATCCCGCAGTAGGTGGTCATTGCTTTCTGCGGTAGATTGGTTATAGAACCCAATTTGTCCTATTATTTAACCCATAACAGGGGGAAGTGACAGATTAATACCTTTCCCAAGGGTATTTGTGTGTAAGTGATAAGCCTATTCAATAATATAAGCATTCAATAATAATAATAATAATAATAATAATAATAATAATAATAATAATAATAAAACGTTGACCCAAGGTTACCATCCTTTTATTTTTCTTTCTTTCCCTGCTTCATTAAGTGCAGTGGATATCGGCACAAACAACAGGACAGATTAGGTTCTATTAGCCTTGGTTACAGAAAGTAATGGCAACCTACCCCGGGAAAAGTTTCTGCTCAGTCAGTCATGCCTCTTTCGAGACGTGATCACTTAAGCGTATATCACGTATGGCACTTAACTGACTGTATATAAAAGTTGGAAACAAAGTTTCCATTGGTAATAAATTGAGGGTTTTGTTTTCTATTGTTATGAAGTAATAATTTGATCCCTCACTAATTACTACTTATTAATATAATAGTATAATGTCATCCATCTCTTCTCCCACCAGCTATAGATTAAATAACAGTATAGATTACGTTCTATAGTCTTGGTTGGCAAACAGTCTACCAGAAAGTAATGGCAACCTACTGCTGGAAAATCTTCTGTCCCACGCTATATTATACAGTGTAACCCTGATATAAGAGAGTTACCGGGAACGGTTAGAAGTTCTCTTATATATGGGTTTCCCTTATATTAGGGTTTGGTCTATTTTATATACATTACCACAGGCTCTTATTTGGTACCAGAGAAAATTTCTCTTATATCCGGGTTATACTGTATATGGTAATATAGCGGACGTCGTCACTTAACTGACTGACATACAGGCTTACGGCCATATCACTTTAAAACATCGGTTTTCATACGATCATCGAAGTTAAGCAACATCGACTCTGGTCAGTAGATCGGTGACCTAGATGGGTGACCGTTTCGGAACACCAGGTACTGTAAGCTTCGTTGGTGCAATGGTTAGAGGTTTGGATTTAGAAATTAAAGAGCCAGGTTGCAAATACCAGTCAGTTGTGTTATATTTACTTACACGCAAATACCTTTGGGAAATATATAGATCCACCCCATCTTCTATTTATGGGTTAATTGATAGAACTTGTATCAGTAAACCATTATTAATTCCAAAAACAAATTCTTACAGTCTGAAATTATTTTCTGCAAAAGGTTGATAAGCCGTAAAAAGCAAATTGAACAGTCATGTAGGCACGACTGAGTTGTGTGATGAATTGACCGGAACTTAACTAAGCCACATCATTGAAATCATCAAAATAAGAAAGAAACTTACGTGGGAAGATGTTTTCTGTTTAGTGTTTATTATCATTCTTTGCAAATTTTTTTTCTTTTTCTTTTCTTTTTCTATTTTTTAATCTCTCTCTCTCTCTCTCTCTCTCTCTCTCTCTCTCTCTCTCTCTCTCTCTCTGTGCGTCACACACACATTTTCTCTCTTCTTTTTCTTTCTCATTTGACTAAATATTCTTTCATTTCTTTACTGTTGATCTTTCTTTCTTTATTTTTATCTCCTCCTTTGCTTACTTTTCTCCTTCTTTTTCCTATCCAATTTTTCATTCGTTCTTAAGAAACAAACAAATTGTAAAACGAATTACAGGAAAGGACGCATTAAACTAACAATCACAAATACTACTAGACAATAATGATCGCCTACTATAGAAACTTATTAGCTATTGTGGCATGTGTGGGCTTCCTTACTTTGCTCTATTCAACAGAAGAAGAATCAACGAAAACAATCAGCAGGTCAGAGGTCATAAAAGTCTTGACCGAGCACAATTCGGTCACTCTTCCGCTTTTCATTTTCAGTGGCCTCTACACCATGGCCAGCTCACCTTTTCATTTCACATTTCCAGCGACCTCTATAGTTCTTTCTCACTTTTTCCCTCCTAGCGGGTCTCTAGCTTCAACCCCAGCTCGAAGGACTACGCATAGTCCTTGCTGCAGAAGACGGAGCATGTTTTGGAAGCATAAAGTTTCTCCGTGGGAACCAACAGAGAAATTGCTCTTCGAGACATCTGCCAAAAGAAAAATAGACATCACTTGCTGCAGAAGACAAGGCCTATCTAAGAATTTTCATACTTAGATTTCTCGTTCCACCCGAAAAAATTAACCTTTGAGACAACTACAAAGTAAAGATATACATAAATTTTGCTGCGATAAATCAGGCCTGTCCTAGTAGTTTCACACTCAGATTTATCGTTCTTCCCATGGTCAATGGCAGTAAAGTCTCCCTTCGAGACACCAACTAAAGAAAACTAAACAAAATCCTTACTGCTAAAGACGAGGCTAATCCTACCAGTTTCACACACAGGTTTATCATTCCTGCCGTGGGAACCGGAGGAGAAATCACCATTAGAGACAATAACCAAAGAAAACTACACACAAAATTTGCTGCAAAAAAAAACGAGATTTTAATACTCAACTTTCTAGTTTCTCCCGTGGGCGCCGGCGTAAAAATCTCCCTTCGAGAATCCCACCAAGAAAAATTACACACAAAACTTGTTGCAAAAGACGAGACCATGACAGGCAGTTTCATTGTCAGATTTAATCGTTTGTCCCGTGTGCATTGGCGGAAAAATCTCCCTTCGAGATACCAACCAAACGAAACTACACACAACCTTTGCTGAAAAAGACGACGCCTGTCCTACCAATTTCACAGTCAGATTCTTAGTTCCAGCCGTGAAAGCCGGAGTTAAATTTTCTCTTCGAAACACCTACCAACGAAAACTACAGACATTACTTGCTGAAAAAGATGAGACTTGTTTTAGCAGCTTCGCACTCAGATTACTCGTCCCTCCCGTGGGCACCGGCGGAAAAATCCCCCTCCAGACACCTACCAAAGAAAACCCATGTTGCAAAAGACGTGCCTGGTTCTAGCAGTTTCATGATCAGATGTTTCTCGCGTGGAAACTGGCGTAGAAGTCTCTCATTTTGCAAAGAAAAGTACACGGCAACATACGATGTAAGTAACGAGTCCTGTCCTAGCAGTTTCACATTACGATTTCTCGTTCCAAACGAGGAAACCTGCAGAGAAATATCTCTTGAAGGCACTTACCAAAGAAAAATACAGTCATCCATTGCTGCAAAAGACGTGGCCTGTCCTAGTAGTTTCACCCTCAAATTTCTCGTTCCTGCAGAGATGTCTCCCTTGTCTAACACACACAAAAAAAAAAAAAACTACCGACAACACTTGCTACAAAAAACGAGGCCTGCCCGAGCAGTTTCACACTCAGATTTCTCGTTCCTCCCGTGAGCAGCTGCGAAGTTATCTCCCTTGGAGATGCCTACCAAAGGAAACTACTCACGGCACTTGATGACAAAGACGAGGCTTGTCCTAGCAATTTCACTTTCAGATTTATCGTTCCTTCCGTGGGCACCGGCGGAGAAGTTTCCCTTCGAGACACCTACCAAAGAAAAGTACACGCAATCCTTGGTGCTAAATCAAGGTCCGTCCTAGCAATTTCACTCTTAGAATTTCCGTCACTCGGATTAAACGATTAAAAGCATTTTGAAAAAAACCAACTAAGAAATATTTCACAAGTCAGTGTGAAAAGTAAAATTCTGGACCCTGATTGGATTACAAATCGAAAATTCAAATATGACGTCAGTCAAACATCTTTTTTCAAATCTAAAGAAGAAAATGCCTCTGGGAGCCGATCAGTGACTGAATTCCACTACTTACGGACATTCTGTGACCGGTCAAGATAGTCCAGTCCAACATGGGAGCGGTTAGCTGACGGACCTGGTGGCAATGTAACAAAAGAAATTTCACTCCACACCACCCGGACGTAGGGGCGCGTCACAGTTTCATTCGCTTTCTTCTTCCAACTTTCTTTTCTTCCCTTTCACTCCACGCCGCCAAAGAGAGCAACAACAACAGGACGCGTTAAGTACAATTTCTTCATTTGTTTTACCTTCTCTCTCACTCTGTCGCCGACCTACCACAAAAGAGGAACGAACATAAGAAGACTTTACATTCTGCTACGATACAACCATGAACTCTAAACTTCTGTGAACATTTTAAATACCTACATTTCTCTTTGCACAATTTTAGCTACAAAGCTGCATGCATTTCTCAATGAACAATTTTCTTTTCGCAAATATATTATAATGTTCAGTTAACAACATTTCACTTATATTTTCCTTCTTACAATAAATTGTCATTCTGTTAATAAAGTTTTACTTTAATGTACACACGAAATAGTTTATCTTTTCACATTTCAACATCCAACATGCAACCTTCTGATATTTAAATTGTGGGGACTTCGGACGCGTTTGGCTCAAGGCCAATTTACCAAGCATCACCGAAGCCCCTATAAGTTTGATTATATTATAATTTTATTTTCAGCCAACCATATGGTCTTCCTTTTAAACCTGGCTGTAATATTTTCTCAGGTTTTTGCCTTTCTCTAGCAAGACCATGGTATTGACTTTAATTCGACGCTGGTATTGTTTTAATTTAATTTATGCTAAAGACTCGTGAGCAGATAAGCGTTCTGACCATGAGACTATCGTCGATTTAAGGTGACTTAGCAATATCGACCTGGATAGACGATTCCAGTCGTCAACATCGTTTTGAAGCACCTGAAAATCATATTAACAAGGCTTGTGATTGAACAGTTCAGATATTATCAGTGAGGTTGTGCTATGATGAAATAACAAATCCTCATGACAGTAGGTTTGTTAAACTGCTGACGACGTAAGATGGTTTTATATTCTCTCTCTCTCTCTCTCTCTCTATATATATATATATATATATATATATATATATATATATATATATATCCCTATCTATCCCCATATATATATCAAATCTCTCTCTCTCTCTCTCTCTTTATATATATATATATATATATATATATATCACAAACATTGTAAAGCCGTCGCAGGTTGACTCTGAGAGTTTTGATGAAATACAAATTGCCCGAGCAGGCATCTGCAACAAGGATTAGCTAACTTAGGGATTCCTACAACTAAAAAATACTATATTTCTTAGGCTATCTTTATCTTAATTGGATATGAAAATTGTCAGTCAGCGATAAAAACTAAAACCCGGGGCATTTATTTGCTATCATAATGGAAAACGAAGTAAGAAACCCCAATTGTTCCAATACACAATTAATGAAAAAAGAATAAAATATTTATCATAAACACTTATTCCATTCATCGCATTTATTCGTGAATGTTATGTGTCGGGATGCAGAAGGCTCTTATCTCCCTTTACACAGGGCGAATTTACTAACGTCAACGTGACAGCCCCTGAGTGACGCCAACGTGCAATCGATGACAATCCGTGGGCGACGATCGAAAGTTATTGCGTAGACCGTAAGGAGGATAGGTTTAATAGCCAGCGGCGATTACGAAAACGAGCGAAAACCATGCAAATTAAATAGACATAAAAGGTATCATTTGATCTATGCTGTATGCCTCCAAGAAATGTTACAAGATTCTCTTTACATTCTATCTTTCACATATTGCTTGTTTTATTTATATGTGCCATCATTTCCCTCCGTGGGACAAAATGTAATTGATACTGTAGAACATCTGACTACCGGGCACGGGTCCGGGCACAGGTTCGGGCACGGGTCCGGGCACAGGTTCGGGCACGGGTCCGGGCCGATCCTTGCAATCATAGTGAAAATCCGGGCAAGGAAAAGTATCTTCGTCAAAAATCAAACTAAACAATTCACGAAGAAAGAAAGAAAGAAAGAAAGAAAGAAAGAAAGAAAAAAGAAAAAAAACGAAGAAAACATCCGAATGAACGCAGTAAAAATCTGTTTATTTATTAATTTTGGGAGAAAAGACTGGTTATACTCAGAAAGTCCGAACCCGATTTTCTGCTTTCGTTCACGTTCTGTGCCTAATTTCCATCGGAATAGCCGAAAAATCTGTAAAAATCATAGTTTCTGGAAACTGATGACACTGATGACGTCATCACATTGCCAACTAATAAATCCGGGCAATTTTCTCTGTACCCGGTGTTTTTTTAGCATCAGCTACGGCCCTGCTGTAGAATACAAATCCTATATTTTACGGCTGAAACACAAAATAGTAGAAAATGTACCCACATAAAATCGGATCTGAATCAGTAAAACAAATTTTCGGTACAAAAACAAGATCCAAAATGAATTAAGTGATTTTGGTTGCGAATTGAACAAAAAACATATTGAACTTTCAATGACTCGTGTTTATGGCTCTTGCCGCCAAAAAAAAAAAAAATAGTTTGCGTTCGGAGGCGATCACGTGATTGAGTTGGCTTCTTATTCACGTCGGTTATCAGGCAGTCAGAGAAGAACCCTAACCGGACACTAAAGAGGACGACGACAACGAAAACAACAACGACAAATTACTCCTCAAAAAATTACACACAATAATTAGTTTTCCTCTGATCATTTATTTCTGTGTTTTGTTTTGTTTTGTTTTTCCAAAACAATCAGATTTCACTCTCTCTTTCACCTTCTTAAATTGATTGACTCTTATTTCTCTTAGGATGTGCGTTTGTGGTACAGTGGATATCGGCTCGGAACGAGAAATTTAAACTGGGTATTTTGCCCCGCAATATATTTACATTGGTGTATAACATTTTGCATGACATATTTGTATATTCTAGTGCTGTAGTATATAAAATATTTTCAGACGCAATTCATTTTTGGAATTCATTTCTTTAAGCCGTTTTCACCATTTCTTCTATTGTATTAACGTGTCAGCTTTTTACTGATAGACTAATATCTAATATGGTTCTTGGAAAGTGAAGAAAGCCAAGATATTTATTTTCTCTTTTCTTACCAAGCAGCCTGATAGAAAGCATTAGGATATGTAAAAATTAATTCTTGTGTTTTGGTGTTGTTGCAAAGAAAACCGCCTAAACTTAGGACAAGAATCAGTCCGTTAAATGCCATACACGATACACACTTGGGCGATCCAGACACTTTTCGGTTCATGAGTGACTAGGAAAAAGCGTTTTCCGCAGCAGGTTGCCGTTCCAAGGCTATATGAGCCTTTTCTACTCGTTATTCAACTTTGATCAGAAGAGATGGATTCATACTTTTTCCCAAGGGTATTTGCGCGTAAGTAAATGTTAAAAACCCGATTGGAATTTGAACTCTGCTACCCGATTTCTCATTACCAGCCGTTATCCACACCGACTAGTTTCAAAACAGAATCAAAATGTTTTACATGTGAATGTTTACATTTTAAAAAGCCGACATTTATTATAGCGACCCTCTTCCCTGTTTTGCTGAAAGAATGACTTCACATAAAAAAAAATATTTCACAAGTTTCGTTGAGATGCTAAACAAGTTGAATGGTCATAAGTTTTTTCTTTAAAACAAAAACTAAAATAAAAAAAATTCGTTGCAAAACGATGACAAGGAGACAAAATACCCGCACCCCAAGGATGTTTGTAAGTCATAATTATTTCCCAAGGGCGAATAGATACATTCTATTAAAATATTTTATAATTTAGGAGAATGCCGACAGGGGTACGTAGGAGTGTAAGGGAATGAGAAGCGGAATATTTAGAAACAGTAATGACACCACCCTACTCCACCCGGGTAGTCTGGGCACCGGCAATGGCCCTTCGGTACAAATTGAGAAGAATGAGCCTCACTCAATAAATATGGGTTCCTAGAAATAGACGACATTTTTTTTTTTCATATTTCGATCGAAGGTCAGCAAAAGGGAAAGACATTTGGAAAACAAGTCGGGGGGGGGGGGGGGGGACAAACGACCCCCCTCTCTCTCCCGCTGTCTGTTTGTATATGTGTGTGTGTTCTGCAGGCAAAGATTTGGGACTACCAAATTTGGTATTACACTATGACTAACGGATGTGCGTTGTGGTGCAGTGGATATCGACTCGGAATAACAAATTGGCGAGCCGAGTTCGAATTCCAGTTGAATTCATTGCATTCACTTACGTGCAAATACCCTTGGGAAAGGTATTAATCCATCTCTTCCTTCCAGTTATGGGTTAGATAACAGGACAGATTGGGTTCTATAGCCTTGGCTGGCGATCAGTCTACCGCAGAAAGCAATGGCAACCTACTACGGGATAATCTTCTGCCCAGTCAGTCATGTCTCGAAAGAGACATGATCGACCAAGCGTGTTTTATGTATAGCACTTCACTGACACAAGAATGCGTCTTTGTTGACTCCGATCACCGGATTTTTTTGCATGGGGTTTCATTAAAACAAAGTTTTATCTCCAAAATATCATTAGTTTAGCTGAGCTTAAAGAACGCATTCAGTTAGCAGTGCGTGGCGATAAAATAAAAATTAATATATATGAAAAGAAAAAGTAAAATTTATGGAGATACCAAATATGGCTAATGAAATATTTAGTAAAAAATGCTTAATGAAACCATTTTTTAATAATTTCTGAAATGATGCAACACTGATAAAACAGGATCTTTATATTATATATATGCTTGTCTATTAGGGCGGCTAGCTAATCCCTGTTGTAGATGCCTGCTCATGTACATTTTGTATTCGTTCAACATCCACAATTTCTTTTTTTAGTGAATGGATAGAGTTTATATTTTATTATAAAAGATTCTATCCGAAGTTTGTTAGTTAAATTTGGTCTCTCAAAATATTTAAGGATTTTCATTGCACTATCAAAATATTTAAATTATAGTTTATATTAATTTATAATTTTGGAATCTGATTTTTTACAACAAACAAGGTGCTTATTAATATGTCTACATTTGCCTAGGAATTTATTCTTTTTATTTAACAATTTGTTTTAATTCTTGAAACTAACTACTTGTAATTCTATTTCTAAGCATTGCCCCCAATTACAAGGCGATACCATTTTTATGGTTTCCAATTTCCTATTGGAAGGCATAAAGAAGCGCATTGGCAAGTTGTTAACTACCTGATGAGACATTGTTCTTTCAATGTCGAAACAAAATGTACAATTTTGTAGTAGTTTGTAGTTTGCACATGTTCTAACGTAATAATTGATGATTAATCTCCAACTTACCCTCCGCCCGAACCTCTGAAAAGATTCATTTGATGCTATCCGTTGGTTTATCAATATTATTGAGAAAACTAGAACTAAATTACTTAAGTTTAATATTATAGACTTCTACCTCTCTATATCTAAAAAAAATTCCTAGTAAACTGTATTAATTTCGCTGGAAACTGTAAAAATCACAGTCGAAGAAACGAATATTATTCTAACAGCTAGGAAATCCTTCCTTCTTCATAACGATTCCATCGGGACTAAAAGTCTCAATAAGAACTTTGACGTCCCCATGGGAGCGTTTGATTCAACCCTAGTTGCCGAATTAATAGTCCTATCTATCTTAGATACCCTTAATAGAATTGTGTATCTTAAACAAAAAGGCCTATACCGAAATGATGGATTTATGTTAATCCATAATAGTAATGGCCTCTTGACTATGAAGATTCAGAAGAAAATCGTTTGGAGTTTAAGGTGCTAGGACTAAAATAGAGATTGCTTCCAGCTTAAAGATTGTTAATTACCTAGACATTACCTCAACCTCGATAATAATTCTTTCAAAACGTGCCATAAAGAAAAAGAAACCCCTAGCTACATTAACATTTATTCTAACCCCTCAAAAACAAATACCTAGAACTGTTAATCTCAGAATTAGCCGCTTATCTTCTAACCTTAGGATCTTTAGCGAAAACAAAAAACGCAATATGAAAATTCCCTCCAGAGTAGCATTTATAAAAATAAACTAGCCTATTTAGCACCTATTAGCAAATATGAAACGCTGAAGACTAAAAACGTAAACAGAGGAAAAGAAAGATTATATAGTTCAGCCCCCACTATCTGTAGAATATCAAATATTAACATTGAAGTTTTTCTTAAATTAATAAGTATTTTCACAAGGATAACCTTCTAAAGAAAATATTTCCTAGAAAACCGATGAAGATTAGCTTTTTCTGCGCCAGTAATATGTACAACATTATATATATTTAATATTTATTTCCAGTTTAAATGATACATTTATTTATTTTCTAACGGTCTGAATGAGGTAGAATTTTTTTTCAATTTTTTAAAAACATTTTTTGAAAAAAAAAATAATTTTCTACAAATTTTTTTGTTAGCTAAAATTTGTGACTTGTTCTCCTTTTCTTTTCTATCATTTTTCTCTTCTCTTTTGTCCTGATGTGCGTTGTGGCGCAGTGGATATCGACTCGGAACGAGAAATCGGAGAGCCGAGTTCGAGTTCCAGTAGAATTCCTTGCATTCACTTACGCGAAAAGGTATTAATCCGTCTCTTCTTAATTGGGAAAGGTATTAATCCGTCTCTTCCCTCCAGTTATGGGTTAAATAACAGGACAGATTGGGTTCTATAGCCTTGGTCGGCAACCAGTCTACCGCAGAAAGCAATGGCAACCTACTACGGGATAATCTTCTGCCCAGTCAGCCATGTCTCAAAAGAGACATGATCGCCCAAGCATGTATCACGTATGGCAATTAACTGACTGACTTTGTCCTTTTATAAGTTTATGTCTTGTGTGCTTATTTTGTGTTATGTCTATTCATATCCTCCTTTTTTTTACGTGAATATATTCTCTCCTAAAAACTGTTTTGTCTATACGTGTGATTTAATGTATGTATTCTTAATTTATTTCCGTTTTAAGTATTAAATGTTCACTTCCTCTGTTAAAAGCCGTTTTTAGAATATTCTGAGTGAAGTTAACATTTATTTACTTTTCAATGATCTGAATGAGGAAGTCGAATTTTTTTACACTGCCGAAAAAAATTCTGGATTTATAACCGTTTAGTTATATGTTCAGTTTTCCTTTCAATACTTTATTTTGCTCTGGATAATAACCTCTGAACTCTCTATTTTGATCTAATTAATATTATATATTAATTAGATTAAATCTTTTAGATTATCCTCTCCGTTTTTACTATTCTATCTCATATATATATATATATATATATATATATATATATATATATATATATATAGTCATCCCTATATCACAGCTCATCAGTACGGTTAGACTCCGATCGCTCCCTAACCCAGGATTGTACCCCTAGGCCACGAGCGTCCGGTAGAAGAAGGCAGATAACATATATATATATATATATATATATATATATATATATATATATATATATATATAATATAAAGATCCTGTTTTATCAGTGTTGCATCATTTCAGAAATTATTAAAAAATGGTTTCATTAAGCATTTTTTACTAAATATTTCATTAGCCATATTTGGTATCTCCATAAATTTTACGTTTTCTTTTCAGTTGTCCGACACTCGTCACACTGTTAGTTCGGTCTCTACTTGTCGTCATCATCACCCCCCCTAAAGTTGTTAAGATATTTCAAGAACAGTGTCGATATATTTTGTCATGTGTGTGGCCCATTTACCAATAAAGCTCAGCAACGGGCCAACACAATTGAAATCAACAAGATCCACCAGTTGTACTTTGTTTGCTTCTCTTGGATCAACATTAGAGTTATCCGCTGCATATCATCTGCTCGACTTGTTCCAATGGACAAAAAGGGCAGTGTCGTTTGCAATACATATGATATGGAGAGAACCAAAGGATCATTTCAAAGACTATTATTTACACATAAAATCAACAAGAAAACCAGTACTTCACAACAATGATGACTTCCCCATTCCAGTACCACCAGAGAATGGTTTTCACATATTTAACGAAACTGTTAGCGATGTGAAAACAACAGGAAGACAACCTACAAATATTTTCTCAAGGAGAGTTAAACGATTTAGTTAGACTTGGTATTGTCGAAGAATAAAGCTGAACTTTTAACATCTTGTCTCAAAAAAAAGTGTCTGTATGACACATTTCAGAAAAAGAAATAAGAATCTGAATCTATAATAACATTGATGAGCCACTTCATGGTTTCCATGTGAATGGCACTTATTCATTGATTCCTCTAAGAGAACTCAAGGCAGCACTACAACACTATGGCAATAAGAGACCATTCATTTCCATAAGGCATTCAGTGCACATGAAGGAGTATTATGAGAAAATACACGTACTCCTCGATGCAATAAAGTACTCAGAATATAACTGGAATATAAATGGAGATTTAATGGTGATTTGAATGAAGTCAGAGTTCCCAAAATATTGCTGATTCTTATGCCTCTGGGACAGTTGGGCAACTGTCAAACAGTACATGCAATCAGAGTGACCCCTTCAGAAAGAATCATACGAACCTGGAAACTCTAACGTCCAGAGTAAATCATTAGTAAAGGGAGAAAATGTTCTTCTTCCTCTTCCTCCTCCTCCTCCTCCTCTTCGCTTGTTCTCATGAAATGGCACGTGAACATACTTGTCAAGAAGAGCTCAGAAAGAATATTGTGAGGACAAAGTTCCCAAAATTCACTGAAGCAAAGACGGAGGAAGGCGCAATTGCAGATAAAAATGACAGCAACTTCATCAAAACCTTGGATGAGATTGAAGTTAAAGTCTGGGAATATTTTAAGTGGGTCTGTAAAAATTTTCTGGGCAACAAAAGATCTGAAGATTTTAGAAATGGAAGAAATGGAATAAAATATCCTCTAGACTTTGTTTTTTTTTTTAATCGTATCACCCCGAGCAAGGCGGTAACGCCACTGATGCGCAGGGGGCTACGTAAGAGTGAAAAGATTGGAAAAGAGAAAGCTGGAAACCACATCCTAAACAGGGAACAAGAGATGAGCCTCTTCACCTGTTCAATAGACGTGGGTGGAGTGTGAACCGGACGATAGTTCAGTCTATCTACTCCAATTAAATTTTTGCGCCAACGGTGAGCCAAAGAATTTATTTCAAAGATGAAATTTAGCATCTTTTTTGCAGTAACAGCTATAACCCCCCCCCCCCACACACACACACACAATCATTATGAAATTTGGAGGAAATTGGTCCAAATATTTTTATTAGTTAAAAGCAGGACTCCTTCGAACATAAATCAATCTTTTTTTTTCTTTTTAAATAGTTCCTCATTTAATGAAAAGCTGGTCTGAACCATAAAATAGAAATTGTAGTATTTATGAGTTTTGGGGGGGGGGGTTGTGCAGCAATGGGCTATCGGATGTCAGTGAAAATCGATTTGTTTGATAGACGTTTTTTTTTTTTTTACAGGAAACCTTGTAGCAGTATCTGATGAGAAAGAAGAACTTTTTCATCAAGACCTAGCATCAATGGAATAATGATATTGAGGATCTGGGAATAACGGAACGCTATGTGTCTACTGTTGGTTGTTATATAGGGACGAACCAAATTCTAAGTCCAAAAGGTTTTAAGTGTAATTCAATAGAGAGTATTATAGTTTTATTTTGCACACAATAGTTTTGATTCTGTGTAATAAATGGCCACAGAAATGTCGTGCCTTTATTATACGTTATAAGGAAATGAATTGTGTGTTGTGGTGCAAGGGATATCAGCCTGGGACGATAAAACCAGAGAGACGAGTTCGAATTCCAGTTCTATTCGTTGCAGTTACTTACGCGCAGATACCCTTGAGAAAATTAATCCGTTTCTTTTTTTTCCTACAGCTATCAGTTAGATTGGGTTTTATAGTTATATTCTATAGTAGTAGTAGTAGTAGTAGTAGTTAACGTAAGTCTATATAAAAATTAAATGTGTGTGTTTCCATAAAGTTAACACAAGCGTATGAAGAAATTGTCCAAAATTTGGAGTATTAAATATTTTCAGAAATACCAAGATAAAAAAAAAATCAATTAAAACTTTTCTATTTAGACAAATTATATATTCATTCTTCATACAGACCAAATCGAAGCAAAAGACACTATGAATATTCGGAACTTTAATTGATTTCGACAACTTAAAAAACAAAATAAATCCATCAAACTTGATTGAGTTCAAACGACGAATTCTCTCAAATTCTTTTGTATTTTTCAGATAAGATATTTTTGTGATCGAAACTCGCAGTTCGTGCTTGTTCTGTTGTTTTTTCTCCAATTTAATTATTTGACTCATTTTGAAGAAACATGTGCTGCCCTTGTGGTAGGCAAGATTCAATTGGCTACATTTCGGTATTCTTTAGAAAGCTGGAAGTTTAACATCGTCCATTGTAATGTTATGAGCAACGTCTAAAGAGAGCGAGACTGCACCAAATATGCATCAATTTGAATAATAATTTTTTTTAGATAAACTCTATACCGCCTCCTTGTGATAAAGCATTTTTTTATTTAATGTCGGTTACTTATTTTATATAATACTAACTTCTCAGATTTTGAGTTTTTGCTTGTATTGGGCGCTGTATAGTATTTTTGGTATTATCCACTAATATTTGACTTATGTTGGTAATTGCATTTGGTTGTTCAATATGTGCATGGATTGCACTGAGTTTCGACAGGTGACAAATCAACCTACGAGAGAGTGTCATGCATATATGGCTGATGTAAGAATTGAATGCTGTTTTTTTTTTATTGATGGAATTGTTGATCAGGTATTATTTGTAATATTTATATTAGTTGTTTTTAATTTTTTATAATAAATGATAAATATAAAGATAAGTAATATCACGACGTTTTTCCTCCTTAAATTTGGTTATCCCCAATTTTATTTGTTCGTCATCGACACAGGGAAGTTGGTTAGAGAAGTTGTTAACAATTTTTTGTTTAATGTTTATTTCTTTATCGGATAATAGGTCCGAAGAAGAGGTTACTTTTTTTTTATAGCTATTTTGTATCTGTGGGGACATGCACTTTTGTAGCAGTGGAGGCACAAATGTATGCGTTTGCAATTTTTATAATTAGCATTGTGTATATAAGTTGTATGGGTAGGTATTTGAAGTTTGTCACAATGCGTTTAGTATAATAAAGGAAGGTACAGAAGTTGTTGGGTATTACCTATTTATTATTCATTAATATTTCGAGATCAGAATCTCATCTTCAGAATGGTCCATTCGTTTAAAGGCAAGGTCCAGCAGCGGACAACTTGAAACCAAGCTCCCCTATCATTCTGAAGATGAGATTCTGATCTCGAAATATTAATGAATAATAAATGGGTAATACCCAACACCTTCTTTACCTTCCTAAACGCACTGTGGCAACCTTCAAATACCTACCCATACATATTAATATTAGCGCCAACATAAATGTAGAAAAAAGTGATTCTATTATTAATTTTGAGTTCATTACGTAAACTGTAGGATGGAATTATTTTCGAAGTTTTAAATTTTTTCTAGGTTTGTTAATATAATGAAAGTATATGGGGTGATGGACACATGATACATGTAGAAAACGGAACAGGTCTGAGAGGTGAACTCATAGCTATACATGGCACTACTTGGTGGGAATAGACCTTATCCAAATCACTGATTCAGCAACGCCCTGAAAAGGAATATCCCCCGCTCATGTTATGTTTATATAAAATCTGAAAAAGTTCCAAGCTCAGAGTTGTGTTATAGTAAGCCCAAGCCAACAACGTGACACAGAAAACTAAAGCTGACAGATTCCGGCAATAATGAAGTAAGCCGGAATACTTTTAAAAGATTTTAACAAACCGCAGTTTATTTTAGTTGCTGGTTACACAGGTTTTTCAAATTAGTGACATCTTTTATTCAGTTCTAATCTTTGACAGTATTAGGTTGTCCCAAAAGTTCGTAAACACTTGAAAAATGGGTCTATCTGGCCCAGCACAATCAAGACAAGCGATGGGTTCAGAAAGGGCAAGAGACACCGTCGGTTCCAAAACAAGAAAGTCATGTTGCACGTTTGGTGGAACTTTGAAGAAATCGTGCATTTTGAGTTGGTTCCGAATGGTCGTGCCATCAGTGCCGAACTTTACTGTCAGCAACTTGAGCGGGTCTACGAAAAGTTGAAGCAAAATTACCCGGCTCTGATCAACCGAAAGCGCGCTTTGATGCAGCAGGACACTGCCAAGCCACACACAGCCAGGAAGACCAAAGACAAGTTTGAAGAGCTGGACGGCGTTGAGGTTTTGCCACATCCAGACTACAGTCCTGACTGTGTTCCATCGGATTACGGCCTTTTCCGCTCACTGCAATACTTTCTGAAGGGCCGCCGATTCGACCCGTTTGATGAAGTCGAGGAAGCGTGTCAAGAATTCTTTGATTCAAAGTCGGCTGATTGGGACTTTGACCAGATCCGAAACCTTGCAGATCGATAGCAGAACGTCTTGGAAAATTATGGTCTTTATTTTGAGCAATAATTTTTGTTGTTTTTGCGAGTAAAATTTCAATTTTTTGCAAGTGTTTTCTGGTAACCTTAGATTACTTGGCGAGGAAAATTTCAATTTTTTGCAAGTGTTTACAAAGTTTTGGGATAACGTAATATATAGGAAGCTGAACGGTTTGTTTATGTCCATGTATTCGTGTTTGGTGACTTTAACGCCCACCACACCAAGTGGCTGAAGAACGCTGTCACCGACCCTGCTGGTGTCCACACCATGAACTTTTCAATCACCCAATCCCTTACACAAGTAGTGGACTTCCCCACGGGTTTATCCGACAACCCTAACGGAAGGGACTCACTTCTAGACCTCTGCTTCACTTCCATCTCAGACTCTTGCACTATCAGACAACTCTGCCCACTTGGAAACTCTGACCACACTGTAGTATCCGTCAATATTTCACTCCACTCCCGCCCGACCCATGAAACACAGACAAGTAGAATATCCTACTGCTATCAAAGAGCAGACTGGGATTCGTTCCGAGACTTCCTCTGTGACATCCCTTGGAACAACGTCTTTAGTCTTCCCATCGAAGAATGTGCATCCGAGGTCTCTCCTGGGTTAAGGCTGGCATCGATGCCTTCATCCCTGTTAGGAAATTCCAGCTTAAATCTCATTCGTCTCCATGGTTCTCACCCGCTTGCTCGGCTGCCATTGCCCACCGGAATCATTTCTTCCGACTCTATCGTAACTACGCGTCGGACCAAAACAGGCGCCTTTTCACTTCAGCTCGTAATAAGTGTAAAAGGATACTTAACGAAGCTAAGATGTTGTTTGCTGCCAGAATGAAGCATAGCATGCTCTAAATTCGGAGCTAAAGACTACTGGCGACTCTGTAAAATATTACTTAACAAGAGCAAGTCCACAATACCCCCGCTAATAAACAAATTTGAGGTCCTCACCTCCCCAGCTGAATGCTTTGCCCGCAGATTCTCTAACATTTCGAGTCTGGACTCATCTGGAGTTTTTACACCCGACTTCTCACCTAGAACCGATGCACAACTGAATGATGTCCACATTACACCTTCGCTTGTCTCTAAGATAATCTTAAAACCTGACCCTCACAAAGCGAGCGGTGGTGACGGAATCCCAACCATAGTCTTAAAGAAGGTGCCCCTGAACTCTCCTCTGTCCTTTCTAAACTATACAACCTCTGCCGACCTGCATCCTGCTTTCCTGCCTGTTGGAAATCTTCCTCTGTAGTTCCTATATTTAAAAACACTGGAGAACCATCGGACCCTGCAAATTACCGCCCTATCAGCCTTCTTCCGATCTTTGGCAAAGTGTTCGAAGCCATTATCAACGCCGAGGTGGTTCAGCATCTCACAGCACACAGGCTCCTCTCGGACAAGTAATATGGTTTCCGCTTCACCGGGTCTACTGCTGATATGCTAACGACCATCACCGAGTACATATACCAGGCACTTGACAGGAATGGCGAAGCCCGAACCGTTGCATTGGATATATCTAAGGCGTTCGACAGAGTTTGGCATACTGGCCTTCTATGTAACCTGCGGAGCTATGGTATAACTGGACATTTGTTTGAACTAATCCAGTCATTCCTCTCTAACCGCACAATGAAGGTGGTATTAAACGGACATGCCTCCCAGAACTACCATACAAACGCAGGTGTCCCCCAAGGCGCCATCTTAGGTCCTACACTCTTCCTGATATACATTAATGATCTCCCTGATTTCATAAGAGCCCAAATAGGTTTGTACGCCGATGACACCACAGTTTACTCTCGCCTCCTACAAAAATCTGGTGTAGGCGTCAAAGCTAACCTCGCAGCCGAGATTGAAAAAGACCTCCAATCCATATTGGACTGGGGTAAGAAATGGCTAGTAAATTTTAATGCTTCTAAAACGAAGCTACTCTCAATTAACCATCATCGACAATCTCACCTACCTCCCATTAGCATGGACCAGGCTTGCCTCCCAGAGAGTAAAACACTACGCCTCCTTGGTCTCACACTTTCAGCGGATCTCAAATAGAATGACTATATCGAATCCATTGCTAAATCCGCTGCTATGAAAGTCGGTTCTCTGTGTAGGGCCCGGAAGTTTTTTTCCGTCTAAATCTATCCTGCGCATATATAAATCTACCATCCGCCCGTGCATTGAATACTGCTGCCATATCTGGTCGGGTGCCCCTGCTATTCTCCTCGGGCTTCTCGTTAAGGTTCAGAGGAGGGTCTGTAATGTGATAGATACCGACTTGGCAGACCGCCTGCAGTCTCTCTCCCACCGGCGCGACGTGGCTTCCCTGTGTCTCTTCTATAAATACTTTCACGGCTTCTGCTCCGATGAACTTAGATCACTGGTGCCCCCTAAATACGAATTTGCACGAGATACTAGATTAGCAACTAGATCCCAACCTTTTACAGTGAAACCGATAAAATGCAACCGTAACTTCTACTCCAACAGTTTCTTTCCTCGCACTTCCCGACTGTGGAATTCTCTTCCACACGATTGCTTCCCCGACGGCTACAATCTCCAGGAGTTTAAATGTAAGGTCAATAGACACCTCCTAACACACTAACCTGCTCCCATTCTATCAAACATTTTTCCCATCTGCCCAACCCTCATCCTCGGTATCCTTACTCATCTGTCACCTTCCTCCTGACATTCCCTATGTCTAACCACTCCTTCTCTTTACCTTCCCCTATGTAGCCCCATGCGCAATAGTGGCAGTGGAATGCCTTGCTTGGGGTGAGATGATTAAAAAAAAAAATGCCTACGATAATGACAGAACAGTCACGTTTCTTTTCGCTCGTGCTCCCTTTTTTCAAATGTAGGATCGTAGCTTGGTGGTCTATATTTTCATGATGGTCTTTTATCGTCTGCTCTTCACGTATTCCTTTGGAAATATCAGCACGACTTTGCAGACTACCCAAAGTGCGCCACTTACTCGTATATGGAACTCAGCCTGCCGTGTGTCCCCAGTAATATATTAGTAACATTCAACCGTGAATTTATGTTCCCTAAAGGTTTCCTTCGCTTCGAAAAACACATGACTATTCTAGCACTTGAAGTTCGGATAACCCAGTTCCATAAACATCAGCGCGTGAATATATCACACAAGACCAACAAAGGAGCAAGCTGCATCAAGGCTCTATATCCGCGCTTTATAGCGACTGCCTTCGACATGCAAACACGTGGTCGACCTAGTTGCACATCGTATGTGTGCGTGTGGGAAAAACCGTCAGTCAAATAGACAAGAATGTAGAGTCCACGTTCAGAGTAAGCACCAAAATCACAAACCCGCTGACTTATGGTGACTGACGAAGTGTAGCGTTGAATAAAATGTCATATGGCATGAGATATTTAGTTTTATGGCATGATTTGTCGATAAGATGATAACGTCGCACAAAGTTGGGAAATGTTCTCCAAGATATAAATATTATTAATTTAAAGAATTCACTTTGATTTCCAACTATCACAATTTTTTTTCTTTTCTTCGGTTAGACTGTGTTTAGGCCAAGATGCTTTAAATTAACCTGAACAAGAATTTCTTGTCTATGGCATTTTCATAACAGATCTATTTTTCATCATCTGTGGTTGCCTCATAAAAATCAAATTGATGTTTCTGTACAGAGAAAAATGTTTTAAATGTTGACCGATGCTCCTTGCGATAAGTATCGAATTTTACCAGTTTTTAGAATTTTTAACTGTTGTACATTTCCAACAAGCCTTAACTGATTCACTTGAAATTTTTCCATATCTTCTTACAAAACCAGACAGGTGCTTGCACCCAGAACATTTAGTGAGTTTTTAATTCCCTGCTAAATTAATTAGAAAGATAATTATTTATATAATTGTCTATCAATAATGTTTGCCTTAATTCCAGAACACTTACAATTCCGTTCTTCCCAATTTTCAAAATGGCAAAAGTAGTTTAAATTTTCCATTAACAACTAGTAAATACGTATTACATTTTATCATGGTTTCTTCTCTTAAAAAAAAAAAATAAAATAAATTAACCGTGCTGGTGTCATCAGTTAACTAGGTATTTATGCTGATGATAAAGTGGTGGTTACATTTAACTATTTCAATGGTAAAAGGGGGTGGGGACCTAAATGCCAATCTAGTAGCACACGTGAATTTACGTGGACGGGGGCACAAAAAATAATCTTGCCAGAGCAGTCACCATAAAAATATTTGTAAAGAAAAGACAGAAAGAAATGCCATGTCACGTCATTGAGAAAGTGACTGAAGTTGAAAAGTTAAGTCAGAATCGATTACATTGCAGATCCTTCTTTGGATTTTGTCAAGATCACAGAGATGAATAGCAGAAGCCCCCAACCAGATTTGGCAACAGCATCCGATGTATGGAAGAATGGTAGATTTGTAAATGTATAAAATGTATTTTGATGAGAAAAAAAACAAACTTTCAGGCAGTAGATGCAGCTACAGACTCAATGAAGTCGTTTCCATTTCAGTTCGGTTAAAAAGTAAGGCCATAAGGCACAGTGTGTTACTCACCAAGTGACAAGCATCAGTCATGCTGATGGTAGGAAGGAAAATTTCTCTATGGTGGTTGAAACAGAGCGTTTATGTTTTGGAGGCATTCAAATTTACAAGCCATTTCTTGCCCTGGTTAACCACTGATTGGAGGTCAGTTTCAAGAGCAGCAGCCAAATTTACTTTGTCAGCCTTGGACATTACTTCAGGAATATCATTGATGAATATCAGAAACAGCATAGGTCCTAGGATAGACATTCAAGGGACACCCACATTCACGTGAAAGGATCCAGAAGCTTGCCCATTTGAACAACCTTCATTTCATGATTTAACAAGAACGATTGCATTAAATCTAACAATCATACTGTAATACAATAGCAGAAGGCCTGCATGTGATACGTTTTCAAGATATCTAGAGCCACAGCTTAAGCTTCACAATTCTTATCAAGAGCCTGGTATACATATTCAGTGATGACCATTAGCACAACAGCAATAGACCTGGTGAAGTGGAAACCACATTGTTTGTCAGAGAGTAGGTCGTGAGAGGTATGCTTAACTACTTCAGTATTGATAAGAACCTCGAATACTTTGCCAAAAAGTGGTAAGAGTTAGTGTTAAGTCAGGGTGTTCACCAGAGTTTAGGCACTACAGAGGACTTCCAACAAACAGAAAGGCAATAGTTGTAGAGTTTAGAGAGGTCTGGAGTCAGCTCAGGAGCACATTGATTTAGGATAATGACTGCCCTACCATCACTTCTACTTGCTTTATAAGTGTCTAATTTAGAAATGATGTCCAAGACCACAGACGAGGTTATGTAGATATCACAGTTGAGCCTTTGGTCTGAGAAATCAGATGTGGGTACTCCAGACAAGTCAAGTGTGGAAGAGAATTTGCAAGCAAAGCATTCAACTGGGTCTGCTGTAGATGTGAAGATTTCAAGTTGATTGAAGAGAGGAGGAATTGAGGGTTTGCTGTTGTTCAGCACACTCTTGCCAAGCTACCAGTAATCACTAGAACCAAACTTGCAAGATGCTATGTTTCGTTCATTTAGTGTGTAACCCATTAACCAGCCTACACAGCGACTGGACACAAAGCCTGCTAGCCAAATTACTGGCCAGCCAAAAAAAAAAAAAAAAAAAAAAAGTCGCTACTCATCAGTAAACAGGATTTTATATAAAAGCATCCAACATGAAAGGGTAGTTTATCTTTTCACCCATTACGAAGATGATAATTCCCGATTACATGTGCACCTATTCCTTCCAATTAACAAAGCTTTACTTGCACATGGTTTATATGGCATGAAGGTCAAATTCAATAATTGAGGTTGGCTTGTTCTCGCTCAGTCTTACAAATCATCACTATTTTCAGAAATTCTCAGGTGCCTTTTGTCATTCAAGCAAGGAAAACGATATTTAAAAGTTCAACAAGCCAGAGTTTTACACATTAGCTAGCCAGCTCACCTTTGGACTGTTTACAGATCATTGAAAAAAAAGAAAAATTATAAACAAAGTAAAATAACTCACTAAAAAAAAAAATTTTTCCTAAAGTCAGTTGCAAAATCTAATTGCTGTCTGAAGGCCATTTTAGCCAGATCACAATAACTTAAAAGATAATTTTGGAGGTTAAGATGTGCAAATCATCTTAGAGAATTATTGTTACCTTTTATCAATAGCGTTGATGCAGACCTTCAAAAAAAGCAACTTATTGTCCCTTCCACATCCCATGTTTTTAACTGACAAGTGAAATGATTATATTGAATCAATTGCCAGCTCTGCTGCTAAGAAAGTTAGTTCACTTTTATTTACACCATTTACATAGAAGACAACACTCTGATCAATGTAAATAGTGTAATTACAATAGGTCATCTCAGATAATACAGCCTGTAATTATGACAATAAAGATGAGGACAACAGTTCGAACAATGTAAATAATTACAGTACCACTTTTCAGAAATATAGACAAATATTGGTTCACTACAATTTTTCTTGCCACAATTCATCTTGCACATTTATAAATCTATCATTTGTCTGGACATTGAATATTGCTGCCAAAATCTAAAGGAACTGAAATGTCCTAAGTCTGATCTGACATCTCAAATTCAGCCACTTTTTCCGTGTTTTGATTTGAGGGCAATTGTTCTAAGTTTTCATTCTTGGTTCTTAACTGCATGAATTTAAACATTAAAATTTAAACTAGATTGGCAAATATGTCTACGTTTTACTGTTGAAATTCTAAATGTAGCCGTAAGTTCTATTCTAATAGTTCCTTTTCTTATACTTCTTGCTTGTGGAATTTTCTTCCAGGTTCTTGCTTCTCAGATTTAACATTGGATGAGGAAGGTACAATAAGATGCTCTCCTGAAGGTTAGCACCAACCATGTTGACTGAAATTCATATTGTTAATGCAGAAACAGATCTATTTACTTTTAAAGATTTGTTTGTCTATAGAGATAAGAGGAGGAATATATTTCATTTTGAAGGCTAAGTATTATCTAAGCTTGAACTCTAACCCTTATATCTATTTCTTGCTTCACAAAATTACTTTAGTTTCAAACTGAAGAGGTGGTGTGTGTGTGCGCACACTGGATTGGGATATTTTTTGTTTAATATCTGTTAAAATATTTCCTCAGATGCTCAAGGACAGTCACTCTTCATTGCCTTTATCACTATTGAGAAACTGTTCTGAATAATTAAGGAAGAAAATTATTTGAGATTTTCTTTTTAGAAAATATTTCAGCTTCATAACCATTCTTCACTTTATTTATTATAATTGAATGGCAAAAATAGATATACTTGGATATAGCCAAATTATTTACAGCATTCTCTGGCCAGATTGAATCAAATGTAGATACCTCCACAAAAACCGCTGAAAAAACAGCATAGTCAGAAGGGAAAAGGTCCCAAACTTAATAAAAACAAAGTTCTAGCGGCAAAAAGTTTATATTACCATTAAGAGGATAGAACAAAGCATTTTTTAAATATTTTTAAAATTTTTTAAATTATTTCTAACACTTTCGAAATTGTTGTAGAAAGTCTTTTTTTTATTACGTCATTGCTATATCCAAATTGCCGCTATTTAAGTAAACAAACATAATTGTTACGCAATGCACTTTTGTTTTTGGCTGTGAAAGACACATTAATTTGGAAATTCTTGCATAAATCAAATAATGGTTGGATTTTGATGAAAACTTCAGGACTTATTTATAATTGAATGAAATCAATTTTGATTGCATAATTTTTAGAAAATATTGGTAAAAATATATTATTTTAAGTATGTTACCCCACCACCAGTTAAATTCCAGAAATGTGTAACAATTCGACTGCGGGCCACTCTAAAACTAATATAAAAAAATTCCGGAGTGATTGGGGAATGCTAATTCACCGTTTTTTTTTTTCTTCAATAGTCCCGGTCTTTCTAAAAAGTAGGTCTGAATTGCGAAAAATGCAATAACTATGCCAATTTTTATGTGGATAAACTTCTGATTGCTTTTATGAACAATATAAATTAAGCATATAGTCTGAAAAGAAAAAAAAATTCAATGACTAATTAATTTTTACAATAGTTATGTTCATTTTTTTTAATTATATATAAAAATTATATATAAGAAGTTTAAAAATTATTGTTAAATTTCTTCCTCTAACAGGCCGGCTAGGGTATGTAATTAATGCATGAAGACTACAATTACTAATCGAAAATTTAAAAGCTTAATACAAATAATTGACCCAGTCAATTTTTAAAATAATTAAAAACATTTTAATTGTGTGCATTTTGATTGCCCATATTTTATTTGTACAGGGGGGGGGGCCCATACGTGATAATTAGCATTAAAAGGTCACGTGATTCAAGGATTGTCTTCTCTTACATAATAAATTACATTCATATGTTTTTGTTGCCTTCGGGTCCCCCTTCCTTTTGTCATCAAATCTTTCAACACTTGAATTTTTCTGAGAGTCAGCAAGCACAATTGTTCGAAATCAGATAAAGGTTAGTTTTAATTTAAAAAATTGACTTCAATAACGTGTCAGCGACGCATATTTTATTTTTGCCAGATTTTTAAAACAGGAATGTGGCTTCTGTTTTGAAATTTGTCGATCAATCAAAAAAATGGCGCTACTTTTAAATTTTTCTTTTTAATCTGAAAAGTTTTAGATTCCAATCAATATAATTTCGCTTTAAAATACGCCAGTGTATTTTGTTTACTGGAATTACTAAATTTAATCTCTTGACTTTCAATTAAAGCTAATTTTAAAGCTTGAAGATAAGTTATTTATTTTTAAAATTTCAATTTAAATTTAGGTGTAGAAAAATTAGTGGAGGTACCTAACAAATGAAAAACTGCAACAAATTTGGAATTTTTTTTTCTCTAAGTTTTCCTCTGGGTGGGTAGGGAATCGTTTTTTTTTCTAAATCTTTTGTTTTCTACCAATAAGATTTAATATTGAAAGCCTGAATTCTTCAGAGACACAAACAAATATAAAATTTAATTCCAAGAGAGCCTGCATAAGTTGTAGTATCCATGTGTGAGAAAGAGGGTAAGTTTTTACAGTGAAAGAAGATTTCTGCTACTGATATGAACAGAAAATTTACTTTTGCCATATTTCTTGGTTTGTTGACACATGGGGGTGGGAGTGAAGCCCCATTCATATACAAGTGTACACAAAAAAATGTGCATTGATAAATAATCATGAGGAGGGATTATAATTTATGCCAAAATTTGTTTGAACAAATGAAGCAGATTTTATCAAACTGAATATTAGCAACATACTCAATATCCTTGTTAATTTCCATTTAGTTAATCAAATATATGGCGTCTTTTACAGTTTCAGGAATGTGATGTTATTTAAAGTAGTTTTGTTTCTGTCATCTGCTTTATTTATTTGCATGAATGGTGCAGCTTTACTATGGTGTCAGTTTTCTTTTTGTTTTTTAACCTTCATTCCTCCCATCAAACCAACATTAAAAAAAAAAGTGAAAAAGGAAGGAGAAGCTATCAGTTGATTAGAGAAAAGCTTCTCATATGAATAAAATCAGGAAAAAAAAAAAAAAAAAAAAAAGGAAACAGGAGGAGGTGAAGGCAGTTTTATTATAGATAAAAATAGCTAGCAACAAATCCAAGATGCCCTGTAAAGATTGATAAATTTCTTCCAGATATTAGATTCTATCTCCTTAAAGTGTCTTTGGGGTAAAAAGAAAAAGTTTTAATTTCCTTACAAATTTAACACAGTGTTAAAAAAAAAAAAAAAAGAAGAAAAGCAAGAGATTTTATCTGCTTCTATCAGACACAAGAAAGGTGAGAGAGGGCTATATTTATTCCACAAAGAGATGGACAGCCTGGACCAACATCCACCACTTGTCATTCCTCTCTTGCCAGATTACAAAAATTTAGAAGCAGAGACAAGACGAAACTATTTCTCCAAATTAATAATAAGAAAAGTTAAATTTTTTTCAATCCATTTATCCATAGAAAAAAATATGCAGATGAAGCTGGCAAAAAGAAAAATGTATCAAAATTAAATGTCAAAGCAAGCAATGTCCATTTCTATAGAAATGGACAAGAAGATCTGATTTCTTTCACCCTTCACCACAGGCTTTGAAAGATTTTAAAAATAAGATATCTTGTTTTTTTTTTTGTTTTTTTGCTTTTATTTTTCTGCAACTTAATCACCTTTCTTTGATTTTCTGAGTATCCAAATGGGTTTCCCCCTGAAGAAGAAGAGACACAGAAGTAGAAGCAAAGAGAAAGATTATAAAAAGTTCACGTTAAAAAGATAGAAAAATCAAAACGATTGACAAGGGAGTGTTGCTCTTGTCTTGGGGAAGAACTGAAAGTGGCCACTAGAAAGCAACAGATGAAAGGTGGCTGGAAGTGATTTTAGAGTCAAAGTTATTGTGGTGGTTGTAATTGTTGAAAGGAAGAGGAAGATAGAGGGTAAGTGGAGAGAGGACAGAGCTAGTTATTGCCACAAGCCATCTACAACAGTTAAACAATGACAACAGAGACTAATTGATGAACAAAGATCTGGTGAAATCAATGAAGTCATATGTATCTGGTATTGATCGCCCGGTCTTATCCTGGTACGGCTTCATACGATTGATACAATAATCTGCTTGTTCTTTGGTCAGATTCTAGAAAAAAAAAAAAAAAAAAAAAAAAATTAAAAGAGTATGGCATATTAATATCTACATGGGTTACATATAACTATCAGAAAAATCAATATACAATTCATTGCAAGTGAGTTAAAAAAGCCACAGAAATGAAATATTTAATTGGTTTTTCAACTGGTGACTCATGATTCACTAATCCCAAGATCAATGTGCAACACTCAATAATTATGGTTGCAGTCAATCATTAATTTTTAAATGTAATGTTTAGAAATCGGTAACGAGAGATACGTTCCGAAAAGTAAAGAAGCAATTTTATTCTTCATGAAACAATGCTTTCATTAATGATGGAACTAAAAGTCACAACTTACTGCATAAAGTTCTTGGGCTGTAATGTATGGTTTTTCTCCAGAGGTGAGGGCACGGAAAGCTTGTTCCACTTCAGAACTGGATTGTACATTCTCAGTTTCTCGACTGATCATGAAAGCCATATATTCTTGTAGACTGACATGTCCATCTCTGAAGAAAGAAAAAAAAAAAAATGACAGTTTAGAAAAAAATTTACAGAACTCATTCTATGACAAGAGAGCAATACATGTGGATATTTCATATAGGCAAAGCTGGGAAGGTTTATTAATATGGCCTCGGTTTTGTAAGAGATAACTGAATTTAAACATCACAAACACACAAAAAGAAATTTCATTTGTCTGCCAAAAATATTGTGCTGTAATAAAAGCAAAGAAACATACCTGTTTGGATCTACACTATCCAAAATGGCCTGGAACTCGGGGTCTACCTGGCCTTCCTCCACCATCGGGAGATCATAACCCAAGGCTCGGAGACAAGACTTGAATTCTTGATGGTCAAGTTTACCACTCTTGTCCTTGTCAAAATGTCTGCAGGGGAAAGACAGAAAATTCAAATTCAAAGAACAAATATAAGATTCTTTATGGTTAAACACAGGTATCAATATAAAAAAATGCAATAACTAACATTTTAAAACGTATCATTAAAAATAAAATATTTCTTGAAGCTTTTATTTTAGTTTCAAGCTGAGAGACCAATATTTCAAGTGATCAAAATATTTTTCTGTATTTCAAAATGAATTTAAATTTATTCGAAGGAATGGTGGGTGGGGGGCTCTTTTCTTCTAAACTAGGTTTTTTTTTTTAGTAGTCTTTCATCGCAATGAAAAAAATAAAATATACGGTTCTAAAACATTATTTGAAAAATATTAGCTGATTTAAAGTATAATTAATTTAATTTGAAACAAATAGTATTTACTTTAAGTTTAAAATATTGCAGAAATGCATTTTTTAACACAGTCACTGTTTTTAAATTGTTGACGAATTTGACAGCTTGATATTTATCTAATTTGCTCTATGGTGGATTTAATAAAAAAAAGTAATTGAATTAACAGGAGTACTCAATTTTTGAGCAGTCAGTATTCTTAAAAATAAAAGTAAAGATTCTCTGTAATGTGTTTTATTGAATTTTAGATACTTTCTGGTTTTAAATTTACTATAGTTATCACTTATTTTCTGATAATGTTGTGTATACATACAAAAAATACATACAAAAAATTCTAAATTCTTTTAAAAAATGTGTCCTTAATATAACTTATTTATAAAAGCAATTAAAAAAATGATGAGTCGTACTAAGCTTTTTCATTCATGATTAATAGGTTTTACTCAATAATATCATTGAAAAGGGTGAAATTAATACAGAATTTTAAGATCTAAAACTTATTCTAATTGAAAGTAAAAAAATTCTTAAGACAATAGTGTCCTTAATATAACTTATTTATAAAAGCAATTAAAATAATGTTTTTCTTATGAAATGTCATGGTTTTAATACATTCTATATTTTTCAATTTTGGGTAAATGTGTTTCTGTTTTCTTTTAACTAATATAAAAGAGTGAAATTTTAATTTCTTGAAATTTCATAAAATTAAGTGGCAATAACAGATATACAAAAAAAAACAAAAAAAACTAATAACTTACCTGAACATCATACTGAACTCACGGAGGGCATCTTCTGATACACCACTGCGGTTCCTAGAAGAGAGAAAAAGAAATCACTTAGGAAAAAAAAAAAGAAAAAAAAACTGAGATCGGTGGACATTGAGCCAACAAAATCTATTGAATTTTACTTATTAAAAAATATTTTATTAACTTTTAAAGAAAAAGAAAACCACATTCTAATAAGAATAGCAAGAATTTAACTGTTTGCTTTTATGAAAAGAAATATCAATAATACACACAAAAATAGAAATTAAGCATTTTCTTTAAGCCATAGAATTTTCACTCTTTCCTTACCTTGCTTGAATTTGTTGTTCCAAATTGTGTTGCATTCTCATTCCTAACTGATCAAGTTGGTCCCATTGCTGGGCCAGACCCACTGTGCTGTGTTCTGTGTACCTAAAGAAGAAAAAAAAGAAAAAAGTTTCTCAGTCTCCCTAAAAATTATTTGGAAAAAGCACACAAATTTTCTATATAGTATGAAATTATCAATGACCAAGAATTTTCACAGTTTCTTACTATGTACAATAGACATTAATAAGGAAGTAGATTATTTACCTGTTGTCCAAAATCAATCTCTCTTCCATGGCAGCTCCTAGATCTTCAATTCGCTTCAACTGACCTTTCTGAGCTCGAACTTCTGATGCCTTACGCTGAATGGGAAAAAGGAAAGAAAAATTTAACAAAGTGGAGAAGAGTGGGACTCCAGTTGAAAGGACAATTTTTCAATTATCAGTCATCTGTTAAACATAATTTTTTTTTTTTTTTTACAAAAGAACCAAATCAGAATTTGTGCTCACCTTTACAGCTTCTAATTGATCTTCCAAACTTCCAGAACCTTCCATCATGGCAGCTCTGTGAATTAAAAAAATCATTCACTTATCCAGAAAAGTCAGTATGTAACTAGTTAAGATCCCTAAAGAAATTTCAGCTAAATTGAATGCTTTAAAATTGCTAAGAAGAAGAAAAATCAGATTTTTCTTAAAGACTGCAGAGAAGAGAAAAAAAAAGGACAAAGGTGAGTAATTATTGAGAGAGAGAAGCGATGAGAGAGAAAAAGAAAAAAAAATAACTAGAAATTTAAATTTTGCATTTGGAAGAAAAACATACTAAAACTAGGAAAAGATTTTCCTTGACTTTAGGTTAATCGACTTTCAATTAAAGGCATGCAAAAAAAGATACAAAAAGTCAGAATTTAAATAGTACAGTTATTAGAAAGTGTTAGAGTAAAAAAAAAAAAATTGTTGCAGTGGAGGTGCTTCACTTAAGTTTTAACAAATATTCATAATAGAATGATGGCAATATTAAAAAAAAAGGTAAAGGAAGGGGGGGAGCTTTTCCTAAAAGGAATGCACAAAGCAAATAAAATTTTTTAAAAAAGGCAAAGATTTAATATTCTTGGATACAAGAAATTTATTTTTGTTAAATGAGGGTAGGAAATAAACATGATGTGCCCCCCCTCCCCAAAAAAAAAAAAAACTTCAGTTAAGAAGATATCTTGACATCAAGTTCTTTTCAACCATCATCAACATTGAATAGAAATAATTATTTGGAAGTAATCGATCCAGACATAATTACATTAGATATCAAAATAAATGACTACCCACTCCCAAACTTAAGCCTATATTTAGCCATATATCCCTGAAGTCTTACAAAAGATAGGAGGTTAAAAAAATGCATCACAAGTACATATAACATCAAGTGAGCAAATTACAGTGAAGATTTTACTTTTGAAAGTAGAACTTATATTTCATCTTATATTTTCATCAAGTGAATGTTAAGACTGAAAAATTCATTTTTAAAATTATAAGCTGAGTTATTAGTTTATTAAGAGTAAATCTGGGATGTTAAAAAACAATCTTCAATAAAATGGTTGAGAATTTCTGTCAGAGCATAAAAAGAAAAGAAAAATTAGAATTGTAAAATTTCAAAGATTTCTGAAAGATGTTATTTGGTTGATTTAAAAGACTCATTTAACAAGTAAACAAAAATTTGTCAGGCATGCTCTTGGCTGTTGTAAGTAAAAAAGCAAAAATCAATTAGTAAAAGCAACTGAAGGGATTTGCCCAGGCTTTCTTCTATGAACAACCAAAACAAAAATACGTTTTCTCATTTGAGTTCAACTTGAGACATAACACAGCAAGCGTAAATTATGTCCAACAAAATATTTCATCATATACTTACAAGATTCTTGTCTCTTTGACAAATCAAATTGTTCAGAGACACAAAAAAAAAATAACAAAATAATAGACACACCATAAAATTGTTATCATGGACCTTTGGAAACATGGAGCCATTTTTTTCAGATTTAAATTCACTTTTTTAAACTTTTGCTTGTTAAAATTAGAAACAAATAAAGACCTTCAAACAAAATACACTAATAAAAAAGTCTGCCTGTATGAAAAGGATTTTCACAAATGTACGGAGAGCAGACTTGTTCAATAAAAATTGCTCATGTTTAACAACTCTCTAATGAAGGCATTTATAAAATAGCTAAACCTATTTTATAAGCCTTCAAAGGGTTTCTTTTTGCTTATTTTAGAAAACATTCTGTTTACTTTGACAAAATCATTTCTTAACAAGTAAAATGATTTTATGAATGTAGTCAATAAAATGAAACCAATTGGAAAATCCAAATATCAAACTTAAAGATTTAAAATTCTATTTGTTATATTAAACTAAATAATATGGATTGTTAGATTTACAGAATTATTTTCTACTGAAAACAAAAAACAAATATGCTTTGAAATTGTTCAAAACCTACAAAATGTGAGAAAAGATAATGAAAGCAAAAAGATTGATTTTTTTTTTCTTACTAAGCTTAGGGTCAGGTTGGGTGGGACAAAATTGTTAAGTTCAGACAGGGTTAAGGTTAGTTTCATCTTGCCATGCTAAAAATGGGATAAAAGTTCTAAACAGTTTTGTCAGTAACAATTTGGATACAAACCAGGCATTTTAAAAATAATGATAATGTTAAAGGACAGTAATGTGCCATATTTGGGGCTCAAGACATACTTTGTGTTAACTGTCCAATTTTGACAGTATTGTTATCATTATTAATATCTGTCTCAGGCAATACATGCTAAAAAATAAACCGTAATAACCCGTCGAGAAGCCAGAGTCTAGAAGTTTGTTCATCAATGATGAAAATGTGCAATGGTCAAGTACAAAGCACAAAACCAGGAAAAAAGAAAAACAAAGAATATCATTAGCATTAATAATAAATTTCATTATATCAATTATAAAAAAATCTGTAGAAATAAGTTTTTCTCTTTATAGGTTTTATAAATTTAGATGCCACCAACAAGAGAATTGCAGAGGCTTTCATTTCATTTTCACAGAGTGCATTAGATAAATGACATCTGCCAAAATAGAAATATTTACAACGAAATATTTGTAAGATTCACAAACGTGTGAGAATAAAAAGAAATACGACAAATATCTCATAAAATCATAAACAACAAGTCTTGATTAATCTTACTTTTGAAAAAAGGAAAATGAAAATAAACAATCTTGTAAAAAAAAAAAAAAAAATTTTTTTTTTTTTTTTAAACCTGTAGATGAAGGAATCAGTTTTGTGTTTTGATAACCACAAATGCTGATGATCCCACATATTTGAATCAAATGATTCTCTCAGGATTGCCACGATTCACGAGTTTATGACCAGAGGGAAAAAAAAAAGGTAAAGGAATTTTTCTCTAAAGTAAAATATTCTAGCAACTACAAATAAAGAAAACATGGACCTTTAAATTTTAAATTCATGAAACCTATTTTTAAAAATCTGCAATTAAAAAAAAAAATTTTCTTGCTAAATTTTTGCAATGAATTCTAATAAGATCAGACAGAAGTACACAGCTAGGGTTTTATTTAAAGTTAAAAAAATATATTGTAATCTCGGATGAAAATTCTAGTCAATTCCAAAATATGAAAATCATTGAAATTTTTGCTTAGTGAAAAATAGAAAGTAACTAAAGTTATAGAAATCAGGAAAGAGAAAGTGGTTAAATAGAAACAGACCTTGTCTCTGTGAGCCAAGAATGGAAAGCATTAGCAGCTTGAGCAAATTGTTTGCGGAGTTGATCGTTCTCCTCTTGGCGTTGTTGTTCTCGATTCAACTCAACATCACGTTCCTGTTAAAAAAGTAATCAGTGACAGTATATAAACAAAAGCAGTAAAATAAGATATAATATAAATGCGTTTAAATGTCAGAGAAATCATAAATTCAGTCCATATGCATTAATAAGAGGAATAATTGCATTTGCACTTTTGAAACAACAGGTAAGAGATTGCTTTCATTATGCAATGATAATCATATATCACCAAATTCTGATTGTGTATAAGAGGTTTCATCTCATTGCAAAACATTCCCTGGAACTAGTTTAAATGATAACAGCCCAGCCCCCTTAAGTGTTGTTTTCATAAACTTCATACAGTGTGCAAGTCCCATAAGTATAACATAAATTTAATAATATCAAGCGAATATGATGTTCTTCAGATCCTCAAATATTGATGACAATAAAAATGAGCATTTCTGGATTAGACTATACGGTTAGAAAGCTTTTTTTTTTTAAGCATCCTCCTCTGAAAAGAAAAAAAAATGGCTTGATTTGTATTTGTTCATTTATTTTTTTAATTCTGTTGTATTGAAAGTTGAAGAAATCAAATCTTTGAACTGTATTTGTAAAATCCATTTTTATATTGTCAACTTCAGTTCTTATCATACAGAGAAAGCGAAGTAAAAAGAAAGACTCAATACTGAATATTGTGTTTGACGAGGAGGAAAAAAAGATGGTAGAAAATGCCATTATTCTTACCTTGATGATCTTCTGCAAGTTCCTCCATGTGTCTTCCAAGGCCTCCATATTGAACCAGGTGTATGGATTGGGGCCTACATTGAAACTTTTAATTTGTTTGTCCAGAGTTGTCAGTTGATTGAAGTCTGCTTGGGCAGCACTCAGTGAGGCTTTGAATTGGTCATGGGCTTCTCTCAAAGCCTACAAAAAAAATAGATATAAGTATACATACATGCACATGCACATACATATCCATATACACACACACACACATATATATATATGGATATATATATATATATATATATATATATATATATACATACAGCTATATGGAGATATAAGTGTGTATGTATGTATATATATATATATATATATATATATAGATAGATAGAGAGATATAAGTGTGTGTATATATATATATATATATATATATAGAGAGAGAGAGAGAGATGTGTGTGTGTGTATATATATATATATACACACACTTATATGGAGATATACACACACACCCCACCAACATACATTCATATAAAAACAATCAGCACACCATATATATATATATATATATATATCCACATACACACACAATTTTAAGAAATTACCTTACTTAGGACAATTTATTATGGGAATCTATAAAATTCTCATTTAAATAAAATAAAAAAAAATTTAATTTAAAAATTATGGCAGAGAAAGTATCCACGCATTAGAAAAACAAAAATAGAAACTAACATTCATCACAATTTTTTAAAAATTATAAATCGGCTGGAAAAATTTAAGGGTTAAAGAGTTGGTCTATAGGTCATAATATATAAGTTAGTAGTTTTGAAAAAAAAAGAAAGGCGGCATATATATAATACAGGGGGTTAGTATTGGATAGGAGGGTTTCAATTTAAAATTATTTAAACTTAAATTATTAAAAATAGAATTTAAATATTCTAGAATTTCAAAGTCACAATCTAAAAATTTTAAATTGAAAACTTAAAATTTAGAAATTTTGATTTATGGCAGCATTTGCTTATGAATTCCTTATGTAAATTTAAAAGTAGGTTTTCATTGAGATACTTTATTATTTTAATTTTTTCAACTAAACATAGATAGAATCTATCAAAGGTTTCTGGGGGTGCGGGCCAAGCCTATCAGTTTCCAACTATGGGGTTTAGTTCTTCTTCCTTCATTTCCCAAAATCTTCGGGAAAGGGATGTTTGAAATTTTAGATTGGGGTTTGAAAAGGAGTGCTTATAATTATAACATCATTGTTTAAATTCCTCAGCGGAGATACCAATATAAGTTTGGTAATTTGTTCTGTTATTTGATGGTGAGATTTGGGCTTGATAGATTACCTGGGTAGATCTACACTTGCCTTCCACTGGACAGATATTCACAGATCTACAATTACAAGTATTTAAAATTCCTGTTCTTGGGTTAGTATTATTTAAACTTTTTAAAATTTGATAGTTAAGTGAACTGATAATATTGTCCATATTTGGAGTGCAAGAATAGCTAATTTTTAAAGTATTTCTATTGAAGATTCTATTCAGTGGATTGTGGCTATTGAAATATTTAATAATTTCAAAAAATATTTCCTATATTAACATTAGCTAGTCTACAGAATGGCGGGGTGGGGTTTTTAAACCATATTACTTTTGTTTTTCTACATTTATTTTTAGTATTAGATGGTTCATGGTTAATAATTGGTTTTTCATACAATTTATTCTTGTATCTGCTCTTCTGAAGGGCCTTATCATAAATTTCCTTATTTTCATTGAAAATTTTGATATTGGTTGATAAATGGTTAATTCTAGTATTCATTATGTTGGGTATTTGTTTTATAATCATTTTTGGGTGGTTAGAAGAGATTAATATAACTGGGGGTATTATTTTCCTTGAGATAAGGCTGGTGGGAGCCATCATTAAGGTCAAGAGTAATATCTAAGTAGTTAACTATTTTAAGGTTGGAGGAGACTTCAACTTTAAAGACAAGAAAATTAAGAGCTCTACTACCTTTTTTATCAATTCTATTTGTTAAAGGTTCATTAATATTGGGGATAAACATAAGGCCATCATCACAATATAATCCAGTTTGTTTATGGTCTAACAATCTTCTTAAGATATCTAATATATAGATTCCTACAAGATCAGCAACCTGAGCCAAATCATATGTTCCCTTAGGTACATCAAAATTATCATAGGGCCCTTTTGTTCATGTAGAATGGTCGAAGGTAATAATGGATTTCCTAGTGGCTAAAATAATTTTAATATCTCTATCATTGATTTCTACATAATCTTTAGCAAATTTAATACAATTATCTAGAAGGTTTCTTGATATTGAAGAATAAAAATCTACAATGTCAAATTTAAGTAAGGTGGATTTAGATTTATCTTTAATATTATTGAACCAATTAATGGCATCAGTAGAGTTCTTCCAAAGATTGGGGTGTAATGCGGATCATAAATTCACAATTATTATTTTTAAAATTTCTCTAGAGACTAAACTTAAATCACTTTTTGTCAGATTAATTAGTCTAGTTTGTAATTTATTTTTAAAATTGGGTTTATGATCCTTAAATAAAATGTATGCATCTTACATATTCTATCTGCAACTTTTAACTCATGAGCAAATTTGGCTGTGTCACTGTCTATCTTAGACAATGTGTTATTTTTTCTATCTATTTTGTAATGGCTAGTAATTTTGTTTTTAAGAAGATTAGTGTAATGGGAAGGATTGCAGTTATAGATGTTGTTTGATTTATTCGACTTAATCCATAGGTCCTTAGAGTTTTTTTAAGGTTCTAATATCGTTCTCCGATAATTCTTGGAATTGGTTCGAGAATTTCCGTAATTTTGGAGATCGAATTGAAGAGATCCTTTTCAAAAGGGTTCAGGAATTTACAAACAGATGGTGTCTGTTGGGTTTTACGGTTATAACACTCCATAGGATGATTTGAAGATTCGGTAGATTGAAGATAGAAGTAAGCTTTCAAGAGTAGTCTCCTTAAAAAAATTTGATTTTATCTGTGAGGGAGATGACGAATGATTGAAGGCTTGGGTATGGTATATTCAAGGAATATTCCGGGGGTGAATTTCTACATATTGAATTTTGGGGTTTTAAAATTTTATCTGGGATCAAAATCAAGAGAGCTCAACTACCTGGGATAGGAGCAACATGTATTTTAAACCCAAAAAAAGGAAATGTATATAGGTAACCCCCCACCCCACAAAAAAAAACAAACAAACAAAAAAAACAGATCCTATTAACATTAATTTTATCGATATTACAAATAATCTAGGTAGAGGGCTCAATGTAAATAGCATTATAGATTTAAAGCCATATATATATATATATATATAAATTCCAAGATTTACATTTCGTTGAATAGCTATTTCAGCAAGAAAATTCTCGGTTCATCAGCAACGATCAAAAAATAAATAAATAAATAAAAAAAGAAAATTGAAAAAAGAAAAAAAAAAAAATCAATAAAAAATTTTAAAAAATTAATTCAAATATGGTACAAAAATTCACATACTGGAAGAAGCCCCAAAACATGATCATGTTTAGTATTGATAAAATTAAGATCTGTTTTTTTAGGATTGTACCTATATACACTTCCTTTTTTGGATTTAATATATCTCAAACAATAAAAATAGTCAATTTCTATTTCTATTCCTGATGATTGTTCATCAAAATTGAAAACACCAAGCAAAGCAAAACAAAACAAAAAAAAATGACACTGGGCTTTCTTTTAGTGTTTTATAAAAAAAATCCTTAAATTTGACAACAAAAGATTTTTAGAGACAAATAAGAAAATATGTTACTTTTTAAATGGCCTTGAAACATTTCAACATTCATGGATTCAACTTTGTGCTAATTTTCTTAACACAAAATCACACTTCAAATTCTTTAAATTTTTAATGAATTGATTATATCCTGAAAACAGAAGCAAGCACAAATGCTTCTTAAAATTGGAGCCATTGCCTAATAAACATTTTCAAAGGCATATAGAATAAGAATTCTAAAAGATATCTATATATGTCCAAAAAGTGTAATGAAGAGTTTACTTTTCCAAAAACAGGTTAACTAGATGTACAAATCTTAAATTGGACAAGGAAAATTTTTGAAATTCAGTCTCACCTTAATTTCCTCCACTGAATTACACCTGACAGGGTCAGTGAGGTCCTCTTCTGCGTTTTCAAACCAGCTGTTAAATGCTGAAGCCTTCTTAGCGAAAGTAAGGTAGAGGTCCTCAATCTGTCGATATTGCTCCTGGAGTTTTAGGAGACGCTGCTTTCGGGATTCAGAATCGGCCAACAACTTTTGCCATCTGTCAATAGGAGCAAGGAATGAGTTATAAGATATAAAGGGCAGGCAATATTGTTTAATGACATCTCCAGCTTCTTTCAATTGATCAAATGCTTCTGCACAGGAAAATATTTCTTCTACATGTTCATTGTTAAATATTTTCAATTAAAATTTTAAAAGAAGAAATGCTTAAAAATAAATGAAATAAAAAACACTTACAGAATAAAGTGATTTTTCCAGACAAATAAATATTTATGGTAATGTGGCCCATTTAAATCGATTATGAATTTACCATCATTCACAACTAATAGAATTAAGCAAAGATTATAAAATAAATTTCAAGTGGTTTTTAATACAGAAAAGTAAGGTTGATATTTTTTTTCATCCTAAAATAGTAACTTATAATGGAGATCACATGAAATATTTGTGTAATTTTAATAATTAACCACAGAAGAGTTTGGAAGGTGTTTTTATTTTTTTTTAAACTATTTTTTTAAAAACATTTGAGAGAAATAATTCTAAACTTACATCATAGAAGAGGGAAATTTTTTAAAAATATAAAAAACTATCAATACCACACTAACTAAGCATATTTAGCTACATCGGCAAAGCTTAAAGGACTTGAAAGACTAAAATTTTCTGGCAGTGCGTCTTACCTGGCAATTACATCATTGTACCGCTTTTCAATGGCAGGTGTCTGCGCATGGTTGGACAAGATAAGTTGTTCTTTTAAGGCTGTGATAGTGTGAATGCCTTCCTTCTCAAATGCCTGCAGACCAGCATCAAAGGTTTCCTGAAATAAATAAAAACAAAAAAAATTACGTTGAGGAAAAAAAAAAAAAAGAAGTAATCACAACTCGATATAAATAGACATGAGAGAAAACAATTATGACAAAGATGTGACTTACCTGCTTGGTCAACAGGGTTTGTACAGAAGATAGGTCTCGACCGTAATCATCGGAGCGAACTTGGGTCTCTTTGTCCGCTGCAAGAAGAGAGAAATGTTTTAATATTTTCATTTCTCTCTAACCTAATTATATTTTATTAAAGAAGTTGAAGAAAAAGGTAAATATTTTCATCTTTGGATATTGAAATAATGAAAAAGATTCAAACAATAAATGAATTGATGAAATGAAAAACTTATTTACAAAATGAAATTTTATTTCACACTTTATGATGCAATTAATTTGGATCAATTTCTCCACCACCCCAACATTTTCAGAATAACCAAAACATTTTATTTTTTAAGACAACTATTCTTTTATCAGAATGAATAAAATTAAACAATGGTCTTATGAATGCTATTTCATGATCCTTACCGATCCAGCTTTCCACAACATCGGTCTTCCAAATGAACTGTAAGAAGGCAGAATTGTCAACCAATCCTGTATGTCTCTGTGCTGCTGCATTCTCCAGTGAAGCCAACTTCTCTTGTAAGCTATTGATACGTTGTTGGATGGCTGGAGCATTGTGGTTTTCCTGCAAAGGCAAACAAATGCAACATCAATAAAACCCAAAGTAAGACTTCTTTACATGCATTCATTTTTGTTTTTGTATTATAAATAAATCCTGATCATTTGAACAGCAGCCAACATTTACCTCATCTATTAAATTCTGTCCTTCCCGCTGGATCTCAACACATCGGTCCTTATGGACTTGGAAGTCAGTAATAAAGGCTTCATGTTTCTTGAGCAGACCCTAAAAGACAAGATAAACATTAGGTTGAAATAATACTTTCTATTAGATAAATTGCTTTTAAAAAATATAAAATAGAAATTAATTAATTTCAGCAGTTGTTGAGAGAGAGAGAGAGAAAAAATCTTCCATCTGGAAAACTTAAAACCTAAAATTATTTTGTCTTAATTAGGTGGTATCATATATATATATATATATATATAAAAAAGCTGCAAAAATAAATATTTAATATTTTTAAAAATTCTTTTCTCAAAATCCTAACCTTTCAACAGTTTTTCCAAAATTACAGAAAGATGAAATGAATAAGAGAAAAATCTGAAAATGCCACAATTGACTTGTGTCTCTAAATGAATAAAGTGAATAGCTATATAAATTATGACTGCCACAAACTTGACCAGTTTTATAATAAAAATTAATCTATAATTTGAAGAGAAGAATACTTTAATAGATAAACCCATGAATAATGAATACATTTGATTTATGGTTAATTTAAAAAGATTGAAATATGAAAACAGATATAAAATAAAATTTATAAAAAAAAAAAAAAAATTAAATCACACTCACAGACACACACACACACACCAATAACTTGAAAAGAATCCTGTTCTTAGTTGAATAAATAATAAAACTGCAGCTGCTATCATAGCAAAAACCATTCTACTACTTTTAACCAAGAAATTAATTTGATGAATAAGACAAAAGAATAATAAGCCTTTATTTACTTGGACAGCAGCCATGGTGTCACCATAGTCTCCTCCAGACAACAAATGCAGCTTCTCTGTGATCCATGCTTCCTCTTCTTCCACGTTTGCTGTAAATTGCTGGAATGCATAAGACTGTTCCAGCTTCTGACCCCTTAAAACAAAAACAAACACCAATAAAGTTATGTGTGTGTATATATATATATATATATATATCTATCAGTAAAAAAAAAAAAAACAAAAAAAAAAACACTGGAAAACAGTAAACAACTGATTAATTTTAGTTTCTTCATTATAATCAACAATAAAATGTCCTTTAATTCTAAAAAAGGACTTAAATAGTTGTCATATTTGGGAAAAGTATTTGAGGTTCCAATCAATGCTAAAGTAGTTAAACATCTCATAACCTACTCTGAGAAACAATATAATTTCTGCTTCACCAGGTCTACCGCAGATGACACCACCATTTACTCCCATCTCAATAGGAAATTTTCCAAGGTTGATTGCTGTTCTTGAAATGGGCTTCCAATAAGGGATTAACTGGGACAGGAAATGGCCTGTAAATTTGAATTCATCTAAAATGAAACTGTTCTCCTTTAAACACCATAGAGAAACTTTCCTGCCTGCTATCAGCATGGCTGATGTAAGTCTCCTTGCAAACAATACACTGTGCCTCCTTGGTCTCACTTTCTCAACTGATTTGAAGTGGAATGAATATATCAAAGCTATAGCAGCATCTACTGCTAAGAAAGTTGGGTCTCTTTGCCAAGCCAGAATGTTTTTTTTGGTCAGAATCCATCTTTCACATTTATAAATCTGCCATTTGTCAGTGCATTGAACACTGTTGCTATATCTGGTTTCGTGCTCATGCTATTCATTTCTAGGTTCTTAACAAAATCCAAGAAAAAAAAAAGATTTGCAATGTAATAGGTACTGACTTGGCATCTTGACTTCAATCTTTCTCACCACTGTGACGAGGTTTCGCTGTCTTTTCTGACAAGCTTTTTTTACCTGGTGCTCTGTCCACATGAATTTTAGCATGCTGCTAGATTGGTCTCACCCTTTTACCATTGAAATAGTTAAATGTAACCACCACTTCTACTCCAGTTTTTCTTGCAGTTCCTACCTGTGGAACTCTCTTCTATTTACCTGATATCTATAATCACAAAAAATTTAAATGCAACCTCAATTGCCATCTTTTATCTTCTTGAATTCCATTCATCTTTTATCCTTTCTTCAATACCCTCTGTACCTAGTCTTTTTTCTCACTGTAACTCCCTGCACACTAGTGGCACTCATGCCTTTTTTTGAAGTGAAATGATAAAAAAGTTATTGAATAACAGCAAGCTTTTAAAAACAGGTCTCAGAAAAAGTGATTTCAAAATTGCTGTTTTTTAATTTCCTATTCAGTTGTAATTATTCTTTATCCATACGCACACCAATGTCCTCCGATACACCCACAAAACAACCATTTTGTTTTTGTTCTTGTCTAGATTTTACAACTGATCCTTTCTTTGCATTATTTAAACTGCTGGCATTTATTATAAAGACACTGTCACCTTACACTGGCAACATTAAATGTTACAGACATTACAAAGAAAAAAATAGACACCTAGCATATTATGGAGTAAGATATATAAACCTCAAGTTTCTTAAGAATTTCAGGGTTTAAGTTTCCATTTTCAACAATTGATATGAAGGATCATGGTTTTTTTGAGTGCAGAGAAATTCAGATTGAGGAAAACAAAAATCTGCTTACCTGTGGGCACACAGTTGATTAAGTTCTTCCCAACTCTGGGCCAAGCCGTTGAGACGAGCCTCAATGTCAGCAACGTTGATATCGGACTCGGTAATCAAGCGACGCCCAGTTTCCTGGACAGCCTGAATTAAAAGAAAAAAATAAATAAAATAAAATAAAAATCAAAAGTAAATAAACAAAAAACAATTTTTATCAAATGACTTGTTTAAATGTTTTCCTGCAAAAAAAAAAAATAAAAAATAAAAAAAAAAAAAATATATTTTTCAAAGAAATCTTATCCAACATGGGGATTCAAAATTGGAAGCTTAATCTAATCAAATCACTTTGATTTTTTTCAAGAAACAGTAATTTGAATCAAATCTAAATTATTTAACTTTTATATCTAAAAATCTTCCTGGTAAATTCTTTAAATAGATTTTTGTATGCTACAAAGTAGGTAAAAAACAAAGGTATTAGATCTAAGTTAAAAAAAAAAAAAAAAAAAAAAAAAAAAGAAAAAAAAGTTGTTTTAAATTATTTACACATCAAATGTGATAAGAGTCAAGAATTTTTAAGGAATTCTTATTTTATTATTTTCTATTGAAAATCCTTAAAAATAAATAAATAAATAAAAATGTCACCTGAATTGTAGGCTCATGGCTGTTTAATTCTGCCTCTAAACGCTTGTGCTTCTTTCTTAAGTTCTGGACACCAGTCAAGTCACGGCCATAATCAGTAGAGTTAACAAGGATTTTCTTTTCCCTAAATTAAATAAGAGACACAAAAATAATTAACTATTTTCATAGAAATCATTAGTATTTATTGCTAAACTCTTAGAAAGTTTATTCGCTTTTTCATATATTAGTTCATTTACTGGAAATGTTTATATTTCAACACTAAATATTTCATGACTGCATTTATTATTATATTAATAAAAATAATAAAATTAAAATTCAATGTTTTATTTATTTATGTACCATAAATAGAACATTGAATTTTTTTTATTTTTTTATTATTGCACAAAGAAAACTAAGTTTTTAACACAAATTTTTTGAAACAAAGAATTAAACACTTCATTCAATTATAATATATGAAACTTACTTGATCCAGGCTTCTTCATCATCGATGTCTCTCATGAATTGGTGCCTGGTATTTGAATCATTAAGACGCAAACGCCGCTGGGAAGCTAACTCTTTGATTCTATAAATAAAAAAAATTTCTTTTTAAATATTTCTTTCTTTCTCTTTCCTTTTAATAAGATTTTAAAAATGCTTTTGCCGTTAATATTGATTAAAGGGGTTTAATAATTATTACTTTGTATAAGGTGCCATATGAAAACTTGAACAGATACATGCAGTAGAGTCAAATACTGGTTCTATCAAGAAAAATAAAGGCATTTATACACTGATACTAAAAAAAACATTTCTCAAAATTTAAATTAATAAATTTGTTTGCATTAATAATATAAATTTGAAACGAACAGAAAATATGAGCAAACGAACAGAAATGAAGATTGTTCAGAGAAACAAATTTTGTTTTATTAATGATTCTAAGACAGGCCAGAAATTGATTTATGTAAAAAAAAAAAAAAAAAATGCCAAGAATTGCTCCTCACCTTGGAATCCTAAAATTAGTTATACATGTTTATAAGCATCAGTCTGTTCATGAACAGTTTTACCTTTTTAGATCTGTGTTACAATTTATAGGACAGTTCTTACAGAACCTTACATAGAATGGTGTTAACAGAAAGTAAATTTTACCAATGACAACTGTCATTCTTCTGAAAATTCTTACTGCTTTTCTCTCAAGTTTGTACATTCAGGCTTTGCAAATTTTACAAGCATCCTCTTACACTGTGATTGAAAATATAAGTGTATGTATCTCCATCTTAATTTTTGAAAACATTTTATTTACACTTTTTCCTAAAATATATTTTATTGAAACTTACTTTTCGTATCTTTCATTAATGGTCTTTTTGCGTTCTGCAATGCTCTCCACGTCCCAGCCAGCTTCCAAGAATTGATCAGCTTGAGTATTTAGATCTTTAATACGGTCCTAAATTAGACAAGACAAATAATATTACAAACACTTGAAACAATTCAACGCTGAACAAAGGGAAGCAACTTTTCTTTTAGTTTAATTTAAACAAAGATTTCTATAAAAAAACAAAAACAAAAAACAAACAATATTTAATAAAGACTTTACCTCATGTGCACCAACGTCAGCCTCTAATAGTTGATGTTTCTTTAACAGATTCTGGATAGAAGCCAAGTCTTTGCCATAATCTTCTGATGCCAACATTTGTTCCACCTAAGAAAAAAAAAAAAATGTAACTGCTTCAAGCTGGAATTTCAACACAAAGATTGAAATCTGAAGAAATGTTTCAGGAATAATTATGAGAAAATTACTGATATAGGCAAAATACTAATTTTTATGGCTTAAATTGGAAGAGGAATAATTATTCAAGTAATTAAATATTTCAACATATATTTTATGTATTTATTTTAAACATACCAATTTGTGAAATGTTTTGTGTATATACAGGGTGTGATGAGTAAATTATATTTTTAATTTCGTGATTGCGTGTTGTTCATTTTGGATTTTGTCAACTGCACAGTATAATAGGGTCAGTTGGGCCCCGTCTGGGGGAAAAAAAAAAAAAGACCCTATGACAATTCTCTTTGCCAGAAATTTGGGAATGGTGCACAGTACTGATTAACATTTGTACCTGAATGCTCCAAAAATGAACATTTCAGAGTTTGGAGTGTTAATCTGAGGACTATGCTAAGGATTCAAAAAGAGTTAGAGGAGTCTAATGGTGATTACAAAGGTATTCGGAATAATCACTAATGATGGCAACATTCTGCCTTGATTCTTCTTGAAGAGGTAGTACTGCCCTGGATCAAGAGGGTGACTGCTGGAAGACCCTATGCAACAAGACTCTGCACCATGCCACAGAAATAGGAGAAACCAGTCATGGTTGTGACCATATCACCCCTTACATCTGGCCACGTAACTCCTCAGTCTGCAACCTCCACAATTATGTGTGGAGTGCAGTTGAGCAAGAGTCCAACTCCTTGTCACACCAAAGATGAACTGAATGCAAGGATAATGGAAGCATTCACCAACTTAAACAAGGTGACCGTCCAGAAGAGTTACAAAAGATTCCAATAGTCAGGGTTTAATTCAATGGTGATTTTATTGAATAAATTTAGTATTTCAAGATATTTTTGTGTAATTTTGGTAAATATATGTTAAAATGAGAGGTTAGTGTTATTTTCATTTTTGTGTAATTTAGACAATTTATCCATCACAGCTTGTATAATTGAAAATTATTCCACTAATCACAGCAACACGCATTCTTAGTTGTCAAATCTGAGACACCAAGTAGAGGCGACTGTAAAGCAAAGAAACAACAGGGGATTTATTAATTGAATTGTAAAATGCCAGCTAGCAGGCCTTTACAAGCATTGAGTGAGTGTTCCTATCCACTCCAGAGGTCAGCATGAAGTTGGGATCAAGAGAAGACAACTTGTCTAAGGTCATCTATATCACAACAGTAACATTAAAAGATCTCACAAACTCAAGATAGATACTCAGCATATTTAGTTGAAGTTAAAAACATAACTGATTGGAAGAAAAAGTATTAACAAAGTATTTACATTATTTGGACTATTGTCCCCATTTGTACGACACTTCGGCCGTTGTATGCTCCAACCTTCTTCAGCTGCTAGGAATTTTGAACTGAACCCTTTATTACAATCACTGGGGTATATCATTCTAATTTCTTGCCTAGAGCCCCTTCTGGTAGTCATGAGTTATCTCCCTATAACCCTGTAAGTTACTTGTTCACCACTGCTGTAGCCTGGTACTAAACTCACAACTCTTTGGGTCAAGTCACAGGAACTTTTGAGGACTTATAAACCTTTTTTCTTTTTTTTTTTACAAGAGCTCATATTGCAATTTTTTGACACTAATGATTTTCTCTGGCACTTCATATTACTGGTTCCCATATTGTGTTCATCTCTATGCTTGGTCGGCTTAAGAGATTTTTGGATTTTTGTAGCCTAGCATATGTGCTGATTCCTTAAGTTTATGTTATTTCCAGTTTTCAATACAGTAAATACTAACTCATCTCAGAAATATAGTCAGTCAGTCAAGTGCCATACGTGATACATGCTTTGGGCGATTATGTCTCAAAAGAGACATGACTGACAAATATTAAAAATGCATTTTAAATTTTACAGAATGGTAAAAGACACAAACTTAAATAAAAAAAGATTCCCACCTGCTTTTCGTTTTCCTTAAAGTAACATGTATAAATTAGAATCTTTAATGTATTTTATTATGAAATTTGAATAAGTTCTAGAAACAATTAGAGAAAGCTTTATATTCTTTTGGGGGATCCATTCATGATGCCTGAATGTATTCTTACCTCACCAAGCCAAAAGTCAATATCCTTAACTCCTGCATTGTAAGATTGTTGTTTGTTTGCCTCCTTCAGTTTTTCACTCTTTTCAGTTGATTTGGACACCAGTGATTCCCACTGGCTGGACAAACTCTCCAGTCGTGCCTTCACAGCATCCTCAGAGCCGGCACATTGGCGACGTTCAATCAAGTCTAGCATTGAGAAAAAAAAACAAAAAAAAACCCCGCTTAAGAACAAAATTGAAAGTACTGTCAGGCTTTTTTATTTATTTCCCTTTTTTTGTATCAAGTTTCCCAATCAAATAATTACTTTGCTGTTTAGCTGCTTAAACAAGTCAGCAATTTTAAATATTATAATCTGCTAGTTTCTTAATGCTTTCTTCCTTTGCAACAAAAGTACAGTGAACTTTAGATTTACTTTATGCATATCCAGGAAAAAAAAATACATATAATGTACAACATTTTACTGGTGTTTAACAAATCGTTGGTTATTGGTAAGGCAAATACATAATATTGCAAAAATGTTATTTAGTCAAAAATGAAATTGCCAGGAGAAAAAAAAAAAAGGAGGTGGGGAAGGGTATTACAAAATTTAAAAGTTTTAAATCCCAGTAAGAATCATTCAATGAATCAAATTCAGCTAAAAATGAAATGAATGGTATATAGACTGAATTTGCCTCACACACACACACACACACACACACACACACACACAAAAAAAAAAAAAAAAAAAAAATAGAACGATTACAAGTTTAAAAACATTTGGTAGAAAAATACAAAACAAGATCATAATTGAGAAAGAAAAAAAGTGTCATGACTGAAGTGTCATAGAATCAAGAGATATAATGACTAGTGTTAGAAATCTAATCTAAACATATTTATAAATGGCACTGTGTGTGTGTGTGTGTGTGTGCTACCTATAGACTTCGAAACGGCTAAACTGATTTTCTTGAAAATTTACACAGTTATAGAAGGAGTGGTCCGATTTTAATCAAATTTGATTCACTCATAGACAAAGACAAACGATATTCAGAAGTTTCAAGGTTACAGTTCTTACAATAGTACAGAAAATCAATTATATATATATATATATATATATATATATATAAGGCAAGATGTTTGTGTGTGTATCTGTTTATCTGCCTGTATGTATGTATGTATGTATTTATTTTTTTCAGCCTTTTTATTTTAGTTTTTGCCTCAGGTTTGGCTCTAAGTAGGTATAATTGTAGTTCTTAGTCTCAGCCATGATACCATTTACTCAGAGGACTTATTGAGCCTTCAGAATTCAGTTTGTGACTAAAAAAACTTATTTGATATCGATACGAGGAAATCAAAATTTGACTTACATCCATTCATTTTTCTTTCAGTCTACAGTTTCGCTTTAACTGAAAACAACTATTGTCTTTCGTGCCAATGTCCAAAGAGTCTGAGCTCCAGGACCATGGATTAGTTTTAAAGCTGGATATCATTTTCTTACTCTTTAAAAATCAGTATATTACAGACCTCTTAGGCATTTAAGTTCCACATCACAGGGCATTTAAATTCAAAAACAATATAAGGGTTCATCCTTTAGGTAGTCCTAATTCTATTACATGCTTCCATTATAATTTATTTGTAGTGCTTGATAAGATAAAAACTATCTACTTGGAATAAACACTCATCAGTAAATGATGAATTAAAATTACCTTTAAGAAGTTTTAATAGAAACAAACACTTGCAATACAAACCTTATTTGCTTTTCTTAAAGTGACATTACCAAATATTTAAAAACTATTTCAGGAGAAAGTTTCATTTTACAAGTTAAAAATGAGGATCTAAAAACAGTTGCCAGCAAGTAGATTTCATTCAAATAAATAAATGTTTAACAATTCAATAGAAATATTAGAAGAAATATCTTGCAGTGTAAATGCATCAAGAAAGATTGACTGTACCCAAATAATCAATATTTTTTAAATTCAGCCAAAATCTGAAATATTCTTAAAAAAAAAAAAAAAAAAAAATACATAATACAATTTACTGAACTATAGGTAATATTAATGACTTTATTTATTTATTTTAAAATAAAAGTTATTTCTAATTTATGAAAATTAGTTCTAAGATATTTGTATATTAGTCATAAAAAAAAATTTAATTTTTTTTTACACTTATATAACGAAATATCACATTGAAACAAATAACTATTCTATGGAACAAATAAACACACATATAATTAAGCCTAACTAGTTTGCAACTAAAAAGAACATCAATATTATAAAAGAACAAAACATAATTATCTATAAACTATTTACATCAACATAAAAGATATTGAATTTTTTTTTTGCTTCCAAAAGAGAGAAGAGAGACAAAAGAAAGCCAAGACTGCTGATGCTGCGGAAATGGCGGCGAATATTTTTCTGTTGCCAACAATAACAGTCAGACAGAGGATGAACCCTCAAAGACTGGTGCATTCCTGTTGGCGACGAAAGCTGACAAAAAGCTGAGGCTGAACCGGAGAAACGGCACGTTGGGCAGACCACAGAGAAATAGGTTGGAAAGGATAGCACAAGGGAAAAAAACTTACTATTACCGGTAGACAGGAGAGCTTGTAAACGATCTGCATTGGCTGCAAGTTCAGCCTCAAATGCTTGATGCTTCTGATGTTTACTCTGTGAGGTTAGGTGAATAAAAAAGAAATTTATGTTAGTCATTATCAGTACAAAATCATAAGGCTAGACTGAAAATAGAAGTATTCTAAGTAATACTAGCAACAAGTAAATGCAAAAAGTCAAATTCTAAAGGTCAACAAAATTTACCCTGTCTTCTCTCAACCAAACCAACTAAGAAAGATAGAAAAATAGGTTTGATTTTTTTTTCTAAGTTTTTTTATAAGCTTGGTGACAAGACAGGCATAGAGCTTGGATGTTTAATAGAATTGTTTAACATTTAAATGAAAACCCAAAACATAAAGGCACAATTTTTAACTTATAAAATAAAGGATCCAGAGAGCATGATTGAACTTTTCATATCAAAATGATTTCAGAAACTTCAAAATGATAGGAGGGGAAAAAAAAAAAGTGTGAAATTTAAGTCTTGTGATTTGAACACTGCCACCTTAAGTAACAGTCAACAGCTAGACAATTTCTAGATAATTAAATTACTGAACAATATTAAAGAAAAAAAAAACAACTAATGAGAAACAATTGTAAAAAGTTAGTCAAGTATATTTATGTCTATACCCATATCAAACCAATACAATAAAAAGGCTAAGCTTATTGTATATATGTGTACATATATGTATGAAAGTACACATATATTTTGCTATACTTAATAACTCCTTTTCTTGTCTTATTTTCAAATAAGAATTGGTAAGAGAACATCCTCCCTGTTCTTTATATTTCATTTAACTAATCCAACACTTACCAATATTATTTAAGCATATAGACATTTAAGTCTACTCAATGTGACAATTCAATTTCAATGTACAAGTTTAGATTTAGAAATTTTAAATTCTTAATTTTAATCCTATAAAGTATAAGCTTGGCTAGCCTAGTTGTTTAAACATTCTACTTGGAGCCGGGGACATAACTTGCTATATTTATTGCCTAAATAGATTGATTTTTGGGGTATTTTAAGAACAAGCAAAATTGAGAAATGTGATCAAAAGATGTCAGTTGTTTGAGGTTTCCATATTGTTGTAGTTAAGCATTATTAAATACTATTATTATAAATGAAGAACGAAAAATGGAGTCAATTATTGTAACTGTTCTTATTTCATTAACATACTCCACTTTTGGGGTCTGAATAGACCTTATAGCAAAAGTAAAATTAAGTTCTCCAAAGTTTACAAGTGGAGCTTGGAAATATAATTTCATAAGCTTTTTACTTATTAAAAGTATATGAATAAAATTTAAGATATTTCAAAATGAAAGAAAAATTTGAAATTGAATATTTTTACAGAAGTTACTTAGGTTAAAACTCCTAAAAATGAACATGAGAATCTTTCATTCAAAAAGCAGCCAAAATGAAGGTCATAAAAGATTAAAAGAAAAGAGGTTAATAAAGCTGAATAATAAGTATTAATATAGTCTTATTTGTATGCAGAATACAAGATAAATAAAATCTTTAAAAAGTCATTGCTTTTGTGCATGATGCCAACCAAGCTAAAGGATAGATACCAGTATCAGGGGGTGGAGGGTTAAAAACAAACTCCTAAAAACATTGTACAATAACAGAAACTATAGCGTCTCAAATATGAAAATTTAATAAAGATGTCATTTTACACATCAAATATTTTTTAAGGGCTGACTTATGCAAGATGTGTCGTCATAGCTCTTATTTGTTATCACCTTCAAACGTCAAACAGATCTTTAAAATAAAATACATAAATTGTGATCTAAAGAGATCATTATCAAAATTGTAATGTTGATCAGATAACAACTAAGTTTAAATATAATACAAAAACATTGATATTGACAATTAAGAGTCATTAAATTCAAACTAAGATAAAAACCATAACAGTATTTAGGGAAACAGACTCCAAATATGTGTACAAAAAGATTTTGTTTCTATGTAGCAATATATTTCAGTGAATCCTTGTTCTCTTATTTAGAAAACTTGATGAATTTTGACATACACTAATCAAACAAACGTGAAAATATTGTTTACTTTAAAGAAACAAGTCACATCAAATTTAATAGCTGGAAAATCTTTTCAGCTACATTATTTTTTTGTAATATGATAATGAAATGAAAGCATCCATTCAATGCAAAAGGAAAATATTTTGGTCATTTACCATAGCCTAAGAAAGGAATTTCAAGCATCAGTTAATGATTGCCGTAGGATGAGATTTTTTTTTTTTTTAACTACAGAAAAACTATAAAACATTTTCCTGACAATTTTCAAATATACGTATCTACCTATACTATAAATATTAATAACTGATATTTCTAACCTAAAATATTTAGAATTGTACCACATTTACTGTTTAGTGCTTTCCAAACAGCACACAGGGAAAACAAGCAATAGAATACTTAAGTATTATAAGTAAAAATGAACAGCACTTTTCAAAATGAAAACTTTCTATGACTATCAAAATTAAAGATAAAACCATTTAGTACAACTCAAGTAAAGTACTTAAAATCCAAAATTAGTCAAATCGCTATTAATTAAGAAATAGCATTTATTGCTACATGTAGTAGTAGTATTAATAATAATAAAACAATGAGTGGCTTGTGCAACTGAGGTTTTGGGGGAGGGGAAATGAAAGACAATGAAAAGTTGCAACTAAGTTTACCAAATGAATAAAATGTAATATACAGTCAAAAGAGTTGGGAGACCAGTGGTTATGTTTTGAGAATTTCTTCAACCAAGCAACACAAGTGGATGCATAATTGATTTCTATTGTAGTTAAAAAAAAAAAAATCTAAAACAAAAGGAAATGAAGGTAATTTTAAAAAAAAAAAGAAAAAAAAAAGAAAAAAATATAGGCAGGCCGTCACATATAGTAATGAAATTGAAAGATCCAAGTGTTTGCATAATTTGAAAAAGGTACCCACACAAATCACAAGAGTTAAAAAAATAAAAAAATCCAACTATTAAAAAAAAAAAAAACTTACAAAGCACACGAAACAAGCAGTTAGAATGATCAACAAGTTAGTTAGGTTACAAATTAAGAAATAACTTAGCATTCTTATGAATAGAAAATGGAATAAAAAGATTCATGCATTATAAACAAACAAAAAAGAAAGAACCAAAATGTAAAAAAAAAAAAAAAAAGCACTACATAGTCTATGAAGTTGGTCATATGGAGATTTTAGAATCAATCGGGAATATTAAGATTTGTCCAATGACAATCTAATCCCTTTTATAGGGTGATAAGACTTAATTATTAATGCTTCAGAAAGTACAAATAATTGATCACTATGTACAATCAGTCAGTTAAGTGCCATACATGATACATGCATGGCACCAGGTAGAAGATTTTCCTGCAGTAGATAGCCATTGCTTTCTACGATAGACTGGTTGCCAACCAAGGCTACAGAACCCAATCTGTCCTGCTATTTAACCCATATATGGAGGGAAGAGGGATTAATATCTTTCCCATTTGCACCCAAGTGAATGCAAGGAATTCAATTGGAATTCAAACTCATCTCAGATTTCTCATTCCAAATTGATATACACTACATCACAACGCACATCCACATACATGTACAATACCTAACTCAAAAGGTGATATGATTTAGACTATTCCATAAGAGATGACGAATCAGTTCATATTCAATATTTTTATGAGAGATTTAGGGTTTTTTTGTTTGATTAATTTAATGAAATATCAACCCATTTTGGGTTATCTAATGTCAGATGCAAGTTTTCAGTTTAATACTTTCCAAAATAGATGTTCAAATTTATTTAATTCAAGGATAACTTTGAGCCTTATTAGCATGAACATTAAAAATGATTTTTAGAAAACCATTTTTTTAGAACTAAGACAAATAAAAATGATGTACAGAAACAATAAACTAAGTTTTCATTTTTATTAATCTCATTTATGCAAATTTTGAGAACATAAATCAGAATAATTATATATTTTTTGAAGTCAAGCTTAGTGCAACATTGGGTGTTCACTTTGCACCACTTCAATGTGTTTGGTGACAATTCTAGTTAATAAATTTGCAGCTTACATTTAAAATTTACAAAAAACACTTCTGTTTTACTTTGAGCTTATTGATGAGATTCAGGAATTTGTGAATAAAGCCATCAAATTTTGGGTTATGTGCCTTTCCTCTAAGGATTTCCCAGAATATTAAAAAGGTCATGTCTTGTTAAAAATATTAAAACAGATGTTAAAAGAAAGAACAGAAAAGACCTAAAGCAGAAGCTTATCAATTAGCCCTTAAAACATTCCTTATATGAAGATTCCAAATTTTTTAAGAGAGAGGAAAAAAAAAGTTAATGTCCATATTCAAAAAATGAAACTGACAGAGGCAAAAGGTTAGGCAAAGATGGAGATTATATATATATATAAATAAAAAAAAGAATAAAAGTTGTTGTTGTTGTAGGTGGAGGAAGAGGGCTGGCCTGTTATAAACGCCACCACTAGTCCATAGCCAATCAAATTAGGATGATCATTATGATATTGATTCAGGTGAGGGAGGGGAGCAGCAGCAAGACTAAAAACAACAACAACAACAACAAAAAGACACTGCAAGCAATCAGTCATTCTGTCACATCTAGAGAAATGTGGTTGAAGGAGTCAGTGAGGTGGTGAGTGTTGAGGAGAGTGGATAACAGGGGAGAGAACCCACGGGCCAGAGCAAGTGTACCTCCTGCTCCCAGCTGTTCCTCTCCACATTCAACTCCTGCAAAGGTCAGACGGAAGAAAAGCCTTGTCAAAAAATAACTTGCAACATTTTTTCTTTGAAATAACAATAGATAGTAAAAGGACAGTTGGACCAGGACAAAAAAAATAATGTTTATATTTACAAACAAGTATTAATGTAATAATGTAGCAATAATTTCCCTATAGCATAGATAGATTTGCTTACATAAAAGCAGATAGAAAAACTCTTTAATACAAAAGAGTCCCGAGTAAGCAGATCATAAACATGACTTGAAAGACATTTGTGACAGACAGACAGATATACACATGTACCCCAGAGAAATGGGTGAACACTTATAAACAAGCTGCATCATTTTGCTATCACAGAAAAAGAAAAAAGTGTTTCAAAAGGTCACAAAACAGGACAAATGTACAAAAAGTGGACAAAGACCACAAAGAAATATAAAATTTGAATGCAAATTCAAAAATCTTTTTAACTTCCTGATATACTCTGACCATCATTGTCAATTTCAAGTCTTTTACTGCTGGAGAGTATTTTCGATAAAAACAAATCTCTACAGATTATTTGTAGAGTTAGTTTCTAAAAAAAAAAAAAAAAAAAAAAAAAAAAATTCTAAATGAATCGGATATATGAAAATTGACAATCCAGCTGATGAAACCAATTAAAGAATGATATCTCATTTCAAAAATATCCAATGACATCATCAAAGAAAAATACGATAAAGATATGCGGAATCTGATTAATTTTGAACTAACATACTACCAGAAGCTGAACTGCTTTCCAGTGACGGTTTCGTCTTTATTAATATTATGAGAATAGGCCTTCAAGTGACATTTGACCATCTTATGGGATCGTGTCATTTACAACTACAAGTAACAATGACTATTGGAAAACATAGCATAACATTAAAAGAAATTCGACAGTTAACTGAAACCTTTTTCCATGGTTCCAATAAAAGTCATTTGCTTTGCATTGCTTTCCACACATTACTTTTTTTTTTTATAGGCCTGTACCCTAAAATGTTAGGAAAAAATGTTAGGAATATTACAGCAATTACATTTTAGTCAGAATAATTTATAACATCCATATTTAAGAAAAATATTTTCAGCTTTTCAGTTTTAAAAATTAACTGAAACTGATGAAGTTATTGCTTCTGTTTATTTTTATTCTTATATGCAAATAGGTCATTGAATTATACAGCAGCTGCATTTTCAAACACCTTTACAGTAGATTCTTTCTGTAAAATGAAAAAGCTCACAACAAATACTTGCAAAAAAATTCAATATCTTCTTAGCTTGATAAACATTACAAAAGATATACAAAATAATTGGAAAACGGGAAAAAACATTTGTGCAAATGCCATTTCATAGTTTCAAGGTCACATGATCTATATAGAGAGTCAGTCAAAGACCCTTACTGCTTTGGATACAGGAGAAACACGAAATAATCATTTGATATTCCCACCTGCAAAACCATAACTGTTTTGAAATGTTTGAAGAAAGAAATAGATTAGAATGCCACCTTGCAATATGGCAAAATACATTTGTAATTCCAAAGAAAATTACTTAGCTTATACCTGCTCTTAAAGTTGAAAAATTGTCCATAAAGAATTGAATTAATTTGAAGAATATTACTGATTTCAGGTTTTAAAAACAGATTTTTACAAAATCCAAGCAGTAAAACAGTTTGTCGTGACCAAGACGATGAAATAGTTACAGGTTTAAATTTAGAAAAAAAAAAGAAGTTAATTTGATAATGCAACCGTGACAAAATATTGACCAAAACAGAACATCAAAACTTGACCAAAATTATATTGCTTCAACTAGTTTAAGTGACAGGCAGACCTACCTGAATATTGGAAGGATCTCTGTACGACTCATCACTGGCAATCTGGATCTTCTCTTGTAACCAGTTCTCCATCTCATCAGCATCCCGAGAGAATTGTTGAAGAGACTGCGCTTCACCTAACTTGGATCGATTTTCAATTAGAGCCTCTTTTAACTTGGTCCATCTAGCAAAAGTACAAAGTCAATATTAAGAGAAATGAAGAAACATTGCAAAATTACAATTCAACAGAAAAAGGGAAAAATCTGTAATGTCTTTTGCAATATTAGAAGTGAATCATCCAAACAAGGAATTGTCTTTTTGGAAATTGAACTTTTGCAGAAATTATTCAATATACAGTGCACTTAGTTAAACAATTGTGTGTGGAAAAAGAAAGGATATTAGAACTGAAAATTGTTAATGCATTAACTATTGAAAGTTAATTCAGCACCTAAAAATTGATGAGAAAATTATTATAAGAGGACTGAATGATTTTTTTTTTTTTAATAATAAACAGAATTTTAAAGTATTAAAAGGAAAAACATTTTTATTAATAAACTTGATCATCTTTTAGATTCAGAGATTAATTTGACAAATGAGAGAATTTACAAACAAGTTAAATCATATTACTCTATTTTATAACATTTTACAAAGAAAATGACAGCCAAGGGAATTATGCAGTAATTCATTTGTAAATTCTTTTCAATGTATTTCTCTGCCACAGATATGTACACAATGTTTCAGATTTATGTAATTATGTATGAGGGAGAAATTAAATGATACAAACTTTAAATTGTTATGAATTAGTCTTAACTATGAGAAAAGAATTTATATTAGACTATTTTCCAACATATTTACAATCAACATTTGTTACCATATCTGGAATCCTGATATGGTAATAGAAAATTCTAAATAATATTCTTCCCGTAAAGGGCATGAATTTTCAGCAAAATGCAAGTAGTTTTACTATCTAATATTAAAATTGGGCAAAACTAGACTAATAGTCATAGATAGTTTGCATAAAAGTCCCATACCTGTCCAGAACCTGATCTCTCTTGTCAGTAATGGCATCACTGTCATAATGTTGAGCAGAAATAAGCTGCTGGGAAAAGGCTTCAAGAGCTTGAATTTTTTCTTGCTGAAAAACAGAGAAAATAAGTCTTTTCCTTCAGAAAGCAAGAACTTAGAAAATATAATACCTAATTTATTATAAGCTGACTTAAAAGAAAGTTTAGCTTCATTTTTTTGAATAACCTCATGTGGAAAGATAAAATGGTACAAAGATGCTATCTTTGTAGAAAGACATTTAAATTAGAAAAGGATAATGGGTTAAGTCAGGATTAAGCTTTGATAATATCAGTAGCAAGCTGAAAGTGAAAATTGCTATAGTGTGCCAACAAACAGCTGATAAAAAAAAAGAAATCCTCTTTTTACAATAGGCAAACTAGAAAAACAACTAAAAGTCACCAAAAAAGCAAGTCTAATCTATACATGGAAAAAGACATTTACATCCAGAGCAAATTTCTGAATAGAGAAGAATAAAGAGAGAAAAGAGTAAAATTCCATTTTGCAGCTCTTTTTAAAGAAAATCCAACTTAAGAGATAAAAAAAATTCAAGATGATAATAACTCCAATAACATTTATTGCTATTCAAATGCTGTAACCTATTAAATGACTTCATTCCAAGATATTCATATTTGCAGTAGGTTTTCCATTTTTTTTTTTAAGCACACAACATGTTAAATGGATACGTTCTAAGTTCACATAGCTTATTTCCGCCCAAAATAAGCTACAAATCCATTTGAGAGATATTTAAACTTATATGCAATAATCAGCGCTAAATATTGGCTTACAGAAGCACGTTCATTTACATACTTGTTATTAATTTTAATCATGTGATTAGGGGTAGTATTATAAGCTCTCTGGTCTCAAATATGGTAGTATATTATATAAAATAACAGGTATTAGATTGTGATTTTTATAATATGAACAAATAAAATCAAAATATCAATTTTAGCTAAATGGATTTAAGAAAAAGTTCAATTTTGATTTTAAAATTGCTTTTCTTAGAGTTAATATGATTCATTATTATAAACTCTCCACAAACATGAATTTTTGGTTAATCTTTTCATCTTATCACTTAAGTGGAAAGTGCACAAAACATTGAAATAAAGTTGTCATAAAAAGCAGCATTAAGATGGTAAAAAGATTAAGAAATTAATAATGAGAGTATTACGTCAGAGAATCAAATTCAAATGTGGCTTGCTTGCAACAGAATACAAATAAAGCAAAAAGTGTGCAAGAATCACCTGGGAGTTAATGGCCCTGTCAAAATCTTCGTGCTTCTTGATAAGAGACTCCACATTATCACCATCAACCGTGTCCCCAGCCAAGAAAGCTTCGCGAGATGCCATCCATGCTTCAGCTTGTTCACAATCACGATAGAACAGCTGCAGTTCAAGGCATTGGTCGAGCTTCATGCGGCGGGTAATCCAAGCTCTGAAGAAAAAAATTGATATTTTTAAACTCAAAGCAATGCATACAAAATAGTCTTAAGTTCATCAATGAGAAAGGAAGAAGACTAAGAAATAATTTATACTTATTTAGATAAGAGAAACCAATGTAAAAATATCAATTTTAAGGTCTAAATAGTACAACAGTTGTTGTAAATTAAATTAACTCCTTCAAGAAGTCAACAGGTGTCAGAAATGTATCCCTTGGATGCACTGACAATGGAATGCATACACAATATGCATTTAAACTAATCAAACTTAATATGATGATTATCAGATGAGGCTAATCAACAGTAGTTGACTATATTTTTCTTCTAATGTAGCATGAAAAAAATAATTTTAAAAAATTTTAAAAAAGGTGGGAAGGACAATTTTTATGGTTAAATAAATTTGTTAAGCCAAAAACAAAATATTAAAATCTCACAAAGAGTGAACTGAAAGAAGACTAAACTTACTGTTCCAATTCTTGTCGGGATTTAGCAAGATCTTCAAGTTTCTGCTGTACTTCAGTGCTAGCATAATGTTGGTTCTGCAGCAATTGTTGACCAAGCATTTCAAATGCTTGGAATGTGCCAGCCCTGGCATCAATTTCAGTGCGATGTTCCTGAGAAAGTCAAAAGTAGATGCAGAAAGTGAAATACACTAGAAAGCACAGCTCAATTCAAACAAATAATCACCTGGTCTACAGAAAGTGAAATATTTTTAAGCAAGTTGATATTATTATGTGAAATATGTAAACAATATTTGTGGGTTACATGAATTGACAAAAAAGAAAAAAATAATATCAGCTGCATTTTATATAGTGGTTTTGTTAATTTGAATCCAAAATGCTACCAACAGAGAATGATAAAAAGAAAAAAAAGGGAAATAATTGAATATTGTTTATAAAAATACTTCAGCTTTACTGATAAAAATTATTGTAAATGAAAAGTTTATCATAAAATTTTGTTTATTACTCCCTACTCCTAATTGCATATAAAACATGGCGTATTATCATTTATCAATTTAATACTATCAAATGAATGTCTATTACACAAAAATAGACAGTTGCTATGAAATAATTATATTTCTATATCACATTTTACATTCTAAAATAAAATATACTAATGAAAACAATTGACTGTCTTTGTTGAAAATGGCCCAAAATATTTTTGGGGCTTTGTTTATTACCTGTCATTATTCTATATTTGATTTCTTTGCTGACTAGCAAGTGTGTGTGTGTGTGAATTTAGATAATAGAAATCTGGCATACAAAGAGTTGAGAAAAAGATAAAGAGAGAAAAAAAAAATAAACATTAGTTAATGTCACTATCAGCAAAAGAAAATGCATTTCTGTTTAATAATTTTTCAACATATCGCAAATCGTAGATCCTACAGCAAAGATTAAAATCTATTGTCCTCTAAAAGAAATGAATTACATGAAGGAAAATATGCACTCAAGAATGATGGGGAAAAAAAAACAAAAAAAAAACAACAAAACTACTTAATACTGAAAATGATAATTACAATTTAAAAATGTCAATTATATAACTTTTTCAACATTTTTAGTTATTACACTTTTGTAATTAAGTTTAATATTTCTGTATTTATTGCCACTTTGCTATATAGTCAAAAGAATAAAAAAGATAGAAATAAATATTTTATATTATAAAAACTGTTGACAGACATTTTAACTTTATTTTTTTTTAGATTCATAAAAAAATTAAATATAAATATTTACAAAGAAAAATTAAAATAAGCAGAAAAGCAAAAATTAAATTAACTCTAAAAAAATTTTAACATTCAGGATCGATAGAGAAATAAGTAAATATCAACAAAAAATAAAGAAAAATAAAGAAACATGCATTAAAATAAATATTTTAAGAATTTAAATGAAGCATTTGCAATTGTATTTAAAACTGAAAAATAGATTTTTATATCAAGCAAGAAAATCTTTTAAAGCTTTAAGAGAAAATAATTTTATAGTGTTAAAAATATGCTAACTACTGCTATTTTATCCTAATAAAAATAAAGTTTATATATCTCCCACAAAATTACTTATTGTTGAAATAAAAAAAAAATTTTTTTAAATCCTAAAATTTTGTAAAAATTATTGAAATCACAACCAACTGGAGAACTGGAAAGCATCATGCATGACCACCAAACAGGATGGGAAAAACTTGCAGACACAGAACTGAAGGAAATGGATTTGAAAACAAAAACCAAACCAAGAAGACATTGGTTATTGTTGCCAACTAGCTACTAAAACGTTCCCAGGCAGGTGGAAAGGCAAGACAAAACACAACAAGGCTTTCAGTAGAAAAATAAAAAGTTAAAAAATTAAACAATTTTTTTTTTAATAAAACCAGCAAGAGGTGGTAGTGGAGATTAGAAAGGGAGACAATTTGCTAATTGACTGACGAACAAGGCAATAAAATTCAAAAAGTTGTCAGTAGATGAATCAAACTACCAACAAAGAAAACAAGCAAACAAATGATTTTTAAATATTTACACTTAAGCAATACAATATAAATGCTCCTTGGGATTGTTTTTTTAATTCAGTCGCACAGATTAGTAATTAAAATTTAAAAAAAAAAAAAAAAAGAAAGAAAAAAGAAGAAAAAAAAGAAAAGAAAAATGTCAAAATCTATTGAAACCTTAAGAGAAATATTAAAAAAATTATCTTGAGTAATGTTTGAAAATGGTCAATTGCTAAACAGTTTAATCAGAGTGCATCATTAATTATATCACAAAATGACATATGTAAAATGACTGACAAAACATCAGCTTAATTTCTATACAATGAAGAAAAAAGATAGAATTTGAAATTTTAAACTGTGGACTGAAATCAAGATAAAATTATATCACACTGACCTCAGAGTTTTGAGAAATAATAAAATAAAATAAAAAAACTCATTCACTCAAATTGATACTTGATAAAATATCAAACCAAATTCAAACATCTCAGGCATGTCTATTTTCAATGGGGTATTAAGAGTAGAGGGATAAAAAGAAAAAAAAAAGAAAAAGCACCCACACACAATTTTAGGCAACCAACACTGATTCTGTTCTTTACAAAAAAGTTGTCTCAATATTTTCATTCAAAACAAAAAGCCTAAATGAAAATAAAATTCTGTATTCACCATAAAAGGATTGGACAAATTACTAAAAATTGATTGAATTTGATTAATTAATGAAGAATTGAAGAGAACAACTGGATGATCAAATATGATTGTCTGCCTATCTATTTCTATCCAGAATACAAAGCAGGCTTTAACAAATGGCACGATGAGGCTTCCAGAAACTACAAAGCAATTCCATGCAATCCATCTATAAATTAGCAGTGGCTCCTTGTTGCTAATAGCAACACTGTTCACTGTTTATGAAGAACATGATAAAACACTATAAACTTCAACAAAATATTAAAAACTTAAGTAACAAACTTTACACACAATTTATATATATATTTTACATAGACTATTTCTTTGTACAGACTGCACTGACAGTGTAGCTTTGAAAGTATATAGACTGAAAAAGACAACTGTTTATTTGTAATATCCAAAAGCAATACCGGACAAAGATTACTAGGCAAACTGATTCGATCAAATTCAAAGAATTAACAAGAACCTAATTAAAATAAAAAGCAGAAAAGAATTTTAGACAGAATTTGACTTTTGGTGGTCATCAAGTTTGGATTTATCTGCAGCTTGTGGTTAAAAAAATCATTTACAATTGAGAAAAAAAAATAAAAAAATCTCACTACATATTTTCAATGGGGACTGTTTTTATCTCCCTTGGTAAATTTTACAAGAAAAAAAGTAAACATCCCAGATCTTTGAGAAAATCTAAGCTAAATGTATGAAAATGTTTAGATAAGTGAAAAGTTCTGTTTTGATTTTTTTTTTCTTCATTAATTTGATTGAATATTTTATTGCTTATTAGAAACTAAAAGACTGCATTGACTGGTTCTTACAGTAACAGCTAATATTTTGAAAAATATTATATTCAAAGTATCCACAGCATGTGTGAAGAACATACTATAGAAAAAACCTAGTTGGATTCAATTCTTTATTTGGAGAAAGATTTAATATCAACACAATTTATACACTCTGTAAATTGTCATGCTTTCATTTTAAAAAGAAAAAAATAATCTGTCAAGGGGAAAAAAATTTTTAAAGTGTTAATTGAAAATTGACTGTCTATAGGAAAAAAATCAGATTAGAAGGGGCAATTAGGTTAGCAGTTTCATGACATTTGGTTATTTTCAAGAAAAAATGAAATAAATAAAAAATAAGAAATCATTTGCCTAATCAGGCAACAACAATGGACTGGGACAATTTAAAGAAGTCACCTGTCTAGCTACACTTGCAATGGAATAAGTGGAGAAGGCAAGTGAGTTCTCTTACAGTCTTACAGCAAACATTTCTAATACTCACACTGTGAATCCCAAGGGATTGTGGGGGGTCAGAAAAAGTTATATATATATATAAAATTAATCTATTTCTACTAGAAATATTGCAATATAGAAGAGCATTTAAATTTATAAATGTCTTAGTATATTGCACAAAAAATTTGATGTTACTTAAATGAGTAGAAAATAACTGCCAGCAACATTTTAATACATGAAATAATGCAGGTAAATTTTTAACATTTAAAATTCTTCAATGTGAAGATAAATATAAATTCATGATGAACATATGAAAAATTGAACATGTCTAAAGAATCACTATCTTTATTTTGCTTTGGCAACTTCTCTTTACCATTGGTGATTGTAAGTATAAAATAATGATGAATAAAGAAACAAATATGGAATTTTCAGGTAAATCAAGTTTGAATCAACTTGATTTAGTTTTGAAATTAAACTTTTCATCAAGAGATTATTTAGGATTAAAAATAATCCTCATAGTCAAAGAGGAAAATTCTATGAAATACTTAAATGGGTTATATTCACCAAATGTAGTAATTAAAAATTATCAACTAACTTAAATGAAATGCTTTATTTTAATAGAAAGAAAAAAAAATTTGGAACAAAAATATAATAAAATAAAAAACATTCTTTTAAGAAAGTGGAAAAAAAAAACAAAAAAAAAACAATATTAGTCTGATAAAGATTCACATGTGGATTGAGGAGTAGAAGTATTTGCTGAAGCAGTCCTTTCTGGATTAAAAAAAAAAAAACAAAAAAAAAAAAACAATGTGCCTGTTATTGTCACAGCAGGCAGACCTAAGGCTAAAATCATAAGTGAATGTCATTCCAATACACACGCACACGCACACAGGGCAAGCTCAAGTCTACCTCATCCTCCTCCTCTTCCTCTTCAGGGTACTGCGAGATTCCGTAATGGCTCACAATTTCAGAACTGAACATCTGCAAGATGGTGATATGTCGTAATCATTGGCACCAAAGTACAAGACAAAAAGGAATAACCAATAATTGCCGGTTGGATTAGTAGAGGATTGGTCACATGGTTAGAAAGAGGTAAGGGGGAAGGAAGGAGTGGATCCAGTAGGCAGGCGATACAGGAATATGGCTTATTACAGATAGAATTTACAAATTGAAACTATTTTTAAATTATGCATGCATTAAAGTTTTAATTTTTTTTTTATTTATAATAGTCTAAGACAGGTATACAGGAATTGGGTAAGAGCCCAATTTTCATAACGGTAATTTAATATTTATACAAGTACAGATATTTATACCAAATTTAAACTTAATAAATTGTAGTACTAAAATTTTAATGTGAAATGTTTAAAAATAACATTGATGACACTGTGCTACTTGCTAAGGAAAATAAAAATTTTGTCACCTAGTAGTAACAGGTGATAAAATATTTCAAGATGACCACTCAACATAACCAGAGGAAAACAACCTTGGGGTGACTTTCAAGTGTCTTTGTTCAGGGGAAGTTGTGACTGGCCATTTTAGCAGCACTAGACTTTTCTTTTTTCAGCTTGTCATTGTGAACTTTGTTTTTACAAAGAGAATTTTTTTTTTTAATACTGAACCAACTTTACCACAAACCATTTAACCAACTTAAGATATGGTTTGATTTAAAATGAATAATAAAGTTCAACAACTGCAATGCAACTCAGTTGAATAGATGCAAAAGGTTAAACTGGTATGTAATCTAAAACTGAAAGAGTCATTCCATTGTCTAATGGAGCATTTGCCATATATCAACAGTTAGTGATAAAAAGCACTTAATACAGCATTTGTAATCGATATATTTGTAGCATCAGAAAAATTCATAGTGAGGTGGCTGCACCCAGATGAAGGTACACTTTTGGTAGAATGACAGATTGTCGGTGTTTTTGGCAGAGTATTTGACCATGGATTGGCCCATGCCTTTATGGCTGATGCACTGGAAAATACTGAAATAGCTTCTTTGCACGTCTTTATGTATAGATTCTACCAATGTTGACCGACTGTTGAGCTAAGCCAAGGCAATATTGAAGGATGTAGCAGAAGTATTAGATATAGATGCAGCGGTTATACAACCAATATACAAAACATTGGAATCAATACCAAGAAAAGACCAAAAACAGAAAACAGACTGAGAAAAGACATCAGCACAAAGCTTTGTGCCAGGTAATATGTGGCGCTAACTGCAACTGAGAAACACTGTGTAATGTGCATGGCTTTCGCAGATTCTGGATATTACTGCTCAACTGTAAATCAGTTTATCAGCATTGCAGAAGGAAAGATACGGACGGGTTGATTATTAATAGGAAAACTCATAAGTGCTATGGAGTTGGAAGTATCAACCCTGGAGAATACAATGCAAATTCAGTTTAAATTGAAACTGATTGTGAAATATAAGCCATTACAATTTAACCTCCTTCTTGCAATTAATGCCACTCGCATTGTGTGTATTTGTATCTTCTCAGAGTGTAGTTGGTAGACGAATTAATGACTGCTTGGATCCGTTCTCCCAGCTGCTCCATGTAGAACCCAGAACACTGATTTACTCGGGACTCCATTTAATGCGCACCGTAAACAAAACGCTGTCTCCCGAACACCGGGGTAGCCTTCACGAATCGCCAACTCCGAACTGCCTCCAAAACAGAAGTTGGCTCTTTTTATGTGTTTTTGGTCTCGAGCAAGAAACTGTAATTTCTCGCTTCTGAAAGCCTCGCTTTCACCAACGACGCATGCACCATGTCATTCCAAAAACTGCTTTGCATGAGCTTGCCTCGTGGTTCCATGACGTCTACGAACACATGTGCAGACAAACCGCCTTCTCTTGCATCGGCGAGGTAAGTTTCCACCACACGCATATTGGGTGATGTCCAGATCAACCAGGTACATTGTTTTATTATGAGGTACCTGTATATGTAGCTATTTAAATTGACACAAGAAGCAGAGAAAGAATTAGATTGAGAGCTTGGGAAGCTAAAGAGTAACTTTCTGAAGCACCATGTCCACACAAGTTATAAGAATATGAACAGGAGATTCATATATGGATTGACAAGGACTGGTTACTACCTTACTTGGGAGAAATTTGGATCTCTCAAGAGTTTGATTCCTCTCATGGTTGTTATGCAAGAGGACAAGGTGAAGGTGTATCCTGCAATGGATGTCAGAGTCAAATGCATATTGTTGATGCTTTTATGGCCAAGACAGACATCTGTGTTAAAAGGTTGAGGGAATGGTGAGAGTAAAATAAAAATGAATCCATCACTGACCTCAAGAAAGCATACCTTAAGTACAATTTTGGAAGTCATTATAGCAATTTCAGACAGTTATGTCTAAAAAGAGAAGATATTGCCTTTACAACATTAGAACTTAGTCTCACTATAGCCCCACTGACCACAAGAGAGTAACTGGTGACATCAGCTTGCAATTCATCAGGGTCAAGAGTCCGATACCTTGCCAATATATTTGACTTGAATCAAGGTCAGAAGACCTCAATGCATTCTACACAAACAAGGAAGGGAGGCCATATTGCAGGATCTGACAGTATTTCAGCAAGTTCCAGATATGAGAGATGTGGTTGATATTGCAGCTTTGATGAGGTGGAAGAAGTACCAAACAGAAATAGTTGTTGTTATAAGACAATACTACAATGTCTGCTTATAAAGAGTATAAAGATGGTGGTACATAGCAGTAACCAGTGACAAGAGCAATTTTCATAGCAGTTGCTGGAGGAAAGCAACCTTGTGGTCAGGGTGGGTATGCTTCTTCACTCAATAGTTTTGACAAATTAATCAACTTTGTGCACAATCAGAAGAGGCAAAAAAAAAAAAAAAAAAAAAAAAAAAATCTACAGAGGATTTGATTTTAAGTGTAATTTAAATTTTGATGTTTTCATTAAATATTAAGTAAAACTTAAATTTCAGAATTGCAAAGGAATAAAAAATAGATTAGAATCAATATATTGCTATATAACAAACAATAAGTTCAATATTTAAAAAAATAAGAATACATATCTTTTTAGGATCTGTTAATTTAAGAAATAAATTAAAAATTGTAAAGTGAAAAATTCCAAGAGGATTTTTCTCTCTCAAAAGCTTATTTAACAAATTGTAGAAAATCAACTAAAAAGATTAGGTTATATTACTATATTATTCTTTTATGAAATATGTTAAATCAATATTTTTGAACAAGATTTGAAAATGAATTTGTTTAGATATTTTTATAAATTAAGTTTACATTTTTGGTACACATAAGAATATTTTGATTCAGGTTTACTCTATTTTAATTGCTTATTTAATATTTTGAGAAAAAATATCTTGTGGCTGATAAGTTTATTCAAGAAGGAGCTGAAAACAAATGAGGAGGGTGGGTAAGGGATAGTCAAGGAAGTTCATCAGATGTCCAATGATGAAAGCTACAAAAAAGTTTTTTCTTAAATGGAATATACACCTTGTTTATTATTTAAGTACAGATTTTCAATCAACATTGAAAATCTGTTTAAAAGATTTCCACAAGCAGTGACTTTTTTTAATACAAATACCTTACAACACATAATATGAAGCAAAGTTTGCCAATAGAATGACAAATTTTCAGCATTAAAGATTAAGTGGGATTTGATATTACAAGAGTATGTAAAAATATTCTACAAACCTGATGTCTCTCAAGCAGGGCCTCGGCACCAGTAACATCTTTAGCCAGCTCATCTGAAGACACAAGTGCCATCATGCTGTTGATCCAAGAGGTGAGGTCTCTGCAAAATGCATATAAAAATATACAAATTTAACAAAGATTAATATATTTTAACAAAAAATACTCTAATTTTACTTGCTGATAAGGATACAAGACTTTATTTTCTACAGTTTTAGACAGATTTTTTGTTACTAAAAAGGTGCTAAAATGAACAGATTACTCATACAATAACTCCAAAACTAGACATCTTTGTCTTATTCAATTATCACTTTGAGCAAACTCCCCCCACCCAATTCTCTCTCACTCACAATGACAATACATAATTTTTTTTTTCATTTTTAGTAGATGGTTTCAGTTTCTTAAGTTTATTTAAATAAATTTTTCATTAAAAATTATAGAAATTTCTTGACTTTTGGTTCATCCCACCAATTTATATTCTGTTACAGTTTCAATATGTGAATTCATTTATTGCATCTCTTATGAAGATCAAAGAACATTATCTGAAATGCAATGAACTCTGGATTTTCTTCAAAATATAAAGTATATACTGTTAAAAAGATTCTATTAATTTAAGAATTTTAAAGAGAGCCCAATCAATTTCTAATCACAACAAAGGTGTTTGATTATAAGTATAAGAAAAGCAAAAGAAAAATAGCTGACCTGTAATCACTAAGGAAACGTTGTAAGTCATAGGAGTCCAACAGTTTAGATTTTCTAGCATCAGCCTGAAAGAAACAGAAAAGAAAAACAGAAAACAATTAAAAAGTTAATATTTAAAATATTTATTTCCCTTAAAATTAAAGACTATCCTAGGAATAGTTCATTTTTATCTAAAACTTGCTTAAACAGCTAAAGAAAGTACCATTAAGTGCTTCAAGTTTTATAGCAGGATATTAAAAAATAATTACAGCAATGTTTCAGAATATCTTTTAAATCATTAATTTGCTAAAGCATTTAATGAAATTTCATGAAAACAGGTTGAAAATATGTTCTATTATTTATTAGAAAATGAAGGTCATTACAAAGAATGGCAAAGATAACATTTACCTTTGTTGTTAACTCATTCCACATCTCATTGATTTCTGTTTGATGTTCATAAATACTTTCAGCTTGATCAGCATGGGTCTCCATCAATCGTTTGGCTGATAAATCAAGGTCTCTTACCTAACAACACATACAACAACATCCTCAAGTAATTTGAAATAACAAGAAAAAGAAAAAGTCAACATTACTTACAAAGTCGTTATCTGACAATAGTAAAACAAATGATAAAAATAATTACAAGTAGGTACTTCCAAGAAATCTTGTTTGGGTAGATTTAGAAAGGTGGATTATACAGCATCCCTTTCTATTACAAATATGAATTCTCAATGTTTGGTTAAAGTTTATTTAATTCAAAGTTGTTATTCTTTGCAAGTCAGGCTTTCTTCACTCTGGTCAGCAGTTCCGCCTTGTTTTTCTGTGATGGAACTAATGTGACGGCTATTTTTAGTCCAAATTCTCTGATCAAGTCTCCAAGTACCCCAAGTCGATGCTTGATCAGCATCTCAGCTGCCCCTTTTGTCTTGATTCTTTTTTCTACCGAGACTTCTGACTTAATCCACGATGCCACTGTGGCAGAGTCCATTTTAATTTCCACTGATTGTAGCCCCCATTTCAAGGCCAGATTGATGCCCTTCATCTGGGCTTCAAGCTCTGCAACATTGATGTGGGCACTATCATTCTTTTTCTGTAGTCAAGCAGCATCTTCAGCAGTTACTCCTCCTATTTCTAACAATACCCCCAGTTCACTGGGACATTTTGCCAGTACCCTAGCATGCTGCAAAATTTCCTCTACCTCCATGGTTTCAATCCCGGTCAATCGCTGAAGTTCCATCGTGATGCGGTCAGGAAAACTACTCACAAAAAACATTTTTACAGTTTTCTCAAGGCTTCCTCCCATGTATCCTACAAATCCTGCTAGATGTCTTATTTCTGCTGCATACACATCCACTGATTCTCCGATCCAGGTAACTCTTCTCAGTAAAGGCCACAAAAGCACCCTCCAAAAATGCTGTCCAATCTTTTCAATACTCTCAGCATCGGTCTGGTGTTTCTCTCCAATTTCCAGATAAACTGCTAATCTGGGAAAATTAAAAAACCGTGTATCCTACCAAATGTGGACGTCCATTTGACTTTTTCAGCATGTCTTTACTATCTGGTATGTTGAATCCTGCATGTTTTCTTTTTAAATTTCCGTCATTTTAATTCTTGTCCTTAATTTTTGTTTGGATTTGTAATTTTTAGCCATAATTTTCTCTAGAATTTTTTTAATTACTGACAGAGGTACTGTTTTGCTGTTGTGGATGATTTTGGCATTTAAATTTCATTTCGACTTTAACTAAGTTTTTAACTTTTTTTTTTTTTTTTTTTTAATTGGAGTAGATAGACTAAACTATTGCCCGGTTCAGACTCCACCCACATCTATTGAACAGGTGAAGAGGCTCATCCCTTGTTCCCTGTTTAGGATGTGGTTTCCGGCTTTCTCTTTTCCAATCTTTTCACTCTTACGTAGCCCCCTGCACATCAGTGGCGTTACCGCCTTGCTCGGGGTAATGATTAAAAAAAAAAAAAATTAATTTTTTCCTCCTGAGTATTTTCTCCCATAAACAGCCTCAGAATGTTGTTGCTTAACTTCACTCATTTTCTCCGTTTGCCGAAATAGCTTGTGGTTTTGGTCTTTTCTTCGTCGCGTCTCAATATTGTACGTACACAACTCCAATAAACAACACTTCTTTGAAAACAGAGGCTTTTTATGCAAGCTGGCAGCATTTTATTTGCATATGTAGAACAGAATTTCATGTTACTTCGCGAGACCCACCAACATATAATCAGGTGTGGCTGCCACATTACTTTTCTTTTTCGCACATAACAGGACCTTACACACTACATGAACACGTACGGATTGAGGTAAATACCTTCCGACAGGCATTTCATCACAACAATTTATGCTTATTAAATTTTTAAAATTTCTGAATTGTTTTATGTTCTTGGTAAATTTTCCAAAGTTCATATTTATTTTTTCCTCCTGAGTATTTTCAAATGTTACTACAGTCATTTTCAAGGGTAGTGTTTTGTGTATGTTTATGCAACTGTTTTTGTTTAATTCTGGTGTTCTCACATTTACTACAACCAATTTCATGTTACTCAATGTGACATCATTTTAAGTGCTAAAACTGGAATTTTTATATGTATATTGTTTTTATAAAAATAGTTCAATATACAATCAAATAAGCAAAATAAAAACTCAAAATTCTGGAGTCTGTTGTAATAAATGAGAATCAGATAACTTTAAAGAAGATATGAAATGGGTTCAAATACTTGAAAAATTTAAAAATTTGATATTTAATCAAACATATTTGAAAGAATTATTGCTACCAGAATACATCTAGGGTGTGTGTGTGTGTGTGTGTGTGTGTGTATTTAACTTTCACTTTTCTTGATTTTTCTTCTATACTAATATATAATTTAAAAAAAAAAAAAAAAAATGTTTTTAGATTGCTGACAACAGATAATGTTCTCTGTAAGGACCCCATACTTAAAACATAGCTTTTGTTGGTTATCAATGTTAGGTTTTGAATGACTAATAAAATTTTTTTGATTGCTTCTAAATTGAAAAGTTAACAAAACTTGAAAACACATTGGAAATATACACCAAATACGATTTTCTTGTAAAAGTATTCTTACTTTCTCTCCAAGAGCAGCTAGATCTCGTTCTACTCCTTCATGTTTGCGTTGGAGAGCTTGAACACTGCTCAAGTCTGTGCCATAATTGTCGTTGTTCAGGGCAATATCCTTCTCATAGATCCAGTCTTTGGTCTCGTCCACATCTCTACAAAGAGAACCAATGAACGATCATCACATATTAAATGTTCTTTGCAACTTTCTTTATCACACAAATATTTTCAGTATCAAATAATTTATTCATTACACAAGCAGTGCATCAAACTTAATGATTTAAAATATTAAAATCAGCTTGAACACAACTGTTAGATGTTTATCAATTAAATTTGAGCTTTTTCACAGAATAGATAAGCAAAGGTATAGAATTATGATATGAAAAATTTCTGTAAACTGAATGAATTGCCCATCTTACCTGTGGTATCTTTGCACCTGGTGAGCACTGCCAAGAGTCTGTTGCCTTTCTTGGGTGACCATCTGAAGAGTCTCCCAGCGATTGTTGAGTGTCTGAAATTTAAATTATTTTGAAAAGTAATTTTATATTCCAACTTATCTATTTATAAATATATGCTTGAATCTATAAGCTGTATCATTAAACAAAGAAAATATCTTGTTAGATGAAAGCTAACAAAATTGAGATGAAAAAAAAAAACAAAAAAAAAAAAACCCCGCTAAACTGAGATATATATTTCACCTTGTCATTAAAAACAACAATTACGGAATGGACGTACTTGTTATATGCTCATTGAAAATATAAGTTACAATAATAAATTTTTAAAGCAATCAAAATTTTAGAGTTATTTTCTAAATAAACAAAAGGACAATAATGAAATAAAGAAGTGAAAATTATGAGAATAGCATGTCATACTCAATAGATAACTAGCTGTAATATTCAGTAAATTGACATTTTGTCAAGTCATTGAATAATCAAAAGGACAAATTTTTAATGTATTTTCCAGTATTTCCAAATTATCTAAAGGATGTTTGAAAATAAATCAAGATCTGTCAAACTTTTTAACAACCTAAAAGCACTGAATTTAAATCAATTATTTTTCTGCAATTTTTATCCACTTAAAAAAATTTACTAGAAAACATTTTGCACCTTTTGAAAATTTCCAATGACTGCCTTCATTAAGAATTTTTTCAAATCCTGTTCAGAAGTTAACTTTTTTGACAACAACCAAAGTGAAGAGACACCCAGCAAGAACTGAACTTGTAAGACTTGTTCAACAGACCACTGAACTACAATGATGGTACCATTTTTCATTTTTTTTAAATAAATGAATTATTACAAACATCATTTAACAAGACTTTTATGCAAAGGAGTTTTAGAGATCTAGTTTTTTAGCTGATACAAGATATTCTTAGTTGCTTGTTATAAGAAGTTCAGCACATTATAACACTAAAGATTGATAAACAATCTTGTAGTCATTATTATTAAAAAAAAAAACTCATCCTAAGGAAAAACAGAAAAATTACTTACAGCAATCTGTTCCCTGATTTTTTCAGCAGCTTCGGTTTGTCCCATAGCTGTGAGTCTATCGGCAATAGAATTCAACTCTTGCAAACGGACTTCATTGGCTTTGAGATCCTAAAAATATAACAAAAAAGATTTGTTTTTTACGAACCAAAATATTCCAAAGATGTTTTCATTGAATAAGATAAGGAAGGAGGAGTATTTTTTTTTCTTCCTTTAGTTAAAATTTTTTCCTCTAAACTATCAGCCTCAGCTTTTAATAATACACATTTGTTTGCTTTTTAAAAAGAGCATTTTTTTCTTTAAAATCTCGCTAATACAAAAATAAAAAAAAAAGAAGCACAGCATACTTATTTCATCTGTTTTCAATAACTTAATTCTAGTCTGTGATTGGTAGAATGAGTTTTAGACAATTTTTTTTTTTGTTTGAAATTTACCTTCTGGAAGTCATCAAATTTCTTCTGCATTTCTTCAACTTGTTCAAGATCTTCTCCAACATCTTGAGCAACAACTACAGTCTCTTTTTCAGTGATCCAGGAGGCCAGCTCTGCCGCTTCACGCACCAGTTGGTAGGCACGGCACGATTCTTGTAACTTCTCGCGGCGCTGGTTGGCAAGGTCAATTAAGTTGGCATATCTGAAGTGTTATCAGAAGAAATGAAATTTTTTCAACTCATATTGCGCTAGCTTATGTTCAAAAGAAATCAGATCATTACTATACAAACTGCTGTCTTAAGTCAAATCAGTATGGAAACAGTTCGCATAACTTTCATAGTTTTGTTGATAATGAATGCCAAATTTCAAAACTCCTTTTCCCTCAAATCCTTTTCAAAACATTTATTGAATATATTAAATGGATGCAAGTTAATTATTTGCTTATATTATTTGAACTTAAATCCACTTTGGGAAAGAGAATTATCTGTATCATAAAAAAATCCAGCAAAATGTTACCAAAAGGAAGCAGCTTTCTAAAGTGCATTTTCTTTAAAACAGACATTTCATGAAAGCCAAAATTTTAGTCTATTAAAAATATATGAAGAAAAAAAAAAAAAAAAAAGTTATTTTGCATTCATGTATTTTTTTTTTTTTTTACTGCTTCTTATAAACATTCCAAGAAGAATGCATTTTAATTAATATTAATTTGTAATTAAAAATTACAAATTTTATACTTACTGAGTTTCAATTTGATTCTGTCGTACAGAAATTGTGAATTCGTCCATAAGGTTGTTCCGGCTGGCAGAAAGACTAGGGTCAAGTTTTTTCACATAAGCAGCAGGAACAAAGCCCTGGCGGTCATTCACTTCAACTTTCCACCATTCCTAAAGATATATAAATGAAGGAAAACGATTAGCAGACAAAAATTGCAAACAATCTATACACAAGTGAATTTTCAATAATAGTTAACAAGTGATTAGCTACTCTGGGAGGAGAAACAATAAATAAGGAACATTAATAGAAGAAAAAGATACTTTGACAGACACATAAGGTCTATGTAGATTTCAGCATTATGGAAGGTTTTTTACTCAACAGGAAGTAATTGACAAGTATCCTTGCATGCAAAAGCTCTGAAATCCTTTGCATTTTATAGATGGCCGAAACTAAAATCGGCTGTAATAAAAGCAGTGCTAGGAATTAAACAATACAATATGTTTACTACCATTTCTAGGAGAAAAAGAAAAAAGACATCCTTCTCTCTTTTTATTGTATTTTATTTTTTTTTTTTTAAAGATTATACACCTAATGAAGGCTCTAGAAAGGATAGGCCAGAATATGGTATCAACAAAAATTTCCAAAACTGAGCATTGGAAATTCTCTTCTGTAGTTCCAGTCTTTAAGAACTCTGGTGAACCATCTGATTTTTCTAACTAATAGACTATTCTTCCTCTTTTCAGCAAAGTTCTAGAAGCTCTACTCAACTCTGAATTGATTAAGCATCTCAACTCAGAGGGTATTCTTTTGGATAACCTAGAGAAGCAAAAGCCATATTGCTTAACTGCTGATGTGTTAAACAGTTATTGCTGAAAGAGTCTATCAAGCTATAGATAATAAGAGTGAAGTTCAGACTGTTGCTTTAGTCATTTGACAAATTAAAAGCTTATCGTATCTCTAGACAAATTTTTGATCTGATTCAGTCTTATCAAATTGCGAAATGAAAAGTTATCTTGAACGGCTAATCTTCTAGAACATTTTGTATTAATGCAGATGTCTTCCAGAGATCTATCCTTGGACTTAATTGTATTCCTAATTTTCATCAATGACATTACTAATGTCATCAGTTCTCAACTTTGTATCTATGCTGACGACAACTATTTACTCCTGTCTTAATAAGTCTGATCAGTCAAATACAGTCAAATTGGCAACTAATCCTTAAAAGTGACCTACAATCTATTAACTAGGTTAAGAAATAGCTTGTTAATTTTAATCCTCCAAAAGAAAACAGCTCTCTTTTAATCATGTAAGAGAATGCTTTTTGCCTTCAATCAACATGACTGATGCTAACCATCAAGAGAATGAATCAATGCACCTTCACAAGCTAACATTTTTTGGCTGACAAGAATCCATTGCTAGGTCTGCTGGTAGAGAAGTTGGTTCGCTGTGCAAGACAATTTTTCTCTAAGAATCTATCTTACACATTTATAAGTTTGCCATTCGGGAATATTGCTGCCACATGTTGTCTGCTATATATTTAGAGATTCCTGATAGAATCTGCAATGTTTTTTGTCCTGACCTGGTATCTTGGCTTCAGTCATTTTCCTACTGCATAACATAGCCTCCCTGTGCCTTTTTTATAAATACTTTCATTGTAATTATCCAGATTAAACTTTCCTCTATGGTACCTAAACTTTATGAATTTAAACATAGTACCAGATTGGTGGCAAGGTTTCACCATTTTACACTTGAAATGTCTAGATGTAACAGCAAGTTCTGTGTTAATAGTTTCTTCTATTGCACTTCTTGTTTGTGGAACTCTATAATTTCTTGCTTCCTTGTCAACTTTGATCTTCAAAAATTTAAATGCAACATCAACTGTTATCTTAATTCCTTTTCTTTTACTGTTCTCCTTAATATTTTTCTTTCACACTCAACCTCCTTGTGTCTTAGTGGCGTTATTACCTTACTTGGGATGGAATGATTACAAAAAACATAACAGAATGAAGTTTTATTTTTCTTCAAAAGGCAAATTACTTCTTTATTTTTTTATTATTCTGTATTATATTTAAACCAGTTGACGATTTAAATGTAAAAGTTTTTGTAGAAGCAGTTAATTTTTTTGTCAGTAGCATCAATTATTTTTTTCAAATAGTGTTTTGTATCAGGTGTCCTGTAAATGTAAGAATTATATTTATACATACAAAGCTTCAGATTAAATTACCTTGTTGGCACTGTTAAGCAACACAAGGACATCCCCTTTTTTCATAGAAACTTCACGTGGGGATTTTTCAGTATAGTCATAGAGAGCCATCACTTTCTCACTACCAAGGTCATCAATAACTGGAGCTTCTTGTTGCTGAAAGAGTTAAAAAAAAAAAAAAATAATAATCTTTAAGAGTAACCTTAAGAAAAATACAACTAATTTTTCTCTCTCCATCAAATTAATGCTTAAGGATTAATAACTACAATTAGCAGGAAGGGGTGTGCTGAAAAAAAAAAAAAAATTTACACACACAGAAAAATGCTTGGTTTTGGTTAATTGATTTTACAACATGTTAATCCTTGCATCATTTGATATCAATTTCTTTTTTCTTAAGGAGAACTAAATATACAAATCTTCAAGATAAAAAGAACCCAAATTCTTGTTACATGGAATTGTTTCTTGGTCTTTGATATCGAGGCATATATTAACTAAGTCTGGGTCCATGTCCACAGGTAGAACCTATCCTATCAAGAGGAGGACTGGAGTTAATCCCAAGAGAGAAATGATGAAGGAGCTGGACTATTTTGAACCTCTGGTTCCATGTACAAGTGGGACTAACTTAGCCTTGTTCCACATTTAATGGGTCTGCAGATAAACACCTATATAAAATCTTACTACATGCAATATCTTATTGTCATATTGCATTTATTTTGTCACATGTCCAAGACTTCACAAACAATCACACTGGCAAATCAACAACAAACATTTTTTTTTTTTTACCTTGCAGGCTAATGCCTGTTCTCTCAGTCCTTCAATAACTGTTCTGTAGGCTTCCAAATCAGCAAAGAATGCTTCATGCTTTTTAAGTAAAGCCTAAAGAGAAAGAAAAAAATATTAGTTTTTTGTTAAACAGAAAGATATTTTAAAAGTAACACAGAGAGAGAAAGTGAAGCAAAAAGAAAGTGAAAAGAAAAATATCAAACCTCAGCAGAATCTTCATCTTTGCCGTAATCAGTGTTGGCAGCAATCGGTTCTTTTTCTCTCATCCAACTCTCTCCTTCATTGGCATCAGCAAAATATTGTTGTGCTTGCAGAGAGTCTTCAAGGTCTTGTTTGCGTTGGTTTGCTTTGTCCTAAACAGAAACAATATCAGTTTAGGGAAACTAAATAGATTTTGTTTTAGATAAAGCATTTTTTCATTACCTATCAGCTTTGTGTTCAAGAAATAACATTTTTTAAGCAAAAATACATCAATGATATTTTTAGTATTAATATTATACTCATCTTCTACTTGAAACTATTTTCTCTAATATTTCAATAGATTCTTTGTATCTGTTCACACCAGAATAGGCATAATTGAAATGTTTATTCTAGTACCAAAATCCCGCCTACAAAAAAATTTTTTAATCCATTTGTGCAATACTGTTTTAATAAAAGCATCTTTGCTTTGTAATATTACTTAATAAAAAAAAAATTCCTTTTATATTTTTAACTGTATAAATAAAGAATGATATGAATTGGGGAACTGCATTCACTTATAACTTTTCCAACCTCCAGCAACTTATAAAAGATCACTAATTTTATTTTTTTGTAACAGTCAATTTAAGTCAATTTCTAAGATTTCCTTTTGGTATCTTCTCATATCAAAATTTTCAAACTGGAATGCATGAATATAAAAAGTTTCATTCACAAGAAAACAGAATGGGAGGATGCATGTGTGAATATGGCAGACATTTGTTGTAAAACAGAAATTGGTTGTTGTAAGGAAAGCAGATTGAGAAAAGTTCGTCCAAGCTAAAGAAATATTCTTACTTTTAAAGCAGTCCACTTTTCCTCAAGTTCTTGAATCTTTTGCTGGATTTCTTCAGCTGCGAAATGTCCCTCTCCAATCATCCCCTGTCCTCGCTGACAGACATTTGTGATGCGACTTTCATGGCCAGCCAGCTCAGCTAGCAGGCCTTGGTGTTTCTTTATCAAGCTCTGCACTCCAATCAAATCACGGCCTCTGTTGGTAGAAGCAGCAATTGGTTCCTTCTCTCTAATCCAGTCTTCTTCATCTTCAACATCACGTAAGAATTGCTGCAGGCAGAGTGCATCATCAAGCTTTTGTTTACGACTTGACATCGGTTCCTGCCAAAAGATTAAAGCAAGATACATTTTGAAACCACAACATTTCATATATTCAAAATTCAATCTTCGTAAAAAAAAAAAACAAAAAAAAAAACTACTTTTTTTTTCCAGGTAAAGCGTTGAAATATATGAAAACAAGTAGTCAAATGATTGCAGGTAATGGTCTTATTTTAATTTTGAAAAGCAATTTCAAAAAGTAAGACAGCCTCTTTGCTATTCTTTACTCAAAGCCAAGTTTTATGAGGCTTTGTTTCTTCTTAATATTTTTAAGGAATCTCTTCCTAGAGGTAAATAGAACTTAACACCAAGAACCCAAAAACAAGTTATTAATTACCCGAAGATTGTTGTAACGTTTCAGGACTTGTGCCTCCTTCTTTTCAATGTTTTCAGCATCAAAATGACTGGATTCAACAAATGTCTGAGCCTGAACATGGATCCCATCAATGCGATCCTAAGGAAAGCAAAGAAAAACACAAGGACATGTCAAAAAAACAAAATACAAATAAAATCAATCAATAAAATTCAAATATAAAAAAATCATAATTATAAAAACAGAACATTGCAATAAAAAGCAACATGGTGGAAGGAAATCTTGTTAATGAAAATACTTCATCCAAGGAATTTGAACAATTTTAAACTACTACTTCCTCTGTAAACAAACAATATGAAGTTTGAGTGAATTCATGGCAGAATAAGTGAATCAAATCAGCCTTGCAAGGATAATGGATGCAAGTTCAAATCTCATCAAATGCTTAATCTGGATTTCCAGATTAAGCTTTTGATGTTTAAACATTTATAAAAAAAGATGTATTAAAAAAAAAAAAAAAAAAAAAAAAACTCTAACTCTAATTTTCTAAAAATACTAAAGTAAATTTTCTAATCCAATGACCCCTTCCCTCCAAATTCTGCTACTGCAATCATATAGAAGTAATACACAGTGAATACAGGTAGCAATAAAATGGTGATAAATGTTTAATAATAGAAGTAAAATTTATACTAATAGTAAATATAAATTTGTTCTCTGCCATCCAAGTTTCATGCACAAGGCAATCATCAGGTGCAGTTTTCAATCCACACCTGACAATTACTTTATGCATGAAAGTTAGAGTTGTGCTAAATAGTGAGGAACAATATATACATAGCCATTTGATTTCTCTAAAGGTACTACTTCATAGTAGCAGATACTAAAGGAATTCATACAACCTAGTAGGATTTCTATCTATCAAACAGCTACTAAATAATTATTTTATCTTTTCTTTTTAATTACTCTAATACTAACTGCTAATTCCTTAAATTTATTTAACCTAACAGGAGACACCAACAGTTTAGATTTCTTAATAGAAAATAGAATTCAAGTCAAAACAAATTTCTTACTTGATGAGCCATAATGTCTGCTTCCTGTAATCCATGTCTCTTTTGCAGGTTCTGCACACTGGTTAAATCCTAAAAGACAATGAAATAAAGAATAAACTATCTCATAGATTTTATATATATATATATATATATATATATATATATATGAGAGAGAGAGAGAGAGAGAGAGAGAGACTAGTTCAAATTCAACTAATCACCTTGCCAAAATCTTCTGACATCAGCTGACCCTCAACATCACTTAACCAGCCTTCAATGTCAGTGACATTGCGGAAGAACTGTTGTTGTAAACTAGCTTCCTTAAGGTTACTCCCTGAAAAGCAAAAGAAAACAAATATACCAAGTGTACAAGCCATTGCTTTATCCAACAAAGAATGTTCAAATCTGAGAAACTATCATCATTTCAATTCATTCAAAATACTGGACAAATAAAATATAAACAAAAACTAAAAGAATGTTATACTTAAATATTTGCATTTCACTCTTGTTAAAAAAAACTTTTTTAAAATTTATGCTTGGCTACAGATTTATAATTAACTTGAATTAAAAGGTTTATTTAAAACTGACTGCCTAATAAACTAAAAATCCACTGCCATTGATATTCATTTATTGATTTAAAATGAGATGAACCAATTTCTTTAATTTTTACATTGAAACTAGACATTACAAAAGGGTTTACAAATAATGCAATGTTCAATGACAATTTCTCAATTACAATATTATTGTCTAAAAATCTATCAATTATTCAATCAAGTGAAGTTTATAAAATTCCACATTATGGAATCAAACCATAATAATATGAGCAAGAAAGTTGAAATGGAAAAAAAAAAAAAAAAAAAAAAAGCTTGTTTTTCTAACCTTTCTTTTCTGTTTGTTCCAAGAGCTGTTCCCATAGTTTTTGAATTTCATCAATTCTCTCTCTGAAATAAGAACAATTGTATATTAAAATTTACAAAAAGAAAGAACTTAATCCAAACAGAATTTAGTGGGTTTTACATTAGAAGTAAAATTTTGTATTGGGCATAAAGTTAACGAAATGGCTATCTAAAAATTAGTTGTAACTGATGTTAGAAAATAGGGAAAATATTCACTCAATATTTTTTTAAGTTTTTGAAAGAAATTTTTTTTTCTTCTTTTCAGAAACTATTAAATTTTTTTTATTTAGACTGTATGCTACAGACAATGTGTGTGCATGTGTGGAGACAGTTTAAAAGAAGTAAATAATATATGAATAATGTATTTAGACTTGGCTAGTAAAGAATAACTGTAGCAAAAATAATTGTAAATGTAGCATCCAAAGTTAAATCTCAATTCTGATGATGGGTGATTATTTTAACTCAAAATAGGTAAAACCACGAAGTGAAAGAATGAATTGTTATAGGACACCATGACTGATGCCAAATTTTGACTAGTAATCTAATTTACATTTTTGAAGAAAAAAGATATTTTTGGCGTAAAAACAATGCGATACCATGAATTTTCTGATTTATGTCACTTATAGAGTATAGTGTGAGAAGCAAAATTGTAAGCTTGGGTGGGATTGGTTGTTAGGTACAGTCTTAGGTTTTAGATCTGTTTAATTTTGTTGTTTTCATTAAAAAAAAAAAATCTTGAAATAAGTGACACAAAGCAAATCTTTACAGGTCAGGTTTATTTTGATCAGGGATACAACACACTTTCAGATAGAGGATGACACCTGTGATAATCAGATCAAATTAGAGAGAGATTCTGGATGAATGATGGACCTGAGTGATGCAAGGATGCAATTCTGATTGGTATGCCAGTGAAAGAAGAGCTGGAATGAAGCTTCTTGTCTTCTCTTCCAATACTGGGCCATTGTTTTGATTGGGCTCCCAATCATTGGGTTCTCAAAGCAGATGACACAAGACCATTGTTCAAGCATTATTATTGGCTGGCCAATCAGAGCAGTGCAATTAGGGTTTGCACCCCCATAAAAGTAGTTGTCAAAAGAGCAGAAGTGAGATCGAACTGGTCTTGCCACTAGTCTACCAACATTCCTTTCTGGATAACTGTGATACCTCAATCAGCTAAAGACCTATTCTCTGCCCCCCCCCCCTTTTTTTAATTCCCTCAATCAGCTGCCTTCATTTAAATTGTTCAATGACACTGGGCTGTTTAACCATCACTGCAACCAACAGTCAACCTCTCCCACCCAGCTTGAGAATTCCTTATGCAGGGAAACTTAGAACCATAAATAAGTTATTTCTGTACTTTTTTAATGGGTGTTGGTGAGGATAATTAAGTTTTAAGCCTAATCAGACCAGAGAGGAGCGAAGCCAGTTTTTTAGCAGTTCTTCACCCATGTTCTTGGGTATTCTGAATCACAACATGAGTGCGCAGGATTGATACAGAGTGGGGCTCAGAGGACACAAACCAAAGTAAGAGTGGCATTCAGTAAAGTAGACAGCAACATGGCTACAGTTAAGGGAGTTTAAAGGAAAGCAAATAGAAAAATCCTTCAAAAAAGGATGCATAGTTGAAGTGTGAGAGAATGAAATTATAAAAGGATCTGTAAGTAAATGTTCCTAATGGCTAATATGCCATAAGGAACATTTGTTACAGCTTCAAATTTAAAGTTTAACTGATCCAATTTATAGACCAAATTTCAGAAAAAGAGTCATGTATCATAAATTATATTTGATTAAAAAAAAAAAAAAATCTTCAAAGTGAGTATACCTGATGGTCTCGGAAGCAAAATGATCTTCTTTGATGAGTTCTTCCCCAGTTTCTTTAATGGAATCTATGCGACTCTTGTTGGCATCAAGTTCAGCTTCAAAATTTTGGTGCTTTTGGACTTTTGTTTGTAGATTGGTGGGATCCTAAAAGAAAATAATAGTTGCAAATCAAGGTGGAGATAATTCTACAGAATTTAAAACAAACTTGAGTAGGGATTATATTTGTTAAACAAATAAAACATACAAATATAAATATTGCATTAGGGACTATTTAGAAATATTAATATCAATGAGAAAGAGAATCTAAAAGACTTACTAATTTCAGAACCCTTTAAATACTGAGGAAATGCAGAAAAATGGTAGAGTGAAAGGATCTTAGATTTTTTTTAGATTAAGAAGTAACTTCTTATAAAACACTATAAATATGATAAATAATTTGCCTGATTGTGAAGAGTTTATAGTTTATAACATTGCAATTGATGTTGAGAAATAGGAAAAGGTTAAAAAGAAAAAAGTGAAAAAGCTAACCTTATAACTTTCATCACTTGCAGTCTTCAGTTTCTCATTAATCCAGCCTTTAGTCTCGTCACAGTCCCTTTCAAACATTTGGTATTTGGATGAAGCTTCCAGCATTTCTCGACGTTCGCCAGATTTTTTGTACAATTTATTCCGACGATCCAATAACTATAAAAAAAAAATTTTTTTAAATGCAAAAACCATTACAAAAGTAGATCCTATACAAGTGCTAAGATATTGAAAACAAAAATATTTAAACTTTCAAGAAAAATATTTTAACAAAAATTGTACAAAAGAATTTTTGTCTTTTTTGTTTTTTTTTTAAATATGAACAAATTCTTAAATAAAAATTTAAGTACAAAAATATTTCATACATTAACGATAATTTTTTAAGTTAAAAACTGTCACAATTAAAAATATTTAAATTTGAAAAAAAAAAATAAATAAATAAATAAATAAAAATGCAACAGTCTAATATTTTTAAATACATTTTAATTACAGGAAAAAAGGCGGGGTTAAATCATTTTAAGCTGAAGTAGAGTATTATTAAAAGAATTTGCTGAAATTTGCTTTAAAGATAACTAAAGCATATTCACATATGAAGAAGTATTAAAAAGTTCTCAAAGTCCTAAAAAAAAAAAAAAAAAAAAAAAAAAAAAAAAAAATTTTTTAACCTTGAGTCAAATCAAGAACTTTTCAGCACTCTGCCTGTTGCAAAGAATCAATAGAAAAACTGAAGTGACTCACCTGGTCCCTACGTGTTGCAACATCATCATGGGCATAATGTTCACTTTCAATCAATTTGGAAGCAAATTCATCCAAAGCCTTAAAAAAAAAAAAAAAAAAAAAAAAAAAAAAAAAAAAAAAAAAAAGCGTTTTTTATTTTGTTTTTTTTAAAATATATACATTGAATAACAGCAGAATAGAAAATTTAAAGATTTTTTGTGCATTTGGTCATTTGAATATTAGGAATATGGTTTTCCGACTCACTAATTCCAATCTAAAGACTTTTTATACATTCAAATTAAGTGTTTAATTTGGTTTGGTTCGTTTTTCATTCTAGTTCTCAAATTTCTGAATCCCTTTTACTCACTTTCATTTATTTAGTATTACTACTTTATTCTCTCCAGCCACAATTGTATTATTCCTTTAAAATGCAGATAAATAGTTGCAAATTAAGGAATTAACTGAATAAAATAAATATCAACTGCTTGAAATAAGAAAGCAGTAGAAAAATATCTTAGATTTAAAAGAAAAAATAGAAGAACCTAATAGTGGATTGAGAAAGTATAAATTGTTGAAAAATGTTGGTTTCTTTTGACTACTAAAATACAAGTAGGAATGTGTTTCAGAGACGGCCATCAAATGAATAGCAACAAACAGGAGAAATACAACAACTGCACAGTCCAAATGAAATTTACAAAATAAAATTTCCACAAACACTACATGTATTTCTTTCATTATTGAAGAAACCAGTTTCATTCAAGCCCAATAAAATGGTAATAAGCAGCACAAAGAAACAAACTTTAAACAATTTTGCTGAAAGTCCAGAAGAGATCCATTCACCATGCAAAACTAAAAATGGAGGACATTTCTGCTACTGTTGTCAGGCTTAAACCTCTAACTGCTGTCGTATAAACACTAATTTCTTGATTTTAAATCAACATCCAAGTTTTTTTTTTCCTTTTTCAGTATTGAACATTGTCTAGATTTAAGCTTAAACCAGTGAGCATTTTACCATAAACATAATTTGGGGAAGAAAAGAAGCAATAACCAATGTAAAAAGCTGAGTGATGTTTAATTCAATGAAATATTTTTTTTTTTCTTCTATGTTTCTTGATATACATCTATCTGAAACATCCTTACAATGCAATGAGAAGCTTGTTGATACAAGAGAATAGACAAATGTGGCTTCTTATGAATTGAAGGATTACTTATTTGATTTATATCTCCAACATCTTTAAGATGTTAAAACCTTTAACAGCTCCATTCAATTATATCAACAAAATAGTGACAGCATCATAAAGACATACAACTCAGCCCAACAGCCAGTATTAACAACTGCTTTAATAAAAATTGGATCATTTATATAGAGGCTCTAGACAAAAGGCAAATCTAGTTGAAACCAAGTGAGATACAGGGTGCGATGGGTAAATTGACTTCATTTTATATTTTTATTTATGCATGTGTTGTTTTGATTTTATCAACTGCACAGTATAGTAGGGTCAGTTGGGAACCGTCTGTAAAAAAAAGAGCCCCAAGACAATTCACACTGCCAGAAATTTGGAAATGGCATGCTTTACTGCTTGATATTTTGTAGTTAAACAGTGGATTTCTGTCATGTTTCAGTTACACCGCTCGCTTCACTCTTAGGTTTGAAACTAGCATTCAGCTTCCAGACAAACATAAACAGAGTTGTAACTCAATATGAATCTCTATACTAGTGCACGTCCCAACGGTACTGACAGTCAATGTCTCAGACCCTTTTTATGGACAAAAACCATTGCTGAGGCACTAATTATCACCGTTGGCCTCGTTCTCACTCAGAGTCCCCAGCTCATGCCAATTAGCATTAAAATGGTAGAGGTTCGAAGAATATACCTTTCTTGGACCAAACTTGCGAGAGGAGAGGACGCAGTTGACGAAACGACGAACTATCTAGCGTGGGTTTACACATGCATCCATTACAACACAGCAGCCCGACAAGCAAAACAGCTTGGACACTTTGGCTCTGGTAAGTGTGAATGTTTATCGTCACATATTTGTACCAGAAGCTCCAATATGCATATTGGAGAGTGTTTGGGTGTCAATCTAAAAAATAGTGCAGAGTTTTCGAAAAGAACTGGATGAGTCTACTGGTGATTACAAAGGTGTTTAGAGTGATTACTAGTGATGGGGGATGTTATGTCTCCACTCAGACTCAACAAGGTCAAGAGGGTGGTTGCTGGAAGACCCTATGTCTGGCAAGAGAACCCAGCCATGGCTGTCAGACAACTTCTGCAGCCATATCACTCCTTACATTTGGCGACCTAGCTTCCCAGACTGCAATCCTCATGATTACGTGTGGGGAACAGTTGGGTGAGAAACCAACAAATCTCCCTATAACACCAGAGATGAACTGAACACAAAGATTATGGCAGCATTCATCAACTTAAACAAGGAGATTGTCCAGAAGAGTTGCAGGAGATTTAAAATGTAACTATAGTGGGTTTTTCTATCTTACCAATCAGATATCTAGAATCCAAATATAAAAAGAAATACCTTAATCTTTTCTTCTTGTGCAGCTAAAGACTTTTCGAAATCATCATGTTTCTTGATGAGAGCTTCTACACTGTCAAGAGAGTCTCCAAGATCTTCATTGGCAAGGAAAGCCTGCAACAACAATAAAAAATAGCTATATATATATATCTAACAATGAACTTTATTAAAACCAAAAAGTAAGAGTAGAATTGTATAATTAAATAGAGTAAAAAAAAAACAAGAAAAAAAAAAAAAAAAACAGTAAAAACAAAACAGACAAACCAGTGTTAGTGCTAGGTCTCCTTAGTTTTTTTTTTTTTATTCTTTCTGGGCAAAGAAGTCTTACTAGTTAATGATAATAAATCATTTTAAGAACACAGGCATTTTCAAACATCTTCCTTGTTCACCATCAGTGTCAACACATTCAAAGGATATGTTGACACCAATCATGAACAGGTGAAGACTGAAATCATAATAGAAATACTGCTTTACTAATAAAAGTACAACTATAGAAGGGAAACATTTTTTATGAATTTATATATACACTAGTTTGATAAAAAAAAAATAAAAAAATAAATCAAGATCTGTTCATTTAATGTGTTATGATATTTCTCTAATTTTTTAATAAAATATTGTGTATTGCAATCAAAGCTGTGGATACAGTTGTGCTTTTTTTCAACAGTTTCAGTGTGTGCCATAGCAATTGGATGTCTAAATGTACCGATGAGCTGTGATACAGCAAAACAGATCTGTTTGCAGATGACTTTATGCTCTCACACCCTGATTTACCACTCTGGAAGAATGGCAGACTTTGAAAAAACAAAAAAAACAAAAAAAAAAACAGTAGCTACTCTAGCATCTATGCATCACTCATTCAGTAATGAATTAGAGCACTAACTACTGGCGTATGGGTACATGATACATCATACGCTAAAAGTCTGCCTACTTCTACCAAGCGCCCATAGCTCAGAGGTAGAATTGCCGACTGACACCAATTCGGTCGACTTTCAATCCTGGGCAAAAGCAATCAGATGTCTAACCATACTGATGAGCTGTGATACCGCGAAACAGATCTGTCTGCAGATGACTATATATATATATATATATATATATATATATATATCTTTGTGAAATATAAACAATTATGAATTGATGAATAATAGGCTAGTAATTCAATGTGATAAACATAAGATTTTTGTAACAAAATTAAAAAACAAGAACTATTAAGGCAAGTGTAGAAATTTATTTTTAGAAATTTGGTAAAGAATCAAATCTAAAATTAAAAACTACCAATACATTTATTTTCATGAAGTCTTGATAAAGCCCAGTTATAATGTTTCAGGTGTGATAAAAATTCAGAGCCACATATTTACCTCCTGCTTAGTCATCCAGGTATCAGCCTGCTCTGTGTCTCTGTAGAACAACTGAAGATCCATGCACTGTTCATACATGATACGTCGTTCCTCCCAGAGCTCAAGGAGATTGTTGCGTTCAACAGCCAATTCTTGCAGCTGGGAATGAATAAATGGAAATTAGTAATAACGTTTATAATGCAAAATTCCATATTTAATCTTATATAAGCTATATAGACCAGACTCAGTTACTATCAAGTTATTTATTGATGATGGACATATGAAAATATGCTGAATGAAGAATTTGACAATAATTACTGTAGATATGTTATCAAGTTGCACAAGTTTACATTTTGTAGCAACCAAGATCAAGACAATGTCAATTGTAAGAAAATATTTGGATGGCTGAAAAACAGCTGATAAAGATTAAATTATAGACAGTTTTACTTTCAAATAACAAGGCAAACCTATGAAACTATTAAGAATTTTGCACAATGTATAAAGTAAAGTGTTGCTGTGAAAGTACAATTAAATTTTTCTACATCAGATTTCAATATCTACATTTTTAAATGCTAACCAGATTTAACCAAGTTCCATGATTAAGCAATACCATTAATCAATTGACAATTTGTTTTACTACAGCTCTGAATGACAAAGTTATTTTGGTCAATAAGAGACAAAAGACAAATGATTCTGTTACTCACTTTTTCTTTAATATCATTGGCAGCATAATGTTCTGATGAGACTAAGTTTGTTCCAGCCTCAGTGGTAGCTTTAAAGCTGTCAGCTCTAGCATCAATTTCACCCTGAATAAAAGAAATAAGTACATTAAGAAAAACAGTTATAAAAAGAGAAAACTGTAAAGACAGAGTTTGTTTTTGTAATTAATTGTTGTTCGAGACACTATCAAAATATCAGTTGAAAAAGATGTTTGAATGCAGCTCACTTGGCTTGGCTTTCTTCTTTTTCCTTTTAAAATTATCAAAGTGACTAGCAAACGGACATCATGCAGACACAGAAGATGATTACAACCCAATGAATTGCACATATTTAATTAGGAATTATTCCCCAAGGGTATTATTGTAATTTTTTTTCTAATAATTATAGAGAGAGAAATAGAAGACTGCTTTTCAATATACTAGTAGCTTATTTTTCCCCCCTTCACTAAAAGAGTGGGGCAGACTAATAAAATATTCATTTGTGAAATAATTCTACTAAGTAGCAGCTTGGGAATCTTTTAGATATAGAACAATGACCGAAACTATTGAGAGAGAATTTGCTGAAGTAAATATCAGATATAAATGTACCTTGTGTTCATGATGGCTCTCAAGGAGAGCTTCAGCACCAGCAACATCTTTGGCAAGTTCATCAGCAGAGATGATGGCACGCATGTCGTGGATCCAAGAGATCAAGTCTCGAAAATCAGCAAGGAAGCGATGCAGGTTGTTGGAATCATCAAGACGAGATTTGCGTTCAGCAGCCTAAAATGATAAAAAAAAAAGGTTGAAACTTTACAAGAGAATTAAAAAAAAGCTATACTTTTGCATTGTGCACAATGCACCTATTGTTCTCTACTAATAGAACAATGAATCACGCATAAGTGAGTTGCAGTTACATCCCCTTGACACAAAGTATGGTAACTACATTACAACATTAGTAATTGTCAACTTTTTTTTTTTTTTTAATCATTTCACCCCAAGCAAGGCATTCCACTGCCACTATTGCGCATGGGGCTACATAGGGGAAGGTAAAGAGAAGGAGTGGTTAGACATAAGGAATGTCAGGAGGAAGGTGACAGATGAGTAAGGATACCGAGGATGAGGGTTGGGCAGATGGGAAGAGTGTTTGATAGAATGGGAGCAGGTTAGTGTGTTAGGAGGTGTCTATTGACCTTACATTTAAACTCCTGGAGATTGTAGCTGTCGGGGAAGCAATCATTTGGAAGCGAATTCCACAGTCGGGAAGTGCGAGGAAAGAAACTGTTGGAGTAGAAGTTACGGCTGCATTTTATCGGTTTCACTGTAAAAGGATGGGATCTAGTTGCTAATCTAGTATCTCGTTCAAATACGTATTTAGGGGGCACTAGTGATCTAAGTTCATCGGAGCAGAAGCCGTGAAAGTATTTATAGAAGAGACACAGGGAAGCCATGTTGCGCCAGTGAGAGAGAGACTGCAGGCGGTCTGCCAAGTCGGTATCTATCACATTACAGACCCTCCTCTGAACCTTATCGAGAAGCCCAAGGAGAACAGCAGGGGCACCCGACCAGATATGGCAGCAGTATTCAATGCACGGGCGGATGGTAGATTTATAAATGTGCAGGATAGATTTAGACTGAAAAAACTTCCGGGCCCTACACAGATAGACTTGCTGCTTATAATTACTCAGAGTAGTGAGTTTGATCCTCACTATAAGCCTCATACTTGTTGCCTTGTGCCAAAATAAAAGTAAGCTTCATAAATAATGATAAATAAAGCAAAATTAAAAGGATAAATAAAGCAATTGGTAAAAGAAAAGAAAGTGTGGGACTAAAAAGTCTAAAAGCTGAAGCCCTTTCCAGCATCCTCTTTAAGTTGACAATAGACCAAAATGGGTAATTATAAAAACAAAACTCACTTTGCCACGGAGGCTCTGCCAGTTTTCTTCAATCTCGCGCTGCTTCACCTCAATCTGTGGAGCCTGGTCAGCATGGATCTCTTCAAGACGTTTTGCCTCAGTCCCCAGCGAAGTCACCTAGCAAACAAAAGCAACAAATATAACAATTAAAAAAAAAAAAAAGAAAAGAAAAGATCTCCTTTAAATTATTTACCCTTCTATCATTCAATCAATATTTTTTTATCATCTTTCAAAGTTTTTCTGATGTTTATTTTCTTCTGATCCTGCATTTTAATTTTTTAGTAACAATTAACCATTAAGAAATCAATGCCCTACATCTTATGTAGATATCATATCTAGGATTTTTAGTAATTTAACCTTAGTGAATCTTTCTAAATCACACAGCACTTGATACTTGCATCAGAGAAAATTCATTGATACAGTTCAGTGTAAATATAAGCTATAAAAATAAAATTATATAATAAGCACAAATTATTTTGATATTTTCAGGAATGCTAATTTTGTATAACTAAAAGAAACAATAAATTTCAATAATACTGGTCTAGTAATTGTAGCAAAGTACACTTATCATTTAATGTCTGTTTCCATGGGTTGGACACGGTTTTCTTGACATCTCTGTAATTAAGCCATCATGAAAACATTGGAGTGAGTTTTACAGCCGTATGACTTTACTAACACCAACCAGTTTAGGAGACTGGAAACTCAATGCTTTTATTGAGACACCATCTCTAGGAAGATTGCCAATCAAGGTTAAAGAGTTCAGCCTACCCTATTCTATACAAAGTATCAGAGATTTCCTTCTCTTAGATGACTTGTAATTAAAAAGTGTCAATATTTACTTGGCCAAAGGAAAGAATTAGATTTAAAAGCATTTCATTAACAAGCAAATATTTAATTTTTCAATAGGACCAAAAAAAAAAAAAAAAAAAAAAAAAAAAGACAAAATCAATGAATACAAAATGAAAAAAATATGAAATCTTACCTTCTCCTCCAATGCTGCCAAATCCCGTTCGATACCTTCATGTTTTCTCTGGAGGGCTTGCACACTAGCCAGATCACGGCCATAATCATCTGAAGATAGGACCGCATCTTTCTCAGTAATCCAAGCAATAGTTTCATCAGCATCTCTGAAAAGTTGAATTTTAGAATTTTTATAAACAAATTTTAAAACAATTACTAACATTTCACAATTTAAAGATGTGGCAATCATGTTAATGTTTATTCAGCAATAGATTTTTTTTTTTATAACATAATCAGTCAATAATTATAAAAATTTAACACTGACATCTTAATTTGATTAAATCATTTGACTGATTCAAAACTAAATTTTAGACAATAAAACTGAGAACAAAAATTTCACAAAGGCAAGAAACCTGGTAAGTGTGTAAATATAGTTCAACTTTCATTTCAGAGCATCAGAGGACATACAGGCTTATTTGTATGCTTACCTATTGAAACGCTGAATTTCATGTGCACCAAAAAGCCTCTCCTGTCTCAATAATGAACGAGACTTCAAACGTTGCCATGCTTCATTCACCTCCTGTAAAAAAAAAAACAAAGTAAAACATATTCAGCCCTCAAGGAAAAGTAGGATTTAAATTTAAAATATAGCAATTTTCAACTATGTTTTTGAAAGTCCAAAAGACTACAATTTTTAAAAAGAAGTTGAAAATAGATTTTCAGAAACCTTATATATCAACAGCTCTTCTTTGTCCACTGGTAGACAAAGGCATTTCTTTCCATGACAACAAACATCTTTTCTCTATGTCTTATCAGTAAACTATTCTATCCCATTTCTTCATCTAATCTTTTCCTACAGGATTTGAGCATCAATCTTTTGTATTAAGCCTCATATTTCTAGCCAGTTTACAAATCAATGTTAGCTTCTTTCTATATCTCTGAGCTGTTACAAGCATGATTTTTTGCACTTTTTTTCTTAAAAATCAAGGCAGAGACAAAACAGGAATGAAAAAGAAAAAAAAAGAAAAAACAGGAATATACATCACATTGAATGTTCAAAAGACTCAGGAATGAATTTTAACATTTTTCTGTTCCATTAGATAGAATGTTTGCTTCTTCATGTAATATTTTTTCTACAAAAGTTTGCTTGCTTACAATTTTGTCATTATATGACAAAAATGTTAGCTGTTTATTACTTAGAAAATTCTCAAAATAAAACCTATGATGCTTCCTTAGATAAAAAAAAATCTAAAATGTCTCAAATCCAAGATGAGATAATGCATTTCTTAATAAAAAGTTTTTTTGTTTTTTTTTTAAAGTTAAATAATTCCAGATGCAGTAGTTTTTAATTACCTATTTAAAAAAAAAGAAAAAAAATTATATACTATTTTTTTCTGAAAATGAATCAAATCTGTTACATAAATTTACTGTTAGGTTTGTACTTTTTATAATTTTATTCTACATATATTTACCAATATAAATTCAGATAAAATTTATCAATTTTACAGCTTCTGCCACCAAATGTTTAGTAACATTGTTGATATTAGAGAGACCCCAATCCAAAAATTTATGGATGACAATGAGATTAATTATTATAAGTAATGTTTTAAATTAAAATTAGATGGCCACTAATCTGAGTTTTTAACCAATACATCAAAAAAGGTTAACAATTACTAATTGGGAAAACATCCAGGCTTGATGACTAAAAGGTTTTATGCACTTGTACCCACCATTCTGTCTCTAGAGGCACCATATTAGAAAAAGAAAAAAAAATTAAATTAATAATAAAGTAACTATGATTAAGTAAAGTTTACTAGTAGCAGGGCTTTTAAAACAATAAATAAAATATCTTAAGTCTTGTATGAACAGAACTACATATAACCAAGATGCAGTCATTTATTTCCTAAAAGAATCTTACCTGTCGTCTGGTAGTAATTAACTCAGCATCGGGATGACTTTCAGATAGTAATTGGTCAGCAAGAGTGTTCACCTCGGTTACTTTGTCTTCATTATTTGCCAAGTCCTGCAAAGAAGAAAAATTAGTATAAAATTAAAAATGGGAAGGTAATGTTATGTGTGTGTGTGCGTGTGTACACACACACTTTATACATACATAGTATCTTTGTAAACATCTTTATCTGCAAGAAAAATTTATTTTCTACAGAATTACTTTAAAGGGATTTTTTAAAAATCTTACTGAAAAATACTGACAACTTTCATTTTATTATTAATCTCAGTCTCCCTATTTACTGCCAAATTTGAGGAGGTTCATTTTCAGTTCATTCAACTTTTGTTTTGAAATTGGTTATTTCCTGTATTTTACACCAGCATCTTTATCAATTACTGAGGACAACACATAAGAATGAAGTTAAATCTGTTTTAGTCGACTGTCAGACGTTTTGAAAACATTAAATCTTGATAACAAAAAGCTATTGAGAATTTTTTCTTTGAATACAATTGCAGATTTTTTTCCAACTACATTTATCAGAATATTAAATATGTTAGAGATTGTTTTTTTTATATGTTGCAAAAGTGGAAACCAAATCCTGTATATTTAAGTAACCTACAAAAGTTAGTAACAGCAAAAAATAATTTACCTTTTGAAATTCATCAAATTTCTTCTGCAATACTTCCACATGTTCAAGGTCTTGGCCAAACTCTTCTGAAGTCACGAATGCTTCCTGTATTAAAAATAAATAACTTGCATGAAAAAAAAAAAAAAAAAAAAAAAAAAAAAAAATCATCTTCCAACTCGGGGGGCACTTTTTTAATATATTCAGATTGATAATATTTATCAGAAATAAATTGCCTTTCAAATAATTTAACTGAAAAATAGTTTATTCATTTGTTTCTCTATCATAAAGAAAATTAAAAATATTTATGTAACTTCTTTGCCCATGGGAGAACTAAAAATTGCACAGAAAATTGAAACTCTTTGCAAAATAGTTAATTATTGGGAAATATGAAAATAATTTACTATTATTAATGTCCAAAAACAAATTGAATTTATCTTTTAGCTGAAGTCATAAAGTGTTATTTGATCGTCCCAAACTATCACATCAAGAGCAATAACTGAAAGCAAGAGATGTGGAAATGTAAACAAATTAACTGGGACTAACAAGTTTAAAAATGCCATGCAGCTTATCAAGGGCATTAAAATTGGCAGGGGATGGGACAAAAATACAGAAGAGAGTAGGGTATAGAGATCATGCCATTGATCATATATGAATTTTTTTTTATGTGTTGTGAATGACTATAATCCCAGAATAAGAGAGATGAAGGGAGTTAACTTTGAACGGGATTGAATTCGTTAAGCAATGGTGTAAATTTTCTGTTAAGCACCACATGCATACATATATATAAAAAAGTTAATTATTATAGTGCACCGATTTATTATTTTAATCCAGTATTTATTTTAATTGAGAATAAAATCTGTTTTGCATTAAAAGATTCCTCTAGCAGAAAATTAAAACTAGACACCTAATATTTATAAATCATCATTACTAAGGAAATTAAAATAGGGGCCAGTTTGTCCCTTCATCTTCCTGTAAATAGGGTCTTCAATTTTAACTGCTTTCAGCTCAAGATGCAAATGAGACATCAGATATTGAATATTAGTCATGTTTTTGGAAGAAAAAAAAAAAAAAAATGTTGAATGATGAGATGACAAGAAAATTTAATTCTGTTGAGGATTCCTTTTTCATTTCTCCAAAGACATTTATTCCACTACTAAAACTAGTCAGAAATCCTCATAAATACAAATAAAAATTTGTAGATTTTCCTCCCCATAAACCAACAAAATTGAGATCAGGATAAGACATTAAATTCTAAAGGATAAAATTATAGATGTTGTCAAAGTTTATTCTAAATCATTCGACAATAAAATCTAATGGCTGATAAAATACTAAAAAACTTTCCCCACTTCTCTCTATACAATTAAAAGTAGTTCATTTTTGTATTTACACTTTGTTATTATTGTCTACTATTTGGTAAATAAATTTCCAATACTAATTACAAATTTTGCAGTATTTTCTTACTCCAAGAAGCACTTAAATATTCTCTGAATTCTAAACTCATTGTGGTTAACAAGCCAAGCTCACACTTCATTACTATGGATAAACATTTAATTAAAACTGAAATCAAAGAACTATTTGCTCTCAGCAAGAAGCAGTCAATAACAAAGAAAATAAAGACTAGGTAAAAACTAATAAAAAATACTGATAATGAAGTTTGTACCAGTAAAATGTACCCATTTAGGGTCATGTAGTTATTTATAAATTGGCTGGTAAAAAGAGCTGTACAAACTTGATGTATTGATGAGTCTTTTTTTTTTTTTCATGATTGTGGCCATTCTTGTGAGTTTGTAGCATCACCTTAAAGAGTTGTGTTGTCAAACAAGTCCCTTTATTTTCAAAATCCTCCTATTGCATTTTATAGAAGACAAGAGAAGGATCAATGTAGTGACAGATGATTTGAGCTGATTGCACAATGAAAGTGGCACACAAATATGACTGGTTAGCACTAAATGCACTACTCATATTAGAAAAGAGGAAGAAGGTGAGGTCCATACAGAACTGGGGATGGGGACGAACTGAAAGAGAAGATCAAAAAGTTGAAACCACTCTTTGCAAACAAAATTGTTGGTGTCAAAAAAAACTGTCAGAAGAACTTCATTCAGCAGGAACACAAAAATAAACAATTGTCTTTCAAAGAAAGGTGAACATAAAATAATATGGAGCAAATGATCAGAATTTCATCTTTAAATTGTTTCAATACAAATCAATTAAAACGAATTATATATAAATAAAGTATAGACTTTGAAAACAAAAAGAAATTATCAGAAATGTTTAAATTCCAAAAATTTGAAAGTTTTAAAATTGGATTAAACACTTATATTTTTAAATAATTTTGAATTTAATCAAGTTTCAATTTTTAATTTTTTTGTTATTTTAATTAAAAGCTACTGCAAAATGACAGGCCACACCTAAAGTGAATTTGTTTTTCTGAACAGAATTGGGCATCAGTTATGCAGAAGATTAATAAAAGAAATCATCTAAGGTTGAGCTTCAAATAGGTTGATTTGACTTCCAAATCTAAAGTATTATACATTAAGTTTTTAAATAATTATTTGTAACTAATCTGGTATGGCAACAAAATAAGCAATAGAAAATAACATTTACTGGCAAGTAAAATACATGTCTCCTTGGTAAATATAATTTAGGGTTAAACTTTAAAATCTTTGATGAATCCCATTCCTTATTACTATTCTTTAAAAAAGAATGTATTTTAAATGCCAGCAAATACACTCATTTTTTATTTCTTTTTAGCAAGCAAGGCACAAGTAAGCTAAAATAAATATTAATATACCCCGGTCAAGTCAGTTAACTGTTGGATAGCATAATATGTAAAGTGTTTTTTTGTTTGTTTTTAAATAGTTTAAGAGATCCAAACACTTTTCTGAAGTAACTATCTTTAGTTTTATTTATCAAAGAGTCTAATTTCAAAAAGAAAAGTGAAATACTGCTTCAGGATTCTATTAAAAAAAAAAATCTAAGTCATACACTCCATAGTTTTTATAAATTCATGTAATTGCAGTTTTTTCTCTTTATTTAAACTCAGATCAACTACAATAATGGTATCATTTTTAAGCCAAGTAACAAAAAAAAAAAAATAAGTAAAACTAACAAACAATAATTACAAGTGTTTTTTTCCATTTCTTTAGTTACTCATGAAATACAAAAAATACAAATCTTCGATCTTTTTACAATACTGTAGAAAAAAAGCAGACAACTATGAATAGTCTCAAATTGTCCAGTAATAATGTTACCAAAAATTATTTTAAATAACTGCACTTGAAAGGTAATGTTTGAAAACAGTATATTGCCAGAAATCATCTAATTTGTCTATTATCTCTTCAATAAATAGAATGTGTGTATGTATATATATATATATATATATATATAGATAGATATGCACACACACAAATCCAGTATTTACTTTAAAATTAAAATTTATTTAGCTGCCTTTGAAGCATAGCTGAATGGTAGAGCATATCAAACACATATAGCCCAAATGGCTAAAGGTTCAATCCCAAAAGCCAGGTAGGAGAAACTTTTCTCAGACACGCTTAAAAAAAATTTAAAATAAAAAAAATAAAGATAAAGTGGATTGCTTTTTGCTATCAGTAAGTGATGGCCAACAATTTCTGTTTTTGTTCCAAAAGATAAATGAAACCAGTTTATAAAGAAATCCTCAAAAACACAGAATGATATTTAATTGAAAAACCTAAAATATCAGAAAAGCTAATACGAAAAAGAAATGTACATATTATTAAGAACAAATAAATAGTTATTTTACAAGCAGTTTGAATTCAACTCATACCCGAAACAAGTTATCAACATTTGAATTTGAGAGAAACAGAAATTTTGCATTTTTCACATAACTTTAAGAATCCTAATATAGATAAATCTTCCAATTATTTAAAGACACAGGTCATGACAAGTTCCCAAACTATTTTCATGTTCTTCCTTTCTTTCTAGGTGAATATAGAGGTTTTATATCCACAACATTTGTTCCTAATTTTAAACAACAGGAAAATGAAAATTAATAAAAACATGTGCGGCCTGAGGCAACATTCAATTGTTTGAGCACACTGGATGTTTGCATGCCTGGCCACAAGCAATAGCTCAGCAATGCCACACTCTACTTACCAATTTTTCAATAGGGTTCTAAAAAACAAGTCAACAGCCATATTAATGAGAAGAGGATGGAGAGTAAGAAGTGGAGGGAGCAGAAAAAAAACCTTTTGCGGGAGTTAAAAAAAAAAATGTTGGGTGTATTCTTAAAAACTTAGATTAAAAAAGTTTTGCTTATTTTATTCAGTATCACATGCTGATATTTATAGTTTAATAAATGGAGGGGGGTCTATTTAGTACTTCCCTTAAAAGAGAAGTTAAAATGAGAACATTTTTATGCACTCATCTTTAAAAAAAAAAAAAAAAAAGTTTGAATGGACTTTTTTTTTTTAATTCTTTGAATTGTATTAAGAGTAAATTAACCTGAAATAATTATTTTTCAGAATATTGGACAAAAAAAAAAAAAAAACAATTATATTAACAAAATTGGCCATTTATTCATCCTCATTTACAAACATTTATTTTTGTTTATACAATCATAAGGATAGCTGACAGGGATCTAATCATGTACATTGACTTAATCGTAAAAGAAAAAAATCTATAAATAATGCCATGTTACAAGAATACAGTCTAGATATTTAAGTATCATAGGAAGTAAATCTCAAATTACAACACAAAATTAGAATTCATTTTGAAAGTTCAATGGAAGTATTATTTCACTTTCTGACCAATCAAAAAGATACATACATATGGTGCAAGGCAGAGTTTAAAGAAAAAAGTTTCTCTAAAATCTCAATTTCTACCCAATTTTATATACAGCTGTATAGTTATCTATATATTCAAGTTAAAAATTGGATTTTTCTCCAAAAGTAATACAGAAAGCCTTCTTGTAACATGGTACAATATCATGAACAAACTGAAGTATGCTGTATAAACAAAAGTCAACCTTGTTAACAGAATGGAAGGGGTGGGGCAAAAAATTACCTACCTTGTCGTTAATCCAAAACATGACCTCATCACACTCTCGCATGAACTGGACGAGACGCAATGCCTGTTGCAGCTTCAGACCCTTTTCAGACAACTTAGAGATAAGAAGTTGCCATAATTCATGCAATTTGTCCAGACGCTCCTACACAAGAAACCAAAAGGACAGTCATTATGTCACATAAAAAAATTTTAAAAAAGTTCAAATAAAATAACATGCAGTCAAAATGAAAACTAATAGTGCAGGTTCAGAAAAAATAGAAGTTTCCATTTTGTTTTTACTCCAACTCCTGCATCTACTTTTTCTTTATCACCCTTGATTTTTTAAATTTTGACTCAACCAATTCCTATTCAGAGTCACCATTAATGTTGTATTAAAAATATAGAATTTTTTTATGTATTATTTGAAAATGTTAAATGAGTCGGTATCTAATGGCAATTTGTTGTACCTCAGTAAAGATAAGGAATAAATGTTTAACTGCAATATCATATGTTGAAATCTATATCTAAAAAAAAAAAAAGACACACATACAAACACATTTTCTATATTTCACCAAAACAAACTCTGCTGGAGAATGCATCATGAAAACATAAATGGGAAAAAGATTTAGCTAAAAAAATAAATAAAAAACAAAAAATAAAAAAAGGAAGGAAATATTATGAAAATGTTTGAAGTTTATCTTCTATTTATGTAAAAAGAGGTTTAGTCAGATTGAGATAAAACTTCAATCCACACTATTTTTTTTAGTATATTCTATTCTTGAAAAATATTTATAAAATGCAACAGCAGAGGTCATCAGTGATGTTACCCTGGATTTATTACAGATTTTGAGTATTGCAACATCAGATCCGTTCTGCCAGGTACCTCGACCTGTTACCAGGCTGCTTCTCCACGTAATTCACTCCATTACGCAAGAACTCAATTCTATCAGGAGGTAGATCTTACTTTATAATGACATTAAGATTTGTATTAGCCAATATATATATATATATATATATATTTATTTATATACATACATTAGCAAACGGCTTTATAATAGTGAACGTATACACATACCTGAATAGTCTTTGAGGCAAAATGTTCTTGCGCAATCATCTCCTTACCAACATTATCCAGGCTGACAATAGCATTGGAATGGGCTGCCACTTCAGCTTCAAATGCTTGATGTTTTTGGATTTTAGCCTGGAAGGAAAAATATATTTTATTTACACATCAACAAAGAATATTTTCTGTAAAGATTTTGTTTTTAAATCTCTAGACAAATAAAATAAGAAAAATCAACACCACATCTTCAAAAGTAAACTCTTACATGTATTATGTATATTGTCGGCCATTTAAAGAATGCCTAATTCTTTTAAATTATTGATAAACTATTTCAAATTGGCAATAAAGTTTATAATATAAGTACTAAGAAAATCCAACAGTTATAACTTTTTATGAATTTTTCAAAGTAATCAAAATAATTAACTCACTTGTAAATTGGTAGGATCTTTGTAATTCTCATCAGAAGCAGTTTGTAGCTTTTCATAAATCCAGCTTTCCAATTCATCTGCATCTCTCTTGAAAAACTGGTAACGTCTTGAATCTTCAAGACGTTCTCTACGGTCCTTGCAGGCATGCTTGAAGAAACCATAGCGGCCAAGGACTTCTTCACGTCGTGTTTGAATGTCCTCCGCTGTCTCCAAAATCTTCACTTCTCTTGGCTGGACGTCGGTCATCTTGCTTTACTAAAACAAAATTTATTGGATATTAAATAGGAAACTATCACAAAATAAATATTTCAAAAAATAAAAATCTACAAAAATCTTTAAGATGATCAGATATCAAAAGAAAAGTAACAATTAAAACTAAAAATCAACTGAAATCATTTGTTATACGATAAGAGAAATATCAATACACAATTTTACAGAATGTATGAAAAGAATTAAATATATGATTTCATGTATATCCTTTGTTGTATATAGATTTGTTTTAGAGAAAGAGGGTTGATTTTTTTGCTTTTGTTAATAACATTAAAAATAAGTAACAATCTGAAAATCTTAAAAAAAAAAAAAAAAGATGAAAATGGTCCTAAACTTGATAAACAAAAGTTTTATCATCAATAGGAAAAAAACCAAAATTTTTTTATAATTATTTAAATTCTTTTAATCCTTTCTAGCACATTCAAAAATTTGGTTAAAAATTTTGTTTTTCTTGCATCAGCAGATGGGACTGAAAATTAGTATTGGAAATTTAAATAAGAATTTTCAAGAAAATCTTGATAAAATTTTTTTCAACATCTGGTACCCCAACTTATGAAATTTTGAAAAATTAAAATTCCACCAATATTTGTCTATACTTCTGAAATGAGGTTGTATTTACATTATTTTCATTGTTTGAACTGTTGTCCTCATCTTTATTGCCATATTCACAACATTTCAGCTGTCATCAGGTAATTGAAATTTCAAACCAAACCCTTTCTATTGTTTTCGCTACATCAGCATTGCCACTTCCAGATGCCAATATGGCCCAGTGGATAAAAGTATTGGTTAGATCCAATGACTTGATCAAAAGAGTTGTGAATTCAATACCTGGATACAGCAGTGTTGAACAAATAACTTAGAGAGTTGAGTTAAAGGGAGATAACTAAGATATCCAGAAGTGGCATGACTCATGGAGTGAGAACAATATACCCCAGTGATTAAAATAAAGGGTTCAGTTTGAAATTCCAATCATCTTAAGAAGGCTGGAACATAAGTGACTGAAATGTTATGAATATGGCAATAAAAATGAGGACAACAGCCCAAACAATGTAAAATTCCACTCTTTCATATTTATATTAGGACTCTTGAAGAATTTAAATCATCACTGTTTTTGTCAAACAGAAACACCATTTACCAGAAATCTGCTCCAAATTGTAAAATAAAAAATGCAATTAATTAGAAAAGATTTTAATTGCTTTTTTTAAAATAAGATATATTAAGGGCACTATTATCTTAAGAAAAACATTTTATATTGATGAATAATGAATTTTTACAAAAATTTTCATCTTTAAAATTTTAATTAGAATAATGTATTAAGTTTTAAATATTAAAATTCTGTATTAATTTCACCCTTTTAGATGATATTAAATAAAACTATTATCTAATGATATATGGGAAAGCTTATAATACAAATCAAATGCCAAAATTTTTAAAAGAATTATTAATTTTCTTTGTATGTATATAAATATGCTGATTTTTATAAATACAGCATCTATATATAACATTATCAGAAAATAGAAGCAATAATTATAATAAATTTAAAGTCAGAAAGTATCTAAAATTTAATAAAACATTATATTTGTCTCAAAGTATAATTAATCAGGTAATATTCCACAAAATTTCAGAAAAGTATATTTTATTTTTGGAAGAGTTTTTTTAATAAAGAGAATTACATAAAATAACTATTCATCTCACACAAAAAAAAAAAAAAAAAAAAAAATTACTTTTTCAAATGGTGAAATTATTTTTCCCAAAACTATACTCCAAAAAAGTATAAATATATTTTTTTGGAATAAATTTTACTAAAACAAATTCTGTGAAAAAAAAAAAAAAAAAAAAATAATATATATTATCCTACGTTTATGGCACAACTTGGAGTTTCGTGCATTATGGACAACATGTTTGAAATAGCCAGAATAAATATCAAATCTTATGCAAAATTCTTAGTTTGTTATTTTATTTTTTAGTTTAACTTCATATTAAATTTGTTTTTTTTTTATCTTTCCAGTTTTTGGAAAAAATAAAATCTAGTTTTTTCTTCATGTAAGCAGTTCAACTCTTCTTGACTTTCAGAAGTAAACCAAGTTGTTACTTCAATACATCTGACTAAATGAATAGGTATTATGACATGGGAGCACCTAGTTAAAAACTACAGACTTTTGGCAAGGTTTCTGAATCATCTGGACTCTAACCAAAACAAGCTATTATCTTACTGATATAAAAATAAAGTATCTTTATAGTGCAAATATTAATTGGAAGATGAGAGAGAGAGAGAGAGAACACAAAACAGGACATTTTGTAAGACTGCCAAAGTAGAAACATAATATGGCAGCTAATATTAATGCTTCTTTCCCACAAGCCTTAATTTGTAACAAGAATATCAAAATAAATTAAAAAGTTATTATCAAGTGTTTCATTTAAGTTATTAATAATATATAACTCTCATAAAATTTAACATGAGGTTTGAATTACAGAGATTAATTAGCAAATTTTGATTCAAAGTTTTTCAAAATTTCAAATAATGAATATTTGACAACTCTTTATTTCTATATAAGCAATACAGAGTGCTTAGAAAAATCTAAAAATTTAACACTGACCAAACAACTTCAGAATTAAAATTACATTCTAATGGCTTTTTTTTTTATCAAAAATAACATGCAGAATTTAAGTTGATGAAAAAATAAAAATTAGAATGTCCTAATCAAATTTTAATTCCCATTATTAATAATCTGTTCATATTTCTAACATGAGGTACTGGTCTTTAAAAAGTAAATAACTGCAGAGGTAATCAATGCCCACCTGTTATTTGCTTCATCAGGTCAAAAATAACACCAATAATTGGTTAATCAATTTGCAAGCAGTTTTAACTGACCAGTTACGTTCTCAATTGAACAAACATAAATTAAGAGATAACAAAAACAATGTACATCTATATTTCAGTCTATTGATCATATGTTTAACAATGTAAAGATCACTGTCCTCTAATGATCATCACAGGATCAAGTAGAATTAATTTTTTAACTTAATCCACTTAATACATAAAAATTTGTTATCCACAGTCAAGTTAAAGTTGGAATAAATACAAACATGATTCATAATGTTTCATGTTTTTTGTTGGAATGGTTCCTCACTAAAGAAAAAAAAACATTTAAACTTCAAGACGGCTTTGTTTACAGTCAAATACCTTTTCTAATAATTTCTATCTCATAGCTGCTTCAGTTAAATTTAATGAAACTCTTAAAATATATGAATATGAAGAGTAATTTTTAGATATGTATATAATTTCTATAAAAAAAAAAAGGACAGTATTTACAAGTTAGTGACATAATTTTTTGAATTTTTCAGTACTATTCAAACAAAGATTTTGCTTTTTGATTCCTTACAGCTGATATTACAGAAAGAAACTACAACAGAAATAACATCAACGAAAAAAAAAATAGTTGTTTAAATACCATTAAGATATTCATGAGAACAGATCAATTGTATTGGACTTTGAAATTACCTAACAAGCCCAAAAATTCAAAAGATTAAAACAAAATTGTATAATTCTTTTCTTAAAAAAAGAAAAAAAAGTTAAGAGCTATTAAATATATTACATGCTTTCTTTAAAATATGTAAAATTTCAGCTTTATATTTAACAGTTGTACATCTGCGCATAAAAATACGTAATGAACTGATACAGCAATCAAAATATCACAGACTTTTATCATAAAAAAAAAAATTGTGACAGTTTGTGCTAAGATTTTCTGAACCTTTTATCCATCTATTTTTATTAGAATTAAGAATATAAAATAAGTGTATGATAATTTCAGCATTATGATGAGATGATTAATACCTTCTGACCAATGATGCTAAATATACGCAGGTATCTTTGTGTGTGACTCATCGGCTACAATAGACAAACGGTCCAAGTTGCTTAAGATGGAATTGTAAGTAATGAATAAAGTTGCCATAGTCTGGCAATAAATAGACTTCAAAATGCATTGGTGCTCAATTTAGAGGTTTTATTCATTCCTTATTTGTTCAAATAAGCTGTTTTAATCACCAGGAGAACATGACAAATCACTTACCAAAAGGTAGTATTTAAAATGAAATTTCCAATCAAGTTTAGTGTAATCAAAATAATTTCAAATTTCCTTGTAAGAAGTTCTTAATATTTTAGGAAAAGAAGCGGACAAGAGAACTTATTGAATTAGTGTTTAGAACAGTCAAATGCAATCATTGAATTATCCTGTCTCATAATAGCATTAATCAGTTAAACTATAAGGAGTTAGAATCTTGAATAAAATATCAAAACACGAACAAAATAAAGAGTATCATAGATACAAGATTGAAATCTTTTCCTTTTAGACAAAAAAGCAAACTCAACATTCTAGTTTTTCTCAACTTTTAGAAAGAAAAAAAAAATTCAGCATAAAATAGAATACATTTCATTCATAACATTTGTTTTTCTAGCCAACATTGTTTTTTTTAATCATCTAACATTTCTGTGATCTTTTCCTATTCTACATTCTATTGTTAAAATGACCAATGTGTTTTGAAACCAATCTTCCCTAATTACATAGCAGAAATATTTTACAGTCATGCAAAGTGTTACTGTATTTGATATACAGTATATTGCATTTCATATAATAACTCTAAAGAGAAAAAATAAAACTTTCTATGAAGAAAAAAAAATGAACACACATTCAAGTACTTCATTGGTCAGTCTTTCCTTTTCAAAACAATTAATATTTATTTATTTTTATTTTTTCAAAATTAGACCAGAGTGTACTTAGAATATTCAACAATTTCCACATCTTCAATGTGAAAAAAAAGGAGAATTTCTCAACTACAATAAGTAGTAACAACTTTAAAAACCTCGAACAGTTGTTCAACATGAATAAAGTTTTGATGCACAAACTCTTCATAAGGCTCAGCAAGACTTAAATTATGCAGCTTTTTCTTTTTAGATACAACAAATATAGTTAAATATACCAAGATGACAAGAATAAAAAAATAAAAAAATAAATTAAAAAAAATATTGACAGCCAGCATAAAGCCTTTCAAAATTTTCATCTAAAATTGGTACATATCAATCAGAAGACAGCTTTACAAAAATAAAATGACATTTCTGTTTGAAACTAAGACTAAGAAAAAAAATAAAATAAAATAAATAAATATCAACAAACGTATTTACATTTATTGAAAAAGTAAATCTAAAAACAAATTGAATTAATCTTTGGACAATTACTAAGATAAATAATGAATAATGTTAAAGCCAAATTTATTCAGAAAACAAATATTTTACGATTTTTAATTTTTCCACAAAAATTATTTTCTATGTCCTAACCAAGGCAATGTCCTTGGATTAATCAGAAGAAAGGTAAAGGAAAAGACAAGCAATGCAATTGATCAGAGACACTTAAGTGACAACAAAAAGATCAGAAAAGAATATTGTGCACAAGAAATAAATGAAAATAAATAGCCACCATAAATTGCGTTGGCATAGTGGAATGTCAAATTGAACTATTTTTACACAACTCCTTCAAGTGTTTCTATGATGTAATAATAATTTTCTTCCATCAACACTAGCCATAGCATAAGAGAAAGCACTTTCAATAATTAAATATTTAGGATAAACAGAACTGAATTTGCTTTTTAATTAAAATTTTTTATTTTTTCAATACATTAAATAAATAAAAAGGAAAAAGAAAAAAATTTAGCCACACCTTTGCAGATGGTGGAGCAAAATGATTTTCTAATAATGCACACAAGAATTTCGTCACAGCCAAGAATAGAGGTTTAGTTGACCCAACTAGAGTCACCTTGAAAGTTTTCATCTAGCTTTAATATTAAAACAAATCAACGATGCAGGAGAGTTGTGTAAATTCTATACAACACAATTTAATTATGTTATTGGGGTGGGAAAAAAATGGGAAAGCATTACTAACCTACAAAACTAAAATAAGATTAATCTCTAAGAAAACATTCGGAATTCGTGACAAAATAAATAAAAATAAAGGACCAGAAACTGATTGGCATAATAGATTGATCAGCTGACCACATATTTACAGACTTTTGCACATGCACGTATCTACATCTATAAGCAACTACAATTAGACAGAATCAAATTAAAAATACTTTCCTTGAATGTCAAAAGAAAATGCAACAAAACCCACAACATACCTCTTTTCTTCAGGGCCAAAATGTAGAGAAAGAGGCAGTAGAGACCGTAATAGATGAGATAGGCCAAAATAAGGCTTAGAATTAACAAAGCAAATACATCAGGATACTGATTTAGGAAGGGACATTTAAACATGGGCAGTTGATTATGTGATGGTAAAAGTTGCCTGCGTAAACTGGATGGATGGATGAATGGATGGATGGATAGGGCCCAATATGAGGTAAGCGAGTCAGCGAGCTCACTAGCGACAGCAGGCTATACAGCCCATATCACCTAGTGCCAGCTATACCTGATCAATACATTGCTAGCCAGTGCTAACGTCACTGCTTGTTCCTTAGCAACAACCTGATATCAACCAAAAGCAACAACAAGGAAGCTGCAGCAGCTACCAATTGTAGAACAACAACTGTTTGAAAACTGCATTCTGCTAGAGATGGCAGCAGTGGCAAGAACTGATAGAGATTTGAAGGTGTGAGAGAAAGAGAGGGAGAAAGGATGAGGACTGCAGTAAATGCTAATGGCTGATCAATAATGTTGCAACAGACAGAAGTGCTGGTGCAGCAGCAGCAGCTACACAGTAGGCTGATGAAGACATTTTTAAAAATGACATTGAATAGAAAAAAATTGGTAGTAAAGAGTGCTTTTTGCCATTATGTAATAGACAATCAGAGATATAATGTCAGTGGTGGAAGAAAATATTAAATAATAAAAATGAAAAAAAGAAAAAAATTAAATCAAATAAAGCATTTATGCTACAAAAAGAATTTATTTCCAGCAGCAGACAGTGGTAGCATGGAGACAAAGAAAAGAAAAAAAAACAGTCTAAAGTGTGTGTGTGTGTGTGTGGGTGGGGGAGATAGAATCAATAACAGACAAAGACAGGAATGGATAAGATGTGTACATTTAATAATAATTTTTCAGGTTTGATCAAGATGTCACGTGAAGCTAACATCTCATTAGATGATGCCATATTAAAAAAAGCAGATTTAATTATGTCTGTTACTTTGATGATACAAAATTGAAATGTGAAGAAAAAAAAAAAACAGGTAGCAAGTTTAATTGACAAATTGTTTTTTTTTCATCAGTACTTAATAGCAAAAAAAAATGTTAAATCAGAAAATTAAAATGCTAAAAGAAGCAAATTAATTTCCAAGGGTCATAAATTATAAAAAATAATTCTAAATGATCTACAAAATCCACTATACCAAAAACTCTTGAAGATTCTAAAACGTAGCTCACCCCAAAATTATATTAAAATAGTGATTAAAAACAAAAATTGAAATAAGATTTTCAAAGTAAATGGAGTTTATAATATTGATTGGAATCTTCCAAAGTTATAACCCTTATTTCTTTCACTCTTAACATTACCTAAATCATTTTACCTTACTTCTTAATAGGATTCTATATGAATTCGAACCAAATCTTTTATTCTAAATATAAACAAATCTGAGTTAAAATCCTTAGTCATCAAAAAAGCACACAAATGTTTCTCACATGTAACAAAATATGTATCAAAATGGAAGAGAAAATTATATTTAACTTACATAAGTTTGTACAGAGATTTTAACTAAAAATAAACTGGGGAGGAAGAATAAAGCCATTAGACCCAACATTAAATTATATGATCAGTTGGCAATTAAGGCATCTCAGAAATATTTTATGAAAAACATTAAATATTATCTTTCACAAGTATCAAATTCTCGTTTAACATGAAGCTGGTAAAAATTGGTTAAACTTTAATGCAAGTGGAAAGAAAATAAAAACCAACAGGGAAAAAGAAGAGAAAAAAGAGAAGAGCAAGAAAAAAATAAAAAATAAAAAAAAGAGAAGACAAAAGAAAAAAAGAAAAAACAGAAAGTGAAACAACTTAGTCATACACAGTAATATGTATTTAACATTGAGAAGTTACTTGAAATTCATGAGCCTTATATTCTACAATTATCAGAATGAGTGATTAATTCATTTACATAAAAAAAAAAAATTAAAAAAAATAAATCAGCTCTCCTAGAATACATGGAGATCAAAAATATGCCAAATTGGGTTAACTCTCACAACAGATCTCAAGTGGAGTGACTATATAGAATCCATAGCTAAATCCGCTGCTAAGAAAGTCAGTTCTCTGTGTAGGGCCAGGAAGATTTTCCCCCATTTGAAACAATCCTGCACATATATAAATCTACCATTAGCCTGTGCATTGAATACTGCTGCCATATCTGGTCTGGTGCTCCTGCTATTCACCTAGGGGTCCTTGACAAAATCCAATAGAGTATCTGTAATGTGATCAATCACAACCTGGAAGCTCAGATACAGTCGCTTTCTCACCTGTGTAATGTAGCTTCCCACTGTCTATTCTACAAATATTTTCACGGTTTCTGCTCCGATGAACTTAGCTCACTGGTGCCCCCTATAAATGAATTTACTCAAGCAACAAGATTAGTAACTAGGTTCCACCCATTTATTGTGAAACCAATAAAATGTAAATGCAAATTCTACTCCAGTAGCTTCTTTTCTCGCATTTCCTGCCTGTGGAATTCTCTTCTATTTACTTGCTTCCTCAACAGCTACAATCTCCAAGAATTTAAATGTAAAGTCAATAGTCATCTTCTATCTCACTAACCTGCATCCTCTCTCTCATGCTCCTCTCTTCATCCACTCTCATCAGTATTCTCATCTTTCTCTTACCCACTTCCTGAAAACCCCTTATAACCTGTCACCCTTTCTCATAGCTTTCCTCCTATGTAACCCCCTGCAAAACAGTGGCAGTAAAATGCCTTGCTTGGGGTGATATGATCATAAAAAGAGATATCATCATTTATTCAGTTAATACATTTTGCGCCACTGTGATTACCACTCCCCTCCATATCACAATTGCAGTTCATGGTTACCCTGTTTTTACTCTCAGAAGTTAAAGAGGCAGGACTTATGAGACATCAGGTAGTTTGAATTCAGAGTTTTCCTTCTCCTAGACTGGTTACCAACCAAAGTTAGAAGGCCAAGTCTGTTTTGCTATTTGCTCATAGCTGGAGGTGGGGAAGAGATGAATTTATACCTTTTCCAAGAATATCAGCACAAAAGTAAATGCAATAAACTAGAATAAACTTGGCTCTCCAATTCTTCAATCCAAGCCGATATTACTCAAGTGTGCCTCTATTAAACAACTTAAGATTAATAAGCTTAAGTTGATAATGGCCAAGTATAAATCCTACAAAATTCATTAAGAAAAAAAAATCCTGATAATACTGTTTTTCTTATCTACTATTATGCCTAAATGTTTCAACTTTAATGCATATTAGAACTGTTCAAAATGAAGTACAATAAACAGCTTTTGAAAAAAAAAATTTTAAAGCGATAAAATATGAGGCTAACAATTGTAACCAGCAAAATAAATTAAAAACATAGGGTTGATTTGAAAATATCTGATAATTTTCAGGAAGAGAAACTTAGAGCTCAAATATTGTAATTTGAGAGATGTCTTAAAAAATTTTTTCAGAAAATTTGGAAAAGGAAATAATCTCAAAATCTTTGAGAAGAAGAATAATTAAAGTATTAACCAAATATTCTTGAAATATAATTATAAGTAAAAATAAGTTTAAAAAGTTTCATAAAAAAAAAAAAAAAAAAAAAGCTATTGGTGTCTTCATTCCATACATTCCAAGCAACTTAGATCACTGGTGTCCCCTAGGTATGAATTTGCACGAGATACTAGATTAGCAACTACGTCCCACCCTTTTACAGTGAAACCGATAAAATGTAACTGCAATTTCTACTCCAACAGCTTCTTTTCTCGCACTTCCTACTTATGGAATTCCCTTCCACATGATTGATTCCCCAACAAGCTACAATCTCCAGGAGTTTAAATGTAAGGCCAATAGACACCTAACACACTAACTCGCATCCATTCTCTCAAACACTCTTCCCATCTGCCCAACCCCCAGCCTCAGTCTCCTTCTGTCACCCATCTGTCACCCTCCTTCTGACATTTCCTAGATCTAACCACTCTTTCTCTTCACCTTCCCCTATGTAACCCCCTGCACAATAGTGGCAGTGGAATGCCTTGCTTGGGGTGAAATGATTAAAAAAACATAAATAAATAAATGTCATTCATGCAGCTTTGAGAAATGAAATGACCTAAAGTCAACACTTCTCTACTACACAATTTCCCCAGTATTGTCAATGGAGATTAAGTTTACAAATATCATCTGCCATACATGATACACATTTGGGCAATCATGTCTCTTTCAAGACATGACTGACTGGGTAGAAAATTTTCCTGCAGTAGGTTGCCATTAGTTTCTGAGATAAACTGGTTTCCAACCAAGGCTATAGAACCTAATCCATCCTGCTATTTAACTCATAGGTGGAGAGGGAAGAGACAGATTGATACCTTTCCCAAGGGTATTTACACATAAGTGAATACAATGAATTCAAACTGTCCCCCGATTTTTCTTGTTGAGCCAATATCCACTGTTTCATTGCTAAGGTGTAGTGAGCTAATTAATGTTTGCATGTCAACATTGTGTACAACCAACTTGTATGCAGAGAATTATATATATATATATATATATATATATATATATATATATATATCTTTAGAAAATTTGTTTTATGTTTGGATACAAAACAGCAAATATGAAAAATTTTGGGAGATCTATGATGAGAGAAGTTTCGCTTAAAAAGTACAATTTCAGCCTTGGTTAACTGGTTGGTTCCCTGTAGTTCAGTTGGTCAGAGCATAGTGGATTTAATGGTAGCTCACTCTGCCCAAAATTCCTCCAGACAGTGTAAATCCTTCTTTAATAATATTTCTCAAACATTCAAGCCGGTAGATGAAAATAAACAAATATTCTGCTTAAAAAATAAACAGAACATCTACTCAAATACAAATACCCACTAAAAATAACATAAGATAAAAAAAAAAATTTAAAAAAAAATAAAAAAATCTGTCAAATTAATAAAAATCCATTACTTTATTTAGAAAATTCATCTCAATTGTTAGAAAAAAAAAAAAAAAAAAAAAAAAGAATAGAACATAATAGAACATTTAAACCAGATTAAAATAAGGATATTATTAAATTATTCTGATAATGCATAATTGACATAAGAGATTTGGAAAAAGAGACTATCTTGTGGATCTTCCCATGCATGCAAAACAGAAAATACCCTTATTAATGAAAGTAATAGATTAGATAAAAACATTTTTTTTTAAATTTTTAAAAATTGATTAAACTAACAAACCTGAAAAAATTTTAAATGTATTAAAATATGGTTAAAGCAGTGTTTAACCACGGGATGATCAAAAATAAAACACACATTATTTGAATTTATAAATTATGTAAATCTTCAATTTATCTTCCAAATAGTAAAACTTTCAGGGTATTGGAAATTTGAAAATGATTAATATTTTGTGCCAATCAGTTACATTCTAAGACAATTTGAAAGTAATTAAAATAGCTTTTCAAAAAGGTCAGGCAAAGCATAGGAGGAAGTGGCCTTGAGAAGTAAATATTTTCTAACAAATACACTACCAGGATATTTTTTAAGTTTCATTTCCCCAGAAAATGTGAGATTTTAAGCTTGGGAAAATAAAAATTTGAAATAATTCTTCTTGTGAAATCAGGAAATTTTTTTGCTAATAATTCATAAGTCTTTATAGAAATCATTTACCAAAAGCACCCATCACATTTGAAATAGGTTTAACAATGGTTCAATATAAACATTTTAGCTTTTGGCTAAGAAACAAATCCAATTAAAACATAATTTGCATTAGATACAAGAACTGCAACTTGCACATTATGCCAGACAAAACTGAATTAGTTAACATGACTTAATAGAGGTTTTCAGTTAGCTTCTTAAAGCCCACATATGAAATTGTTTAATAATACTTAAGAAATAGAACCTGAATATTCAATAGACTAAAACTGATATATAACAAAAAAAGAAAAAATTACCTTCCTTTTTTTCCCTAAAACAAATTCTAAAAATAATCTAGAAAATCTTATGTTTCATATGAAATTCAGTGAAGAAACTGCAACCAATCAACATTGTTGACAGAGAAAACTTTAATAGTCCCTCTTTAACATCAAAAGTAAATAAGCGAACACTTTCAAATTAGACAATTCACTTAAAGCCCTAGTTACACAAACACAGTTATTTAAGTAATTCAACCTAAAGCTTTGCATTTTGTTCACTTGGCATTATGCCCTCAATTTTAAGTAAAGTAAATTTTTAATCATTCAAGTTGAACAGAATATCTACCATCAAACACATACATTTTAGATAAGTCAGAGAACAGCATTTAAATAAAAATATTTAAAAAGTCCTTAAAACCTAAATACTTCAATGATTTCTGATGCACCTTTAATAATAATATTGGAAATTAAATATTATTACCGATAAGAATAACTTTCAAAAATAAAGGGTTAGCAGATATTTACCAGAGATTTTACTTTCTAAAAATAGCCTTCACAAGAACAAAAACACAAATATTTGTCTGATTTATTGCAATGTTAACTGAAATATGATCTAAGTAGTTACAACAAAAAGTTAAAATTAAGATGAAAAGAATAATAATGAAAAATTAATAACTTAATATTTTCTCATTCCTTACTAACATTTCAATCATACTGATTTATAATTTTAACATGACTAAAATAACTGATGCTGATAAAACAGTGAATATTACTAGGAACAAAGGTATCATATACTGAGCTATAAAATTCCTTGAGTATTAAAGTTAAAAATAAATAATACATGATCAAGTCATTTAAGTTACCTTACTTGTAAGAAAAGGTTAATCCAATGTATTAGAAAAATTGAAATCTGCTTGAAATTTCCTTCAATTTTAAAAAGGAAAACTGATTTCGATTAATGTAACCAATAAAAATCAAGTGAAATCTTCATTTGCTACTTTCACATTTCACTCTCATTCTGACACATTTTTTTTTTTTAATAAAGTTTCACAAAATCTACAATATTCTAATGACAAAATCTGCACAAGACATTTTAATATAATCTCCTTCCTTGTCAATGGCACTTAATTCAGTGGCATATTAATCACATAGATCAAATATTATATAACACACATTGCAGGTAAAAAAAAAAAAATTTCAACTAATAACTACATGCCAGTATAGTGACTAATTGACAACTTTGGGAAAAAAAAGTCATTTTAAACAGACTGAAAAGTAGGTTGTTTTTTTTGTTTGTTTTGTTTCTATCCTGACCTAAAAATGTCTATTTTAAATATCTTCATTAAATAACTTTTTAATTTGAACAAATAACAATATGAGTCATCAAAAGTGAAGCAGAGAATCAATAATTCAGATTGACAAGGACCCATCAAGGTAAATGTGCCTTATGCTGCCAATTCAAAAATATTTCATTTTTCATTTTTGCAAGCTGATTACAAAAATCATGAATAATGATTACTGACATTGTTCAGTTTGAAATGTCAGTATTTTCCTTAGGATATTAATTATAAATTCCTCATACAAAATCCATCTTCAGCAATAAGCATTATAGCACACAAACCAGCTCTACAGTTTATAGTACTTAAAATAAAATGTAGTAAAATGTGAGAAAAAGTTTCATTAAATATATCTGAAAAGAATAGCTTAGGTTAAATACCTTAGGTTATTTAGTAAATGAATTTTAAAGCAAATGCTGATTCAATCTACTGATTACTAATTTTGTAAGTATAAAACACTTTTAGGAATTTACACACCTATTTGATAAATAACCAGTAAGTATTTCAGTTGATGCTATTAAGTTACAAGATTTTTTTCTGATAAAGAGAAAATGTCAAGTGAATAAGTAGTCTGTGGTTAAATACCAATTGGAAATTTTCATAACCCAGAAATTTAACATTAACTTTATTTTTTAGTCAATTTCTAAAAACAGATTTTAAAAGATAAAATTTAATGTGAAAAGAAGAGTACTAAAGAATCCATTAACAAAAAATATCACATAAGAACTTTTTTTTTATAAATATACAAACTTTCCAATAAGAAAAAAACTAATGTCAAATAACAGCATGAGCTAATAAGTAAATTTAATCTGTGATAATACTTTAGGATAAAAGATAGAAAACCATTAAAAATTAATTGGACCCTCATTAAGAAGCTGATAAAATTACTTGTACAATTATGCCAGTAAAAATTTAATTATTATCAGTTATTTAATACTGACCATACCAAAAAGGCAAGGAATAAGAAAAAGTCAGCAGTGGACAGTCATATGACTATTTGACCATTCTAAGATGTTTAATAGCATTTTTTAAAAAATAAAATGATTCCAATAGCCAAGCTAGGAAGAAAATCTATCTATATTCAAGAAGATGTAATGCTTACTAAAAAAAAAAAAAAAAAGTTTATAAAGCAAGTTGAATTCTCCTATCAAAAACAGAACATTGAAGAGTTTCTTGATTACATGAAAACAGCCTAATAGTCTGATGATTTGAAAAAATTTAAAAACAAAATAATATTTCAATAGCCACATAAATTTTGTTAGAATTACCTCAAATGAGAATCCTTTTTTAGAGAAGGTATGAGAACAGAACATCTGAAAGGGTAAATCTAAACTAATATTTGTGATGGTTTCTTTTGACTAAATCTCTGAGTGTTGTAGAGATTAAAATCAGCTATATGCAGGCAAGTGTAGGCCTGAAAGAAGCACAAGTGTTTTGCAAAGGAGTTGAATCAGAGAGAGGAGTTCATTTGAAGATTCCTCAACTGATTAAAAAAAAGAAATGTTAATAAGCAGAGAGAGAGAGCGAAAGGAGGAAACAAACCAAGTGAATCAGTCAAATTGGGCCTTTCTTCATAGGTTGAAAAAAGAACCAAGTAGTGATCAACAGCAATTGAAAGAAATTAGAGTATACAAACTAACAGCAATTGCACTAACTACATGACAATACCAAACTGGTGATCTCAGAGGGCAATTTACACAATTTTAAATGTTAAGAACTTAGCAAGTCACTCTTAGTCTTTTTAGAACAACGAGCTGTACAGTACACTTATGGAAAAAAAAAATCAAATCAAGCTAATAATCTCAGTAGGTATCTGATATATATGTTACACTTACACTATTCAATCTTGTCTTAGACACTAGTTTTCTTCGACCACAAAAATCAAATGATGTACAGAGGAAAAAAAATTAAAATGATCACTTGTTCTCTAAGATAATCTGACTGCGCGCATGAGCGTACACACACACACACACACACACAAGGAGGTGTGGAAAAAGGTCCTTAACCTAAGAAGCCCTTAAGGACGGGTGGCAAGCCCAGAACTTTTCAATACAGAAGGTGATTGAAAACGATCACATCAACCAATTGTTGAATTTAACATTATTCATTACATGCATTTTATAAACTGTTTTTTTTTTGCCACATAAATATCAACAAAAATTAATAGCAGACATTTTTTAATCATTCTTTTTCAAATGCTTTATTTGAATTTTCTCTAAAAGCAATAATGTTGTTGTAGCATGTAGTAGCCTAATTTGTTTTTCCAAACTAAAATTTAATTCTAATTATTGATACTCACCAATGCTTGTTTAAAAAAAATAAAAAAAAGGCTGCCATACAGTTTAACAAAAAAATGAATTACATGCCAGTAACAAATAACACAAAAATATACCTAAGGCATTAAGTAAACTTAACACAATCTAAAATAAAAGAAATCTAATTAATTTGTCAAATATTCAGTGAAAAAAATAAAATTAAAAATAATAATTCCAGTTTTAGTTAAGAGTATTTTTTTTATCAAAAGCAATAAGTACGTAAAATCCATAACCATTCAAAAAATGCATACATTAATGAATGCACTTTTTTATTTTCAACCAAAGCGCTTACTACTAAATTTTAAATGAAGTTAATATCAACAAATATTAAACAAGGGAAGAAGCAAAAAAAATACTGTAGAAAGCTATAATGAAAATTTGTACATTTTCCATGTCTTCTGCAGCATTAAAATATGCAATACCTTCAGACGTGTTAATAAATTATTAATTTAGGTTAAATAACTACAAATTATTTATTTCAACAAAAAAATCCAATTGTTATTTATCCAGCATAGTTTCACTTTTTTAATGAAGGAAAAATAAATTAAAGTCAGCTGAGCATTGATTGAGCAATCAGAAATTCTAAGTTTGGGTGTGGTCAAAAAAAAAAAAAACTTAATACTTCTATGATCTGATACTTCAGCAAGTAGTAGCAGATCTAATGGATTTTTCTTTAACAGAGAATAAAAAAGGGAATCAACATCATTTATGAAACCAAATGCTAATTTGGAATTATTTTTTTACAAAAAAAAAAAAAAAAAAGGAATAAGGAAATAATAAAATATAGCAATCGAGCATGTAAGAAATTTCTTAAATTTAGATTTAAATTAAGTTCCTAAGATTGTCAGTTACCAAAACTGCAGAATTGAAAAAGGCAAAAAGGATGCTGCTGATTTCAGGTGGAGGTGATGGAAGGTGGGGACACCAGCCTAAGAATAACAACTTCCAACATTCCACAAAGATAGAAAATGAGATGCTTAAGAGTAAGACCCAAGGAGAGATCTAAGAAAAATGCGATAATTTATTTTCACGCAACACAATTATTGTAGTGATAAGGTATTGTTTAGAAAAACAAATTAAAAACAGAATTATCAAAATGGGAAATAAACAAAAAATGTCTATATATTTCATTTCATTAATTAATTTCATGCTGAACGCGATTAGGTACTTGGAAAGATTACAAATATTTGGAAAAAATTATTAAGGAAGAAAAAGTAACTTAATCGATTAACTTTTATATAACGAAAGAACCATGTAAGGAAGTTTTGTTTTTTTTTAAGAGCAAAGGAGAGCCTCTCATCCCTCAGCGCCAGATGAGAAAATGCAGAAAGGATGAAATAATTATTAATACCGTGAATGATCAGGTTGATGATAGCGATGTCCAACAAAAACGAAAAAAATCAAGGTCGTTCGTGGCTGCCACAGGAAGATTAAGGCTTTCTTTTTTTTATATCAGAAAACTTGGGGGATGATTGAAGTAGAGAGAGAAAGCGACCAGCCAGCACGATGGTTACCAACACAATTCGTTGTTCTTTGAGAGTGGCAGCAAATGAATGACTCTCTCAAGTAGTAAGGGTGGAGCACACATTCACCATAACCTAGGAGGAGCCTAATAATACTGTAGACCAGTCAAGAAATACTACCACTATCACTACAAGGAGTATTTCATGCTAAGCTTTATTAGTCATTACTCATTTGTATTTATGTCTCACACACACACACACATAAAAAAAACGGACATTATTGAGAGACCATAAGGTAAGGACTACAACAAAAAAAATACTAACAATAACTTACTGTGCCATACCAATTAGAAACGGGAGACGAGAAAAAAAAGGACCTGGTCACTTGGATGAAGTTTTAATGTAATGACTTTAAGTACAAAAAAGGAAGTATGCCCATGAAAGAAAATGTTTGCCTTTGTGGTGATCTCTGCACTAAATTAAAATTAGAGACAGTTTCGCGAAAATTGAACTGACACTCAAGAAATATTTTTATTGCATTAAATTATTTTGTTTTAAAGAAATACGTAGACAGCTCTTGGATAAGCAATCTCCTGTAGGCTTTCTTTGTCAAAAACAAAACTGCTGAAATAGGACACACTTTTTTTTTAGTTCTTGCGCATTCAACATGGATTTTACAATTAAAAAATATAATCAACACTCAACAGAGTTGTCTTGTTTCTGTGGAATTTATTTGGATTTTAGAAATCAAAAGTAAAGACAATAAGTAAAAAACTGACATTGTAAATGTTTCTTAGGGTTCATTCAATCAAACTTAAAAAAAAGAGAGAGAACAGGTGTTTTGTCCTATGAAGATAGTAGTTGCGGAGAATTATGACAATAAAGCTTATTATTCGTTTTTAATGATGAAAATGAAATTCACAATATAGCAAAAGATGTGTGGGGCCTCGCAACATCATATTTCCTAACACAACAGTTGGCATTTCTGAAGGCAGAAATGATTTGAGAGGGTCGACTTGATAGTCGTCATAAAGCGAGGTAAATATTGTTGTTACACAGTAAGCAGCAGTGTTACAAAAACAGATTCAGCTGTTATAAGCCTACTAAGTAATAGTAGTAATACGACTACTAAATACCGTTTTTATTTCCTCCAGCTGCTTTTGTCATGATGATGACTATTCACGTCAGGCAAGCTTTTTCTACCCGCGAACAACTGACTGACTCACCTCAAAGTTATGTCGAAAATAAAATAAAAAATAAAAATAAAAAAAAAACATATATCCGATCAAGAATTTTCAAGTCAAATCAACAGAAAGAAATTTAATAAAAATAAAATAATTTAATCGTTTTTTTTTTTTAGTTAAAAATGCAAATAAAAGCTTTTAAATTTTTAAATTATCAGTTGACTTGAAAGAATACATTTGAAAATTTTTTTAAATGAGTGAATGTCACAAAATTTCTCATTCAATATCAATATTTTTGATATTGCAATCATTTTTAAAAGAAAATTCATTACGATAACAAAATTATTACATTAGATTTTAGAACACTAAATAAATATGCAATAAAAATAACATTTTTATGCATTTTTAGATAAGTTTCTTTAATTGAGTTCTGGTTTTGTAATTAAAAAAATTACTAAAAAAACCAAGAATTTTAAATTTAACTCTATTGTTAGGCTAAAAAAAAAGCCAGTAACTAGTTAACTAGTACTAACTAGTAATTGAAATGGGAATCTTAAAAAAAATCACTTAGTTTTGATTAAATTATTACAATAATCACTCGGTTGGCATTCGTATTGATTGAATTGTTGAATCATTCGTCAATATAGAAATTTTGCAAGTAGCAAGTAATATTGATTTTTTTTTTCTCAAAAAGGGATCAGCAGTCAGTGGGATTTTATTTAAATTTCAGAAAAAAGGTAATAATTTGTTTTAAAAATATATGCAATGTCGGAAAAATTTCAGCTTGACCAAGAAGAATTTTAAAAAAACTTGATGTTTGTAATCATTTATTTTTTGGAAAAGTGTATTGGACCAAGAACTTTTTTTTTTTTTTATCTCGAAAACAAACGATGGTTTTTTTTTAATTTAAAGCTGGAAAAAATAAGACAAACGGTTTTCGTCTTAAATTCAAACAACCCCAATTAATCCACAGATAGGGAAAATATATTTTTTTTTATAAATAAATACAGACTCAACAAATGTCGTTATTGATCGTTCTGATTAAAAATTACGAATGACTCATCATCATCGTTGTATTTTTGCAAAGTTATTGAAATTGTAAAGGTTATTGTCATAATGATGTTTTAAAAGTGCAAAAATTCAACTAGTGTTGTTAGAGTGTTGCAATGCAAAAGACAATAATGTTGTTGCAATATGCATTTAATAAATAAATCTACATTAATAAGACAAGGACTCAAAACCAGTAACGTAAGAAACATTTATATTTACATAAAAAATGCATCTTATCGTTTCGTGCAAAAAATCGACATCACAATCAGATTATGCATTCGTCTCTCTCTAGTAAATTCTACAAAAGACAAATTTTAGAGTTTTGAAAGTGAAAATATCTTAGGATACAAATATTACGATACCATAGAAAAATAAGTAAATATTTAATTTATTCCTGTCGATTTTTAGATTGTGTTTAAACTTTAAGTGTAACAAGTCGAAACGGATCCACCCATAACAAATACACATTCTTTCTACATACCAAAACCAGGCCACCTGATCGATCTCAGGTTTCCTACGCATTCAAGAGAGAAAGCATCCACAGAAACAAAAATTACATACACTTGAAATATTGCGAAAATATATATATATTCTTTTTTTTACCTCGTTGACTGGAAGCAGACAAAACTCCAATTTTTTTACTGAAGACCCGAGGCGAGCTTAAAACACCGGTGATATGGCGTCTGCGGTAAAGTAAAAGTATGCCACCCCCCGGATATGATGATTGCTAACTTGAAATTCTGAAGACTATCGGCTGGATAAATTTACAGACCGAGGAAGGTATAATTTTTCGAAGTAACCTCTTCATTGTCCTCGACCAAAACTGATGCAGTTACTAAAATTTATTCGATAATTCATAACGATTTTTACAATACTTACCGGTAGGGCGGGTGAGATGAATAGAACAGCTACTGGGTCACGTGTCTCATTAATAGTAATAAGCTAGTTCTCGTGCCAAGGCTTTTTGAGCTGAGTGAAACAGGTTAGGATGATCAAGGATTAAAGTAAACTTGACTTAAAAGTATATAATTCTGTTCGTTTTTTATAAAAATGCATTCTGAATTTGTTTATCGAAAAAATAAAAATTTACAATAAAAGATTATAAAAACATTTGGTCATAGCGTTAGAGATACTGGTTGGGGTCAAACAAAAAAAAATGAGACGGTTTTAAAATGATGACAGACTAAACTCAGGGTACGTATATATATATATTTTGTCAGGTCATTCATCATATAGATTCGTGTCTCGCATATTTTGATGTTTTACAGACTAATTTATTAGTGTATTGTAGTGTAGATAGTTCAATGTTCACAATGTCTCCACAGCTGATCCTGTGTCAGACTAAATTTTAGTCACTAAAAGCTAAATTAGTATAAAATATTAATAAACATGAAACAAAAAGAAATCTAACAATCCGAATCTATAATAAAAAAATAAAAAATATAATGAACTATAAAAAGAACTATAAATATTTGAAGCTTTAACCATAAAAAATAAACAACCCAGCCTCAGTAATTCATGAATAAACATCCTCTCTATATAATAAAAAGACCGTTGCGTGTTTTTATTTGTGCATATATATATATATATATATATATATATATATATATATAAATTATAGCATATTTATGTTATAATTTCTGTATAATAATTATTAGCTCTACTTTGTATTGAGCACTTTTTAAAGAATAGTGTTTCTTTGGATACGGAATATTATTCCATCCATACCTACCCTACACTTATATATATATATATATATAATCTTGCGATTTTTTCTCTGTATATATATATATATATATATATATATATATAATCTTGCGATTTTTTCTTTTTTCGTGTATATATATATATATATATATATATATATATATATATATATATATATATATATATATATATATATATATATATATATATATTTCCCTCCTGTCAAACTTAAGGAGAGAAACAGTAGTGTGGCAGCGTTGACTCAGTTCATTAGAGAGACAATCGCAAGGCAGCATTGGCTCAGTTCTTTCTCTTTACTACCAGTTATAAAAACTCTTACCACAAGTTTTCTTTAACAGTGCCTTATTATTATTATTTTTTTTTTGCAATAATTATGTCATCAAGTAGTGAAGAATATATATATCATCTCTCTTATAATAAAGACCATTATATATATATATTATGGTGGATAGGAAATTAACAATTAAAATCAACCTTCTCCTTCACTTTTACAAAAAATCACAATGACATGTGAAATCCTGGTTTTTCCCAAATAGAAAAAAGATTGACCATGTGCTTAAAGAAAAAGTTGAAACCAGATTTCGCAAGTAGATGTTAAATTGATATTCTGACCAATAGAATCGATTTACAAGACCCAGAGGACTTGCCTAGCATGAAAAATCTGAATTACTATAAATGATGTCAATCAGCATCAGTCAGTCAGTCAGATGGGAGAGACACAACTAAAATGTAACTTCAATTTCAAGTCAACCTGGACATAGATCACATCGTCCTCTTTCTCCTTCTTTCTTATGTGCTGATTCATTCTACTTCTTCTTCATCCAAAGTCACTTCTACCTAACAAACACTAATACATACTTACTGCAAACTCTACCCTTAGCTTTCTCATTGAACATTAACTCAAACTACTACCTATTCTTGTTATACTTTCCTTTTAATAAATTACTATTTTAACATGAAAAATGTATATTTTATTATTCCACTCTTCCACACAAATACACATTCCAACGAACCTGCCAACAACCACTCTACAACCAACTTTCTGATGAAAACCTTCTGATAATTCTGATGAAGATAATTCTGGATTAAACTTGTAAGATGTAAGGAGTTTGGTTATGTATGACACAAGGCCGAATTAATAAACATTAACCATCTCCCTATGGCTACAATATATATATATATATATATATATATATATATATATATACATGTTACGGAAATTAACGAAGATTATATATATATATACATGTTACGGAAATTAACGAAGATTAAGAAACTTGGTTATAAACAACTGACAATTTGAAATGATTTGTTTGAAAATTATTTTTGATCAATACTTGTATTTAAGTAGATATTCTGTTTTTAATTAAACAGTATTATAACCAGGCCAGTAGATATAAATATATAATTCTGTTTAATTAAAAATAGAATATCTACTTAAATACAAGTATTGATCAAAAATAATGTTCAAACAAATCATTTCATATATATATATATATATGTAATGAATTATTTTGAACATTATTGTCGGTTGCTTATAACCAAGTTTTGTTAAAATTCATTAATTTCCGCAATATATATATATATATATATATATATATATATATATATATATATATATTTCCCTCCTGTCATGCTCAGGGGGTTTGGAGTATTTTTTTATGTCTTAATGTAAGACTGTCAATAGTAGGTACATCAATATGTATGTTGCCATCATTTTCGATGACATGTGTCCACTCAAATATATTTCACAACTGGAAAAAAGACACCACAGACTGATACATGAAGATGTGATTTAAAAAAAGGAACATGGCACCTACTAACAGATGAAGTTCACCAAGGATTATTATAAACAAGCTCTTATTAACCCACAAAAAATATTTGATAATGGTCTATGAAAAAGCTTAGAAGGATCTGGATAATTAATGTTCAAACAATGCCAGAAAACAAATTATTCAATCCCTGTTGGGTAGAATGTTTTCATTCCACTTTCTATGCTTAGATGATATTTTGTATTAGTTAATACTTATTAGACTTATTCACGTTTGTGCCACTTGTAGACCAGAGATTGTGATTTCAGTTCTAGCAGACTCAGGGATTACAACTGCCAGGGAAACAAATATGTTTTTATTTTTTTATATAATCATATCGCCCCAAGCAAGGTATTTTACTGCCACTGTTTTGCAGGGTGGTTACATAGGAGGAAAGTTATGAGAATGAGTGACAGGTTATAGGTGGGTAAGAGAAAGATGAGAATACTGATGAGAGTGGAGTGGACAGAGAAAAGAACATGAGAGAGAAGATGCAGGTTAGTGAGATAGGAGATGACTATTGACTTTACATTTAAATCCTTGGCGATTGTAGCTGTCGGGGAAGCAAGTAAATGGAAGAGAATTCAACAGGCAGGAAATGTGAGGGGGTGTCAGGAAGTGGGTAAGAGAAGGATGACTATGGCCATAAAATGATGGATCAATTTATATATTGATTGTAATATAAAATTGATCCCCTACTTTATATTTACATAATATATATATATATATATATATATATATATATATATATATATATCGCCCTCAAGCAAGACATTTTACTGCCACTGTTTTGCAAGGGATTACATAGAAGGAAAGTTATGAGAATGAGTGACAGGTTATAGGTGGGTAAGAGAAAGATGAGAATACTGATGAGAGTGGAGTGGACGGAGAAAAGAACATGAGAGAGAAGATGCAGGTTAGTGAGATAGGAGATGACTATTGACTTTACATTTAAATCCTTGGCGATTGTAGCTGTCGGGGAAGCAAGTAAACAGAAGAGAATTCAACAGGCAGGAAATGCGAGAAAAGAAGCTGCTGGAGTAGAATTTGTGTTTACATTTTATTGGTTTTGCAGTAAAAGAGTGGAACCTAGTTGCGAATCTTGTGGCTCGAGTAAATTTATATATAGGAGACACCAGTGAGCTAAGTTCAGTGAAGCAGAAACCATGAAAGTATTTGTAGAAGAGAAACAGGGAAGCCACATTGCACCAATGAGAAAGTGACTGTATCTGAGCTGCCAAGTAGGGATTGATCACATTACAGATTCTCCATTTAAAACAATATTTGAATCCACCACATTTGGTAGGTACAATAGCTAAAATGTTGTGAGTCTAACAGTTAAGATAAGAATGCAAATCTAAATAGAGCAATCATAATGTAGACTTAAGACTTTTTTGAAAACTTCACATTAATGTTGAAACTTGCCCAAAACAGATCAGAGATTCCATTACAAATATAGCCAAACAACCCACCAAAAACTGTGATAATATTATTCAAATTTCTTATATGAAAAATTTCAAATTATTACTTTTTGATAAGTATTTATTTCATCTTATTTCTTCTGCTTTTACACATAATTGTAATAGTATCTCATTTTAACCTAGTAGTAATAGTCTTAGTAGTAATAGTCTTAGTAGTAATAGTCTTAAGTTGTCTGAATCTCTTAGATAAAGTGTTGTTAATTATCTTTTTATTTTTATCTCATTTTACTTTAATTTTTAATTTTTAATTTTTACTTTAATTTTATTGCAACTCCCAGAATATTATTCCACAATTTTTAGTAAGAAGCATAAATTAGAATTAAAGAATATCCCACCAAAAATGGTCATGTCACTTATTCTTAGGAAGCATGCTTTTCCAAACCGTCTACCTTACGAATAAAATTACAAAGGTCAACCTGTGTTGTATTCTCATTTGTTTGTTGTAGCCTACATGGTTACTGAGGTGTTGGTATCACATGGCTGTATATCTTGGTCTTGATATATTTACGATTGATTCACAGTTGGATCAAGCGATATATTCATTATTCGCTGAACTCCAATTACTCACTATTGCTCAACTTCTGTCTTGTACTTTTATAGTTATTTAGTGGTCACCTAATCACCTGTGGAATAATCCATTTTTCTTGTATTATTCTTTCACTGGTGATCAGTGTTCAAACATATATGCCAACATTTATACTTCTACATGACAATCTTTTACAGAAATTGAAAAAATATTGCAACATATTTTTCAAGATATCAAATATGAAAAATTAGGTAAAGTTTAACATGTCTCCCCCCCCACAAAAAAAACTGGTATGTCAAAAAGATAGAGTTTCATTCAACACTGCCATTACTGTAAAATCCTTTAACAATTTTTATTGTTTTAAAAAGCTTAGTATTAGTACATTATTTACATTGTATGAACTGTTGTCCTCATCTTTATTGCCATGTTTATGACGTATCAGCTGTTGTACACTCCAACCTTCTTCAGGTACTAGGAATTTCAAGGCAAACCCTTTATTTCACTCATTAGGATATATCATTCTTATTCCATGTGTGATGCCACTTCCGGATGTTATGTAATTATTTTCCTTTAACTCAACTCTCCAAGTTTTTTGTTCACCACTGCTGTAGCCAGGTATTGAACTCACAACTCTTTGGGTCAAGTCAATGGATCTAGCCATGTGTCCTTGAGAACACACTGCGTTTATCCACAACACTTTTTATCAAGGACACATTTTATTCACATTTTATTCACCCCCCCCAAAAAGGGGGGGCTTACAACACTTAATGATAATAATAATAATAATACTGCTAAACATATGATTCAAGTGCTTAGGTCGTTTCTTTTTTTTGTTTCCATTTTTTTCCCCTCCGCGTTTATACTCAGGGGTTTTTTTGAGACGTGTTCAAAGATAAATTCACAGTTATATATATATATATATATATATATATATATATATAATATTTGTTTCAAATTTATAATGTAAGTATGTTATAATATCGCTACAACATAGCTGTTTTGTTTTGGCACTTCTTATAAAGAACTATAAGCTGATAAATAAAAATGACTAAAACTTGGACAGAGATTTTGATTTTATATTGGCAATTGGTGAGTATATTATTATAAGTGACCAGTTAAGTCTAGGTGGGTTGCTATGCCAATATGCAAACTGACCAGTGAGTCATTGATTTTTTCAGTGAGTCAATATTCATGAGAAAATATTATTCTTTTTTTTACATTTTGCTGTCTCATATCTAGAAATTTAAATTTTACAGCATATATTTTTTCTGTAGATGACAAATTTTATTTTATTAATTAAGCATGTTTATAAGAAAACTGATTATTTTTTTTACTACAGTTAACTTTGTTAAAAGATTATATTACTCAGACATTTCATTATGGTGTAATGGTTATTGAACTGAACTTGTAGATCCTTCGTAGGAGTTTGATTCTCTATGGGTGCCCTGTATTTGTGGTCTTGTACCAAAATTAAACTAAGCTTAGTAAATAAAAAAAAAAAAAAGAAATACCTCAGTGTGATTAATAGATAAGGAGTTAGCCTTTTTTTTAAATACTGTTGTTCATCCAATACCAGGCGCAAGAGCCACTCAAAGTAGAAGGGTTACTGAATGAGGTTGTTATGACATAAGAGAGGAAGTAAGCGATGCATCTTATAAGGACATGTATGATCTTCAATTCTATGATCTTCAATTCTATGATCTTCAATTTCAGAGTCAACTATTATGTTGACTCTAGAATTGAAGATCATAGTGATTAGGGAAGATTTGATCCTCACTGAGTGCCCTATACTTGTGGCTTTATGCCAAATTTTCTTCTTCTATGTGCCATCTCCCTTCAGAGTGTGGGTGATCATGGTTCTCCACAACTTTCTATCCTTTGTAGTTCTTAGCGATATTTGTCTATTTACTATCCTGCCCACTTCTTATTCTGCCATTCATTTACACAAACTTGTTAGGTAGGTTACTCACTGTTTCCCTCTGTCCTTCAATATGTCCTGTGAGTGTCAAATTCTCCAAGCCTTATTTTTTCATTATGTCTCCTATGGCATTTTCATATTTTGCAACTATAGTGTTATGAAGTTTTAGACAATTTCAAATCTATTTTCTTCTGATATTTACATTTTTTTAAATGCCACGTCCCTTCATGGTATGTACAATTATGACTCTCCACAGCTTCCTTTTCCTTTGCTATCTCTAAACTGTGCACTGCTATAACTGTCATTTCCCATTGCCTTCTAGATAGTGTTGAATTTAGAGCTTTCCACTATTATTTTTAAATTGATAATGAAACAACAGACTTCATTTAGAAATTTGAACAGAGTAACCAATGAATAGAAACTACACAGACACTGTTGCTAACAATCAAAAAGAGAGAGCTGAATTTTGGGGGACAATGAGGAAAGAAGGTTTGGAGACCTTAACACACAGGATACATTAAAAGCAGGAGAAAGAAAGGGAAGTAACCTACTTGACAAGTTTGAGCAAATAAAGACATATTAGTATAACGAGAGATCATAAAAGTGCAGGTATTGTTGAAATTAACAAAAGATAGAAAGTTATGGCAAACCATAATCACCAACATCTTAAAGGAACACTATTTACATTATTCAGACTATTGTCCTCATCTTCGTTGCCATTTTTATGACATTTCAGCCGTTGTACACTCTGGCCTTCTTCAGGTGCTAGGAATTTCAAACGGAACCCTTTATTACAATCACTAGCGTATATCATTCTTACTCCTTGTGAGCTGCTTCTGGTAGTCATAAGTTATCCTTTTAACCCGACTCTCTACGTTATTTGTTCACTACTGCAGTAGCCTGGTACTGAATTCACAACTCTTTGGGTCAAGTCACTGGAACTAACCAATGCCTATATCCACTGGGCTATGTGCCCTTAAGGACACAGGGCCCAGACAAATCCTAAAGGAACATGGTATATAGAGAAAGTGTTGCAACTTGTTTAAAACTAATATATGCCTAACTTATGACTATAGAGTCAATTAGCTATAAATCTATATTCACAATCTGACATGATAAAAAGAACTTCCATTAAAAAGTTGTTTGGCTTTATATAACTATTATATTGGCATCAACGTGCCATGAAATTACATTCATAATTCATAAGCAGCTGAGTCAAAGGTTGATTACACTGCATTTATAATTAATCTTTTTTGTTTTGTAAATTCACCCCAAACAAGACAATGATGCCGCTAAGATGCAAGGGGCTACTGGGAGGGAAAGTGAATGAAAAGACTTTAGAAAGAACCAGAAGCCAAATTCTAAACAGGAAAAAGGGATAAATCTCTTCTCCTCTTCAAAAACTGGACAGGAGGGTGGATCAATCAATATAAATAATTTAACATTTTCTTTTTTTCTTTCTTTGTAACTTTTATTAGAGTAAAAGCAGGTAGATAAATTTTTTTCATGTTATTGACCAGAAAAAAATTGTACTATATCTCACCCCTTACCGCCGTTTTCATATCTGATTCACCGCTGAATGAATTGAGGCGTAGGATACTTATTTCAGCCTGTTTACTTCCTTTGAGTAATTACTCCACGATTGTTTGGTTTCAGAACTAAATTTCCACGTAGTAATTTCAAAAAGGAAGTAAATTGGTCGAAAAATCGGCAAACTATGTGTGAAGTCATTCTGCAGTGAATAACATTTTTTGAAGCATGGTTACGGGGGTGAGATAAACAGTGACAAGAAGTTTGATATTTTTCTGGTTGTAAACTTCAAAAAAAGGTAGGTTTCATCAATAAACAATTATCGATTTCAGTTCAACATTTACATTTACACGGAAATAAGGATGTTTTGGAAAGATTTGAAGGGGTAAAGGCCTTCGGGAAACAAATAAAAATTTACCAATATGTCAACTATGCAAGCACCCTGTTTTTTGAATAGCAAAGCAAAATTTAGTTTCTTTATTGCTTGTAATTATTTGACTGAGTCACTTATATTTAAATAATTTCTTACTAATGCAAAAATGAAGGAAAGCATGAAGAAAGGGAGACATGCTAAAAATTACATCCAAAAAATGAAAAGAACATTTATACCACCTTCTTTTTTTAATGTTTTGGCTCTTTGATTGTGCTTCACTTATATTTCATTCTTTTCTTTTTAAATAATTTTTTAAAATTCGACATGATTCAAATTAAAATTAAATTTAACATTTTCTTAGAATTGTTTTTTATATATCACAAGACGGCTACAGGGAAATATTTTTTTTATAAAGTAAATATAAATAAATGAAGTCAAAATTACAAAACATTCTTGTTCTAATATAAGAGTTTATTAAAGAAAAAACACAATAACCATAAAAATTAGGAGATTATTTAATTATTTATTTATTTATTTATAAATATATTATATAAATACTCTCATATATATATATATATATATATATATGAAATTAAGGCAGACACGTTATTTCATGGTAAATTGGAAGTATAGGCCTATTTCAAGATTTGTGTAAAATCCTTTGTAAAATAAAAATGGAAGCTGATGATCGTTCACCTGAAATAGGCCTATACTTCCGATTCACCATGAAATAACATGTCTGCTTTAATTTTTCCTATATTTGCTCGATATATATTTATATACATATATATTTAGAGCTCTCTTAGAGAGTTATCCTACCACTGTATGTACAAGATACTCCTTTGGATTCTTCTATGCCCACACTGCATGTTGATATATATATATATATATATATATACACACACAAAAATCTAAAGTGAGCCAAAACCTACCGCGGTTTCACACTACGGATCGTCAGGGCAAAGGCTGAAACACTAAAGATAAAACCAAATAAATAGATATACACTAAGATAGGGGGGAACCATACCAACATAAAAAGGGGGGGGTTAGAACAAAAAAAGCAAAACACACTAAATTAGGAAAAATTTTTATTAAACACATAGATAAAAAAAAAAAAAATTTAACACTACGCTCTCACACTAAGCAATGAATTTATATTTATGAAACTTACATTTGCTTAAAATTTCAGTCTTAGCATTAAGCATATTATGGGCGGGTTCGAATAAGGCTATCGCTAGTTTTTCCTCACCACATAAATTACAGAATTTACTGCCTTTGTTGTAATCAGTACATTTTTTTATTATTTCCCATTTCAAAATGGGGTCTTTTATAATTTTAGATCTTATGTCCCAGATATAATTCGATAAGGTCGTGCTATGTCTATATTTTTCATTTTTAAATGAGGTTTTGTGATTATAAAATCTAACTTTAAACAAATCGTGCGTAGCACCTATATACGTTTTAGGATACTTATCTTGCTCATTTTTATAGACTTTAACACTATAGACTACATTAGATTGGTTGCAATTGCCTCTAATAGGACATTCAGCTTTTACTTTACAATTGCATTTATTATTATTGCTAACAATTTTTTCTCTCTCACTTCTTGCCAATGGAACTCTCTTTTAGGTTCTTGCATCACTGTCAACTTTACTCTTCAAAAATTTAAATCCAATGTCAATTGTTATCTTCTCTCTTCTTAATTACAATTCTTTTATTGTTTTCTCTCTTTAATAACATTTTTCTTTTTCTTATTCTTTCACATTAAATAACCATTTTCATCTTCGTGGCTTTATTGTCTTGCTTGTGGTGAAATGTTTTATATATATATACAAAGATTTACTTAAAGTATTCAACAGAAACCAACAGCACAATAAATATAAACTGGATTAGAAATTATAAGAAAGCCAATTTTTTGATGGATTTGTTATCCACATTGTTTCTTATTACTATAAATGGTATTGTTTGTTGGTTCACATGTGTTTTAGTTGCTACTTATTTTTTTTATTGCTTTAAACAGTGAAATTAATAACAACCAGACTAGACTGGTATCATAAAAATCACATAGATTGAGAAATAGTACTTCTCAATCAGAGAAAAGAAGAAATAAAATAATTGAAAACATAACCCCTAATAACAAAAACAAACAATTTAAACTTATCACTTACTACAGAAGATTAAACACCTTTGAGATGGCTTATCAACTATTTGTGACCGTCTAACATGATCTAAACTTATTTATAAATGGAACTTTGCCTCTGTGTGTGCGTGTATGTGTGTGTGTGTGTGCGTGTGCGTGTGTGCGTGTCCATTACCTATAGACTTCGAAACGGCTGAACTGATTTTCTTGAAAATTTACACAGTTGTACTATAAGCGTCTGCAAGTGTTCTTAGCTAGGTTTTATGTCGAGGTACCCCCAATAAATATCGAAAATCAATAATCGAAAAAATCAGGTTATAGAAGGAGTGGTCCAATTTTAATCACTCATAGACAAAGATGTAAGAAACAATATTCAGAAGTTTCAAGGTCTATGGTTTCACTGTAACTGGAAACAACTATTGCTTTTTAATCTTTTGTGCCAACGTCCAAAGAGTCTGAGCTCCAGGACCATGGATTAGTTTTAAAGCTTTCATTACAACCGAGCAACGTTGGGCTATACTGCTAGTCACCAATAAGAGATACAGTAAAAAACAATCAGAACTTCATTCAGCAAACCAATGTTGTCTATACATTCACTTCTTCATATTCAAGAATGTTTCTCTAACAATAGCAATTGAAATAACACATATCTTGGTCACATAATCACTGCATAACTGCATTAGTTAACTTGCTATTTATCTAATAATAGCTCAATTAAATTATATGTCACATTTCAAACATACGCACCACACCGTAATGGGGGCGCAAGAGGGTGTCATCAGTGATGTCATTGCGAGGATCACTAGGGGGTTTCGGGTCTTTCAACATCATACTCCACTGCGCCAACCTGACCAGAGATGATCAGTTTCTGGCCCACCCTCGATAAGCACTTTCAGACACTGGAAAATTACGTTTAGGCCCGGTAAGAAACCTTGCAAATGCTTCCGATTGGCGACAGTCAGAGCCACTATCCATTTAGAGGTGAACCGTACATGAGCTCATCCGAAACATTAATTTAAACGCAGAATTTCGGGGAATTTTAGGTCACAATTTGTTTTGGAATCCAGGCAATCTCTCTTTTGATCCATAACCAATTAGCTGTTCTTTCCACTGTTTCGGTTATGGACTTGAGTACTTTCTTTTTTTTTTACTCCCACTATCCCAATATCTGTTAAAGATTTGCATAAGGACCTTGCTGCAAATCCTCTAGTCCCCACTTCTATAGGAATGCAGCTAGCCCTTCAGCCTTTAACCCTGCAATTCTCCAGCAGTTCGTCATATTTTAACTTCTTCCTTACACAACAAAACATAAGAAATCTGACAAATGCTTACTATTAACAGGAAAATATACCAAATGAAACTTTAAAAAATTGACTACAAATACTAAAAGGTTTAATAGTATAAAAAAAAAAAATCCCAAAATCAATAAAAAAGATTTATTCAATTTAGGAACAAACAGACTAAATATATTTTCTGATTAATAAAAAATCTGACCTGGAACCACAAGCCAATGTATGAAGACATGACACTCAAAAACATTAAAGAAATCCAAAGCAAACCTATCAAGACATAAAACATTCTTTGATAATTGTATATTGAATTTGAATCTACTCAGAAGACATTAGATGGTTTATCTTCAAATTCACACAGGAAACAAGGAAAAATTGATTCAGTCAGAGAAAAACAAAGAAATTTCATTAGTCTTCAAACAAACTTGCATGATTGAAATATATATATATATATATATATATATATATATATATAAGAAAAGTTTAAGGCAGACACTTTATTTCATGGTAAATTGGAAGTATGGCCTATTTCAGGTGAACCATCATCAGCTGCTGTCTTTATTGTACAGAAGATATTTGCTCTATATGTATTTATATACATATATATTTAGAGCTCTCTTAGAGAGTTATCCTACCACTGTATGTACAAGATACTCCTTTGGATTCTTCTATATCTACACCACATATATATATATATATAATTAGCTTTTAATCATAATTAAATTAGACTAGTACATTAATTAAAATATATTAAATTAGACTAGTACATTAATTAAATATATTAAATTAGACTAGTACATTAATTAAAATATATTAAAAAGTGTTCAATAGAATCATATTGTAGAATTTTTGAATATTTTTTATTTGGAAATGAGTTATTTCTGCAACCTAGCTTTCAATCTTTTGATATTTTCAGGCAATTTATTATATATATATATATATATATATATATATATATATATATATATGCATGTATGTATATAAGGGGAGAATATGTGATAAAGTGGAAAAAAATTTCTTGTGATGTTTTTCTTCCCTTAGGACTTCATCAAACTAAATTTGTTATGTTGTTGCAACTACATATGTGCATGTTTTTCCAAATATTGTTCTTGATATATAAAAATATATATCATAATCGCATATTTGTGTGTGTGTTTTTAAAAATTAAGATATAAGTAAAAATATATTTATAAAAAGACAGTATGAATAAAGACAAATAAGGTTTTTAAAAAAATCTAGAAAAAACGATTAAATTCAAAACCTTCTGTTATTTCAAATATATAATGCATATATTAATCTGTTATTAAAATAATATAAATAATAACTACATTATAAAAAAATTCAACAATATTTACATGTTTTTGTTTATTAGACATTAAATTACATCAGTTAGCATCCTCTTTGACTTTCAGTTAACCGATATATATTAATGAACATTCTTAAATTTTAAAATTTTGAAAACCTAATGACAATTTTACTTTTGTTTATAAATACATTTTGCAAAATAAAATCCTTACATTTAACTCTATCAATCCATCAAAGGAAGGAATGTGTTGCTTAAGATACATTTTCCTTTTGTCTTTATTTATATTTATTTATTTTTACTAATATTCATCCAATAATTCAGTCAAGTGCAATACGTGATACATGCTTTGGGCGATCATGTCTCTTTCAAGACATGACTGAATGGGCAGAAAATTATCCCACAGTAGGTTGCCATTGCTTTCTGTGGTAGACTGGTTGCCAGCCAAGGCTGTAGAACCCAATCTGTCCTATTATTTAAACCATAACTTGAGGTAAGAGACAGATTAATACTTTTCCCAAGGTTATTTGTGCATAAGTGAATACAAGGAATTAAACTGGAATTTGAATTTAGCTCCCCAGATCTGTCATTCCAAGTCGATATCCACTGCACCACAAAGCCCAAAATCTACTCACAGTAGAGAATTACTGTGTAGAGTTATATTAGTGCAGGAAAAAAAAAACATTAGGAATAATATGACTGAAACAGTCTTTAAAAGGAACTGGAGACACATTCATAAACAGGAAACAAAGAAAAAACCTCTACTCCTAATAATTAACATAAAATTAAAATTCCTTAAAATCATTGTTTCATTTTCTTCTTATTATCCATACATTTAAATTAAATTAGATAAATTCCCTTTCTTAAATTTCTATTCCTTCTAGTTCTATCAATTTAATTTTTAACTTAAATTAAATTTAACCAATTTTCTTGCAAGTGTGAAAGCTTTTATTACCCAATGAAAAGAGAGTGATTTACAAAAAATAACAAATTGAACTTTCAATGACCCATGAAGTTGTGTTCTGAGCTGACCCTATGACTGAACTAGCCTACTTATTAACATGCTTGGTGGGTCAATGACAATTGGAGTCAGAGAAAAAACAAGAGAGAGAAAAGCAAGGTTGAAATTCAGTGAGAATATTATTGCATAATTTTCTGTTGGTTGAGTTTGGCTTGTTTAAAATTGAGAATTCATCTCTTGGTTGATGGACATTTAAGAAACTGAAAATTGTTGAGTTGAATCTTGTTTGCTCAAGAATGAGTCTCACTAAGGATTTGGTGAATTTCTTCAAAGTAGTTAATTTTTACAAGTGAAGGATTTAGACATTTTGTCAATTCTCCACTAGGGTGTGTTTTCTATTAGAGTCCATTTCCAAACTGTTGGATTTTAGACACGTTTTCTATTTTATACTGTTTGGCTATGCATCAATTGCATGAACTGATTTTGACGCAAATTATTTAAATTCTAGGAAAGGTGATTCCAAGAAATGGGGTGATTTATGCTGACCAATTAGTGTTCAGTACATTGTCTCATTACAGGTCCACAACTTGCATAGCAACAAGCTTGGTGAGGTTTGTTGTCACTTGTTCTCGACTGTAATAAAAAGTTTTATTTTTGAAGTAATATTTTTTTCTGCACTCATATTGTAGAACAAAAAAGTGCACTGTAACAAACACTACTACTGAATTGTCAACTTATCCATGTATTAAATCAACTCCGTCAAATGGAAAGAGAAGTGATGTGGTGGATATGCAATAAAAATAACTATCTTTTCTTCACTGTTCGAAAATTCACGAGACAGTATGGAATCTAATTTTGACCAATAGGAAAAAGGATTGACTCTGTACTGAAGGAAAAAGATCAAAGCAAAATTTTGCAAGCCTGTGTGAATTATTTTTTAACCAATGAAAGGGGAGCAATTTACAAAATTGAGAGAAATTATCAAGCCAGTGTCAAAATGTTATTTGATATAAATAGAGAAATAAAGTTGAATCAGGCAGATGGAAGTGGAGATCAGATAGGACATTGCCATGATGTAAAAGAGACATTTCCAAATGCTGAACTAGACATAATGCTTTGTAGATATTCATTCAGTCTTCCTCTCCTTCTTGCATGTTCTTTTTCTTTATCTCTTTAACTTAACTTTCTCTTCATCAAAAAAGAAGACAACAACAACAGTAAAACACTTCAACTGACTCCTAAAATTAACATCGATAAGTACAATTTTCCTTTATCACTTTTTCTTCCTCTTCACTTACTCCCCATCAACAAAAAGAAAGAAAGGAATAAAGACTTTACTCCTACTCTGTTAAGATACACTCAAGGAAACACAGACTGTACACACATTTCACTTCAACTATGAACTCTGGATTCATTTAACTTTTTACTTCTTTTTCTTCTTTTATGTGCACTGTCCTTTCAGGACATAGACGATCATGGCTTTCCACATCTCCCTGTCCCTGGTGGCTCTTAGCATGCTTTCTCCTGTTGCACCATGCAACCCTCGTTCCATCATCCACCTGATCAGGTTCTTCAAATATGTTATCTGCTGCTTTCCCCTGTCTCTTTTTCCCTCTATCTTGCCTGTTAGTATCAGGTTATCCAATCCCTCCTTCCTCATTGCATGTCCCAGGAACTTTAGTTGTCTCTTCCTGATGCTCAGTATTAATTTCTTTTTCATCTCCATCCTTTCCAAAACCTCGTTATTGCTCACATGCTCGCAACATGATATCCGCAGCATCCTTCTGTAGAACCACATACTACTATTTCTTTTAGAACATTTCAAAAGTTAATAATTTCACTTCCTACAAAGTGATGTTATTCTGTTTGATAAATAAATTTTCATTTATTCATAAAAACGAAAGTTTTATTCTTCCAACCTTCTGATATTTTAAATTGTGGAAAGTTGGTATCTTTAGCACAAGCTTAATTTAATAAACATGATCGTGCTGCCTATAACATTATTCAGGACTCTTTAACAGTGACCTTGAAAAGCTGTAATTTTGTCTGACCTGTTTCTTTTTTATTTTCATTTTTATTTTTATCTTAAATTTATTTTATTGTATTTATTTTATTATATCTCTTTCTTTTTCTTTCTTCTTCCCTTTTCTTCTTTTCTTTTTTTATACACAAATAAGCTAAATTTATTTTCCCACAATATTTTGGGATGAGATGGATAGTTAACAATACCTCTTGAAATGGCCATCCAAATTAAGAAAATTTGTATTTTTATCTGTAATAAATATTGGCTGTAAATAAATAAATTTAATTAAATTGAGCCCTCTGGCTAGGTCAGTGTTAATATCTAATATTAATAACACCTTTGGATTTACCACAAAACCATTTTTTTTTCAGATTTATGACCTATATATATATATATGAATTGGTATTGAATTTACTTTTTTTCCTGATAGTATCTCTAATTGTATCAGATGTGGTGGTAAAGATTTAAGAGATAACTAATTTATTTGCAAGTTTAGTAGAATAACTGTTAAAGGGTAGGATTATTTATTTTGTGTTATTAGATGTGTCATTCTCTGAAGAAGCTTTAATAAAAATGAAACATGCTGGAATGATAAAAGTTACCTATTTGTTCTTTATGTTATCATATATATATATATATATATATATATATATATATATATATATATACACGATAACTTACAGAACATATATATATATATATATATATATATATATATAAATTAAAAAAGGATTAATTCAATGATGTTGAATGACCATTTCGATATGAAAATCCCCACGGGGGATAACACATCACCTTAGCAACCGAAAAATCCTTTCAGAAACTGGAGAAAAATCAGTCTAATTTTCCTTTTTAAATAGATTTGCAAAGAAATTAAAAAAGAAAATAAAAAGAAAAAAGAAAAAGATAAAACAAAATAAAAACAAATAAACAAGAAAAGAAAAAATTGACATCGTCTGGGTTCACAAAAAAAAAGAAAACAGAATTGTAACTTAAAAATTAACAGACTGCGTGTTGAATTGATTTATATATATATATATATATTTATATTTGCTCTGTAATATTTTATTACATGGAGCTCTCTTCCTGTATCATTTTTTAATATTAAAATAAAATTTTTAATATTAATTAGGATTGGGTTTTTGGAATTTACCTTCCTGCTTTTTTCACTTGGATTAAAGTATCTGAATTAAAATATATATATATATATATATATATATATATATATATATATATATAGTGTTGAGTTGTGATGATACAAGCAGGTTTTTATTGTAAAGTGCACAATATTGGGATAGAGAAAGTGCATTAATGTGCTTAATGCAAAGAATTTGTCACTTTAACTGACCAGGTTCATGCCAACTTTGAAGTTTTGTGAGGACATATTATGGTGTTGTCACTCATTATGGTGTTGTTACTTTTTTTCATTCTGCTGTCTTGTCCCAGTTTTTTCTTATTTATATGGAGCATGGTGTAGTTTAAAATTTTGTTGTAGGTGTGGTAATTATGTTGCTTTTAAGTGGACACCTATTCAATATAAAGCAATTCATTGAACACCCATTCACACACATTAAAAAAACAATAAAAAGAAAGCCAAACACCTGCTCAATAAAAAGAAAATCAACCAATCGCAAATAAAACCATTTCTACAACAAAATATCACATTACACAAAGCTATATATATATATATATATATAATTACCCACAAAAAGATACACAAACATTTTTCACATTTTCATGGAACTATGCCCAATCCTGGCTGTTTGATTCTCTCTCTTATACATACATATGGGTACATAGATGTGTGTATGTGCATACACTTGCATGTGTGCTATATCAAAACAGTTAATCAATTAAAAGTGTTAGATCCAAAGAAAAATTGAGAGTCGAAGCAGAATGGGTAGGAGAGAAAAAATTTGAGGAAGAGATGATAAAAGATAAGTAATCAAATGAAAAGAAAATGTTTAATTCCTTCTGGAACTGAAATAGTCTCCCCCTCTGAAACCCTCCCACAATGCAGTTACCTCGATTTGCCTTGGAAGATACTTCAGTATCATTTAAAATGTTCCTGCCTTATTTTACAGACCATAGTGACCCAGACAGAATTTGCCAAGCAAACAACTAAAAACAAATTTTTTCAATACTTAATTTTTTATTATTTCTTTTTTTTTTTCCCAATGGAAAAATAATTTAACAATTAATGGAGAAATCAGAATGAAAAAACTATTTTCCAGTTAATGAGTAAGATAAGCTTCTCTTTCCCTCCTATGAATCACGTTTTTGCTCGGCTTGACTTGCTAACTTTTTACCAAGCAGGATGGTTCAATAAAAGCAAAGCAGACATTGGTAATAAAACTAATTTTATTTTAACTTAACAAAAATAGCTACTATACTTCGTACATTATAAGTCATATTGTAAGCAAGTCTGAATCTCATATGATATTGTAAACTAACAATTTTATTCCATATTAAACAGGAACAAGATGATTGTGTAAGAGTTCCTCAAGAAATTATGCTCCAAACATTATGATCATGGCTGTTTTCTGCTTCTCTAGTTTATTAGGACAATATGGATTCAAGTGAGGACTATATTTTAGATATTTTATAAGCAAGACCAAAAGTCATAAGAAAACATTAACTTTATGTGTATACTAGCAGTATAACCCATCGTTGCTTGGGTATAATGAAAGCTTTAAAACTAATCCATGGTCCTGGAGATCAGGCTCTTTGGATGTTGGCACGAAAGACTAAAAAGCAATAGTTGTTTCCAGTTAAAGCAAAACCGTAGACTGAAAGAAAAATGAATGGATGTAAGTCAAATTTTGATTTCCTGGTATCGATATCAAATAAGTTTTTTTTGTCGTAAACTGAATTTTGAAGGCTAAATAAGTCCTCTGAGTAAATGGTATCATAGCTGAGAACTACAATTATACCTATTTAGAGCCAAACCCGAAGCAAAAACTAAAATAAAAAGGCTGAAAAAATACAGACATACAGGTAGATAAACAGACACACACACAAACATCTTGCCTTTTATATATATTTTTATTGATTTTCTGCATTATTGTAAGAACTGCATCCTTGAAACTTCTGAATATTGTTTCTTATGTCTTTGTCTATGAGTGTATCAAATTTGATTAAAATCGGACCTTCTATAACCCGATTTTTTTGATTATCAATTTTCAATATTTATCAGGGGTATCTTGACACAAAACCTAGCTAAGAACACTCGCAGACGCTTATAGTACAACTGGGTAATTTTTCAAGAAAATCAGTTCAGCCGTTTCGAAGTCTATAGGTAACGGACACACACACACAGAGAAAAAGTTACATTTATAAATAAGTTTAGGTCATTCACTGAGTTGAATTGTCTTTTTACTATGTGTTATTGATTTACTAGTAGCAGGAGATGCTCAAAAGCTATCTAGACACCAGTGAATTCAATTTTCAATTTGCCTTATGCTAAATATATATATTTTTAATATTTTTTTAATCACTTCACCCCAATCAAGGCTGTGAGGAGAAAGGGCAAAAAATGAACAGGTTTCAGGAAAACAGAAGATGATGATTGGCATTGCATTTAAATTTTTGAAGATTGTAGTTGGCAACGAAGCAAGATATCAGAAGGAAGATCCACAAGAAGTGTGAGAAAAGAAACTATTAGAATAAAACATATGGTTACATCTAAACTGGTTCAATAGTAAAACAGTGAGTCTTAGTTGCCAATCTAGTAACACACTTAAATTTATGCAGTCGTGCCAACAACGAGAAAAGCTCACCAGAACAATTGCCATAAAATTATCTGTAGAAAAGACAAAGGGAAACCATGTCTCATTTGTGAGAAAGTCACTGAAGTTGAGATGGCCAAGTCAGGATCAACTGCAGGTCAGTCAGTTAAGTGCCATACGTGAAACACACTTGGGCGATCATGTCTCTTTTGAGACATGACTGACTGGGCAGAAGATTATCCCGTAGTAGTTTGCCATTGCTTTCTGTGGTAGATTGGTTGCCAGCCAAGGCTAGAGAACCCAATTCAAACTCGGCTCACTGATTTCTCGTTCCAGGCTGTTATCCACTGCACCACAACGCACATCTGCAGGTATGAATCTTTTATTAGGTAAAGCTTTTAATGGTAAATCCCTAAACAACATTCAAAGACAAATGTTTAGATGGCATAGGAATAACGATTGATGTTAATGTTGGAAGCTCTCACTAATTCCAGGAATCAGTAAAAGTAGATTTCGAGAGAGAGAGAGAGAGAGAGAGAGAGAGAGAGAGAGAGAGAGAGAGAGAAAGAGAAAGAGAGAGAGAGAAAGAGAGGGAGAGAGAGAGAGAGAGAGAGAGAAAGAGAGAGAACTGGATACTACTAATAAATGAGACTGAACTATTTCAAGTGACATAGATAAAAAACAAAATTTAGAACAAACAAATACTAAGGAAGAAATTTACACATGTAGTTGGCATATAAAAGGTTCGTACCTGAAATGTACAATTGTATGAATTTTTTTTAGGACAATGAAATGTGTTTTCATTGTGAGAGCTTAATTTTGGGAGATATTAACCCATGTGTCTATCAACAATAACAAACTGACAAGAAAAGAGCCAAGCCTCATGATCAATGTCCAGATGGACAGAAAAGTGAACGAAAAGGAATTGCTGTTTCTTTTAATATGCTACTGCAAGTGATAATGATTGAATTAGCCTACATAATATCTATTTTTGGCCAATGAAATAAGCAGAACATGCCAATTTCAATTTCTGCTAAACTCTATATATATGTGATGAATTCTCCCATTGTCTTTGATGTTTGCTCGTAGAACTGAACAGTTCAAATGCACACGCATATGATTTGATTATAGTGGTAAAGACCCATGCAGTACCATCCAAACCTTTTTAGAAGAACTGAATACAGAGAATTGGTGCACATAGCATGCTTCAAAGGCCTTAAACAGCCTTCCTCAAGTTTTGAATTCAGAGTTGTCTTTCTCCTAGACTGATAGTCAACTAAAGCTAAAGAACCCAGTTTGTTTTACTATTTAACCCATATGTAGGGGAAAATGAAGCAGTGGATTCATACCTTTCTCAAGGGTATTTGTGTGAAAGTGAATATAATGAATTCAACTGAAATTCGAGCTCAGCTCATCAATTTCTCATTCTGAACCATTATCCACTATACCACAAACACAACATATATCAGTTACATGCAATGACATATATATATATATATATATATATATATATATGCATTAGAGGATATGGGGATTAAGAGTTATTTTTTATTAATGTATGATATTATTGAAACTATTTGTATTAAACAAAGCCAACCATATAGGTATCCTTGACCTAAGTATAAAAAAGATATGAAATACTTCTAAAATCTGCAATACCTAATAAAAGTAAGCATAAAAAAAGACAAACTTAATAATGGTACCAAATGATATGATTAATTTATAAAATACTATGAATACCCCAGAATGCTGATTAGGCAACACTGTTGTCAAGTTATTTCAGAGTTAGGAGTGGGGGGAGGGTTTAGAAGGCAAAATTCCTTCATGTGTAATTTTTTTTAGCAGGAAAACTTAGGAAACTAAACACTAACAGCATTTATTATTTTGTCCTATTCACATGATAAAAATTAGCCAAGTTCTCAGATAACATTTAGGAGAAAATTAGGCTTGCATCACAGTTGGCACATACCAAATAAAAACTTTCAATGTTTTTAAAAGTGATTTTTAAAACCATTAGTTGATATTGGACTTTTTAACAGTGAGATTCACAATGAACAAGGCCTGGAAACTACTTGAGATAGAGGGTTACATTAAGAGGCAGTTTATACAGATCAGAGGAGAAGATAACAGTTAACCCTAGACTTGAACAATTCAAGATTGTTGTGAATGAGAAAGGATCCTCTTGGGAGTCATATGCACAAAGTAAGTGGTAAAAAGCACAGTTTACAAGGATATGTGTGGAAGATGAGAGTTAAACCTGGATTTGAACAGGTTAAGATTGTAGTGATCAGAGAAACATCCTCTTGGAAGTAGGTTCCACAGCACAGTGGTTCATGGGAAGGAGCTGTTTGAGTGGAACTTACTCCTCACCAATGGAACACAAAAGGAACATGGGTGGTTTGCTAAAATGTAAATGGAATTGTGGGTCCTAGCCATGAAGTTTAGACCTTGTAGAACCAAGGAATGTAGTTCGTCTGAGCACTTTTCATGGAAGTACTTTTCAGTAAAAGGCTCACAACATCTCACCTGTGACAGAGAGGTTGGAGAGTTGAAAATAATTCATCACCCACAAGGATGTGAAGAAACTTTTGAACTCTATCAAAACTGGAAAGTGATTTCTAGGCAACTTCCATCTCTGATATTAAAATATATTAAGTTTAATCTATATTTACATACTGTGATTGTGTTCTCATATATCTAATCTAAATCTATCTAAATCTAAACTTATTTATAAATGGAACTTTGTCTGTCTGTCTGTGTGTGTGTGTGTGTGTGTGTGTGTGTGTGTGTAACAAGAAAATAATAAACAGAAACTAAAAATCCTCGAAGCAATCTACATTAAACAATTTAAACCTGGTTTGAATACAATCAATTTTGATATTTCCAATAACGTACTCAAATGCCTGTAATCAGATCAGGGACCACAACGCCACTATTTTGTCACTGTCTTCGGCCATCCGCCACGGTAGGGATGGATTTATATTTTCAATTTAATTCTCTTTATTATTAATAGCTTAAATGTTCTATGTTTACTGTGTGTTAATATTTACTCTTTGATAATGGCTTATGTGAGCCGAAAGCTTAGACCCGATAAAAAAATCAACAATTACTGTGATTTTTTGTTGTCTTTCAACAATATCACCATCAAGTATATCAGACGGTATGAACGGATCCTACACAAAATTAATAGATAGAACTTGTCTATATTATTCAATGAAACCTGCATTAATGAAAAAATGCTGCCAAAATACACACAATATATATATATATATATATATATTGTCATCCGTAGACAGATCTGTTTCGCCGTATCACAGCTCATCAGTATGGTTAGACTCCGATTGCTTTTTTACCCAAGATTGAAACCCAACCGAAATGGCGTCAGTCAGCGACTCTACCTCTGGGCTATGGGCGTTCGGTGGAAGTAGGCAGACTTTTTAGTGCATATCATTATACGCACCCAATAGCTAGAGCGCTCTAATTCATTTCACTGAATGAGTGATGCATACATGCCAGAGTAGCTACTGTTTTTCAAAGTCTACCATTCTACCATTCTGAAATTCCGTTTTTTAATTTATTAAATGTATAATATAATTTGGTTTATACCTAAACTTAAACATGAAATTTTGCTTTCCAATTTCATGTTTATTTCTCTCTCTTTCTCTCTCTTTCTCTCACTCTCTCTCTTGTTCTCTCTCTATATATTTCTCTCTCTCTCTCTCTCTCTCTCTCTCTACATATATATATATATATATGTATAAAAAGAGAAATATATACATGCATATATATATAAAAAGAAATATATATATACATTTCTTTTTATATATATATGCATGTATATATTTCTCTCTTTATACATATATATATGTATATATAAAGAGAGAAATATATATATATAAAAAGAAATATATATATATATTTCTTTTTATATATATATGCATGTATATATTTCTCTCTTTCTCTCTTTATATGTGTATAAATATATATATATGCATGTTTATATTTCTTTCTCTCTCTTTCTCTATATATACATGTATATATTTCTCTCTTTATACATATATACATATATATTTCTTTCTCATTCTCTCTCTTTCTATATATATATGTATGTATATATTTTTCTCTCTCTCTCTCTTATATATGTATATATATATATATATATATATATATGCATGCATATATTTTTCTTTTTCACTCTCTCTCTCTTTATATATATATATATATATATATATGTATGTATTGTTTAATTACTAAGTTTTTGGTCATAATAAAATTAGACCAGTACACAGCTGTATTAAAAAGTGTTCAATACAATTATATTGTAGAACTTTTGAAAATTTTCCATTTGTAAATGAGTTATTACACAACCTAGGTTTCTCCCAAGAGTGGTGTCTTCAGGCGATTTGCAATAACTGATTTTACCGTTTACCGTTTTTTTTAAAAATGCTCATGTAACGGTGGGTTTTTTTGAATGCTTAAATGACAGGGAATTTTTGAATGTGCAATTCTTAAAATTACAAGAAATTATGGCGTTTTCATCCATGGTTGTATGAACCTAAGAGTATGGTTATACTTAGTCATAATTTTTGTTCTTTCATTCAATAGTTCATTTTTGTTTGGGAATAGCATAATCTCTAACTTTTCTTCCTGGCACAGTCTACGTATTTTGCCACCATTGTAAGGTTTGGCTGTTTTCACTATACTCCACGTTATGTCTGGGTTTTTTCCATATTTTGATTTCAATTTCCACATGTGGCTTGTACAGTTTTTTAAGTTTTCTATTTTGAATTAAGACTTGTGATTGAACCACCTGGTCTTAAAGGTGTCTTTGTTTGATCCCAAATATATTTTATTTTGCCCATTTAAGTCATGTACTTTTGCCTTGTAAATGACTTCTTTTGTATTGCAAAATCCTTGAAATGGGCATTTATTTTTGTCCCTGCAGTTGCATTCTTTATTAGTGGTCTTGTTTTGTACAATGCTATCTAAATTTCTGGCGTTTTGATTTTTTATGAAATTATCTAAATTACTAATACAACTATAACTTAGCTTGATTGTGTTTCTATTGAAAATTTTGTTTAGTCCTGAGCCTTTTGGAAAGTATCTATCTATCAGTTTAAAAAATATTTGTCCTATTTTAGTTTTTACCTCTAAATTTAATGGTGGGTTGAACCAGATAATGTTTCGTTTTCTATTATTGTTTTTTGCTTGTTTGGTTGAGAATTATATTGTAATGCAGATTTACTTAATGCATCTTCACTATGTATATATATATATATATATATATATATATATATATATGTATGTATGTATGTATGTATTTTATGCACTTGCTTGTTATGAAGAGTGAAAAATATTTAAAAAAAATTTTTTTAAACCATGTTTGAAACGTATTGTAAATTATTGACTAGATTATTTGACAATATATAAAACCCATTTAAAAAAGAATTGTTCCAAATATCTATCACCTCAGTTATGCAATGATGACATATACAAGAGTATCATACTTATCAGGACACCATAGACTCCCAGTAATTATAGTAAAGCTAACTTCATAATACCGTAATATTAAATGTAAATAGCATGACTGTTATCATCTTATACAGTATTTATTAAAGAATAAATAATGCATTTTCAGCAACAACTAATTTCAGAGATTAGATCAGCCATTCTGGAAGTAAATGAGACCGACTAAAAGAATACAAAATAATCGCTGTTTTAGACAGTCAGTTACCAACTCAGGCAAGGTAAGGTAGGAGTGTAGAAACAGATGGCAAAATCTCTGTATCTGTCTGCTTATTTAAGTACTCGATGAATTTAGTAGACTTCGTAACAGTCAAACAGCATACTTTAGTTTTACTATTGTCAGAAAAATATGTCAGTTGGAATTTCTTGAATTTTTTTATGATCAAGTATTGAAGGGTTACAGAAAAGTTCTCAGTCTAAAGAAGAAGAAATATGATATTATTCCTCACCCCCTTGCCAGTTCAACACTTGGGTATATCATTTCACAAGATTTTATCAATTCCTCCCAAATTCTTATGTTTAGTATTGAAATTATTATTGTGCTTTTGGCAAATGAATTGGGCTGTGAACTTATATATACGCCTGTGGGTATATGCGCTTACCTATGTATATGTATATATTTGTATATTTATCTATATGTATAGGTGTGTGTATATATATATATATATATATATATATATATATATAAGTGCAAACAATCTGTCACTTTAAATAAGCAGGATCATGCTGATTTTGAAATTTCGTGAGGACACTGTTATGATGTTCTCACACATCAGGTCCTCACAAAACTTCGAAAACAGCTGAACCTGTTCAGTTAAATGACAAATTCTTTGTGCTTATCAACACTCTATCTCCACCCAATATTAAGCTCTTTATGATAAATAACAAGCTTGCGAAAATACATTTTATCAGTAAAACCACTGAAAAACTACAACCTTGGTGTTAAACATTATCACAACTCAACACTATATATATATATATATATATATATATATATAATGTAGAATATTTGGTGTTTTGTCAGGTAAGTTCCAATAGAGACAAACTCTAAAGAACTCAATGCTAAATTTTATATTAAATAATAATCTTGAAAAAATTTCTGAATGATTTTAAACATTAACTGTTATATGGTTTTGGGTCTGAGGGGCGGCTGCTTAGCTGCAAAATATCTATTACCCATAGATTTATAGAATATCCAAAGGTTTTTTATAGACTATATATATATATATATTTGTTCAGTTAGTGAATTTTGTGCAACTGTGATTATCATGCCCCTCCATGTCAAAACTGTGGGTCATGGTAACATTCAAAGCAGAAGAGTGCAATGGCTTGCTGGTTACTCTTTCACCAAGGATAGTGACATTACTACATACCTTCTCACAGAAGTTAAAGAGGCAAGGCTTCAAAGTGGATTGAAGTAAATATTTTTCTTCTCCTAGACTGGTTGTTAACCAAGACTATAGAATCCTGTCTGTCCTGTTGTTTATGTATAGCTTGGTGGGAGAAGAGATGGATAAAGGTAATAACATATAAAGCAAATGCAATGAACTAGACTGGAATTCAAACTCAGCTCTCCAATTTCTCAATCAGTGCCAATATCCATTACTTCACCATGCATATATATATATATATATATATTGCCTACGTCCTGAAAGGACAAGGCACATAGAAGAAGAAGAAGAAGAAGAAGAAGTACACACAAACATATACACACACGTATACGTGTGTAAGTGTATGTGTAAAGGTGTATATGCATATGTGTATATGTGAATGTTTGCACGTGTGTGTATATGTTTGTGTGTACTTCTTCTTCTTCTTCTTCTTCTTTTTCTATGTGCCTTGTCCTTTTAGGACGTAGGCGATCATGGCCTTCCACATCTCCCTATCCCTGGTGGATCCTAGCATGCTCTTTCCTTTTACACCACACAACCCCCGTTCTACCATCCACCTGCTCAGGCCATTCAAGTACATTACATGCTGTTTTTCCCTGTCCCTCCTTCCCTCTATCTGACATGTTAGTATCAGATTCTCCAAGCCCTCCTTCCTCATTGTATGTCCCAGGAACTTTAGCTGTCTCTTCCTGATGCTCAGTATTAATTTTTTGTTTCCTTCCTTTCCAAAACCTCATCATTGTTCACATGCTCGATCCATGATATCCACAGCATCCTTCTGTAGAACCACATTTCAGTTGTTTCCTTCATCTTCGATGAGATTGTCCAGCATTCACTGCCATATTGTGTGTACAATAAAGCCTAATAATAGCTGACTGCTTATATCTGGGTATGCTTGTCTGGTAGGACATACAAACAATCCCCTAATGTTTGTTCAACACCCATTAAACCCACCTGTTATTTATACTCTGCAACTATGTTGAGCTATAGGAGAGAGCGCATCATCTGGTAGGCTCAACACTTTAAACAAGGCCAGTATGCTCAAATCCTTGTTCATGATTACTTTTAACTTTATGACTTTATGCTAGCACAACCATCATATATATATATATATATATATATATATATATATATATATATATATATATTGTAACAAAGTTGTGGAACTTGTAGGTTTTTTACCTGCTGTTCATGCATTTACTTTTATAAAGAGTGCTCGATACAACGTAGAGCATTATATTGTAATAGTTGTTACAATGGTTTATAAATTCATCGTATCACTACACAAAAATTTTCACGTTTCGAAGCTGTTTTGTGTGCTTCTCATCGGGTGACAAAATTGGGTGTTTTTTTTGTTTATTTTTTGTTTAGTTAAATAAACAAAAAAACACCTCATTCACACAACCCCCCCCCCCCCAAATGCAATAAATACACATAATCAACCCTCTAAACAAATAGAACAAAAAATGTAGAATTAAAAAAAAATAAATCCCACACCACACCAACAATAATTCTCTGTGGTGCTCAATCGGAGTGTGAGAGCATAAACAGTCATTCGCAGACAGGTATATATTTTATTCTTCCATGTGCCTTCTTCTTTTAGAATGTGAGCAATCATGTTTCTCCATACCTTCCTATCCTGTGTAGATCTTAATAATATTTGTCTTTTTACCATTGCTCCCACTCTCCATTCATTCACACAATTTCATCAAGTAAGTGACCCACAGCCTTTTCATTTCTCTTACCTTTGTATGTACTCTGAGTGTCAAATTTTCCAAACCTTCTTTCCTCATTATGTGTTCCAGAAATTCTCTTCCTATTTTATGTATAATTTTTCTTTTCTTTTTATTTCCATTTTTCTTAAAACTTGATCTTTGATTACATGTTCTACCTATTGTATTCTCAGCATCCTTCTGTAGAACCTCATTGACAGAAAATAAAATTGCAGGTTAGATATATTTTGATTACACACATGCAACACACACACATGTGTATATGAAATACGTATATGCAATGTAGACACAGATCAACAATCAAGCCTGAAGATTGTGTTCAAGCATGAAACAGACTGTCAACATTTGGTGTTGATCTTGGCGTCCACACTGCTTATGCAAAATAAGGAATGAAAGTCCCTTAATTACTGGTTAAGGGATATTCATTCCTTATTCTGAAGAATAAAAAATGAATGTTTCTTAAACAGCAATTGTTTACTAAACAATGCAATATACCAAACGACGGTAAAATCACCAGATAACAAGGAAAAATATACATAGGAGTAACAGAAAGACCCTGGAAACAAAGAAACTACGCACGCAAAACATACTTCACAAGTAGTAAATGCACAAACAGCTCAATGCTTTCTAAGTATACCCGGGAAATTAAAAACAAAACCCAAATCACACCAAAAATATGGAAAATATGGAAAAGAACATCAGCCTACAACAAGCAATCCAAAACCGGCAGACTTTGTTTGGAGGAAAAAATAGTTATTATTACTTTCCAAACCAAAATAAACTACTAAATAAACAATCTGAACTCATCTCAAAATGCAAACAGGAAAAAATATTTTTACTACATTACTTAAAAATTGAAAACTGAAAAGAACGAATAAATAATAATAAAGAATAATTTAATCCAAGCAAATGATAACAAACAACTGCCGCCACAACAAACATTAGAATAGATAAAATAAAATAAAATAAAAATAAAATAAATCAATAAAATAAATAAATAACAAATCAAAATAAATAAATTAAACATTGAAAACTAAAAAAATAAGTAAATATCAATATAAAAATAAAAACAAGTAAAATAAATTTATCCAAATAAATCTGTCAGAAGAACCTTTAGAAGGATTACCCACTATGCACCACTGACCTGTATATATAAACAGCTAAGGAAAACCCCAACACATGTAACCTGATGATTGTACCTCAAATGAAACACTCTGTCATCTCTGAGTGTTGACTTCAATGTTCACTTTTATATTTACATATGCTCTATCTCTGATATTGAGCACTTTATCCCATAAATATAACATATCTTCAAACTATATTTCTTCATTATATATATAGATATATATATATATATATATACTAGCAGCATAGCCCGGCTTTGCTCGGATGTAATGAAAGCTTTAAAACTAGTCCTGGGACTCAGACTCTTTGGACGTTGGCACGAAAGACTAAAAAGCAATAGTTGTTTCCAGTTAAAGCAAAACCATAGACTGAAAGAAAAATGAATGGATATAAGTCAAATTTTGATTTCCTGGTATCGATTTATATATATATATATATTATCGATTTTCTGCACTATTGTAAGAACTGCAACCTTGAAACTTTTGAATATCGTTTCTTATGTCTTTGTCTATGAGTGTTGATTTGATTAAAATCGGACCACTCCTTCTATAACCCGATTTTTTTGATTATCGATTTTCGATATTTATTGGGGGTACCTTGACACAAAACCTAGCTAAGAACACTCACAGACGCTTATAGTACAACTGTGTAAATTTTAAAGAAAATCGGTTCAGCCGTTTCGAAGTCTATAGGTAACAGATACACACACACACGCACACACACACAGACAAAGTTCCATGTGTATGTGTACAAAACACTCAAAAACATGACATTTATGCAGAATGATTTTTAAGCAAAATTTAAAATAAAACAAGGGCATTATTTACATTCAGACTAATGTCTACTTTACTCTGACCTACATCAAGTGTTTGTCAATCTAAGTAGGAATTTCAAACTGAACACTTTATTTAACCTACAGAATTATATTGTTCTTATCAATTTTTTAGTACTGCTCAGCTATTGCTCACCTTGTTTCCACTGCGTTTTAATCTGTACTCATTGACCCAGGGATTGAACTCGCTATTACTATGTCACCAAATTCACAAACCAATGCTTTAATCTGCAAAATTAGTTGCACAGAAAAATAACAAAGATGAGGATATTTGCTCAAATGTAAATAATGATAACTCTGCATGCTAGAAATTTGAACAGAGAAAAATAAGAGCATTTAACAGCAAGAAATACTGTATGTCATTTTTTGTTTTTACAAGTTCAGATTTTTTAAGATAGGTTTCTTTTTTTTAATTGCTTCATCCTAATCAAAGCAGTAAAAGCCACTAAGACGCAATGGGTTACTGAGATTGAAAGAAACTGAGAAAATGTTACTGAGGTGAAAGGACAATAAAAAGATCAAGATTCAAGAGTACAGAAGATGACAATTAATACTGCATTTAAATTTTTGATGGTCATAGTTGACAGAAAAGCAAATAGTGGGAAAAAAGTTCTACAAGAGAGAAGTACAGAAGAAGAAACTATGAGCATAGAATGTATTGTTACAACTCGCAATTTCAACAGTGAAATTATGAGACCTTGCTACCAACCTAGTACTGCACTCTTGAATTTGTGGCAGTACCAAAAAACAATTGCCATGAAAATTTTTGTAACAGAGGCACATGAAAGCTATGTGAGAGCAGTGGGGGGAAAGTAACTGAGGTCGAAATAGAAATCTATTAATTTAAATTTATTTGTTTGAACATTATTTTTAATGGATACTTATATATGGGTGGATAGTCTGTTTTTCTATAATTAAACAGTACATTTATATATATCCATTGGCCCAAATATTTGAGAAATCTTGTTAGGAAAATATCTATTTTCTGGGAGGATTTGAACCTGTATCTCCCATATACTAGGGAGAAGCCGTCATTAGATCTGACGTATCTTACCACTCAACCACAGAAGATTTCATAGTTTAACAAAGTTAAATTAAGCCATAAATACACAAATTCCTAATTTCTTAAAACATTCGTATCTGCTTTGGATCGTATCCTAATGTAAACAAGGACAATATTACAAAATCTTCCAAAAAGTTATGAAACGGTATTGACCAACATATAATCGTAACTTTCCATAAGATTTCATAATAGAAATTTATGTTAAAATTGAAGGCAAAAATGATGAGAAACTTGGCAGGAAACACTTAAAAGTCTCAAGGAACTAATTAGTGTTAGTTTTACTTTGCCTGAAATTGTTCAATAACTGTTGCAATGACTTGTTTTGAAGGAAGTCAATTCTTCTCATGCCCAAGTGTTCAAGTGGGCCACCCACTTTCTTTAAACTTATTCTCTTTTTAATATATTTAGGATGAAAACCCAATGAATATATCTGTAGTCATTATGGAGAAAAATATTAAAAATCTATACAAATTAAGATTTAATAAAACAAACGAATTAGACAGATACAAATTATGGCAGACACATTATCAGAATATATTATATTAATTAATCGGTTTCAGATAAAATAAAAAATCTTTTAATTGAAAATCTTAATAAATGAATGAAAAATTTTGTCTGTTTATCCATGTGTCTGTTCATCCTCTAACTCAGGCCACACTTAACCTACATAGATGTATTATAGCCTTTTTGAATCAGGATTGAAAATCTGCCCTTCGTTTGCTGTTTGAACATCCAGCATTGGAATTTGTATCCGGATTGGAATTTGTATCTGGATAAGGAGAGAACAGTTAAAAAGGAGGGAACAGTTAAAAATTAAAATTTTGAGATAACTGAAAAAAATGTTGTAAAAGTTTTAATATTTATTGAGAGTTAACTATTTGCTCATAGCTGGGATCCTAACAGGTGATACCACTCCGGGTCAGGGTGGACCTGGGAACAACAGCAATTAAGAGGTGGTTCCATGCTTCTCACACCCTCCCAATTAGAAGCCTTGCTGCCGGATGCAAATTATCATCATGCATAAAGTTTTTAAGCATATTTTGTTGTTTTTATTTACCTATCCAAGCTTTTCTTCAGTGTGGCTGATCTCAAACTTGACAAACATTGATAAATGGGCCTGCAATAAGACAGTGTCGAAAAGGCAGTTTTTCCCATGGCACCACGTGTTTAACTACCTTCACTCCTCAGCAATGTTTATTGCTTTAAAAAGCAATGATTAGAACTTTGATAAAACCTAAACATATGAAAGTGGATTTATACATTTTCTTTGTTCTTGATAATTAACAACAAATATAAAAAATGCTATTTATTTAGTATATTGGACAGGAGTGTTCTAACCATTTTTATAAAGCTTCAGGCAGCTGAGTTTTTAATTCAAAGTTGTAATTTTCCTAGACTGGTTACCAACCGTTAAAGAGCCCAGTCTGCCCTGTTAGTTAACCCATCACTAGATGAAGAAGAGATGGGTTCATGCCTTTCTAAAGAATATTTGTGCGAAAGTGAATGTAATTACAACTTCAATTCAAACTTTGTTTGAATTTCATTATAATAATGAATTGATAATAGAATCTATTTTGAAGCAGTCGAAGAACCTCTATTATCAAACAATTACAACAAATCATTCCACAGTGGGTGCTTCACTGTCATGGTCTTGTGCCTGACAAGGCTGATTAAATGAATGGGTGAATGCAGTAGAGCACAAGCCACAAATCAATATGATATTGGTCTACCTTTTTATTTTTAATAAAAGAATTTATAATTTCATGGTTCCTATCTCATAATCACTTGAGCTTTTATGCCCTTGAAATGTTTGTCTCTGATTTTTGACACTTAAAACTTGGCTAAGACATCATTCATAAATCTGAAGGTTCTAACAAATGAAGGAAAACATTGCACCAAAATCCAAAGTTACATTGAAATAGTGAAAAATGCCTTCCAAAAGCTAAGTAAAGTATTAAGAAACATGGAAATCTCATTAGTAATGAAGCAAAGTTTACTAAAATGTTATATAATATCAGTCCTCCTGTATGACAGTGAGTACTGAATGATTTCCTCACTGATGCATCGGAAACTTGAGGTTGTAGTGAATAAGAAATTAAGAATTAAAATCAACTTTCTTCTTCATTTTTACAAAAATTCACAATGATGTGTGAAATCTTTTGTTTTTTTCCAAATAGAAAAAGGATTATCCATGTGCTTAAAGAAAAAGTTGAATCCAGATTTCACAAGTAGGTGTTAAATTGATTTTTGGCCAGTGGGAGCAACTTGCAAGATCAAAAATGACCTAGTGAGTAAGTGTGAAAAATCTACATTACAATAAAAGAATTTCATCAGTGTCAGTCAGTCAGTAGGATGGAAGCAGCAAGAAAAACAACACTAAAATGTAACTTCAACTTCAAATCAACCCGGAGATAAGGTCAGGTCACACCTTGTTCTCTTTCTCTTTATTTCCAGTGTACTGATACCTTTTACTTCTTCATTCAAAGACATTCCTACCAAACAAACACATACATATTTATGTACACATATACTCTTTCAACAATTACTACTACAAACAATTTCTTCAACTCTTGATACCTTTAACTTTCTCATTGAACACAAACTCTACCCTTAACTTCCTAATAATGTTCCTAATTGCACATTAACTCCTACAATTTACGTTATTCATTTCTTTTAATAAATTTCTATTTTAAAATGCAAAATGTATATTTTATTCTTACACTATTCCACACATTCCAACTTGCCGACAACCAACCTTCTGATAATGATGAAAACGTTCTGATAATTCTGATGATGATAATTCTGCATAAACTTGTAAGCTGTAGGGAGTTTGATTATGTATGACACAAGGCCGAATCTAAGAAAAATTAACCATCTCCCTACAGCCACAAGGTAACAGAAATATGATTCTATAGGATACCATAGACAAACACTTGAGAATAACAAAGTAATTCTAAGGAAAATGGAAACAAAAAGGACAATTATACTTAAAATCATAAAGAGGCAGTTGAAATTTCTCGGAAATATAATGAGGAAAGCAGGTTTGGAAAATATAATATTCACAGGACATACTGAAGCAACAGGGACAGAGGAAAGCAGTGAGTAATCTACCTAACAAGTGTGTGCTGTGTAAATGGATGGTAGAACAGGAATTGAGAGAGATAACTTAAGACAAACTTTACTAAGAGCCACAAAGTCTAGGAAGTTGAGGGGAACCGTGATTGCAAACATCTTGCATACAACATACAGAAGAAAAATATTATGTCCCTTGAGGGCATTATAATCTCCACAGATTCCGTTACTTTTACATGTGTGAATTGTCATGACTTCTTGGGAAAAATGGTGGTGTGGTTTTTCATTGCCTTTTCCCAGTTTTGAATTCAGAGTTGTCCTTCTCCTTGACTGGCTGCCACTCAAGGATAGAAATTTCTATTATTTACCTTATAACTCAGGGAATATAAAATGGGTTAATGCCTTTTCCAAGAGCGTTAGTGCAAAGTAGATCTAACAAACTAGCTAGAACTTGAACTTAACTCACCAATTCCATTACTATGCCACTAATTGTTATACAACATGCATATCATTTTCAAAACTGATTGTAATCAATCTAAGCTGGAATAAATGAATTATTTATACCCAAAGACAGACCCATATTCAATTCGATTTATTTTTGGATGTAGAGTCTAATTGAGGTTAGCAACTGAAAATATTTGAAACAATGGCTGTTTGGTGACCTTTCTCTCTTTTGGTTTGGGTGATATAAATAATAGCCATTAGTCAAGAAGGAGTTTCCTTCAGTAAAATTAGCTTGGTCCAGATTGTGGCAAATGGCTGACTGGATGTAACAGTCATGCAAGGTGTGGCTGTGCAAAATGTAATTAGATCAATATTTCAGGAAAAACATTGGTTCACATTTTGGGTCATTGTATGGATTAGAAATGTGAAAATAAAGCAAGTACAGAAGATTTAATTATCTGGTAAGTGTTTCAACAGAGGATGGAAAATGAGACACGTCTGAAAGGGCACTGGAATAGTAAAAAAGCTACCTTCCAAAAGCTAAACAAAATATCAAGAAACAAAAATTTTATTAGAAACAAAGAATAGAGTACTGAACTGCTATATCTCAATCCTCCAATGACAATGAATGATCAGTTAAGTGCCATACGTGATACACGCTTGGGCGATCATGTCTCGAAAGAGACATGACTGACTGGGCAGAAGATTATCCTGCAGTAGGTTGCCATTGCTTTCTGCGGTAGACTAGTTGCCGACTAAGGCTATAGAACCCAATCTGTCCTGTTATTTAACCCATAACTGGAAGGAATAGACGGATTAATACCTTTCCCAAGGGTATTTGCGTGTAAGTGAATGCAATGAATTCAACTGGAATTCGACCCCCCCACCCGATTTCTAATTCTGAGCCGATATCCAATGCTCCACAATGCACATCCTCAGTGAATGATAATAAACTGAAATATCACATGGCACTTTTTTATTACATAACAATACATTACAAAATTTGGTATTAAATAATACATTGCAATATAACATGTTATTTACTATTAAATTACAATGCATTGTAATAATGTATGGCATTTATTATTAAATAACAGTTGCAATGTCACATGATATTATTAAATTCTTAATTACAATGTTGCATGGTATTTGTCATTAGTTGATAATTAACTGATCTTATGCAAAAATAACATGCTATTAAATAACAACTGCAATGTCACATGGTATTTTTGTTAACTAACATGTTACATGTTATTTGATACTAAATAGTAATACACTGCAATGTCACACAATATTTGTTGTTGACAAGCAATAATTTGAAATGTCACAAGGTATTATTAAATATCTATATACTGCAATGTCACATGGTATTATTAAATATCAACAGTAGATTGCCATTGCTTTCTGTGGTAGACTGGTTGCCAGCCAAGGCTATAGAACCCAATCTGTCCTATTATTTAACCCATAACTGAAGGGAAGAGACGGATTAATACTTTTCCTAAGGGTATTTGTGTGTAAGTGAATGCAAGGAATTCAACTGGAGTTCAAACCCAGCATCCCGATTTAGTTGTTCCGAGTCGATATCCACTGCACCATGACGCACATCCAGTATCATCTTAATTATACAATTAATACTTATAGTAATAGATTAGCTGTGATGTCCTCACAATTGAAATTACTAGATGTAACAGTAAATTCTATACTCACAGTTTCTTCTCTCTCGCTTCTTACCTGTGGAACTCTCTTCCAGCTTTTGGGTTCCCAGTCAACTTTTATCTAAAATTTAAATTTAAATGCAATGTCTGTAATTGCCATTGCCACATGAAACGTGCGTGAGAGAACTGACAAACTGCGGGTATATATCGTAAAAGGTTTTATTTCCTTTACAGTACTTGTGCAGCTGTGAAAACTGCAATTAAGACAAACAAATAACATGAGCACATGGAGGAAGAATGTAGACAAGGATAGATAATTTCAAAATCCACAAAAATAAGGAAATAAACAATGAAATTTACATAAATAGTTGTAACAAAACAGGGAACTTATAACAAGTGTTTAAATCAGCAAGAATCGTTTGAATCACCAAAACAATACATTTTTACAAATTAAGAAAGGGTCTAAAAAGCAATAAAACCTTAGAAGAATTAAATTCTATTATTAACTATAAAATTTGTCTAGGGTTTGCTGGAAGTTGAATGGAAAAAATATTAATTTCCTCGTTGGCACCTTGTGTGGTCTATGGCAATTGAGTTACTCCCTAACTGTACCGAACGACTGTGCTGCTACTGGAGATAACAAATTTACGTCTGACCTCTTAGAAGGTCTCAATCCAAAAGACTGTTAAGGGGGTTTCTATTTCTTACGCACAGACCAAAAATCCTACATTTTAGAAAAGGTTGCCATAAGACATCTTATTTGTTATATTTTTATTTACTTATTCTAACTTTACTGTTTTGTCTCATACTTCTCATTTAGACTTTATTATTGTTTTACGTTATCCTAAAAAATAAGGAACTATATTTTCTGGCCACATTGTCCCAAGGGGTGACAAGGCCGCCAGTCAAGAATACAGGGCTCACTTCGGTGAGAAAACGAACCTGCTGATTTTTACATTGAGTTTGGTAGCAAATGGTGCCTGGTGGCAGCTACAATGTCAATCATTATCTTCTGTCTTCTTGATTTCTGTTCTTTTATCGTTCTCTCTCCTTAAGTTTTTTTTTTCTATATTCTCTCACATTTAGTAATTCTTTGTGTCTTAGTGAATTTATTGCCTTGCTTGAGATGAAATGATTATAAAAACAGGAGATGTTTAGCTCATACCAAAAGTAACTTTTGACAACAAAAACTGGCCTTGTACCAAACATAAACAACTTTGCCCACTTGGGAACTCTGACCACACCGTAGTTTCCATCAACATTTCATTCCTCTCTCACCCGACCCAAGAAACCCAGACCAGTAGAATATTCTACTGCTACCAAAGGGCAGACTGGGATCCATTCCGAGAGTTCCTCTGTGACGTCCCATGGAACAACGTTTTTAGTCTTCCCATCGAAGAATGTGCATCCGAGGTCTTCTCCTGGGTTAAGGCTGACATTGATGCCTTCATCCCTGCCAGGAAATTTCTGCTTAAGTCTCATTCGTCTCCATGGTTCTCGCCCTCTTGCTCGGCCGCCATTGCTCACCGGAATCATTTCTTCCGACGCTACCATAGCTACTCATTGGACCAAAACAGGTGCCTTTTCACTTCAGCTCGTAATAAGTGTAAAAAGATACTTAACAAAGCTAAGACGTTGTTTGCTGCTAGAATGAAACAACGCATAGCATCCGCTAAGTTCGGCGCCAAAGACTACAGGCGACTCTGTAAAAGAGTACTTAACAAGAGCAAGTCCACAATACCCCCACTAATCAGTAATTTTGAGGTCCTAACCTCCTCAGCGGACAAGGCTGAATGCTTTGCACAGAGATTCTCGAACAATTCGAGACTGGACTCGTCTGGGGTTTTTACACCCGACTTCTCACCTAGAAATGAGGCTCAAATAAATGACGTCCACATTACACCCTCGCTTGTCTCTAAGATAATCTCAAAACTTGACCCTCACAAAGTGAGCAGAGGGGATGGAATCCCAATCATAGTCTTAAAGAAATGTGCCCCTGAACTCTCCTCTGTCCTTTCTAAGCTCTACAACTTCTGCCTCTCTGCTTCCTGCTTTCCTGCCTGTTGGAAATCTTCCTCTGTAGTTCCTATATTCAAAAACTCTGGAGAACCCTCGGACCCCGCAAATTACCGCCCTATCAGCCTTCTTCCGATCTTTGGCAAAGTGTTCGAGGCCATTATCAACGTTCAGCTCGTTCAGCACCTCACAGAACACAGGCTCCTCTCGGACAAGCAGTATGATTTCCGCTTCACCAGGTCTACTGCTGATATGCTAACGACTATCACTGAGTATATATACCAGGCACTCGACAGGAATGGCGAAGCCCAAACCGTCACCTTGGATATCTCTAAAGCGTTTGACAGAGTTTGGCATGCTTGCCTTCTATGCAAACTGTGGAGCTATGGTATAGCTGAACAGTTGTTTGAATTAATCCAGTCATTCCTATCTAACCGCACATTGAAAGTGGTATTAAACGGATATGCTTCCCAGAGCTACCATACGAACGCGGGTGTCCCTCAAGGCTCTATCCTAGGTCCTACGCTCTTTCTGATCTACATTAATGATCTTCCCGATACCATAATATACCAGGCAGGTATGTACGCCGATGACACCACAGTTTACTCTCGTCTCGATCAAAAATCTGGTGTGGGCGACAAAGCTAACCTTGCAGCCGAGCTTGGAAAGGACCTCCAATCCGTAGTGGACTGTTGTAAGAAATGGCTCGTAAATTTTAATGCTTCTAAAACGAAGCTACTATCAATTAGCCATCATAGACAACCGCACCTACCTCCCATTAGCATGGAACAGGCTTGCCTCCCAGAGAGTAAAACACTACGCCTCCTTGGTCTCACACTTTCAGCGAATCTCAAGTGGAATGACTCTATCGAATCCATTGCTAAATCCGCTGCTATGAAAGTCGGTTCTCTGTGCAGGGCACGGAGGTTTTTTCCATCTGAATCTATCCTGCACATTTATAAATCTACCATCCGCCCGTGCATTGAATACTGCTGCCATATCTGGTCGGGTGCCCTTGCTATTCTCCTTGGGCTTCTCGACAAGGTACAGTGGAGGGTCTGTAATGTGATCAATACCGACTTAGCAGACCACCTGCAGTCTCTCTCTCACCGGCGCGACGTGGTTTCCCTGTGTCTCTTCTATAAATACTTTCATGGCTTCTGCTCCGATGAACTTAGATCACTGGTGCCCCCTAGGTTCGAATTTGCACGAGATACTAGATTAGCAACTAGATCCCACCCTTTTACAGTGAAACCGATAAAATGCAACTGCAACTTCTACTCCAACAGTTTCTTTTCTCGTACTTCCCGACTGTGGAATTCCCTTCCACATGACTGCTTCCCCGACAGCTACAATCTCCAGCAGTTTAAATGTAAGGTCAATAGACATCTCCTAACACACTAACTCGCTTCCATTCTTTCAAACACTCTTCCCATCCTCCAAACTATCTATCACCCTGCTTCTGACATTTCCTATATCTAACCACTCTTTCTATTTACCTTCCCCTATGTAGCCCCAAGCACAATAGTGGCAGTGGAATGCCTTGTTTGGGGTGAAACGATTAAAAAAAACCAAAGAAACAAAACATAATATAAATGTAAACACCAGCCTTGAAAACACATCTAAAAAGATGGTAGCCTGAAGGTGATAAAATTATGTCAGTCAGTCAGTTAAGTGCCATACGTAAAACATGCTTGGGCAATCATGTCTTGAAAGAGACATGACTGACTGGGCAGAAGATTATCCCGCAGAAGGTTGCCATTGCTTTCTGCAGTAGACTGGTTGCCTGCCAAGGCTATAGAATCCAATCTATCCTGTTATTTAACCCATAACTGGAAGGAAGAGACGGATTAATACCTTTTCCAAGGGTATTTGCATGTAAGTGAATGCAATGAATTCAACTGGAATTCAAACTCGGCTCCCTGATTTCTTGTTCCGAGCCGATATCCACTGCACCACAACACACATACATAAAATTATGTACTTTTTATAAATTTTAGATATTTAAAACAGCATAGATATTTATTAAAGCTTGGAGAAATTGACTTAAAATATTTGGCCTTGTGTCATACAAATATCAGTTCTGCTTAGAATTTTTGCAATAAATTCTTTAATTTGATATTTAGGATCTCAAGAACATTTTTTTCCTGAGTTAAAATTATTTAACATTGCATGACTATTATGAAGCAGTTAGTGTGCAAGAAAAGAAAAACAGAAAAATTGGCAGTAGGCAGTGGTACCTCCATAAGAAAAACTAGAAATAGATACCATCTTTAAAACTCAGACTCATTCTGAAAAAAGAAACATGCTTGGAATGATGTTGATTATTATCACGGTAAGCTGTCTAGGCAAAAGTTCTGTTCATTGAGGATCATTCCCATATCTTATTTTCATTCTGCTCTTTCTTCAAGCAGACAAACACACGTCACTGTTCATTCTCCCGTTGCTTCCATCTATTCTATACAAAAGAAATCATTACAGCCTGTGTTTATTTATATCAGCAAGCATTTGCTTGGTATGTTAAAATATTTTTGCTGAATAGTTTTCTTCTTGCGACCAACATTAGCAGGAATTTATAGAACAGAAAAAAATTATGCAAAATACATTCCTTAGCCAAAAGCAGAGAGCAGGGCCAAGTAAATTTTGCATTTTATATTTATAAAAATTATATATATATAGACGACTCAGTTTTTCTGTTGATCTACATCTTTATTTTTGGCCCTTGCTTTTTCTTAGTGGGTAAAAAAAAGGCACTCAATCAATCTGTAGATGATTTTGGGGTAGAACAGGGACAAAAAGAGATGGTAAATATTTTGGGGTATAGGCCCACAGCCTTACCATGCTAGGTGTTTTCTATGGTCTAGTAGCAAGTAGGTTTTGATGGGATAGAATTACTAGCCCTAAACCTAACTAGTTTTGAATCCAGATTGGTCCTTCTCCTCAATTAGTTACCAAAATAATGCTAGAGATCTAAGTTTCTCTTGCTATTTAACTCATAATCGGGGGGAGAAATGATGGATTCATTCATTTTCCTAAGAATATTTGTTTTGAAAGTAAATGCAATGGAATCAGCTGGAATTTGAACATGACATGCCAATCCCACTTGCAACACTAATAGCTACTATACTCCACCTGAATCCAAAATAAAAAAGACTATCAATCAATAATTTTGTATTTTTAACAAAATCTTTTATTCAGATAAATCTATTGCTTTATTATTCAGTCATAAATTAATTTTTCTTAAATTTTTATGATATTACACTAATAAGGAAAGAGAGCCTAGAGAATTTAACATTCCCAGGGATATATTGAAACCAATAGAAGCAAAGGAGATAACAGGTAACCAGCTTAAGTCTGTGTGAATGGTAGAACAGAGACAAAAAGATATAGTAAATTGAAAGTAAGTTAAAAATTATTTTGAGCATCAAGAGACAGCAAGTTCAGGAGGGCATTGATTTAAAAGATCAATGCTCTCCTGAACTTGCTGTCTCTTGATGCTCAAAATAATTTAATCCTTTAAAAATACTGGCACTTAAAAAATGATTACAGTTTGATTTCAATGAATTCTTCAAGGAACTTTTCAACAACTTCAAATAAGATACAAAACACACAAATCCTTTACCAACATTGCACATGAATTTTGAGTCTCTCATTTTTCACATTCCACACACAAAATTACCAAGTTATTTTTTTTATAACTTTCATAACTAAATACCAAAATATTGTTTATTATACAGTAGACATTTAATTTGCCTTATGACCATATCCTATCTTTTGCTTCATAAAAGTTTCTCGTCATTCAATACCTTCTTTAATACCAAGCTTGTAAGATTTTATCATCACTGATTAAACTGTAAATTTTCAATGAGAATCCTAGCCTTGAACACTTATTGGAACTCCAACAAGCTGGAATATAAGAAGCAGTAAGGTTTTTGTTGTAGAGCTTATAGATAATTGTTATGGGACCTATCCATTTTACCATAATGAACTCTTCTCGTGACTATAAACATAAGTAGATTGTCTCAAGTGGATAATCAACAATGGACGATTGAGAGAGGAGTTGAGTTAGTCTCCACTGGGCAGTCAAACTGACATGTAATAATTTTACTTGTTTTTCATTGATATTTCTTTGTTTCACAAATACCTGAATTGTGTTTTCTTCCAGACCTATTCTGGTCCACAACATATATATATATATATATATATATATATATATATTAAAAGCAATTAAAAGCTTATCTAATTAAATAATGTCATAGTTATAGGATCAGTCAGTTAAGTCCCATATGTGATGCATGCTTTGAGCAATCATGTCTCTTTTGAGACATGACTGACTGGGCAGAAGATTATTCTGCAGCAGGTTGCCATTGCTTTCTGTGATAGACTGGTTGCCAGCCAAGGCTATAGAACCAAATCTGTCCTATTATCTAACCTATAACTGGAGGGAAGAGACGGATTAATACCTTTCCCAAGGGTATTTGTGCAAAAGCGAATGCAAGGAATTCAACTGGAATTCAAACTCAGCTCCACCAATTTGTTGTTCGAAGTCATTATCCATTGCTCCACAAATCCTATATTTTACAGTAAATAGTTGAAGCACAAAAAAGTAGAAAACACACACATAAAATCAGATCAGTATCACAGAAAAAATTTTGGTACAATTTACTAAAAAAATAGAATCCAAAATAAATTTAGTGATTCTGGTTACCAATTGGACAAAAACAAATTGAACTTTCAATGACCTGCGTCAATGGTTCTTGGTACCAAGAAAATAAGTTTGCATTGGGAGTCGGCCATGTGATTGATTTATCTACTTATTCACATTTTTGGTGACAGACTATAAGCAGTCAGTCATACATTTTTGGTGACAGACTATAAGCAGTCAGTCATACATTTTTGGTGACAGACTATAAGCAGTCAGTCATACACTATAGAATGGATACTAACTGGACAACAACAACAAAACACTTCAGTTGACTCCTCAAAATTAACCACAATAGGTAGTTTTTTCTCATTTATTTCTGTCTTTTGTTTTGTTTTGTTTTTCCAAAACAATTACATCTCACTCTTTCTTTCACATTAAAATGACTGACTCTTCTTCCTCCTCACAGACAACAAAAGAAAGAGAGGAATAAAGACTCAATGTCTGAACGTTACTTCTATTGTTTATACACATAGCAAAACATAGACTTATCTTAACTTCACAAATCACATTTTGCTTAAACAAATGAACTCTTTGAACTTTTTAAGGTACTTTACTACTCTAACAAATAGGACACTGAAAAATACCAATTGTTTATTTATTGTTTATATATGAAATATATGATCCTTCTTTTTATTTTTCTGCAAAACATTTCTTTTCATGCTGTTTTTCTTGAAATTTGTGTTGTATTTTGTGAACAGGATACTCATCATTAAATTTTTCTCTGCCCCACAGTGTTTGTTGTTTAGCTTAGAGATAACAAGAGCCTGTTCAGGAACACATTTCCTTAGAACAGTTGCAGGGTGATCCTCAGCTGAGATTCTGTTCCAGGGGAAAAATAAGCAAAGATACTGCTGAAGAGCTGAGAGTGAAGTTGGAAGAGAATTTCTGAGTAATGTGTTTTGCTTTATCAGCAGTAAATAGCAATCTGCCAAATTTATTTTATTTTATTTTTTTTTATAATCATATCACCCAAAGCAAGGCATTTTGAAAGAGTGACAGGTTATAGAGGGTATCAGGAAGTGGGTAAAAGTAGGATGAGAATACTGATGAGAGTGAAGTGGACGAAGAAAAGAGCATGAGAGAGAGGATGACTATTGCCTGAGATAGGAGATGACTATTGACTTTACATTTAAATTCTTGGAGATTATAGCTGTTAGGAAAGCAAGTAAATGGAAGGAAATTCCACAAGTGGGAAGTGCGAGAAAAAAAAGCTGACGAAGTAGAATTTGCATTTACAATTTATTGGTTTCACAGTAAAAGGATGGGATCTAGTTGCTAATCTTGTGACTGGAGTAAATTTATAAATAGGGAGCACCAGTGAGCTAAGTTCATCAGAGCAAAAGCTGTGAAAGTATTTGTAGAAGCAACACAGGGAAGCCAAATTGCACCGATGAGAAAGAGGTTGTATCCGAGCTGCCAAATTGGGATCTATCACATTACAGATTCTTCGCTGGATTTTGTCAAGGACACCTAGGTAGATAGCAGGAGCACCTGACCAGATATGGCAGCAATATTCAATGCATGGGCAGATAGTAGATTTATATATGTGCAGGACTATTAAAGAAAGGAGGGTGAAGTAAAAATAAACAGCGGCCTTTATTTAAAATATTACATTGGTTTCTGTTTACCAAAAACAAACAGCTTTTAACAATGTGAAATATACCATCCTACTCGGCAGGGTTAGGTGTTGTATATTTTTCTTGCTTATATGTTTCATCTTGTGATGGACTTTATCAAGGCAAAAAGATGAAATGAATTGTATTTTAAATAATGGGTATTTTCTAGTTACCAACTATTTTTTCTTTACTAGCAGTATAGCCCGGCATTGCTCGGGTGTTATGAAAGCTTTAAAACTAATCCATAGTCTTGGAGCTCAGACTCTTTGGACATTGGCACGAAAGACTAAAAAGCAATAGTTGTTTCCAGTTAAAGCGAAACCGTAGACTGAAAGAAAAATGAATGGATGTAAGTCAAATTTTGATTTCCTGGTATCCATATCAAATAAGTTTTTTTCGTTGTAAACTGAATTTTGAAGGCTAAATAAGTTCTCTGAGTAAATGGTATCATGGCTGAGACTAAGAACTACAATTATACCTACTTAGAGCCAAACCTGAAGCAAAAACTAAAATAAAAGGGCTGAAAAAAATACAGATATAGAGGCAGATAAACAGATACACAAATAAACATTTCGCCTTTTATATATATATATATATATTATCGATTTTCTGCACTATTGTAAGAACTGCAACCTTGAAACTTCTGAATATTGTTTCTTATGTCTTTGTCTACGAGTGTATCAAATTAGATTAAAATCGGACCACTCTTTCTATAACCCGATTTTTTCGATTATCGATTTTCGATATTTATCGGGGGTACCTCGACACAAAACCTAGCTAAGAACATTCGCAGACGCTTATAGTACAACTGTGTAAATTTTCAAGAAAATCGGTTCAGCCGTTTTGGAGTCTATAGGTAATGGACACACACAGACAAAGTTCCATTTATAAATAAGTTTAGATTTAGGTAGCTAGCTAGCTAGCTAGATAGATAGATAGATAGAGATGTTATTTAAAATAAAATTAATTTCATCTTGATATTTGTCATCACAGGACAAAACGTATAGGTGAGAAAAATATGGTTTTCCATGTTTTGTTTTTGCTTTTTGTTTTTTTTTTTGTGTGTTTTGGTTAATTTAATGACAAAATAGAGAAAATGTAATGTGTTTGATCCTTTAAAAAGACTTCAAATTAAAATAATATATATGTAAGGGGAGTGGGAAAAAAATAAATGAAAATGTCCATTATAATTATGCACTGAAAAGGAACATTGAAAATGTAGTGATGAGAAATTTTAAATTTAAATTTTAAAATTTCTGGCACCTATGTGTCCAATTTCATTCAGTTTCCCCACACTTGTTTTTGTTTTATTGTTGTTGTTTTTAAATATCCCACACGTCAACAATTTAATAAAAGGGAAATGTGTGAATTTACTGTGGAAAAATCAGAAATATATGCACTTTCTATACATTTTCACCTTAGTAAATTATTTTATCGTAATTAAAACAGCATTCTTTGTCAAAATGAAGAATCATTATGATGAAGAATTAATGCACTGAGTTGTGGTGATACCGAACAAAAGCGATGGACCGAATGTTTGCACTTTCACGACCAAAAAGCAAATGACCAGTAATAACTTGAAGTATAGGTCCAATGGAGGTTAAAATGTTCATGGCAACAAAATGCTGAAAGAGAATTAATGCTTAGGAATTTGTGAGTGTGTAAGTAAGGAATGTCTTTGATGTATTCACTTTTTAGGTCAGTAAGTAGTTTTTGAAGCAGGGAAGAAGGAAAAAGAGGTGAGGGGAGGCAAGCATAGTAGCCGCTTGACTTAGGTCAAGGGAGATACTAATTACTCTCTTCTCCTCGAGTTGGTCTGCCTGTCTGTGCTTTCTGTATCCACTTTTTATATCTTCTTTTTGTATCACAGCAGCTCATTTGGGATTTCACACTTGTATTTGATTCTGGGCTTCCCATTGGCTGATAAATAAAATTCACGTAGGCTCGCAAACCGGAAATTTAATATTTAATTAATTTTTAGTTTTCAACTGGAACATCTGCGTGGAGCCAGCGGCACACAACGACTTTTGGTCATTTGCTTTTTGGTCGTGAAAGCGCAAACATCCGGTCCATCGCTTTAGCTCGGTATCACCACAGAGTGTATGTTTTATTAAAGATCTATTTTGTATTCATATAATCTTTTATTCAATTTTACAACAATCTTTACTTTTATCTTGTTCCCTTACTTCCTACCTTTCCTCATTTTCACCTTCTCTATCTTTCTTCCCTTTCCTCTTTCACACTCTCTTTTCCATCTTCTTTCTCGTGTTCTATCTTTCCTTCTTCACATCCTCTTTCCCCTCTCCTTTTTCTCCTCTCCTTTGTTTCTCCAAACCCTTTCTTTCTACTTAATATTATTCTCTCGGTTTCTTAGTAAGTGTAACTGATTCCAACTTAGATAGACCTAGGATTGGGCAGATACTACACACTGATCTTCAGTTTAAAACAAGTGTCAGAGATATAAATACAAAGAAACGGAATAATGATGTAGATTCTAAGTTTAATATCATTTTATTACTCTGTCTTTTTATTGTTTACTGATATGTAGGAAAGAAAGTTGTGAATTAATCTGTTAATTGAAGTGGTGAATAGACCTTATATTGCTTGTGGTGTAAATTAAAAACTCATCAGCCATTCTCTATCCCTACATAGCTTTGCCAGTTTTGCTATAGGTCATAATGTCACATTGTCAAGCACTTATAAAAACAGGACACTTCCTGTCTTCATTCTCTTGTTTCATTTCTTCGCCCACCATGCTGTAGTGATGATATCCATGGGACCTTGTTGCTCAGCATAGGGATATCTTTCTCCTGGGTGACTGAACATCTTCACACACACACACATGTGCATCACTCACATAATTTCTAACTTGAAATATCTTCTTTCTTTCTTTGAATGTGTATTTATATATTTTCTCTATGTTTTTACTCAGTTATATAAAAAAACATGTAAAACGTCACTTGTTGAAATTGTCTTCCATTTTCCTTGCAACCATCATTTACACTTGTAAAATATTGTTGCCTCTGCTTTTAGTCTAATTTAAAGTAGTGCTCGCAACAAGACAAATAATGTGTTATTCATTGAGTATTCTATTCAGTTTTATTTTTAAGAAAAACTGAATTTTTTTGTGATTGACATATAAAACAAACATCACAGTTGGATTTCCTTGGAATAAGAACCAATTCAGTTTGCAGTAAAATGATTGACATGGTGGCAAGTATGAATTTAAGGTCCATATAGTCAGGTTATTACAGGCCTGCTTATCTGACAGATATTCACTTGATGCTTATATAAAATGTGACACTTTATGTTTATATGTAAAAAAAAACTTGAATATATTCAGTTGAGTTAATTTCCCTATTTTGCTTCCAAAAAATTGAAATTACTTGTAACTTCACCTAATATTCTATTTCCTTGTATAATTCAACCTTTTCAAGCCTTGGGGAGCAACCAATCTAAAACTCTGACAATCAAGCCATGAAGAACGTAACAAAGAAACCACTTCACTATATTCACCAAAAAAGCATGACATTTCACAGATAATAAAGAAAAGGAATGTGTGGAGAGCTGTGATTGTCTAAATCCTATCATAAAATTAAAAAATGTTCCCAAAAGTTTTATCCAATTTTTCTATCTCAACAAAAAGGTATAATAAACAAAAAAGAAATGTTTGCTGCTAGTCCAGATATTTTACAAACACATTTCTTTATTACTTCTTTTTTATGTCTCGCCTTAACAACCCCAGTTATACAATTTGATCCTTTTTGCTGACTGGCATCAATTAATGACTCCTGTTACCATAACGACGGAATATCTCATTACTAAGAAAAGGAGATAAGGCTGTGTGATTGATAAATATACAGTAACATTGTATCTTATAGAATAGCTCTCAACTTTCCAGAATGTTTCAGAACGTTTCAGCCAAATGCCCTTGGACAATCTTCTTGTCTTAATTATTTTGACTGATAAGAGATATCTTGTATGTGTTCATTATTGTTTTATTTTTGTCCCTGTTATGCTATTCCTTGTTCACTCCCGTTAAACCAGAGTAAATGAATTTTACTACCTGATCCAGCAACAAATAATTATTTGACACTTATACCCACTATGCCACTGACCTAAAGGATATCAATTGTGTATTTTTGAAGCCTTTAAATCCAAATAGTTTTGAAATTTGATTATCATAGCAGATACATTTTGCTGTTTTAATAATTCTGCTTAAGTATTATGTCTATAATAATGTTTATAATAATGTTTGTAACAATCAAAGATGAGAACAATAGCTTGAATAAGTAAAAATATATTAACAATTCCTCATTTAAAAATAACTGGTCCTGTTAATTTAAGTAGTAACAAATATAATTATTATAGACTAGCAGTATAACCCGGCATTGCTCGGGTGTAATGAATGCTTTAAAACTAATCCATGGTCCTGGAGCCCAGGCTCTTTGGATGTTGGCACGAAAGACTAAAAAGCAATAGTTGTTTCCAGTTAAAGCAAAACTGTAGACTGAAAGAAAGATGAATGGATGTAAGTCAAATTTTGATTTCCTAGTATCAATATCAAATAAGTTTTTTTCGTTGTAAACTGAATTTTGAAGGTTAAATAAGTCCTCTGAGTAAATAGTATCATGGCTGAGACTAAGAACTACAATTATACCTACTTAGAGCCAAACCCGAAGCTAAGACTAAAATAAAAGTGCTGAAAAAATACAGACATACAGGCAGATAAACAGATACACACACACACACACACACACACACAAACATCTTGCATTTTATATATATATATATTATTGATTTTCTGCACTATTGTAATAACTGCAACCTTGAAACTTCTGAATATTGTTTCTTATGTCTTTGTCTTTGAGTGTATCAAATTTGATTAAAATTGGACCACTCCTTCTATAACCCGATTTTTTGATTATCGATTTTCGATATTTATCGGGGGTACCTCAACACAAAACCTAGCTAAGAACACTCGCAGACGCTTATAGTACAACTGTGTAAATTTTCAAGAGAATCAGTTCAGCCATTTCGGAGTCTATAGGTAACGGACACACACACATACACACACAAAGTTCCATTTATAAATAAGTTTAGATAGATTTAGATTTGAGATTTTTAAAAATGGTATACTACTGTATTTTAATAATGGACACCAGTCAATTCAACTGAAATTTCTGAAAATGTCCAAATTAAAAATTGTTTTACATAAATGTCGGCCAGAGACTTGCACAGAATTCATTCATTATTTTTGATTCAATCCATTTACTGAGGCCCATTGGCTGATGAGCTGAATAGCTGTGATCAAAAGAAATACTCACCAAATATTAAGAATGGCTCACAATGCTTCATTTAACAGAAAATTAAGAAATCAATGTAATATTGCTACTACTAATTAATTCCACCAGTTCAAACTTTTTAAATTAGGATATACCATGTTACTTCCATAGATTTTAATCATCACATGCCCTCCATATTCCAAAAATCGTTTGGCAAGACACAATGAAACAACTTTCCTAGAAGCAGATCTAGCAATTGGGTCAATATAATTAATTCCACTTAATGTTGTTTTCTACTAACATGGAGTGGAATGATTATAAGTGAATCAATTGCTGGGTCTGCTGCTAGGAAACTTGTTTTATTGTGTTGTGCTAGACAATGTTTCTCACCAGAATCCATCTTGTACATTTCACTCATGCATCAAATATTACTACCATATCTGGTCTGGTGCTTAAGCTATACATGTTGAGATTCTTGACAAAAGAGTCTGTTATGTTATTGGTCCTGATCTGGCATCTTTTTTTCAGTCCCTTTCTCATCACTGTAATATAATTTCCACATGTCTTTTCTATAAATATTTTCATATTTAGGTACCTCCACCTCATGAATTTAAGCAGAGTACTAGATTGCCAACTAGGTCTTATCATTTTACCTTTGAAATATTAAGTATAAGTTCTATTCTAATAGAAGTTCTTACCTGTGGAACTCTCTTCCGGCTTTTTTGCTTTCCTGTCAACAACAATTTTCAAAAATTTAATTGCAGCATCAATTATTCTCTTTTGTCTTTCTGGGTCCTGTTCTTTTATTGTCCTTTCTCCTTACTAATGTACTAAGGTTTTCTCATTTTTTTCCATCTCAGTATCCCATTGCATCTTAGTGACATTATTGCCTTGCTTAGGGTAAAATGATTAAAAAACCTCTAAGGAGAAAGTTCCACTCAGTTTTTCACAAAAAACTGCTTTTTTGTGAAACACTAAAATCTCTGAACACTACAATTTTGACCACTTCATGTCAAGGGTCAATTTTTATCTGTCTTTCTTATTTTCAATAATTTTCAATCCCTACCACCTCCTCTCTTATTCATATCAAACATTTGTGGAATGAAGATGGAAATAAACACCAAGACAGTCAAACATCAAATTACAAAATATAGTCTCTGATTCGAAGAATTCACACATCCTTCCACTTAATAAATTAATCCTATGAAAAATAATATTTAACATTTTTCAATCAACAAGTCATGTTCTCGCCAACAATAAAAAACATGCTTTGTGATCCCATTGAAGAGTATATAAGCAATGTTTATAAACCAGACAAACTAGTATGGAGATAGAGACAGCAACATGCAACATCAGTTCAAGATGGCTGCTTCAAAGAGATTTCCTTACTTATACACCCGTTTTCCCCACCTAGTTACAATGATACACACCTGTCTTCCTCACCAAACTACATGACACTCTCCTGTCTTCCTCACCAAACTACATGACACTCTCCTGTCTTCCTCACCAAACTACATGACACTCTCCTGTCTTCCTCACCAAACTACATGACACTCTCCTGTCTTCCTCACCAAACTACATGACACTCTCCTGTCTTCCTCACCAAACTACATGACACTCTCCTGTCTTCCTCACCAAACTACATGACACTCTCCTGTCTTCCTCACCAAACTACATGACACTCTCCTGTCTTCCTCACCAAACTACATGACACTCTCCTGTCTCCCTCACCAAACTACATGACACTCTCCTGTCTTCCTCACCAAACTACATGACACTCTCCTGTCTTCCTCACCAAACTACATGACACTCTCCTGTCTTCCTCACCAAACTACATGACACTCTCCTGTCTTCCTCACCAAACTACATGACACTCTCCTGTCTTCCTCACTAAGCTACATGACACTTATAAACCTAATGTCATAAACATGGCAATAAAAATGTCAACAGTGTAAATACTACCTCATATCAGAAGTATAGACAAAGAATAAACTGTTAGTCTAATTAAATAATACTAGTTTTAAACCATGAAAATTTCACTGTTTGTGGTATGATCCATTTCTCGCCATTGATATGGTATCTACAGGGAATTTTTGCCCAAATGTATTCACTCGGAATGCCCCACAGTAAAATAACCCTTAAGCCAAATTCCACCTTTGTGGGGAGGCTCAGGTAAATACCAATTTCATTAAAGCTTACATTTGACTAGCTTTTGTTTGTTACTGGCTGAAGCCTCATCTTTGCACATGACATTTTTTCTGACCTGCCACTGATTTTTTTTATTTTTATTTTGTTTTTACCTAACTGTTTTATTAGAACTTTGGACTTCACATCTTGTTAAGTTTAACTTTATTTTTATTCCTTTGATTCAATTTTTGCTTGTATTGGATATTTTTGAATTTTTTCTTTTCAGTTTATTTTCCTTTATTGATTTTTCCACTTCCGCATTAATAAACTTTTTTTTTTCTCCAGTATAACTGAGTTAAACAAGACTAATGTTTCATTTTTTTTATCTTTCATTTATTTTTCTTCGTTAAATGTTTCATATTTTTAATCTTTTGTTCGGTGAACTTTTTCATTTTTCTCGTGTATTTTTTTAAATTTTTTAGTGCATATACTTCAACTTTTTATTTTTATTTCAGTATTTATTGTTTATATTTTACTTGGTAAATTTTTGTTTTAAGTCCCGAAGGCTTTTCCCCCTTAAAATTTATCCAATTTAGCATTATTTCTGTGCAAATGTATATGCTGAACTCAAATCAACAATTAGTTATTGAAGAAACCTACCTTTTTTGCTCTAAATGTCCAGAAAAAAATTGAACTACATTTTGTCTCCCGTAACTCTAATGCAGTCATGTAATTAACTGCTGAATGTCTGTCGGTGTAGGACAACAAATTTCGGTCTATTTTCGGCTGATTTACTTTCTTTACTGAAACTTCCGGCTATTTACTTCCTGTAATAAATGTAATACACTATTGTATTCCTACGCGTATTACTTATATTACAGGAAGTAAATAGCTGGAAATTTCATTAAAGGAAGTAAATCGGCCGAAATTTGTTTCCTACGCAGAATGTCATTCTGCAGTTAATTACATGACTTTGTGAGAGTTATGGGAGAAAAAAGTGTGAGATGTAGTTCGTTTTTTTTATGGACATTCAGATCAAAAAAGGTAGGTTTCTTCAATAACTAATTGTTGATTTGAGTTCAGCATATACATTTGCACAGAAATAATGCTATTTTGGATAAATTTGAAGTGGGAAAAGCCTTCGGGACCTAAAATGAAAATTTATCTTTTACTTTTGCTTGTCAATCATTTTTGCATTTTTTTATTTTAGTGTATTTTATTTTTAGTGATAAATCTTAAAGCACAAAATCAAACCTAGAAGTTATGTGAAAGTAACAAGTAGAGAAACAACTGCACTTAAGTTGAACAAGAAATATTCATTAAACTGGAATAATGTCTGCAAATAGAAAATGCCACAATGTTACAAAATAATACTATTAGTGCTGTGAACTGATTATATAGTAGTTTAGTTGTAGCTTGGAATGTCAGCTGATGGGTTGCTTACTCAACAGGGGGAGATGAAGAAATAAAATGTCAGAGTGTACGCCCAGCCATAACAGAGGCAGAAATACCAAATAACTGAGGGTGTTTTTCTATATCAGATGGCTGAGCAGTGAAGATTTAAAAATAAATATTTTACTAATTGAGGCCAGACCCGGTGTTTGAGAAGAATATTAAAGGAAACTTAATTTGAGAAAAATAAAGTCAGTATGATGAAATGTGTAAATATTTTAGTTTAGTCAATTTGTTTTAATTATACTGAATGCACAGATGCATGCACACGCACACACGAACACATGCACGTGTACAAAAATATACAAAAAATAAGTAGTTATAGTTGCCCAAATATTATTGATAATAAACATACAATATACGCATAAGTAAATAATCATATAAACACACACTCATATATAAATACATACATACATTTCTGTATACTATTAAATATATTAGAATATCTATTGATAAATAGATGAGATCAGTAGATATAGGCAGTTTAGACTAAACGGTGTCAAAGGATGGGAAGGAAGATTGTGTTGCATCAAAGTGGCAATAGCCTGATTTCTTTAGAATCAAAATTCTAAATCATAGCTTTTTCTATAAAGCTTCCTTCCTAAATATATGGGTGTATGTGAATACAACTCTCTCTCTCTCTTTCTTTCTCTCTCTTTTTCTCTCTCTCTGGTTACACTTAGTCATAATTTCTTTTCTTTCATTCAATAATTCATTATTTGGGGGGGGGGGGAATAACATAATCGATAACTTTTCTTCCTGGCACAATCTAAATATTTTGCCATCATTTTAAGGCTTGGCTGTTTTCACTATACTCCACATTATGTTTGGGTCTTTTCCATATTTTAATTTCAATTCCCACACGTGGCTAGCCAATTTTGTACAATTTTTTAAGTTTTCTATTTTAAATGTAGTAACCATACCATAAAATAACTATTAGGTTCATACAACCATGGATGAAAATGTTATAATTTCTTATAATTTTAAAAAATTTGCGTTCAAAAATTCCCCATTACATGAGCATTTAAAAAAATCCCTGTTACCTGAGTGTTCTTAAAAAGAAACCCTAGTAAAATCAGTTATTGCAGATCGCCTGAAGATACCACATGGTGGAACCCTAGATCACATAATAATTCGTTTACAAATAAAGAATATATATATATATATATATATCCAAATGAATAAGAAACAAAGAAATACTAACAACATTCAAAACATACTTACCATATATGTATATATATATATATATAGTCATCCGTAGATAGATCTGTTTCGCTGTATCACAGGTCATCAGTATGATTAGACTCCAATTGCTTTTAACCCAGGATTGAAACCCGACTGAATTGGCGTCAGTTGGCAGTTCTACCTCTGAGCTATGGGCGTTTGGTAGAAGAAGGCAGACTTTTTAGCGTGTATATTGTCATTATACCCGCCCAATAGCCAGAGTGCTCTAATCCATTACTGAATGAGCAATGTGTACATGCCAGAGTAGCTACTGTTTTTCAAAGTCTACTATTCTTCCAGAGTGCTCAATAGGAGAGGAGAGAATAGCAGAACCATAAAGATGGAGAGGATAATCCAAAAGATTTTATCTAATTAATATAAATTATCAATTAGATAAAATTAGAGAGCTAGATGGATATTATCCAGTGCATTATAAAATATTAAGAGGAAGACTCAACACATATTTAGATGCCTATAAATCAAGATTTATTTCAACATTGTAAATTTACTTACATTGTCTCATTCAGACCATTGTAAAATAAATAAATTCACTGAAATAAATAAATGTTTTTTACAAATTTTAACAGAGGAAGTGAACTTAGTATTATTTAAACCAGAAATAAATTGATAATAGATACATCAGATCACACGTAATACAGACAGACTAACACATATATTTACTCACGCATACATAAAAACAAATCTTATGAGAAAATATATACATACACAAAAAATTTTTGGATTAGACAGATGCAAAAAAGGGACACAAACAGAATGTATAAACTTAATATAGCTTCACTTACTCTGTTAAAATTTTTTAAAAAATATTCTGAGTGAATTTATTTATTTTTCAACTGTTTGAATGAGACAATATAAGTAAATTGTCAAAATAAATCTTGATTTATAACCACCAAATATATGTTGAGTTTTCCTCTCAAAATATATTATGCTCTCATTACAATTGAGCTCTCTAGAGAAGAAAATTTTAAAAACAGTTTCCACTTATGCGATATAAGCATTACTCTTCAGAAATGAATTGAGTTCCTTCTCTAACTGGCGGTTGCATACACTGCTTATATACAACATGCTAAAATTTCCCTTATCTGATTCAATGCGCCTATTGCTTCGGGGGTAGCAACTCCGACTGACACCAAATCGGTCGAGATTTGATCCCGGCCAGAAGCAAGTGGATGTGTCTAGGCACACTGATGAACTGTGATACAGTGAAACAGGCTTGTATGTGGATAACTAATATATATATATATATATATGCATAAATTTTGTTTAACACACTCATGAATCTTGTTATTTACAATAACTGGGTTAGTCAAAAGTACTTGAATATTAAAACCTAGAAAATGAACTGAGGACATCTTATTCATAATGAAAATCCCAACATATGACACCCTATTCAGAAATTGGAAAGATTTAAGAAAACATTAAAGGGAAAGAATGGGAGAAATGGGTTTCGGAACCTTGTCAGTGAAATTTTAAAACTTGTTTGGATGAATTCTTGTTACCTAGAAATATATATATATATATATATATATATATATATATATATATATATATATATATAGTGTATCGAGGCAGAAAATAATTTTCTAAACATATACTGTTAAATATAAGAGACAATGAATGTCTACTATGTTTAATCATGAGCTGTTCTAAACGTCGTATTTTGGCTTTGATTTCAGTTGAAAATAAAGACAAAAATTCTCCAACATTTGGATAATTTTTTATTGATTTGCTTCTAAGCTTTCGGCTCACATGAGCCATCTTCAGAGAGGTTATGTAGATGGTAATATAATAACATCTGCCATCACCGACTATTTTAATTTGTGTTGACATAAGACTCCGCTTGGCAACAGCAATAGTTACCAAAATAATAAACGCAGTTCTCAAATTGGCAATGCGGTTCTATGACGTCACACCACGTGATAGTGCGAAATGACAACAGAACCATGTATTCAAATGCAATGTAATGTGTTATGACCAGATTTAAACATGATTTTATTAAGTGTGGCTGTTGAAATGACAACAAAACCATGTATTTGATTTAAATCTGGACATAATACATTATTACAATGCATTTGAATACATGGTTTTGTTGTCATTTCGCGCTATCACGCGGTGTGACGTCATAGAACCGCATTGCCAATTTGAGAACTGCATTTGCTATTTTTGGTAACTATTGCCGTTGCCAAGTGGAGTTTTATGTCAACACAAAATAAAATCATCGGTAATGGCGGATGTTATAGTATTACCATCTACATAACCTCTCTGAAGATGGCTCATGTGAGCCGAAAGCTTAGAAGCAAATCAATAAAAAATTATCCAAATGTTGGAGAATTTTTGTCTTTATTTTCAACTGAAATTAAAGCCAAAATACGATGTTTAGAACGGCTCATGATTAAACATAATAGACATTCAATGTCTCTTATATTTAACAGTATATGTTTAGAAAAATTATATATATATATATATATATATTATCCTACGCTTTAAGTACAACTCAAAGTTTCATGCATTGTGTAATCATCAGGTATATATTATGACTTGACCATTTTTCAATTTGAATTATTATTTTTGGCTACTAGTGTTCTCCTTCGCCAACTTTCTGTGCTTACGCTCCTGTATGCAATACTAATGCAGTCAGTTAGTGTCTCGTTCTCCTTTTTGTGAGGAGGCAAGGCTCCTAATGTATGTTGGGAGATCTGTTACCTCCACTAAAAAATAGTTATGGTCATTATAAACTGTAAATCAGATGTGCAAATACTTTTATTTATTAAATGTATAATTTAGTTAGGTTTTTACCAAAACCCTAGATTCAAATAGAAAACTTAAATTGTGGGAGGAAAAAAATTATTTCAGTGTCTGATTTTTTAAAATCTTATGTTGAAACTGACATCATTAGTTTGCTTATATTGGGGATGAAGTATTTGAATGAATATTTCTTTTTAAGAATAAAAAATAAAAAACAAATAATAAAAATGTTTTTAAATTAAAAAATTAAAAGAATAAGGAAAATAAAATAAAAAATAGAAAAAATAGAAAAAAGAAGAAGAAAAAAAAATATATATATATATGAAAGATTTTTTTCAACATCATTTTTGATCAATACTCATATTTAAGTAGATATTCTGTTCTATAATCAAACAATATATTTATTTATTTCTACCAGCCTGATTATTTATAATAAACTTTTGTTATGAAAATATGTGTCATTCAGCAGGATTCGAATCTGCGACCCCTATATATATACTGCTTGATTATAAAACAAAATATCTACTTAAATATGAGTATCGATCAAAAATAATGTTCAAACAAATCATTTCAAATTGTCAGTTGTTTAAAGTCCATTTCGTTAATCTTCATTAATTTTTGTAATATATATATATATATACATTAATATATATAATAATACAGTAATATATAATACAGTAATATATATATATATATATATATATATATACATTATTAATTATTATGTTAGAACGTGCAAACTACAAACTAATACAAAATTGTACATTTTGTTTCAACGTTGAAAGAACAATGTTTCATCAGGTAGTTGACAATGATGGTAATAAACATTTATTAGTAGTTTTTAGTTTGCACATGTTCTAAAGTAATACTCAATAATAAATATTCATTGCTCTATTTTTATATTGAGCACTGTTTTAAATTAATGTTTTGAACATTACACTTATTTTTTTCATTCTTATTCATTTGTGTGTATATATATATATATATATATATACACACAAGAGAGGTTTTTCAAATTGTTTTATACACTGTCCTGGGTATGCCAATAAACAACATCTGGCAATAAAACCTTTGATCAGGATGTTTTGAAGAGCATGGAATCATCTCTTAATTGCTGTTGTTCCCAGGTACACCTTGACCTGGAGTGGTAGCACTTATTAAGGTTCGAGGTATGAGCAAATAGTTTATCCCCAAATTGGGGTCAAAGCACTATGAAAGTACAAAAATACATTTTTGTAGTAGAAGTTCCAGCAATGCATTTTCATAGTAAAGAAATTACTAGCAAAACATTTTTGTAAAAGTAAAATTGTCAGCAATACATTTTTAAAGAAAAAAATTACTAGCAATAAATTTGTGTAAAATAAATTACTAATGCTTGCAAGTAAATTAAATTTTGGCATTAAATGACATATAAGGAGTTGATATTCCATTAAACAAACAAAACAAATATATATAGACTCTCTCTTGTTGATTTCGATGTATGAGTGTCTAACTTAGACTGCCACACAGAGAATTGTTTAGAATGGTGAAGGCTTGTGTAGCACCATCCACACTTTTTGGAACTGCTGATAACAAACAATTGGAACAGAAGTTTGCCTTAGATCACATGAACAGCAGACCTCAGTTATTTGACCCATAACTGAAGGGAATGAATGGATTAATACCTTTCCCAAGGGTACCACTGGAATTCAAACTCGGCTCACCGATTTCCTTTTCCGAGCCGACATTCACCGCAACACAACACACATTCCGTCAATAAATGCTTACAGCACCTGGTATTCCAAAGCAGTCACCCATCTAAGTACTGACCAGGCTCAAGTTGCTTAACTTCGGTGATCGAGCGAGAACTGGTGTATTCAACATGATATGACCATAACATATATATATATATATATATATATATATATATATATCAAGAACATAAGTTGGATGTTTTTATAAACCCATTGTTAATATTTTGTAGCTGTCTTATATAGGCTGCTCCTCAGACCAAATTCATACAACAATGAATAGGTTAAAATTATCTAGAAAAAAAAGTAAAATAAAAAAGCAAGAAGAATAAAAGAATAAGGAAAAGATACTGTGTTAACATTGAATTCTTATTGGATTTAATCTCCTGTGGAATTTACCTTACCAAGTACCAACGATTCTACTTTATATATATATAGTCATCTGCAGACAGATCTTTTTTACTGTATCACAGCTCATCAGTATGGTTAGACAGCCGATTGCCTTTTACCATGGATTGAAACCCGACCGAATTGGCATCAGTCGGTGATTCTACCTCTGAGCTACAGGCACTCGGTAGAAGGAGGCAGACCTTTTAGCATTGTACATGCCCAATAGCTGAGAGTGTTCTAATTCATTGCTCATAGATAGATAGATAGATAGATAGATAGATAGATAGATAGAATAGGCTGAATTAGATAATTAAAGTGAATAAAGTGATAGATAGATAGATAGATAGATAGATAGATAGATAGATAGATATGAATAGGCTGAGTTAGATAATAAAGTGAATAAGAATAAGATAGATAGATAGATAGATAGATATGAATAGGCTGAGTTAGATAATAAAGTGAATAAGATAGATAGATAGATAGATAGATAGATAGATAGATAGAATAGGATGAATAGGCTAGTTAGATAATGAAGTGAATGAGATAGATAGATAGATAGATAGATATGAATAGGCTGAGTTAGATAATAAAGTGAATAGAGATAGATAGATAGATAGATAGATAGATATGAATAGGCTGAGTTAGATAATAAAGTGAATAAGATAGATAGATAGATAGATAGATAGATATGAATAGGCTGAGTTAGATAATGAAGTGAATGATGATAGATAGATAGATAGATAGATAGATAGATAGATAGATAGATATGTACAAACTTAGATAGATAGATAGATAGATAGATATGTACAAACTATTAGATAGATAGATAGATAGATAGATAGATAGATAGATAAGGTATGCTATATTTATGGGTTGAAGTGCTCAATATCAAGGATAGAGTGTATGTAAATATAAAAGTTGACATCGCCTGACAATTGTGTATAGCATGCAACAGCTCTGGGTGTTGGTTTCAGTGTTCAATTTTATATATGTATACATGTCTGGGTGCGTGCATGTAGTAGATAAGTCATAATAAATAGTTTGAAATTTATTCCTCAACTTTAAATTACAAAGAAATTTCTCTGCTCATCTGGGACAAGATATATCAATAAAATTGATTTTAAAAATTTTATGTCATTTTCAAATTTCTTCTTAAGTATGTTATTATGTGACATCATTGATTCTGAAATTTTTTGATTATGCTTATTAGAAAATTTTTCTTCTTAGAAAGGAATTTGTATTAAGAATATCATAAATAAACATCATAAGTGATATCATAAGTAAACGAATGTAATAAATGGTTCTAATTATTCATAATTTATTCAATGCACTTATGATATTCAAAATTACTGATGATATAGGAAAGCAAAATCATTCTTTTAATGTATTTATATTTCTATTTACTTGTTTTTTTAAAAATTTTTTATTCTTTGTACTTTTTACATTATTACTGTTATTTTATATATATACATATTTGCTTTATTTATTCTTCTCTCTCTCTATATATATATATATATGTATATATGGAAAAATATGACATCAGTTTCAGAACAATGTAAATCAAGTGAATGACAAACTAGAAAAAATTGTGTAACACATTTCATCCTCGAGAAAGACTTCATTTGACTAAAGTAATTTTTTTATTGATGGACTATGTGTAAGAGGGGGGTATATAAACACAAGCTTTAGTTATAATTATGTACCAGTTTTTAAATGAATAGAAAATGTATACAAAGTACACTGATTTCTGAATCATCCACAGTCAATTTTCATTTAGGTTCTTACAACATTTCACCTTTTTTAACAAATGTCCTCTTACCACAATGTCGGATATGTCAAAAACAAAAAGAAAAGCATATTGAAACTGAAAGTGAATAAGATTGGCTAGACTCTATATCCAGGCACATCTGACAAAAAAAAAAAAAAAAAATTAAACATATTTGTCATACATATATATATATATATATTGTAACAAAGTTGTGGAACTCGTAGGTTTTTTAACCTGCTGTTCATGCATTTACTTTTATAAAGAGTGCTCAATACAAACAATATATATATATATATATAAATATATATACATATACATATATATATATATATATATATATATATATATATATATATATAGACTTTGAGATTTCACTCAATCGATCAACTCAGTCGATTAAAAACTTAATTGGGTGATTAAAGTTTATTGCTTTACTTACCTGTGGTCTATTAAAAATAAAAGGAAATCGGATTCATTTTACAACACAAAAGTATGCAATTGAAGATTCACAAGTTACTTAGAATGACCTACAATGACATTATTGAACTCTTGGCTTTTATCGTCCTGGTTAGTGTAAACATTTGTTCCATTAATGCTTCCAAAGTGGAGTCAAAATGTCTCCGTCGCCCAATACTCACAGATGTTTAGAAACTCGTTTGGAAAGATATTATCCTATATTTCCTCCACGTTTACAAAAATTAAAATATTCATGCTATTATTAAGAGGAAAGATCAAAGTTTTTTGTAATTTTTAAAAAAATTTTTAAATCCTTTCTAACACATTTGAAATTTTAATTAAAATTTCATTTTTTGTTTCCCATCAGCGATTCATGATATGTTTATGTCAGTCAGTTAAGTGCCATACGTGATACACGCTTAGGGCGATCATGTCTCGAAAGAGACATGACTGACTGGGCAGAAGATTATCCCACAGCAGGTTGCCATTGCTTTCTGCGGTAGACTGGTTGCCGACCAAGGCTATCGAACCCAATCTGTCCTATTATTTAACCCATAACTGGAGGGAAGAAACAGATTCATACCTTTCCCAAGGGTATTTATGCGTAAGTGAATGCAAGGAATTCAACTGGAATTCGAACTGAGTAAATTTTCCCTCGCTCTCAACCACCAGTCGAGTGATTTCTTTTTCAAATCTCAAAGGCTGTATATGTATATATATATAAGTGCATGTATGTTTTGTGTGTTTTAATGAAAATGCTGCTGCTTAGATAAATAAAAAAAGCCTCTATGCACACAAAAGAGCTATAAAATTTTGGGATACAAAAAATTCTTTATACTCCCATATATAACATGCAAAACAATCTTTCAAATTTAAAAATCACACCCACACTTATATTGTTCAGACAGTTGTCCTCATCTTTCTTGCCATTTTTATGATGTTTTGGCTGTTGTACTCTCCAGCCTTCTGCAGGAGATTGGAATTTCTAACTGAATGCTTTATTTTATTCACCGGGGTAGATTGTTCTAGTTCTGTGAGTCATGCTTCTTCCAGATATCTCAGTATCAGTTATCTCCCTTTAACTCAACTCCCTAAGTTTTTTGTTCTCACAAGTCACAACTCTTTGAGTGAAGTCACTGAATTCAACCAATGCTTTTATCCACTGGGCCATGTGTCTTTCAAAACATCAGTGCATGAATTTTTATGATTTATAAACCTAATGCCTCAGTAAACATTTTTTTTTTTTACCAGGACTCATCAGTTTTAATGTTTGTTATTGATTTTCTCTAGCACTCCAGATTACTGGTTCCCCTATTATAGTCATTTCTATGCTTGGCCAACTTAGGAGATTTTTGCAGCAGAAAATACAAAAACTTAAAGAATCAGCACATATGCTAATGCCTGGAAAGATATTATCCTATATTTCCACCTCATTTATGATAATTAAAATGTTTATGCTATTATTAAGAGGAAAGATCAAATTTTTTTGTTATTATTTTTTTTTGTAAATTTTAAATCCTTTCTAACACGTTCAAAATTTTTTTTTTTAATTGTATCACCCTGAGCAAGGCGGTAATGCTACTGATGTGCAGGGAGCTATATAAGAGTAAAAAGATTAAGTAGAAGAGAGTGAAGAGGAAGACGAACCAGTTAGAAAGGAGCAAGAGAAGGATGGGAATACAGGTGTGATGATAGTTGCAAAGGTGGAGAAAAAGGAAAGGGTATACGGGGTGGTGAAAGAACTAGAGTCAAGTGGTTAATAGATGAGTATTGACAGTGCATTTAAATTCCTGGAGGTTGTAGCCGTCAAGAAAGCAAGAATATGGAAGCGAGTTCCACAGGCTGGAAGTGTGAGAGAAGAAGCTGCAGGAGTAGAATTGTCGTCTGCATTTGGTTAATTTAACTGTGAATGGGTGGGACCCAGTTGCCAATCTGGTTGCACAAGTAAACACCTGTTGCAGAGGCACCAGTGACTTAAGTTCGTTGGAGCAGAAGCTATGAAAGTATTTATAGAACAAAGGAAGGCCACATCTCGTCGGTGGGGAAGTGGCTGTAGTCGATCCACCAAGTAGGTACCTCTCACATTACTGATTCAAATAGTCTATTACTTCAACTTCATCTCACAGGGGAGCAGTGATCTCCCTTTTCTTTCCATAAGCCGAGCACTTAGCATGATTTTTCTATTTCCCTGCTTTTATGTTTTTTACTACAATGGAATGACATCATCATCATCATTCTGTGGCCTTGGCAGAGATAGAACTCACTACACCCTTCCAGTATTCCCTATTTGTCATAGCTCCTGTAAGGTCTTCCTTGGTAATAGATGTATCTCTGTGTATCCTGTCTGGAAAGGTTAATTTATGAGATCGATTGTGAGATGATGGGTGCCTCCATAATACAAAAATGAAACAAGTTCATCTGTGGCACGTGAGCAATGCCCAGCAAACTGAACATGTCTCTTTTGAACTAAGGTTGATACTCTTGGTAGGTCTCCATATATCATTTCTAGAGTTGGGTGGTTTCGCCATGAAAGATCAAGTATTCTTCTGAGAAGACGAGTATAACATTTAGATGGAATGACATATATACAGTCCTTAATCATGTTCTCTTCTATGAGAGGTCTTACTCAGAAGAGGTGTCTGCAAAGTTTTGAACCACTTTTGAAGGTCATCCTGATGCCATATGAACCACAGATATTTTGTGTGTTTTTTATAATCCTTTCACATAGGCTAGGCAGACCAAGGCTGTTTTCTGAGTATTGTTATCCTCTTGCACACTTCTATCCCAGTTTGTTGGAGTTACTGTCAGGGTAGTTATTACGTTATAGGTTACTGTTTATATGGACCATTCTCGTTCATATAACTCTGGGTTGCCATGTATGACATTTGCTTGATGTTGTAAGCAGCAGACAATCACTTTCTTTACACTGTATATCTGGTGGGAGTTGAGGTATTGTTCAATAAATGTTGACTTGTGATATACGGATGTCTTAAACCCATGCCTCTGTTTAAGATATTAGTACATCTAAGAATGCTAGTTTATTGTTATTTTCTTTCTCCATTGTGAACTGTATCAATGATCTTATTGAGTTCACATGATCCAGTTGTAGTAATTGTGACCATAATATGAAAGTGTATTCTATGTATCTTGCCCATACAGTTGGCTTTAGTGATGTGGATTCTAATGCCATCTCTTCAAAGTATTTTCATGTATATGTTAGCCATTGCTGGTAATAATGGCAATCCCATTGTTAAGCCTTCATCCTGCTGATATATGTCTGATTCCATTCTGAAGTGTGTTGTTTGGGTACAGAAAGTCAGCATCTCCATCAAGTTATCTATTGGCATACTGATACATTCTTCTGGGAATGACTCTGAGGCCAGACTGTCTTTGACTACTGATAGTGCCTCCTTGATAGGTCCCTTGGTAAACAAACTTACAATGTCTATGCTCGCTATCTGGTTAGGTTGAATGGTATGGATATCTGGGTTTATTTATTTTAACATTTCCATATAGGTATCTTAGTTGGTAAATCTCCAATAATTTTGTTGATCCTACAGGCGTTGGTCACCTGCTCCCTGGACAAGTTGGCAATGGTCTCGATGATGGCAGTCCTCGGGGAGTCGACAGTATTGTGTGCACGTTTATTGGACTGTCTCTCACGTACACCCCACAGGTAATGAATCAGGTCTGGGCTACTAGGGGACCAGAACTCCTTTAACCAGAACATGTCCAGATTCTCATCACACCAAGACTGGACCAAACTGAATGCATGAGCAGGAGCTCCATCCTGTTGGAAGAGCCATGGCTTCCCTGCAGCCACCTGAACAATCCATGGCTTTACAACATTCTTCATGACATCCTTTGTCACGGGTCTTCATCGATAAGGACCTGAAGCTGCTCCAAGAAGTCCTTGTTCCTCTTGCAAACTTCAGATTGGTCCTGTGTTTTACTCTGGTGAGTCAGGGACTCACCCTCAGCCTCACCAGACTCTCTAAAGGTCTTGGCAATGTCATACACAGTTGATTTTGGGAAATGAAAAACTCAACAATCTCTTTGAGTATGCAGCCACATAGTAGGGCCACAATAATTGCAGTACGGTGCTCGAGTTCATGCGACATTTTGCTTAATTTGTTCTTAATTCAACAGATTGTTGTCACAAAAATCTGAAACAAGAAAAAAAAAATTGGTATATTTAATATGGTTGTCATTTTATGACAAGTTAAAGTTAGTCTGGATTGTAGCACACACCCCTGTGTGTGTGTATATATATATATATATATATATATAGAGAGAGAGAGAGAGAGAGAGAGAGAAAGAGAGAGAGATGAAATAGAAAAAATATATAATTAAACAAACTAAAATACAAAATAAAAAATGCGCAAGTAAAATTTTCATCCTTCACATGATTTTCAGGATCTGAATTCACAGTAGTAGTGCTAGTTACATACAGAGCACTTTTTTATACTAACAACCAACACTGTAGAATATAGGCCAACTGCATTTACTTTTAGATGCAAGAGTTTATCAGCAGCAGTAGAATCAATGCTACTAGGAACTACTAATATATGTATATATAGAAGAAGACAGAGAGAGAGAGAGAATATTGAGTTGTGATAATTTTTGGCACTAAGATTGTTGCTTTTTCAGTAGTTTTACTGATAAAAGTCATTTTGACAAACAGAGATTTATCACAAAGTGCTCAATATCAGGGTGGAGATAGTTTTAGTGCAAAGAATTTGCCACTTTAACTTTAGCAGAAAAATAAACGCAGCCCTGATGAGTGAAGGCATCATAACAGTGTCCTCACAAAACTTCAAAGTCGGCATGAACCTACTCAGTTAAAGTGGCAAATTCTTTGCACTAAAACTGTGTGTGTGTGTGTGCACGTGTGTTTGAAATATAGAATTATTTTTTACTTAAACTAAACAGTTTTCTACTGTGTGTTCAGTTTTTAAAAAGAGAAACTGGAAACTTTTGCATATAGTTAACATATAAAGCAGGCAATTTTCTTTTCTTTTTTTTTTTTTCATGAGTGGGTTGCTATAGTAGCAGTATGCTGAGGTGGGGTCTTTTTTTCTAGGGAAAAGGGTGTGCCAGCAAAAGAATAACAATATATTTGCAAGCTAAGTATCTTATTACATATTAGTTAGAGCCAGCACTGTATAAATGGTTGTTTTTAAAAATGAACAAGGACCACACAATATTAAACCTTAAAAAATATTGAAAACTTATTAAAAATTAAATGTTGATTGAATTTTTTATGATTTTTTTTTTAAATCCAGATTATTTTTCTTTACATCCATTGTTTTTTATTTTTTGCCCAACACTCAAATCATTTTTATTCTGCAATCATGGAATAAACAACATGGATTTGAAATTTTTTAAAAAAGTTTCTTTTAACAAGAATCTCTATTTTTGTAAGCCTATCTGACACCTATTTATGGACGTATGGCTGAGTGTTTAGTATTCTGATCATGAAATCTGAGTTCAAATCTTGCCATGGCCAATTTGTTAGGATGTGATATTTTGATAATATCAGCTGGAAAAATCCCAGCACAATTGGGATGTGCCTAAAAAATTCCATCAAGTGTTTTGTGTCTCAAGTCATCATGACTAAAAGGTTTGAGCCATACACATATATATATGACTAAAAGAAAAAGACAAGAGAGAAAAACTGCATTTAGTTTTAGCCAATGTGTTTCGTTCACTGATAAACTTTATCAAGGCAAAAATCAAAATTAATTTATTTGGAATTAAGTATCTATAAGCAAAAAAGCAATATTGTTGGAAACTAGAAATTTATAAATATTTATTAGATCATTTTTGGGTTTGATAAAGTTTTTCTGTGGATGAAACTAAATACAGTTTTCCTCTAGTTTCTTTCTTTAATCATATTGTTTCTCTCTACAGATTCTAAGAATATTTAAACACATACACACACACACAGATAGATAGATAGATAGATAGATAGATAGATAGATAGTGAACTCTTCTGTTGCTTTCGAGAAATAAGAACCTAACAGTTCAGTTTTTTGGTTTTTGTTTCTTTGTTTTTATAACTGAACTGCCAAATTACCCACATTTTCTTATAATGGTGATGACTTGTGTTGAACAAGCCACACCTTTTTTTTTTAAAAAAAAACTGACTTATAACAAAGAACAAGTGCATCAGACAGTCTGCCACATAGTCTTTTTTTCTCCTAGATTGGCTGCCAACCAAGGTAAAAGTGCTTTGTATGGCCTGTTTAACTTATAAGTGGGAGGAGAAGAGACATGTTCATACCTTTACCTAGGGTATTTGTGAAAGCCAATAGGTGTAATTTGAACTTGGTTCACCAATTTTTTTTTAGAACCTGTATCTATTACACTTTACACCCTACACACACACACACACACACACACACACACATCTATATATATTCAAATTAAGAAGATCAGTTGATTATGCTACCATGGTTTTAACCTTTCCGTATTGTCAGGCATTATATGTTAACAGATTATCCAACACTTTTTTGAACACATAACAAGAAATGTAAAATAAGGGAGAAATTAGTCAAGACTAGGGAAATTATATTGTACATACTTTCATCCATGTTTGCATGAGCCTAAAATGTATTTTCACTGTGTATACATGCTGACATTATTTCAGATCTTTCATTTAGCAACCTTTCACATTCTGGAAATGAAACAATACCCAACTTTTCTTCAGAAATTTTCAATGTTGAATTCAAATGCCGCCAGAAAGATGGGAAAAAATAGTGGCTATTGATGGAAAATACTTTTTGTGATATGTTTCATACTAATTTTTTGTAAATAAAACATTACTTTTCATGAAAAATCAGAAGAACTTATTGAAGGTCCTACGCTCTCACACCCTGATTGAGCACTCTGGAAGAATGGTAGACTTTGAAAACAGTAGCTACCCTAACATGTATGCATCGCTCATTCACTAATGAATTAGAGCACACTGGCTATTGGGCATGTATAGTGATAATATACATGCTAAAAAGTCTGCCTTCTTCTACTGAGCGCCCATAGCCCAGAGGTAGAATCACCGATTGATAACACTTCGGTCGGGTTTCAATCCTGGGTTAAAAGCAATCGGAGTCTAACTGTACTGATGAGCTGTGATACAGCAAAACAGATCTGTCTGCAGATGATTATATATATATATAGAGAGAGAGAGAGAATTACTATAAAATTATGATTTTTTCTTCAATTTTTTGCATGACCTTTTCTGGTTATAACAAAAATAAACTATTCAGATAGTTATTTTTACTCTTACTTTTTAAATTAATTGAAAATCATCTTTTTACAAATATATCCACTAACTCGCTCACGGATTCTCTACTAACTCGACACTGGACTCATCTGGAGTATCTGTACCAGACTTCCCTCTCCAAACCCAGGTCAAACTGACTGAAATACTAATTACTCCCCCCCAGTGGTCTCCAAAATAATTTTTAAGCTTGATCCCCATAAGGCGAGCGGTGGTGACGGAATCCCCATCATTGTCCTAAAGAAATGTGCTCCTGAACTCTCCTCTGTTCTCTCTAAACTCTATAATTACTGCCTTCCTGCTTCTTGCTCTCCTGCCTGCTGGAAATCCTCCTCCATGGTTCCTATATATAAAAACATTGGAGAACCCTCTGACTCCGCTGATTATCACCCTATCAGCCTCCTACCGATCTTTGGCAAAGTGTTAGAAGCCATCATCAATGCCTCACAGCCCACAGACTCTTTTCGGACAAACAATATGGTTTCCGCTTCACCAGGTCTACTGCTGATCTGCTCACAACCATCACTGAGTATATACACCAGGCCCTCGACAAAAACGGTGAAGCCTGAACTGTTGCCCTTGACATCTCCAAAGTGTTTGACAGAGTCTGACATCCTGGCCTTCTATGCAAGCTGCAGGGCTATGGTATAACTGGACAATTGTTTGACCTAATCCAGTCCTTCCTTTCAAACCATACAATGAGGGTAGTATTGAATGGACAAGCCTCCCAATACTATCACATAAATGCGGGTGTCCTTCAAGGCTCTATTCTAGGTCCTATGCTTTTCTTTATTTACATTAACAATCTCCCTGATGTAATAAAATCCCAAGTGGGCATATATGTTGATGACACTACGGTTTACTCTCGTCTCAATCAAAAATCTACTGAGGCTGACAAAGCAAACCTCGCTGCCGAGCTTGAAAAGGACCTCCAATCTGTGGTGGACTGGGGTAAGAAATGGCTCGTTAAATTTAATGCTTCCAAAATGAAGTTGCTATCTAATAACCACCACAGACAATCGTTCCTCCTGCCCATTAACATGGATCAGGCTTCTCTCCCTGAAAGTAAAACACTGCGTCTCCTCGGATTAACTCTCATATCAGACCTCAAGTGGAATAACTATATAGAATCCATAGCTAAATCTGCTGCTAAGAAAGTCGTTTCTCTGTGTAGGGCAAGGAAGTTTTTCCCGTCCAACACAATCCTGCACATATACAAATCTACCATCCACCCGTGCATTGAATACTGCTGCCATATCAGGTCGGGTGCTCCTGCTATCCATTTAGGTGTCCTCGACCAAATCCAACAGAGAATCTGTAAAGTGATCAATCCCGACTTGGAAGCTAGGATACAGTCATTTTCTCACCGACGCAGTATGGCTTCCCTGTGTCTGTTCTACAAATACTTTCACAGTTTCTGCTCCACTGAACTTAGCTCACTGGTGTCTCCTATATATAAATTTCCTCAAGCCACAAGATTAGCAACTAGGTCCCACCCTTTTACTGTGAAACCAATAAATTGTAAATGCAAATTCTACTCCAGCAGCTTCTTTTCTTGCACTTTCTACCTGTGGAATTCCCTTCCACATACTTGTTTTCCAGACGGCTATAATCTCCAAGAATTTAAATGTAAAGTCAATAGTCATCACCTGTCTCACTAACTTAAATCCTCTCTCCCATGCTTTTTCTCCATCCACCTCACTCAGTATTCTCTTCTTTCTCCTACTCTCTTCCTGACACCCCCTGCAACCTCTCACTCCTCATAACATTCCTCCTATGTAACCACCTGCACAACAGTGGCAGTAAAATGCCTTGCTTGGGGTGACACAATTATAAAAAAAATATATCATCAGCAAAGAACAGATCAGTGTATATAGAAAAATATTCTCTACATGCTTGTTGGATCTCATCCCAAAGAGAGCAATGTAGCTATTTTCTGTTTCTTTAAATATGCTCAGCTAGGCCTGGTTTCACAGTATCTACTTGGATTATGGCTTTCTGACATTTTTTTAACTAACTTTTAGGGGGCAGTTTTAGCTAAAACATTTATTACTTTAATATATTTAAAGCTTCATTTGTCACTTGTGATCATGAACATATTAAGAAATTTATATACCATCAAATGCAGGATCTTATATACCAAAGATCAAAGGATTTTATATACCAACAAATGTATAAATTCTTAAGAATACCATCTTGAAATACTCAAATATGTAATATTTTTCTTTCATTGGAATTTGAATAGTATAAATTTTATTTTTTGTGTTGGGATCAGAGTGCAGAAATTAAGAGATGCTTTTGTTCAGTAGATTGTAAGAATAAAGAGCCACTCCCAGAGGAGGATTGAGTTCCTCTTGAATGGAGGTAGAAGCAGACATTTTACTTGGAAATATTACTTACATCAGATATTGCTTTATACCACAGAGAGTTGAGCCTGGGTGCGGTAAAAATTGTTTGCATAACTATGCATTTTAATCATTTATTACCCTTTCCTCACACACACATGGCACACATACATACATATGTATCAATAACTATATACTAGTTTTGTTTCTGTTGCTTTGCTGAGAGCAAAATGATCAAATTTCAAACCCAAATTGTTTATGAATTTAAAATACTACATTTATTATAAATGTACATAGGTACCTCCCAAAATTTGCTGAAAAAACAGCATAGCATGATGAAAAATGGCCCCAAACTTGATAAAAGCAAAGTTTTATTATTAAAATATTTGTTATTATTAAGAAGACAGACCAAAATAATTTTTATTATTTTATTAAATTTTTTAATTCTTTCTAGCATATTCAAAACTTTTTAATTCTTTCTAGCATATTCAAAATTTTGGTTAAATATCTTGTTTTTTTAGGTCAAAGATTAATACAGGAAATTTAGTGTTCTTTTGTGGTAAAAAACACATTTTTTTGGAAATTCATAAAAAAATCAAATTATTGTCAGATTTTAATTAAACTTTCAGGACTTATTCACAAATTAATTAAATTAGTTCTTACATTTTTTTTTTAAGAAAATCTTGTTAAAATATTTTTTCTATATCTGTTACCCCCCACTTAATTTTTATGAAATTTTGAGAAATTAAAATTCCACCCTTTTTATATTTATATCAGTTTAAAGCAGGACTCCTTAGGGAATTTAAATTATCAATTTCTTTTTGTACAAAATACCATTTACTGAAAATCTGTTCTGAACCATAAAATAAGAAAAAATCTGTATTAATTTCAAATCTGTATTAATTTCACCCTTTTAGATGATATTATAAAGTAAAATTTATATTTCCTAATCATAAATGGAAAAGCTTAATAAAAATTATCAAACAACAATATTTTATATCATATCTATCTTTTTTTTCCCCAGCAGTACAGATTGGGTTCTATAGCCTTGGATGACAACCAGTCTAGGAGAAGAAAAATTCTAAGACATGCCATTTCTACTGCAGCCGCACTACATAGGGTGCCTCTAAAACTTTAATGAGTGACCAGACTTGTGACTGTGATGTATTTTATCAATAAATTATCTCTAAGTCATAAAATTTACAGGATTTTCAAAGTTGAATTTAAAGACAGACAGAAAAACGGATTAAAGCTGTGCCTATAGGTGGTTTTTTTAATGCTTAAGTAAATGTCATCAAAAAATATTTAAGTTATTTTTTTACAATTTCTTATTGTATGTATCAAGAAAAGTTGTAACATGCTTCAACAATAAAAATCTAATTTTTTAAAAAGTTGTCAAAATATCCACACCCTTATATTTTTCCACTCTAGGGCGGGTGGTGATGTGCTACTTGTGGATTATTTATTTAATGGATTAATGATTTGATTCAATAAACTTACATAAAAATTATTTACTCTGTTCAAATTATAATCTTTTCATGCTTTATGCATTGACTATATTTTGTTGGTAGATCTGAACATTGTATTATATAAACAAATTTAGATTTACATTAGTATATCTTAAAAATGTATCACCATAATATCTTTCAAATGCACACTTATGAAGGATTTCCATTCAGAGATTTAGTATTATACTAGCAGTATAGCACGGCGTTGCTTGGGTGTAATGAAAGCTTTAAAACTAATCCATGGTCCTGGAGCTCAGACTCTTTGGACGTTGGCATGAAAGACTAAAAAGCAATAGTTGTTTTCAGTTAAAGCAAAACTGTAGACTGAAAGAAAAATGAATGGATGTAAGTCAAATTTTGATTTCCTGGTATCGATATCAAATAAGTTTTTTTCATCGTAAACTAAATTTTGAAGGCTAAATAAGTCCTCTGAGTAAATGGTATCATGGCTGAGACTAAGAACTACAATTATACCTACTTAGAGCCAAACCCGAAGCAAAAACTAAAATAAAAGAGCTGAAAAACCTGGTAGGATATCGGGGTATCGATTTCCAATATCGGAGTCAATTAAGTCATTCAAGGATAGAACTGCAACCTTGAAACTTCTGAATATTGTTTCTTATGTCTTTGTCTATGAGTGTATCAAAGTTAATTAAAATCGGACCACTCCTTCTATAACCCAATTTTTTCAATTATCGATTTTCAATATTTATCGGGGGTACCTTGACACAAAATCTAACTAAGAACACTCGCAGACACTTATAGTGCAACTGTGTAAATTTTCAAGAAAATTGGTTCAGCCGTTTTGGAGTCTATAGGTAACAGACACACACATACACACACACACACAGAGACAAAATTCCATTTATAAATAAGTTTAGATTAGAGTAGATGATTGGAGAATGTATTAACAAAACAAAATTAAAAGTTAAATATTTACTTCATTTCTCTTTCCAAACACAGTAAAATAGCTTCCCTGTGCCTTTTCTATAAATATTGTTTTTATCACTGCTCATTGAGTTTACTATTTATTCTCCTTGGCTCTGCCTTTCTTGAGTCATTTTCTGCATTAACAAGTAAAACTAGGTGCTTCTGATATATATTTAGAGATTCCTGGTAAAATCCAAAGAAGAATCTGCAATATTATCGGTCCTGTCTTGAAATCTGACCATGATATTTAAAAACACAACATTGAAAATGATTTACTTAAAAGATATTTTCTTTTAATTTTTAACTTGAAAATAACACACAGATTTGCAGGGCTGGTGCAAAGGTCACATGCCCTTCACCAAATCTATGCCCCACCCCAACTCTACCACATCTCAAATTTCTTAAGGTAGTATTCATATAAAATACAAATTTTATTGTAACCTAATTATGTACAATAATGGATCAGATACAATATAGATGCACACCTCAACTAGAAAATTTGAAAATAAATTAGAGACCTGTCATAATAGGCCATTCCAGCCTGTGTACAATCATGAATCATATGTAATATAAGTGAACAATTCAACTAGAAAATTTGAAAATAGATAGAATGTATCTAAATACAAATTAGAGACCTGTCATAATAGGCCATTCCAGCCTGTGTACAATCATGAATCATATGTAATATAAAGTGAACAATTCAACTAGAAAATTTGAAAATAGATAGAATGTATCTAAATACAAATTAGAGACCTGTCATAATAGGCCATTCCAGCCTGTGTACAATCATGAATCATATGTAATATAAGTGAACACCAACTAGAAAATTTGAAAATAGACAGAATGTATCTAAATACAAATTAGAGACTGTCATAATAGGCCATTCCAGCCTGTGTACAATCATGAATCATATGTAATATAAGTGAACAATTCAACTAGAAAATTGAAAATAGATAGAATGTATCTAAATACAAATTAGAGACCTGTCATATAGGCCATTCCAGCCTGGGTACAATCATGAATCATATGTAATATAAGTGAACAATTCAACTAGAAAATTGAAAATAGATAGAATGTATCTAAATACAAATTAGAGACCTGTCATAATAGGCCATTCCAGCCTGTGTACAATCATGAATCATATGTAATATAAGTGAACAATTCAACTAGAAAATTTGAAAATAGATAGAATGTATCTAAATACAAATTAGAGACCTGTCATAATAGGCCATTCAAGCTTCGTGTACAATCATGAATCATATGTAATATAAGTGAACAATTCAATCAGAAAAAAATTTGAAAAATAGATAGAATGTATCTAAATACAAATTAGAGACCTGTCATAATAGGCCATTCCAGCCTGTGTACAATCATGAATCATATGTAATATAAGTGAACAATTCAACTAGAAAATTTGAAATAGATAGAATGTATCTAAATACAAATTAGAGACCTGTCATATTGTACATTCTAGGCCTGTGTACAATCATGAATCATATGTAATATAAGTGGACTATTCAACTAGAAAATTTGAAAATAGATAGAATGTATCTAAATACAGCCTGAGACCTGTCATAATAGACCATTCCAGCCTGTGTACAATCATGAATCATATGTAATATAAGTGAACACCAACTAGAAAATTTGAAAATAGATAGAATGTATCTAAATACAAATTAGAGACCTGTCATAATAGACCATTCCAGCCTGTGTACAATCAAGGAATCATATGTAATATAAGTGAACAACTCAACTAGAAAATTTGAAAATAGATAGAATGTATCTAAATACAAATTAGAGACCTGTCATAATAGACCATTCCAGCCTGTGTACAATCAAGAAATCATATGTAATATAAGTGAACAATTCAACTAGAAAATTTGAAAATAGATAGAATGTATCTAAATACAAATTAGAGACCTGTCATAATAGACCATTCCAGCCTGTGTACAATCATGAATCATATGTAATATAAGTGAACAATTCAACTAGAAAATTTGAAAATAGATAGGAATGTATCTAAATACAAATTAGAGACCTGTCATAATAGACCATTCCAGCCTGTGTACAATCATGAATCATATGTAATATAAGTGAACAATTCAACTAGAAAATTTGAAAATAGATAGAATGTATCTAAATACAAATTAGAGACCTGTCATAATAGACCATCTCAGCCTGTGTACAATCATGAATCATATGTAATATAAGTGAACAATTCAACTAGAAAATTTGAAAATAGATAGAATGTATCTAAATACAAATTAGAGACCTGTCATAATAGGCCATTCCAGCCTGTGTACAATCATGAATCATATGTAATATAAGTGAACAATTCAACTAGAAAATTTGAAAATAGATAGAATGTATCTAAATACAAATTAGAGACCTGTCATAATAGGCCATTCCAGCCTGTGTACAATCATGAATCATATGTAATATAAGTGAACAATTCAACTAGAAAATTTGAAAAAATAGATAGAATGTATCTAAATACAAATTAGAGACCTGTCATAATAGACCATTCCAGCCTGTGTACAATCATGAATCATATGTAATATAAGTGAACAATTCAACTAGAAAATTTGAAAATAGATAGAATGTATCTAAATACAACTAGAGACCTGTCATAATAGACCATTCCAGCCTGTGTACAATCATGAATCATATGTAATATATGAACAATTCAACTAGAAAATTTGAAAATAGATAGAATGTATCTAAATACAAATTAGAGACCTGTCATAATAGACCATTCCAACCTGTGTGCAATCATGAATCATATGTATTATAAGTGAACAATTCAACTAGAAAATTTGAAAATAGATAGAATGTATCTAAATACAAATTAGAGACCTGTCATAATAGGCAATTCCAGCCTGTGTACAATCATAGATGTATACAATATAAGTAGTTGATTCATGAAAAATTTGGCTCAGAATGAATGTGTCTAAATACAAATTAGAGACCTGTCATAATAGACCATTCCAGCCTGTGTACAATCATAGAATGTATGTAATATAAGTATGAACATTCAACTAGAAAGGTGAAAATAGATGAAATATGTCAAATATGAATTAGAAGATATAATATATTGAACCATTCCAAACCTGTGTGCAATCATGAATCATATGTAATATGGTGAACATTTCAACTAGAAAATTTGAAAATAGATAGAATGTATCTAAGTACAATTAGAATACTATGTATGGGCCAATTGACTGTGTACAATCATGAATCATATGTAATATAAGTGAACAATTCAACTAAATTTGAAAATAGATAGAATGTATCTAAATACAAATTAAGACCTGTCTGCATCAGACATTCCAGTATAGTATGATATGGATATGTAATATAGTGAACATTTAATAGAAAATTTGAAGAGAAATGAATAGAATGTATCTAAATACAAATTAGGAATATAATAATAATGAAACCATTCCAGCCTGTGTACAATCATGAATGTATGTAATATAATTAAAACAATTCTTCAAGAAAATTTGAAAATAGATAGAATATATCTAAAACTGAAAATTGAAGACCTGTCTAATAATAAATAGGTAAACACCTGTGTACAATCATGGATATGTATAATATAAGTGAACAATTCAACTAGAAAATTTGAAAATAGATAGAATGTATCTAAATACAAATTAAGAGACTGCTGTCATAATAAACCATTCAATATAGCCAATATTACAATCATGAATCATATATAATATAGTGAACAATTCAACTAGAAAATTTGAAAATAGATAGGAATGTATCTAAATACAAATTAGAGAGACCTGTCATAATAGACCATTCCAGCCTGTGTACAATCATAGATCATATGTAATATAAGTGAACAATTCAACTAGAAAATTTGAAAATAGATAGAATGTATCTAAATACAAATTAGAGACCTGTCATAATGAACAAGGCATAAGCTGTGTACAATCATGAATCATATGTAATATAAGTGAACAATTCAACTAGAAAATTTGAAAATAGATAGAATGTATCTAAATACAAATTAGAGACCTGTCATAATAGGCCATTCCAACATATACATACAGTCATGAATCCTTCTGTAATATAAGTGAACAATTCAACTAGAAAATTTGAAAATAGATAGAATGTATCTAAATACAAATTAGAGACCTGTCATAATAGGCCATTCCAGCCTGTGTACAATCATGAATCATATGTAATATAAGTGAACAATTCAACCAGAAAATTTGAAAATAGATGAAATGTATCTAAATACAAATTAGAGACCTGTCATAATAGACCATTCCTTCTTAAATAAATCAATTTTTATCAGTAATTTTTAACAATCTGAAATTTTTTTTGCTAAAAAATCAGGTAGTTAATAAGATAGCAAAGGTCACAAAGCACCACCCGGAAACCCCAACCAGTTTAGAGGTAGTACACACTGACCTTGCATGTTTGAATACAAAAGATATTTTTAACATGAAAGATTAAAAATTTTTGTTTAGTCTGTGATAAATAGATAATTGTGGAAATGTGGCTGGACACTTAGAGTATCCTGTCTGCCCTGGCTGACACAAAAATGCAGATTATTAACCAGATTTAAATGAGATTAAATCAAATCCAATATATTGACCTGAATAGACAAGCATAACATTAATATCAGCTAAATAGAAATTATATTTCAAGGAGAAAAGATTAACAGAATGTTGAGATTAGTGTTAACAACAATAGATAAGATAGTCTGGAATTCTTAAAAGCAATTCAAACTTATTTTGGAAGTTTAATGACTGGAATAAATGGTTTCAAGATTTATATAATAGTTGCCTGATAATTTTAATTAGATTATTACCTTTAATTAGATTATGACTTTTTTATAAGACAGTTGAATGGTGTTACCATGGAAAAAGATGTGTGGGTGGTATAATGGATAGCAGCTCTGAGAAATAAAAGAGTTGAGTTTGATTATTATCAAATTCATTTTATTCAATTACTCACAAATAACCTTTGGAAAGGTATGAAGCCATCTTTTCTCCTTTGTAGCAATGGGACTTTCTATATAGTTTTGCTTTAGGACTTTCTATACTAGGACTTTCTATATAGTTTTAGGACTTCCTCTGTGACATCCCTTGGAACAACGTTTTTAGTCTTCCCATCGAAGAATGTGCATCCGAGGTCTCCTCCTGGGTTAAGGCTGGCATCGATGCCTTCATCCCTGCCAGGAAATTTCTGCTTAAGTCTCATTCGTCTCCATGGTTCTGGCCTGCTTGCTCAGCCACCATTGCCCACCGGAATCATTTCTTCCGACGCTACCGTAGCTACTCGGACCAAAACAGGCGCCTTTTCACTTCAGCTCGTAATAAGTGTAAAAAGATGTTTAATGAAGCTAAGATGTTGTTTGCTGCCAGAATGAAACAACGCATAGCATGCTCTAAATTCGGAGCTAAAGACTACTGGCGACTCTGTAAAAGATTACTTAACAAGAGCAAGTCCACAATACCCCCGCTAATCAACAAATTTGAGGTCCTTACCTCCCCAGCAGATAAGGCTGAATGCTTTGCCTGCAGATTCTCAAACAATTCGAGTCTGGACTCATCTGGAGTTTTTACACCCGACTTCTCACCTAGAAATGAGGCACAACTGAATGATGTCCACATTACACCTTCACTTGTTTCTAAGATAATCTCAAAACTTGACCCTCACAAAGCGAGCGGTGGTGACGGAATCCCAACCATAGTCTTAAAGAAATGTACCCCTGAACTCTCCTCTGTCCTTTCTAAGCTCTACAACCTCTGCCTATCTGCTTCCTGCTTTCCTGCCTGTTGGAAATCTTCCTCTGTAGTTCCTATATTTAAAAACACTGGGGAACCCTCTGACCCTGCAAATTACCGCCCTATCAGCCTTCTTCCGATCTTTGGCAAAGTGTTCGAAGCCATTATCAACGCCGAGGTGGTTCAGCATCTCACAGCACACAGGCTCCTCTCAGACAAGCAATATGGTTTCTGCTTCACCAGGTCTACTGCTGATATGCTAACGACCATCACCGAGTACATATACCAGGCACTCGACAGGAATGGCAAAGCCCAAACCGTTGCATTGGATATATCTAAGGCGTTCGACAGAGTTTGGCATGCTGGCCTTCTATGTAAACTGCAGAGCTATGGTATAACTGGACATTTGTTTGAACTAATCCAGTCATTCCTCTCTAACCGCACAATGAAGGTGGTATTAAATGGACATGCCTCCCAGAACTACCATACAAACGCAGGTGTCCCCCAAGGCTCCATCTTAGGTCCTACACTCTTCCTGATATACATTAATGATCTCCCTGATTCCATAAGAGCCCAAGTAGGTTTGTACGCCGATGACACCACAGTTTACTCTCGCCTCCTACAAAAATCTGGTATAGGTGTCAAAGCTAACCTCGCAGCCGAGATTGAAAAAGACCTCCAATCCATATTGGACTGGGGTTAGAAATGGCTAGTAAATTTTAATGCTTCTAAAACTAAGCTACTCTCAATTAACCATCATCGACAATCGCACCTACCTCCCATTAGCATGGACCAGGCTTGCCTCGCAGAGAGTAAAACACTACGCCTCCTTGGTCTCACACTTTCAGCGGACCTCAAATGGAATGACTATATCGAATTCATTGCTAAATCCGCTGCTATGAAAGTCGGTTCTCTGTGTAGGGCCTGGAAGTTTTTTCCGTCTAAATCTATCCTGCATATATATAAATCTACCATCCGCCCGCGCATTGAATACTGCTGCCATATCTGGTCAGGTGCCCCTGCTATTCTCCTCACGCTTCTCGATAAGGTTCAGAGGAGGGTCTGTAATGTGATAGATACCGACTTGGCAGACCGCCTGCAGTCTCTCTCCCACTGGCGCGACGTGGCTTCCCTGTGTCTCTTCTATAAATACTTTCACGGCTTCTGCTCCGATGAACTTAGATCACTGGTGCCCCCTAAATACGAATTTGCACGAGATACTAGATTAGCAACTAGATCCCACCCTTTTACAGTGAAACTGATAAAATGCAACCACAACTTCTACTCCAACAGTTTCTTTCCTTGCACTTCCCGACTGTGGAATTCCCTTCCACACGATTGCTTCCCCGACGGCTACAATCTCCAGGAGTTTAAATGTAAGGTCAATAGATACCTCCTAACACACTAACCTGCTCCCATTCTATCAAACACTCTTCCCATCTGCCCAACCCTCATCCTCGGTATCCTTACTCATCTGTCACCTTCCTCCTGACATTCCCTATGTCTAACCACTCCTTCTCTTTACCTTCCCCTATGTAGCCCCATGCGCAATAGTGGCAGTGGAATGCCTTGCTTGGGGTGAGATGATTAAAAAAAAAACAAAAAAAACTTATAGCTTTAGAACTTTATAGCTTTAGGACTTTCTATACTAGGACTTTCTATATAGTTTTGCTTTAGTAAATCATTTTCACTCTTAACTGTCTTTTTTTCTAGTGTTTCTTGAATCTGGTCCTTTCCAGAGTATTTTACCTAAACAATCAACATATTTTCAATACATTAACAACACTATTAATATATCCCAGCAAAATAATATTACCTGACATTGTAGAAAAACTGAACAAAGTCAAATATATGATAGAATTTATGAAACAGAAACAAACAACACATTACCTTTCCTAAATATTAAGTTAAACCATAGTGTTAATGACCTAAAACTAAATATCCATTGCAAATCAACTAATAAAAATGACCTCATAAATTTCTATTCTTACCATACAACAAAATAAAATCTGAAATAATTATTGGATTCTGTTTAAGAGCACTCAGAATTTGTAGCCTTCAATATCACATGATAAGGAGAAATATATTAAAAATACTTTTAAGCACCTCCAATACCCTAATTATTTTATATTCAATGCAAAACAGAAGGCTTGCAAAATACTACAAAATAAAGGCGAAGACCATTTAGGCAAATATAACAAATTAAGATATACTATTCTACCAAGCAGTTTCACAATTATATTTGTAAATAATTTATCAAAGCTTAACAGAAAATTTGTTACAACTACTTTTAAAACAATAGATTAAATTAATACAAATCAAAATAATAAGCTAAAAAAGAAAAATTTACCCATAATGATTGCCACAAAATATACATAGAAGAAACATCAAAGAATTTAAACAAAAAAAAATAGGTCTTTCACAAAAAACACACTAAATTTGGGCAGTAATCTTTCTTTTAAATATGTTTCATTAAAAACAACCGACAAGAAAGTTTTATTAATTTTTAGTTAATCTATTTTTAAAAATTAAAAAAAAAATAGTTGCTCATGCGATGCCCAGTTGATGTGTCACATGATAACTTTAAAAACACACAAAAACTACGTTACAATCATAACATGAGGAGAAAAGAACAACTTCGGAAAAATAACATCCTTAAAAATGGCCAGTGAAGTAGCTAAAGTTGGTTGGAAAACCAAAAATTAGGGAACATTTTTTTATCTCCAGCAAAAAAGAAACTTATAAGAATACTAGAAAAATTGAATCAAAAATGAACAAAATGTTCCTTGTTGGTCATTTTTTAGCACAATATGTGTGTGTGTGTGTGTGTGTGTGTGTGTGTGTGTGTGTGTGTGTTGTAGAGCAGCTGACACTCCTCCAGCACTCTCAAAGTTGGAATGGTCTGTGGTCCAAATAGCAATATAAATAAAAATTAATAGCAGTCAAGAATTTGGAGTGCCATTGAGGATTATTATCTGACTGTGCTCTCTGCGATTCTAACAACTTAACCTATTCCCTCTTTCTAATTATTGTTGTTTTGTCTTATTTGTGTTTGTTTTGTTTGTACTTAATATTCATTAGCACAGATATTGTGCTGTAGATATTTCAGCACACATCATCTGGTATTGTACTGCCACCTGGGTGATACAACAATATGTAAAAATTTCATGTAGAATATATCTTAAAAGGAGAATATGAATAAAGACAAAAGAAAATCTTATTTTAGTGAGCACATTTTATCTTCTGAAGGACTTTATCAAGGCACTTATTTACTATCTAAGAAGAAAAATTCTCGAAAGTGTCACTATTGAATCTTATAAAAATATAAATCTGCATCTGAGATCTTTTTCAATATCTCCATTCTTGAAAGAATTACTCCTTTCCTAAGCCAAAATACATGACTATAAAAAATATTTTTTTAAAAATGGATAAATCCATAACACCATGTTATTCAAAATATATAGCACATAAATTAATTCCAAACTAAAATAATTTAAATACCAATTTGCATATAAAAACAAATGAAAACTATCACTTACTTACTTTTGCTCACTAGACATTGAATTGTATCACTTCATGTCCTCCATAACTTGGCAGACTTTTGAGCTAACCTGATGAATATTTATGAGCATTTCTAAACGTAAAAAGTTTTGAAAACTGATAACATTTTTGTTGTGGTATTTAAATACTTGTTACAAAGTAAAATCCTCACATTTGCTTTGTCTTTATATATATATATATATATATATATATATATATATACACACATTTAGGTAAAACAATTTGTCACTTTAACTGAGCAGGTTCATACTGCTTTCAAAATTTCATGAGGATTATGATATCTTACCTCATTGGGGCTGAATTTTTCTGCAAGAAAAAAAAAAACAGACCTGATGAATGAAGACATCATAACAGTGTCTTCACCAAACCTTGAAGTTGGCATGGACCTGCTCAGTTAAAATGACAAATTATTTGCACTAAAACTATCAACTCTCTATCTCTACCCTGATATCAAGCACTTTGCGATAAAAAACCTGCTTGCCAAAGTACCTTTTATAAGTAAAACTACTGAAAAAGCAACAATCTTGGTGCCAAAAACTATCACAACTCAACTCTCTGTGTGTGTGTGAAAAATTGCTAACAAGATGACCTGATGATATAAAAAAAGTCAAATATTCTAACATGACAGAGTATCTTGCCAACAATGACAGAGTATTGTTTGACAAATGATAACAATATAGTGTCACAAAATTTACCTGTCCAAATCTCTGACCTTTTATTATCAAAATGATTAATGGCAATCAGAAACAAGATCAGATGTGAAAAGGCTATCTTCTTTAAGCTGATTTTGCAGCATCTTAAGTGATTTAGTAATAATTTTTGGGGAGCAACTTTTCAATGTTGACATAACATTGTTGCACCCCATCCTCCATAATCCAGTCTCTGCAATGGCAGCACTCATATTTATGATGGCCAAGAAATTCAATATACAGAATTTAGCAGGAAAGAGACATTGATTTTTCAATGTCTCTTTCCTGCTAAATGTCTGTGTGTGTGCCCGTTACCTAGAGAATCCGAAACGGCTGAACCGATTTTCTTGAAAATTTACACAGTTGTACTATAAGCATCTGCGAGTGTTCTTAGCTAGGTTTTGTGTCAAGGTACCCCTCAATAAATATCGAAAATTGATTATCAAAAAAATCAGGTTATAGAAGGAGTGGTCGGATTTTAATCAAATTTGATACACTCATAGACAAAGACATAAGAAACGATCTTCAGAAGTTTCAAGGATGCAGTTCGTACAATAATGCAGAAAATCAATAAAAATATATATAAAAGGCAAGATGTTTGTGTGTGTGTCTGTTTATCTGCCTGTATGTCTGTATTTTTTTCAGCCCTTTTATTCCAGTTTTTGCTTCGGGTTTGGCTCTAAGTAGTTATAATTGTAGTTCTTAGTCACATCCATGATACCATTTACTCAGAGGACTTATTTAGCCTTCAAAATTCAGTTTATGACAAAAAAACTTATTTGATATCGATACCAGGAAATCAAAATTTGACTTACATCCATTCATTTTTCTTTCAGTCTACAGTTTCACTTTAACTGAAAACAACTATTGCTTTTTAGTCTTTCGTGCCAACATCCAAAGAGTCTGAGCGCCAGGACCATGGATTAGTTTTAAAGCTTTCATAACACCCGAGCAATGCCTGGCTATACTGCTAGTATATATATATATTAGATGCGATTGGTAAATTGTCGCATTTATTTTATTATTTCAAATATTCTTTAGGCAGAGTCTGAGCTCCAGGACCATGGATTAGTTTTAAAGCTTTCATTACACTTGAGCAACGCCGGGCTATACTGCTAGTTTGTAGATAAAACAAAGAGAAGCCATGTTAGGAAAGAAGGAAAGTAACCTCAGTCGATATACCAGAAAAGAACCGATAACATTACAATCCTTTATTTAGATGTTGTCAAAACCTTGAGATATATAATAGGGACATTAGACCAGATATAGCATAGATGGAAGACAAAAAATGATTAAAAAATGATAGCAGTTCCATTTTGGAGGCATTAAAATTTACAAGCCATTTCTTGCCACGGTTGACAACTGATTCAAGGTTATCTCAACGTAGCTGTCAGTTTTACTTTGTCAGACCTACCATACTTGTTAACATGGCCGTACCTGATGCTAAAAAACACCAGGCACAGAGAAAATTGCCCAAATTTATTAGTTGACAATATGATGACGTCATCAGTGTCATCCATTTCTAGAAACTATAATCTTGCAGATTTTTTTGGCTATTCCAATGAAAATTAGGCACAGAACATGAACGAAAGCAGGGAATCGGGTTTGGACTTTCTGAGTATAACCAGTCTTTTCTCCCAAAATTAATAAATAAACAGATTTTTACTGTGTTCATTCGGATGTTTTCTTCATTTTTCTTTCTTTTTTTTTCTTTCTTTCTTCGTGAATTGTTTAGTTTAATTTCTAAAGAAGACATTTTTCCTTGCTCAGATTTTCACTATGATTACACGGATCAGCCCGAACCCGTGCCCGGTGTGCCCGGTGTGCCCAGTAGTAAGATACGGCCATGCTTGTTGAGGTAGGAATAAATGATTGTGTCACTGGCATAAATAAATAGTTGGGAACTGACAACATTGGTATGGTTGTTGACGAAGATAAGAAACAGTGTAGGCCCAAGGATAGAACCCTGGTGGATGCCTACATTATATTTTTTTTTTAATTGTATCACCCCGAGCAAGGCGGTAACGCCACTGATGTGCAGGGGGCTATGTAATAGTGAAAAGATTGGAAAAGATAAAGCCAGAAACCACATCCTAAACAGGGAACAAGGGATGAGCCTCTTAACCTGTTCAATAGACATGGGTGGAGTGTGAACCGGGCGATAGATAGATATATCTACTCCAATTGAAAAAAAAACAAAGTGAGAAGATTGGAAAAGAGAAGACCCATTCAACACAACCTTCATTAGATAAGTTATTAAGAATGATTTGATTAATCAAATATTCATTCAAAGACACCATCATTCTTGAGAGTGTGATACACCTTCAAGATACTTGAAGCCACAGATCAAGCTGCACCATTCTTATCTAAAACCTGACAGACAAATTCAGTAATAAACATTAACGCATCAGTGGTTGGCCTAGAGATATGAAAGCCATATTGTTTATCTGAAAGAAGATTGTGCGAATTGAGATGCACAACCAATTTCAATGTTGATTAGAGCCTATTGTACTTTGCCAAAATGATAAAAGACTAATAGGTTGATAATTTGAGGGACCAGAATGTTCATCAGAATGATTAAAGACAGGGACTACAGAGGAAGATTTCCAACAAGCTGGAAAGCAAGAAGAAGCAAGGCATTTGTTAAAAGTTTTGGAGAGAACAGGAGCCAGTTCAAGAGCACATTTCGTTCAGACAATTGCAGGGATACTCTCAAGATCTCTATAAGGCATACAGTGGGGATATAGCTTGAAATTTTTGTTTAATAGAAAAAGATTATTGTAACAAAGTATAAAAATTTCTATTATGCCTTCTTTCCAACTCTGAAAAGGAAAACTAGCAGATATTACAAAAGCACTCTTTACTAACAAGTCCAGCATGTTATGCTATAAGAAGTTGAATCTACTGAGGCACATCTCTTAGCAACACCTATCAGAAGGCTGTATCTCTATAGAGGCTGGGTTTCACTGAATGGTTGTTAAGACAGCACAGTGCATACTAATTTAATAAAGTGAATATGGTGATTAAATGTTAACAAGAGCAGATAAATGACGAACACAAGATTTTACTCCATATTTTTTCATTTACATTTGGTCAGTCTGTGAAACAGCCTCACAAAAGTCTTGTCCAATAAATGAAACTTACATTCTTTGTCTCTTCTATTCTATAAAAATAGTTGTTTATAAAGCCATCTGCTCAGCAGTTTTTCTTAGTTGCACACATATCAAGTGCAGCCATGCCTACAGGTGTCACCTCTTGTCACTACTGATAACAGATAATGTCCATACGCCATTTGGAGTTCATCTCAGGTTGTACCTGACTTCCTTTTGATGGTCTGATGCAAAATTGAGTCCAAGCATATTTGGAAATAATATCATACTATTTGTCTATATTTCTGAGATGAGGTAGTATTTACAGTATTTACATTATTCGGACAATTGTTCTCATTTTTGTTGCCATTTGTACAATGTTTTGGCTGTTGTACGCTCTTAGCCTTCTGCTAAGAATTTTGAACCGAACCCTTTATTACAATCACTGGGGTATATCATTCTCATTCCTTGCGTAGTAATGTCTCAATTGGAAGTCATGAGTTATCTCCCTCTAATTGAGTGATTGAACTCACAACTCTTTGGGTCAACATTTATATCCACTGGGCCATGTGTCCTTAAGGACAAGAACAACTGAATTTTTGGGACTTATAAACCTAATGTCCAGTAACCCTTTTTTTACCAGATTTCATATTGCAATTTTTTGATCTTAATGGTTTTCTCTAGTATTTTTAATGTTAATGGTTTTCTCTAGAATTTGTTACCAGAGCTCATATTGCAATTTTTTGATACTAATGAATTTTTCTGGCACTCCGTATTACTGGTTCCCATAATTTGTTTATCTATGCTTAGTTGGCTTAGGAGATTTTTGAAGCTTAGCATATGTGCTGATTCCTTTAGTTTACATAGTTTCCAGTGGTGTTCTCTATCTATTATCTCTAGTCACAGAAAAAGCAGGACACGCCCTGATCTGAGAACGTATCCAGTACAACTGATGGATGAAACAGAAATTACATTCCGATATCTCCCAGAGGCTCGAAACATTCTTCAACAGGAACACTGATGAAGAAAACCGAAAAAGAATATGGCATGAATTGGACAAATTCTTCAGGCAAGAATTCGATGCAGTCAAAGTCCACCAAGTATGGAAATTAAATAGATTAATAAAAGATCTGAAGAAGACACATTAAGTCTATCACCCACCTGTGAAGGCAGTTGTTAACATCAGACTACATCAGTTAAGTGCTTCTGAAGAGTCAGTGCTGAACACGAGTCTCAACTTTGCAACAACCATCAGGCGAATACCATACTTAGACATCATTGCTTGCATCAAGGTCATCAAATAGCCTTGAACATTCCTCAAGCTCAGGCGAATGAGCAAAGATGGAAAGTGAGAGAGACATTGAAGAAAGCCTATCCACCCAAACTAAACATCACAAAAGAGGAAGGGCTGGCAATCAGGACCCTAAAGAGGAACAAGAACATCATCATACTACCAGCTGATAAAGGCAATGCAACTGTAGTGATGGACAAAACTGAATACACCAAGAAACTGGAAGACCTCATTACAACTGGTAGCTACAGCAAGGTAAAGAAAGACCCCACATTGAAAACAGAATGACAGCTGTTGCAGATCCTCATCAAGAACAAGGAACACTTCCAGCCTAGGACATACAGGCAGTTGTCTCAATGTTACAGTAAGCAACCTCACATGTATGGTCTACCTAAGATTCATAAATACAGTATTCCACTCAGACCGATTGTTAGCATCCTAGGCTCGGTGTGCAAACTTCTGAGTAGCTTCCTTGTAGATATAATTGACTCACTGATAGAAAAGTTACCATCATATGTTTGAAACTTCACCCACTTTGTGGAATTTATCAAAGATTCTTCCATCCAATGCAACCAGATGGTGAGCCTGGATGTGGTGAGTATGTTCACTAAGGTACCCACGATGGAAGTACTATCGGTAGTCAGGGACAGACTGGCCTCGGGACACATCCTTAGGAGAACGTACCAGTGTTCCACTAGATAACCTGATGGAGATGCTGACTTTCTGCACACAAACAACATGCTTCAGATTGGAATTAGACATATATCAGAAAGATGAAAGTTTAGCTTGCCATTATCAGCATCACTGGCTAACATATACATGGAATACTTTGAAGAGATGGCATTAAAATCCACAGTTCTGAAGCTAACTCTATGGCTGAAATATATTGATGACACCTTCATACTCTGGCCACATCAGGAGGAGGTCCAGATGCTACTCAACCATGTGAACTCAATACAATCATCCATACAGTTCACTATGAAAAAACTGGCATTTCTGGATGTGCTAATAACTCGAACAGAGGTGGGGTTCAAGATATCCATATACCGCAGGCCAACATTCACTGGACAATACCTCAACTTCAACTCCCACCACCCATACAATATAAAGAAAAGGATTGCCGGCTGCCTTCAACATTGAGCAAAAGTCATAAGCAGCAACCCAGAGTCATATGAACAGGAAATGATCTGTATAAGCAGTACCCTACAATGAAACAATTATCCAGGGTACATGACAACAACTCCAACATACATGGAAGGGAGGGTACATGAGGATAACAACTCTCAGAAAAAATCCTCAGTCTGTCTATCCTAAGTGAAAGGGGTTATCAGGGAAAACAAAGGATCTGGAGTCCATATAAAATCAAGATGATCTTCAGAAGAGGTTCTACACTTTGCAGGTACCTCCCCCAACTAAGACCCCTAACAGAGGAGGACATGACTAAGGACTGTGTGTATGCTATTCCATATAGTTGTGGAAAGAAATATAAAGGAGAAACAGGTTGCCTACTTAAGGTAAGACTACAAGAATATCGCAAGGCTGTAATACAAGAAGAGATAGAAAAATTTCAAATGATTTGGTGATATTAACTGCAACAGAGGTAAGAGGATTTAAGGTCCAAACATTGACTTTTTTTTTTCAAAGGAGTCAAACTTGAGAAATGACATGCATAGTGAATTAAATTAGGGTGGTGGGGGGGGTATGTAGCACAGCATGTATGCTTTGTGACTAGGCTAATCTTTTCTTAGTTGTGCTGAGAAATATTTCAGTATCTTCTTTTATTGAATATACAGGAGATATATAATCTGGCCCCCTGCCAAGAGGAGAGCCTACCATCTAGAACATCATTTGTGAAGCTCAAACAGCCCCCCCTTCCCACACAGATACACCCTAGTGAAAACGATGTGAACTAATTTTAGTATACAAATTCTTATTCACAGTCTCACCTGACTTAAAGAACCCCTACCCTGCCACTCAAAATAACCTGCTGATGAACCTACCTACGGCATATAATGTATGTGTTTGTGAAGAAAAAATCTATGTATGTGAGTGTGCACACACACACATACACATGCATATAAACACACAGGATTAATCCCAGTTAATTTTTTAACTGCACCTTTCTGTAAAGTAAGGCCATGTACGAAGTTGCTTCACGGTAGTAAAACTTCAGTAATTCAATTGGTTTTAAGATTTTTATAGCTAAGAAAATGTCTTTGCTTACATTGCTTATCAGAGAGACAAACGATAAACCAGTTACCAATTGTATATAGGTTATAGTTGGTCTCTTCAGTGACACTTTCAAATCAACTTAAGTTTGATGTGAGTAAAGGTCACACACACATACATGTATACAAACACATAGATGTGCTTTGAACATGCTGACCTTAAAGCTGAAAAAAGTAAGATAATGACAAATAAATTTGCCATTTTGTCACTGACAAAAAAATTAATTCTAATAATAAAACTGCAAAATATCTAATATATGGCCACACAGACAGATACACATCTTTTAAAGAAATTTGACAAATGGAAAACAATTTCATTGAGACTAGATTTGACAATGCACTTTGCCCTTCTAGGCTTCATCAGATTCAAAAACGAAAGCAAGAAATATGTGTGTGTATCTGTGTGTATGCTTAAATCATTTGGACTTTCTTAGCCAATATGTTGCTTTTCATGATGAAAGAAAAGAATAAAAATGGATAACTTTAAAAAAAAACTATTAATATTTATTCTGTATCTTTTCTTAATTAAGAAAATTCATGTCGAAAGTTATTAATATATTCTTCCAGCTTTTCTGTATTGAACCTAAAGTAACTCCTCATCTTATTTTCAGAATAGCTCAAAAGCATGAAATTCATATGGCTTTTTCTGAAATGAATTTAAGACAAATCCTTATTCAATATTTCAGAATAGGTTGAAAGTAAAAGTTTATGTTTTTGGTCTGTATATGTTTTCCCTGTTGATAATATATGTATAAGATATTATATATATATATATATATATATATATATATATAATATACACTTGCCCACCAGTTGAGCACTATGGAGAAATGGTAAACTTTAAAAACAGTAGCTACTCACTGCTATTTACGCATCGTTCATTCAGTCATGAATTTGAATACTCTCGGCTACTGGCATGTGTTTATTTTGTGTATATAACATGCTAAAATGTGCCTTCCTCCATCGAGTGTCCATAGCATAGAGGTAGAATTGCCGACTGATGTCAATTTGGTCAGGTTTCAATCCTGGCTAAAAGCAATTGGATGTCTAACTATACTGATGAGCTGTGATACAGCAAAACAGAACTGTCTGTAGATGACTATATATATATATATATATATATATACACACAGACAGAAAATCTAAGTGAGAGCCAACAAACCTACCTAGGTTTCACCCTTGGGCTCGTTGGGGTAAATTGGCCAATTTACCCTGACGAGCTGAAGGGTGAAACCTAGGTAGGTTTGTTGGCTCTTATTTAGATTTTCCTGTCTTTGTTGCTCTACTTTCATATTGAGCGCTTTAGTGTTAGGGTTTTCGTCTTGGGTTTTTTCTTTCCTATGAGTATTTGACGTTTCTTCGTTTGTTTCTTTTTTTCTTCCCCTCCTTTTCTCTCCGAGTTCGTTCTCGGTGGGTTTTTCAAGACGAACTTAAATATTGTATAACAATTACTAGTATTATCAGAATTATTTTGTTACTATTAATATTGTTATAATTATTATTGTTATTTTTATTATATATATTGCTATTTTAAACATTATGTGTGCTGTGGTGCAGTGGATATTGGCTCAAAATTAGGAATCAAAGAGCTGAGTTCAAATTCCAGTTGTTACAAGGATGCATTTATATATATATATAAAATAATAATATTAATAATGTCTAAAAAGTTATAGTAAGGAATTCTACTGAGTCCTACTTGTTAGTTCAAAAAAATTTAATTCATGAAGTAGGGAAATTAGAAATAGAACATTTTGGAAGATTCTAGATTATTCCAGTACATTCCAGTAAAATCTAGAGAATTCAAAATGATTCGAGAAATATGCAAATTAGGAGTTAGCCCCTATAAAAATAGGTTTTGGGAAGAGAGTAGTTAGTCGTTAAAGGAATTTGCTAACATTATCAACTCTGGCCTGATTTAGGATTTGTATATCTGAAAGAATCTCTACTAAAAGTTACTGACCAACTAAAACCTAAAAGAGAACCACATGGAACTAAATGGGTAAACAGAAATTTTTGACACTTATTCTTTTTATACACATGATAAATTTTGGTTTTAGATCCTGAAGGCTTTTATCCTTTCAAATTTTTCCAAAATATCCTTATTTCCATGCAAATGTATACGCTGAACTCCAATCAACAATTAGATATTTTAGAAACCTACCTTTTTTTATGTTAATGATCAGAAAAGAATCGAACTTCTTCTTGCTCTTTTTGTCATCTACAACCATCTCAATAAAAAGACATTCGCTGCAGAATCACTTTAGGCATAGGAAACTAATTTCGGCCTTTTTACTTCCTTTACTGTAAATTACTATGCTATTTTTTTTTTACTTAATTTCAGAAGAAAGTTAACTTTCAAATATATGAAAATAAGTGATAAGTGTAGTTGTATTTAACCTTCAAATATATGAAAATATGAAAATACTTATAAATAACAAAAAGAACAAAATAAGTACTACAGTAAAACATTTTTTAATACTTAACATTGAAAATAAAACAATAATTACATCAATTGTAAAGGAAGTTAAAAGTTACAAAATGGAAAAAATGACATTGACAATTTTAAAAAATGCAGTAGTTTTCAGAAAGTTGTGTGTATTTGCATGTTTTTTTTTCCATTTTTTTTTTTTGGTACTTAATTTCAGAAGAAAGTTAACTTTCAAATATATGAAAATATGTGATAAGTGTAATTTTACTTAACCTTAAAGTTAACTTTCTTAAAAAAAATCTATATTTTCATATATTTAAAAGTTAACTTTCATCTGAAAAAATTAACTAAAACTACAATTATCACTTATTTTCATATATTTGAAAGTTAACTTTTTTCTCAAATTAAGTACACGCAACTTTCTTAAATTAATTACCACCAAAAGTAGAAATAAAATATGCTAATATATTTTCATATATTTGAAGGTTAAGTAAAACTACACTTATTACTTATTTTCATATATTTGAAAGTTAACTTTCTTCTGAAATTTAAAAAAAGGAAAAAAACACGCAAATACACGCAATGTATTTGATGGTTAATTAAACTACACTTATCACTTATTTTCATACATTTTAAAGTTAACTTTCTTAAAAAAAATTCTATATTTTCATATATTTGAAAGTTAACTTTCGTCAGAAAAAATTAAGTAAAACTACAATTATCACTTATTTTCACATATTTTGCAAGTTAATTTTCTTCTCAAATTAAGTACACACAACTTTCTTAAATTAATTACCAACAAAAATAAAGGAAAAAAACATGCAAATACATGCAACTTTCTGCTGAAATTGAGTACCAAAAAAAATAAATCGCATAGTAATTTCTTCATAGACTTTTCATTAAAGGAAGTAAATAGGCTGAAAATAGCTTCCTATGCCTAAAGTGATTCAGCAGCGAATGTCTTCTGATTGAGATGGTTGTGGGTGACAAAAAGAGCGAGAAGAAGTTTGATTTTTTTCTGGTCGTTAACAACAAAAAAGGTAGATTTCTTCAATATGTAATTCTTGATTAGAGTTCGGCATATAAATTTGCATGGAAATAAGGCTATTTTGGAAAGATCTGAATGGATAAAAGCCTTTGGGACCTAAAACAAAAATTTACCATGCACATTTGAGAATTTCCAAAAAGTATAGCACTTAAACTATTTTGTTAGCTTAACTGGGTAAAGATACTTGGCACCCCTTCCTTCCTCTTCGTAACACCTACCCGTCACTCTGCCAGTAGTAAACTTTGTGTTTCTTGTTTGGAAGCAAAAATTGTATATTTTATAAATATTTCTATTTTGTGTTCTCATAAACTAAATATTTGTTTGTGATTAAGCTGTGTTTTGGTCAATCATTTTTCTTCTTTTGTTACAACTTATAACACATAACACAGTTAAATCAGTTGCATTCACTTACATACAAATATCCTTGGAATAGGTATTAATCTATCATTTCTCCCTCCAGCTATGGGTTAAAAAGCAGGACACATTGGATTCTATAGCCTTGGTTGGCAACCTATCTACTACAGAAAGCAATGGCAACTTACTGCAGGAAAATTTTCTGCCCAGTCAATCATGTCCCTTTTGAGACATGATTGCCCAAGTGTATATCATATATGGTTCTCAAATGACATATGTTTCAGTAGACATCCATGTTTTTGTTGTGTCTTTTGTTTTTGATCTCTTTAGTATTTTTGATTTTCTTTTAAAACAGTGTATATTTACATCTACTAGCAGCTATCACGTTGAATACACCGGTTCTCACTTGATCATCGAAGTTAAGTAACGTTGAGCCTGGTCAGTACTTAGATGGGTGACCACTTGAGAATACCAGGTGCTGTAAGCGTTTAGTGACAGATGTGTGTTGTGGTGCAGTGGATATCGGCTCAGAAAGAGAAATCGGTGAGCCGAGTTTGAATTCCAGTTGAATACCCTGCATTCACTTAAGCTATGGTACCCTTGGGAAAGGTATTAATCCGTCCCTTCCCTCCAGTTATGGGTTAAATAACAAGGGTAGGACTTGGGGACCCTACCCTTAAAAAACAAATCCCAATGAATCTTGATACTCGAAAAGAAAAATGTATTACTAGACACAAAACTTATATAAAAACAACAATAAATTGTTGAAAGAAAAAGGTATTACCAGCAATAAATAAATAAAGTTTAGTTGGCAATAAATGATCCGCCGAGATTGATTTGCCATAAAAATAAAACAACTAAACCAAACATCTACTAGCCTCTTCATTCAAGAGCCCTAATAAAGAAAATATGCAGTAGGAGCAGCATCATCATTAACATCTGTTTCCATGCTAGCATGGGTTGGATGGGGTTTTCTTCAGGGCTCTTTTCCAGGCTGCCCAATTTTGTGTAAGGCCTGGCTCTAATCTGAACTTCCTTAAATCATCATTGATAAGCTTGGTCCACATTTTACATGGTATATCTATCCCTCTTTGGTCATCAACCACAATAAATCTACAATTGCTGACTGGGTTTTCTATGTCTATTCTCTCAACATGCCCTAACCATCTAAATCTAGCTTGACACATAGCATCTGTTATATTGGCAATACCCAGTCTATTTCTTAACTCCTCCAATGATTTTCTATCCCTAAGACTGACATTGCACATCCCCCATACCATTTGCATGTCGGTTCAAGCAATTCTGCTAATATCAACTTCCTTAAGTGACCAGGTTTACTATCATATAGAATAAGACTTCTAACACAAGCTGTATATAGCTTTCTTTTTATCCTATGCAAAAATACTTGACATGTTAGAAAAGGCAAAAGTTTTCTAAATTTTTTCCAACCTGAACCTACACAGGATATTAAACTTGCTTCTCTACCCATTCTTAACATGTCACCAAGATAGCAAGACTGATAAACAACCTCATACTCAACAACCTCATACTCAACAACCTCATACTCAACAACCTCATACTCAACATTATCAAACTCAACTTGCTTGTCTTCATCAGTTGCAATTAGTAGGTTTAAGCAAGTTCTGCATATTCACTCAATATATTTAAATAAGAAATGATGTCAGTTTAGAAATGAAATTCATTAATTCCTTAGAAATATATATACAGAGTTCACCAAAAAAATTTAAGGAAAAGAAAAACTAGTAATTGTTCGTTTTAATTCCCTTCGTTTTTCCCCTTCAAATTTATCCAAAATGGCATTATCTCTGTGCAAATGTATATGCTGAACTCAAATCAAGTGTTAGTGAAGAAACTTACCTTTTTTTTTATCTAAATGTTTATAAAAATAACAAACTATATTTTGCACTTTTTCTCTCCCGTAACTCTCACAAAGTCATGTAATTAACTGCAGAATGACATACTGCGCATGTAAACAAATTTTCACAAAATATTTGGGGATTTTTCTTCATTTACTGATACTTCCGGCGATGTACTTCCGGGAATGAAAGCAATGCACTATTGTATTTCTACGCTTATTACTTTCATTAGCGGAAGAACATCGCCGGAAGTATCAGTAAAGGAAGACAATCAACCAAAATTCCAAACAAAATTTCTACCTACGTAGAACGTCATTCTGCAGTTAATTACATGACTTTGTGAGAGTTACGGGAGAGAAAAAGTGTGAGATATAGTTCGTTTTTTATGGACTTTCAAAGCAAAAAAGGTAGGTTTCTTCAATAACTAATTGTTGATTTGAGTTCAGCATATACATTTGCACAGAAATAATGCTATTTTGGATAAATTTGAAGGAGGGAAAAGCGAAGGGAATTAAAACGAACATTTACCGAAAAACTTGTCTTTTGTAGCTTTACAAAATTGCAATAACACTGCCATACATAAATTTTATGGACATAATGAATTTTTCTTTCAACAAGACGGTGTGAGCTTATCTGAATGAGAATTTTCAAGGTCATTGGCTGGGACAAAGCGGTGCAGTTGAGTTCGATTGGTTTAATACCTACATACTTTTACCTTTGGGGTATGTTGTGTATTGCAGAGAACTAACTACACTGGAAATGCAGGTGCAACAAGCCCACTATACATTTTGGCCAACATTGCCAAAAAAGCAGTAGTTTCCCATGCTAATAAATGTCTGGAAGCTAAAGGCCTTAATTTTGAGCATTTCTTGTGTTTGTAGAGTTCAAACGTAGCTTGTATTAAATCTCATAATGTCAGAATAAATTTAATATTACGATATCTATGCAAACTTTCCCTTTGTTTTATTTTGATATTTTTACATATACATTTTTTGCAAGACTGTGTATTTATCACATTAAATATTTTTTATGTCTAGAACAGATATTTGATTTTCTATAGATTTTTAAAGTGTCTCAAATTTTCTCTCGGCATTTTTAATTAAGATGGCAGATCAATGATCAATTGATTGTTCAAGAGCATTTGAAAAATAGCCTTATTGAAATGTATAAAATTATATTTCTTTTTTTTATAGATTAGTTCTAGGCTATTATCTTCTAAACAATCAAAATTTTACTAAAAAGGAAACATTTAATTTATAAATTTAAATGTTTTTTTTTCCGTTTTTAAGCAGTACAAAAAAAACGAGTTTACTTGAGTCAAACACTTGAGTACGCTAAATATATGACCGACAAAGAGTAACTTCCACATTAAATATCATGCCACAGCGTTTACTGAACTCGTCAAAACCACTTACTACAAAGACCCCAAAATTATTCCTACAGATCGTCACAATCTAATTTTAGCCGAAAACTGTTTAATCATTTTTATTGAATGTTAATAATACAATTATGTTTCTGTCCTTTTGATTAGTCAAAAAAACAAAAGATTTAAATCCAAATGACAAAGTGCAAAAAAACTTGTAACGGAAAAGAATTCAAACTTTAGTCTTTTCTTCCCGCTTTCCTTAGTAGTACGTTACGAACAATCCTTCATAAATTACAACTGCTGCTATTAAAAGAGGAAAATAAATCGACTGCTCACATGCATGTCTACTCTTTAAAAACTTTTTTTACTTAAGCAGAAAAGTAAGTGACGACTACTGACTGAAGTAAAATAAATATGGTGAGTAAGTAAAAAAAGAAAATTATGTGACGTGTACCGTCATTCAAAAAAGAAATTCTTTTGACTATTGTTTTTAGGATCCTAAAGGGTAGGAATGGACAAAAATCCGTTATACATCGACGGACACGCTGAGAAAATGCAGGGAAGCTTTTTATTTTCTAAGTTTATTAAACTTCTTTCTTTTTTTTTTTTAATTTTTCTGGTATTTTGACATCTTTAGAATCTAAAATTCAACTTCTGCTTGTTTTTGATTTTATTTTATCGCTGATTTTTTTTATTCATTGCAAAACACTTAGTCTAACAGTAGTTTTTTTGTTGTTAAGGTAACATTCCCTAGCGTTACTGTTTGAAACAGGTCATTTTACTATTATTATTACAAATTTTCTGACTACGTGTGATTTTTTAAAAATAAATTTATTAGCTTAGGGAAGGTCGATGCACAGTGGTAATAACAATTAATTCGTGTAAATTTAACAAATCAACCCCACCACCATTAGAACATGTGAATGTGAGGAGAATGAGTGACATGACCGACATTAAAGTGCACAGTGTTGTCAGCGAGGTAAATGATCCACCTTTCTAGAAAAAAAATTATCCTGGGAACAATTTAAAAAACTAAAAAAGAAACTGAAAAAACTCGCAAGACAAGAACAAGAAAAATAATTGGTAAATTTTTGTTTTGTTCCCTGAAGGCCGCCTTTACGGTAAAGGCCTTTTGGAAAGATTTAAGGGTAAGGCTTTAACCCCCTTCAAATCTTTCCAAAACATCTTTATTTCCGTGCATAAGTAACTGCTGAACTTAAATCGATAATTGTTTATTGTCGAAACCTACCTTTTTTCAATTTTACAACCAGAAAAATATCGAACTTCTTTTCGTTGTTTACCTCACCCCGTAACCACGGTTCAATACATTTTAATTTTTTAAGACATTGCTTGAATCATTTAGCTGTGTCTGGATTTTTTAAATACTTTTTTTTTGGCGGTGGGGGGGAGTATTTTTCCTCAACTTGTCCCATTCGTGGGATTTAGAGACAAGACGAAACTAAAATGCAAATAATTACTAACACGAACCAAAAGGAAAGAAGTTCTCAGCATTCGGACAACCATAAAAAAACAAAAACGATCGTTTTGTGTAAGTCTAAAAAGAAAAGTAGGACGTGTAAGAAAGAAAAGAGAAATGCAAGCAAGATAATTTAAAATACAAAAATTAAAATGTTGAATTATTAAGAAAACTTAGTTTTATTATTTTGATACGTTAGGAAATAGACTATCCAGTTCAAAAATTAAGGCCCTGATTGACTCATTCTATCCGCTTTTAAATGGTTTGAGAGAAAAAAAATTTCTTGACACTTTCAAACTTCTCTTCTACCTGACCTACATCATTCCCACTTGCACGAATCTGATCCGACATGGTCTTCTGATCAAATAAGTTTCGTGCGTATTCGTCCGTACAGCTTTTTAAAATTTTATTTGGGCTTTTTTAGTGATTCATATATATTTTTTTTTTTTTTAGTTCAATTTTTAAAGTTTCGGCGGACGTGTACGACGATTTTTTTTTCTGGTCGTTAACATAAAAAAGGTGGGTTTCTTCATTATCTAATTGTTGATTTGAGTTCAGCGTACCTTATACATTTGCACGGAAATAAGGTTATTTTGGGAAAATTTGAAGGGATATAATTTTAATGACAAAAAAATGCCTTCAGGACCTAAAACGAAAATTTACCTTTTTTAAGTTTGTACTGGTAAATTTAAAACTACACTGTGACTACAGTCTACACTTATTTTATTTTTTTTTAATTACTAGTAATTTTTCAGTGTGATTTTAAAATTCATCCTGTTGCTAATCGCTAAAAAAGATATTTTTTAACCCGTTTAAAGGATGGAAAAATCAGTTTTGAAACTTCTTAAAGAATGCCACTTCCCATTTGAGTGTGTACCTTTTTTTAATTTATTTTTATTAAGTAACAAAACAACATATATATATATATATATATATTTTTTTTTTTTTAATGAATGTTCAAAAAAGGAAATAATTCTGAATTGATATTTTTTTTTTTACAGTTATTTTTATGAAATCAGGCAGGTAAGAAAATAAATATAATAATTAGTGTGGGGGCGTCGAACTGCAAGGTAAACTGGGACTCTGTTGGATTTCACCTGGCACAAGGTCACTTCCAAAACTAAAGGGACTTTCTACCCAAATCCTTACAACCCACCATTATTTTTAAAAGCATTGAAAATCCATGATTAAACAAGTAATGAGAACGTGAAATGAAGTTGACAAAACATAATTTGCAACGATACACAGTGTATTAACAAATTTTAACAAGAGATGTTGAGTAATATGTGAAATTGGTTGTTTGAAATTGTCTCCCATTGTCTGTGTGAAAATTACTGTTACGTAAGTTTGAATGTTCATTATTGTTGAAAGAATTCACACTGTGTTAAGAAAATTATTTATGAAAATGTTGCTGAGAGGAATTGTTCAGGTATGAGCATAATGTTTATGGTGTTAGTTGTGCAAAAGATAGAATTTAATTTGTATATCATATTGAGTTGGGTGTTTACTAGTCATGTTTTGACATGGTGTGTATCTGGGGATTGTTAGCGCCAACTGTAATAAATTGTGTACATGTTAGTTAAAGAAATAAAAGGCATCTAATTGGTATGTGACAGATTAGGAACGTGACCCCGCAATAGCATGACGCTATTGAGGGCAGCTGAAATTGCTAACTGCCTTGCTTGGTATTCAAACTGTAACTGCTATGTGTGTCCCGGAAAAATGCAGGAAAGCATATCAGGTGATTGTCGCATGTGTGTCTGTACATGTGTGAATGTGGATGAGTTGTATGGAAATACATGTGATTCCACAATAGCAATAAAACTCAAAAAGTAAAGTTTCGTAAAAATAAATTATATTTTTCTAAAGTCAAACTATTATTAGTTTTATTTTGTTTGAAGTTCATGAACATACAATGATATTCAATGATAATATATAAACTGCAACAATCGGGCATCTTCTTGTGGTTTGGTTGGTTTTTGATAGTTTTAAGAAGAATAAGGTTGTGTCCTAACACATGATGCAACAGTTGAGGTTCAATTGTGACAATTCGAGGTTAGTGTTCATTGTGATTTTTGTGTTCTTTATGCCATCTGTGTGTGTGTGTGTGTTTTTTTTTTTTTGTTTTTTTTTTTTTTTTTTTTTTTTCCTTTAATCCTTTCACCCCGAGCAAGGTGGAAATGCCACTGATGTGCAGGGGGCTACATAAGTGTAAAAAGATTAATTAGAAGAGAGTGAAGAACCAGTTAGAAAGGAGCAATAGAAAGATGAGAATGCAGGTGTGATGACAGTTTCAAAGGTGGAGAGAAAGGAAAGGATATACTGGGTGGGGAAAGAGCTAAAGTGGTTAATAGATGAGTATTGACATTGCATTTAAATTCCTGGAGGTTGTAGCTGTAAGGAAAGCAAAAATATGGGAGCGAGTTCCACAGGCAGGAAGTGCAAGAGAAGAAGCTGCAGGAGTAGAATTGTCTGCATTTGGCTAACCTAACTGTGAATGGGTGGGACCCAGTTGCTAATCTGGTTGCACGAGTAAACACCTGTTGAGGAGGCACCAGTGACTTAAGTTCGTCCGAGCAGAAGCCATGGTGTGGGGTGAAAAATAGAATGCTACTTGTTTCCCAGGAGATTAAGATAATTTATGTTTAAACAAATACTAAATTATTATTGCACTGCTGGTGTTCCATTTTTGTTTTTTTAACACACTTTTTAAGAAAGGTTATATAGGAACACTAATATTTAATAATGCTTTAAACAAAAAGTAAACATTACATTTACAAAATCCAATTGATTAAAACTTAAATCTACCAACTTATTTTGAAACACATATCTGAATAATATTAGATTTTTAAGAGATTTTTTACAATTAGCTGTTAAAATTTTTTGTCTATAATGGCGGTTCACTCACTGGTGAGAGAAGGTGCCAATGTTTTAAAAATACCTAAAAATATTATTTACACATGGAAATTCATTTTAGTTTTGACTACTATCTTTCAAATAAAACCAAACATTTAATGTCAAAGAAAGTATTCCAAATGTCTTCTTTTGATTTTATAAATTCATGGCAGTTTCTAATTTTTAAAAAAATTTTCATTCATAAGATTAGTTTAGTATTTCTCTTATGTTTTTCTTTGATAGGAGATAATTTATACTAAGATAAAACTTAATACTTAATTATATACTGAATGTTCCTTAAGTAACCTTACTTAAATACATATACTTGATTCTCACCTGAACAAAGTTAATTTTTTTACTTTGAACCTCTTTGCTTTCACTCATAGATATTCTATTTTTATTTGTTTACGTTTCATTATTTAATTTTATAATAGGAGTAGATGGGTTCACCTATCACCAGGTTCACACACCTTGTAATTTGAACGAGACTAGAGGTTTATCTCTTGTTTCCAATTTTGGATGGGGTTGCAAGTTTTCTATTTTTGAGGCAGGCCTCAATAAGAGTAACTGCTTTGACTTTATGGCAGTATGACTGGCTGTCATGTTGATGAGTCTGGTAGAAAGGAGCCTAAACTTTTTGGTAGCGCTTAGCAAGGCTGCCCTGGCCAACAGCTGCATGATATTATGCAACTGTTGGCAAGTCACGCATGGATGCGTGTCCTTGCAAACATTTTCAGTGGGCAACCCTGAGCCTGCATGATATAGTCTTGGCCACCTTCTGACTGGCTTGTTTGGCTTTAAATGATAGGCAGTGATTATAATTCTGGGCCTTTTTCATTGTAAAATTTCTCATGACTGCAATGATTAATAAAAATAAATTAATTTGCAAGAAATCGCATAAGACCCTCAACTTTTTTTTTTTTTTTGATGTTTGTGGCATTTGTACTGATTTCTGTCGTTTAAAATCTTTTCTCTTGAAACACTCACCAGATATCTCATCACTGTGAAACTAACTTAAATTCTTTAACCTTTATCATGGAATTCTTTGTTCCAGGCCATTTTCCTCTTTATCAAAAGGATTCCAGTATATCTACACAGCCTCATTGTCTATGTTAAAGAAAATCTGATGGCAAGGAAATTGTGTAGCAGAATTTTATGAAGAGAGATGAAATTCAATCCAGTAGTCACACGTCTCAAGAAATTGTCCTTCACACACAGAACACAGATGTTGACTACTTGACATATCTGCTTATATCTAGATCGAGAAATCCATGATTGGTTGAGGTGTGACCAAAAATTTACATGACATTCTCATGTATAAACAAAAGGTTACACAAGCTCTTTCTTTCTTTTCCAACATGGGATATATGCAACACTTGATTTGATAAGGGAAATTACCATTTTCTTCACTACAAATTCTCGTGAGTCTCCAAATTATTCCTGTATGTGCTTTTGACCCTCATGTTCAACCTCTATTATTTCTTCTTCCTCTATCCCCCTTCTTCTCAGGACTGTAATTTATTTGATATGGTCCCTATCTCTCTCCCTCTGTTCATGTCAAGTGGCTTCATCATTCTGATACCCCTGATCCTATCTGTAATCAGACTTGAAATTTTTCACTTGTTTACTGTCACATACCTGTCTCGACCATAAACATCAAGGTGTTTACATGTCGATTCATGTATATTGCATTTTCACATCTATGGTTAGATACGGGTTATCTGCCCCTGATCATGACAAATGGACAATGATAAATAAAAAGAAATAAAATAAGATTGCTGTTTGATTGATATAATTGAATGGCAACCTTCCCAGGTCTGCTTCAATATATCAACATGGGCGCTGACCAGCAATTCAAGGATGAATGTTGAAACAAGATGATTTTGAGATAAAATTTTAATAAGTAATGACAGATCAAAATAAAAAAAAATATTTAAGTATGAATTAGAATGTCCAATGACCTGAACCTCAAAATTATATTCAGATACCCAACGTAGTCGAAATAGCCATTTACTATACCCAACAACAAATATGAATGAATACAGGTAACTACGAATGCAAGAGATTAACACAAGATAAAATGGGGAGAACCATATTATTTGTAAACACGTGGTATAGTGTATGTGGTAACATAATATTCGTGGAAGTGTATGTGTGCTCTAACATGGGTCTAAGAACATAATAACTTATCTTTATATCAGTTCCTTCTCTCTTTTACTGTCTTTTCTTTTCTCTCTTCCTCTTCTTTCTTTATACACTTGAAATGTATGTAATTACAACTGTTTCTGTTTCTTTCAGTTGACTATTATATTTTCAGCATACAAATATTCTGAAAATGTTTGCACATTTCTTTATTCTTTTCTTCAACCAGCGTCGTATTTTCTGTATTCAAACAATTCTGCTTTGTTTTTTATCTTCAAAATATCTTCATTTATATGTTGACTTTTCTGCATCACTATCTCTCTTTCTTTTCTTTTTTTGAGAAACCACTTGGCTTCACTTTCTTTTTCTTCTTTGAATAAACTGGAATCTGCGTACGAATTATATGACAGCTTTTCTTCTTATCTTCATCGTTATCTTTCTTTTTTCCTTGATAAAACAATTCAGCTTCGCTTTCTTCTTCCTTCAACAAGTAGGATTCAACATGCAAATAATATTACAGCTTCTTTCATCTTCATCGCTATATTTCTTTCTTTCTCGATAAACGGCTCAGTTCCGCTTTTGTTTTTCTTCTTTCATCAAATATAAACCAGCATACAAATCTTCTCTTATCTTCGTCGCTATATTTTTTTCTTTTTCAATAAATGGCTCGGCTCCGTTTTCTTTTCCTTGTTTTAATGAATAAGAATTTATAAGTTCGATTTTTTTTTTTTTTTTTTTTTTTTTTCCTCATCCGGAGTTGCTTAAGATGAATTGGTTAAATTACGCTATTATCTCAAATGTGTTTTTCCTTCATTTATCAGTGCTCGGCAAATATGACTTGTTCTGTCGTGATTTGACCTGCAACTGACTTCAAACTTTTGCTTTCCATGTGATTTGTTATTGGCACCAATTCTATCTCCTGCTGCTTTGCGACTTGCAACTGACTTCCATGTCTAGCTTATTTCCTGTCTAGACATTTGCAACTAAGGATATTTGGGTCAACTTGCCTTGACCTGCTATTCCGAAGCTGACTCTAGTCTCCCACGTGATCATCTCTTTGTTACCATGCAGAGACCATTCTCAGTATATGTGTTTAGGTGTGTGTGCGTTTATCTATATCCGTAATAACTCTCTCAGTCAAATAGATTTCCCTGCTCATTGCCCTAGTAATTCTGACACATTTCTTTATGCAATCTGTTCCATATTTTCTCTCTGAACTCTTGTGCTTTGCAACTCTTTCCATCAATATTTCCTGTGAGTCTCAAGTATCTTATTCATCTGTGAGATTATCCAGTATTCACTGGCATATAGGAGAGCTGATATTATATAACAGTTCAGCATACTTCAAATATTTAATTTTTTTTACTTATTTTTCACCGATTTCACCAAGTAAAACAATAATACTACTAAGAGGCTATGGGTTACTGGGAGTGAAAAAGAATGAGAAGACTTTAGTGAGTAGAAAGACTGTGAGGTACTCCTCACTAAAAAAACTGTATAAATTTCTTTGCAAATATTGTTTGGAAACTCATAATGTCATTGGATAAAAACTTACTACTTAACTATCATAGGACAATTTACTAATCGCAGCTTGACGACAATTTACTTATCACTTTATATTTACTAGTTAAATTTTGTGCAGCTTTCTTCAAAGTAGGCTCCAATCAGCTTTCATAATTTTTCTAAAGCCCACAATCTGCTTGGCTAAGTCTCTTCACAAAAATGTTTCTGCATGAGACATAATTTTCCCACCGAGGCATTTTACTCCAACTTGGAAAGTATTTAAACCCTAGATTTATTCTCCTCAATCAGTGCGTATCTAACTGCTAATAGAATCCACATCACTCCAAGCTTTGCACAGAAAAACATGACAAATCACTTGTGAATCCAATATCTATCATCTTCTTATCAGCTATTGACCATAAAACTTTGTGTTAATCATGCAAAAAAAAAAAAATACAATAAATCACTCAAACTGCTCAACTGAAATCAACAACTTTTCGAGCACACAGAATATCCTTCCACAAACTTTTCATCATCCAGAACATTCATTCAACTATTCAATTAAATTACATCTTGAACACTCAACAAGAAAATATCTTTTTAAAAAAAAAACAATTTTCTCTTCAGCAGAAACCTTACACAATAACACATTCTAAGCAAGACAACTCTTTATTTATACATTGTACATTTTTACCTTGACTCATGCTTGTAAACTTTGTAAATTAATAATTTTCATCTCCTTCAACATTGCTTATTTCTGACATTAACGTCTTTTGCCTATATTTGTTGAATACACTTACATTATTTGTTATTATTTGAATGTTGTTTGCATCCTTGATTGTTTTCAGAATTTATTATTATAAAAAAAATGTGTGTTGAAGTATGTGTTTAGTGTAATTCCATCACAGGACAATAAAAGAGCAGGTTTTAAGAAGAGAAGATGGACATTGGTATTGCATTTAAATAGTTATGGCTGACAGGGAAGGAAGAAACCAGAAGAGAGTTCCATCAGCGAGAAAAGAAACTATTGAAACTGAATATACAGTTGCATTGAGCTAGTTCAACAGAAAAATGGTGAGACCTAGTTGCCAATCCAGTCAGTGAGTTAAGTGCCATACATGATACACACTTAGGCGATCATGTCTTGAAAGTGGCATGACTGACTGGGCAGAATATTTTCCTGCAGTAGGTTGCCATTACTTTTTGCAGTAGACTGTTTACCAACCAAGGCTATAGAATCCAATCTGTTATGCTATTTAACCCATAGCTAGAAGGAGAAGCAATGGATTCATACCTTTCCCAAGGGTATTTGCACATATGTGAGTTCAACTAATTCAACTGGAATTTGAACCTGGCTCTCCAGTTTCTTGTTTCAAGCCGATATTCACAACACCACAAAGTACGCTTAAATTCATGCAATCAAGGTTCCAAGGAGGAAAGTAGCAGGATTTTGGTATCTCCAATTCATAGTTCACATCATGCTAACAACTATACATTCTGTCTTTTTACAAATGATGTTTAGTCCTTTCTTCTCCTTTTTCTTTACTATCTTTTCTAAGAATTCCTGTAGTTTTCTTTCTGTTTATGTTGTCAACACTGACATCTGCATATCGTATGTTGTTGAGATTGTGTCTACCAATAATAATTTCTGGTAGGACTTCTAATTCTCTCAGGATTGTTTCATTGTAAAGGTTGAAGAAGTATAGTGCAAAGACACGTCCTTGTTTTATGCCCCACTTCTGTTTTGATGTAACACATCACTCAATAAATCCCAGGCCTAACTAATAGAAAAAACAACTTTTGTGCAAAATTCAACTTTATTCATCAAGTCTCCTTCTAGGGCGATATGCTGATTCTAACACTTCTATAAAGATTTGATGCCTTTTTTTATGGAACGATTAGTCTTTGGCCTCAAAATACGCCTTGATATCACTTCTTTATTGGAGTCAAATCTCATTCTCTAAAGCAATCTTTTGAGGTCTGCAAATAGCCAGTAGTCGATGAGGGTTAGATATGGAGAAAGGGTGAATGCAGAAGCATTTCGAAGTGCAATTCATGTAGTTTTGCTATCATTGTGATTGACTTGTGACACGGTGCATTGTCTTGGTAAAAGGTCACTTTTTTTCTTTTTCATTTGTGGCAGGTTTTTAGCAATTTTTTCCTTCAAACAAACCAATAATCGATGAACAAAATATCTTGCGTATTCCAAAATATGGTGGCCAAAACCTTGCCTGCTGATGATTGTTCTTTTGGTCGCTTTGGATGACATTCACCTGCTGCTGTCTACTCAGCCGACTGCCGATTTGACTCCAGAGTAAAGTGGTGGCATCATGTATTATCCATTGTCACATATTTATGCAAAAACTCCTTCTTGTTGTGTTGAAACAGTTGTAAACAACGCTCTGAGTCATTCACGCATTGTTGTTTTTGATCAACTGTGATCAAACATGGCACCCACTCTAAATACAGCTTCGCATTGACAAATGTTTATGCAAAATGCTGAATACACTGCCTTCTGATATGTCCAACTCCTCTGCTATCTCTCGCAACTTCAATTTATAATCGGCCAAAACGAGTTTGTGGATTATTTTTGGTGTTTTCCAGGACAACTGCCAATTTTGGGTGACCTGAGCATTCAACATCATTTGTGTCTGTATGACCTCATTTAAAGTCTGTATACCACCTCTTAACCATTGTTTCTGAGGGAGCAGAGTCAAAATAACACTTATCAAGCCATTGCTTTGCTTGAACAGTATTTTTTCCGATCAGAAAGCAATGCTTTATCAACACACAAAATTCAGATTTTTCCATTGTTTTGAAAATTTGCAAAAGTAGCTTCACTTAAATAACTGTAATTTGTAAACTAATAATACGATTAGGCCCACATTTCATCACATGTTATTTGAAGGTTAGTACTTCATAAAAATCATATTAGTGGCACCATCTATAAGTCAGGCCTTATTGAGTGATGTTGTTATTTACTAAATTCATCTAGGATTCTTAATTCAAGCCTCGGCAATTGTTCCGATGAGCTTTCTTCTTTAGTATCTTGATTTCATGAATTTAAGCCAAGTGCTAGATTGGTAAGTAGTTCTCGTAATTTCACTGTTGAAATTGCTTGATGAAACTAAGTTTTAAGCTAATAGTTTCTTTGCTTAAACTACTCACTTGTGAAAATTTCTTCCTGCTTATTCCTTTCTTGCCAACTATGATATTCAAAAGTTTCAATGCAACATCACACATCATCTTCTGTCCGCATGAATCGTATCATTTTATTGTCCTCTCACTCCCCTCTCAGTTTCTTTCATGCCCCTTGCATCTTCATGTCACCTTGCTTGGAGTTAAGTGATTTTTAAAAAGTCATACAAATTTACAATCATACCATCTACTACACTAGAAACATTGACAGGTTTAAATACATAATCTACATTTCCATTCATTTTTCTTTCTTGCTTTTTTTTTCTTTTTTACCCTCCAACTCAAAAAAACATAGCTGGAGAGTTGGGAGATCCATAAAGAAAAAAATGAATTTAATTTCAAGAAATAATGAGATGAAAAAAAAAAAAGAAATCTGTTTTAGCTCACCTTTTGAGTCTTAAGCAATTTTTTTCTTTTTCTTGTTTAGGCTTAAATAACCCAGCCTTATGCCATTCTCAGATTGGTACTTTTCTATTGAGTTCAGTCAAAAGCTTGCAGACACATCTTAGTAATCCCTGAGTTTACTCCATGTTCTTTAATACCAATTAATTCATAATCCATAAAAACCAGTTTCTACAGGGTCAATACTTAGAAGCATACCATTTACTTTGATATTTGATTCAATTATTTTCTTTCACTTGAGTTATGTAATTCTTCTTTTTCTGAAATCTAAGTTCTCTCTCTCTCTCTCTCTCTCCATATATATATATAGCATAATGATGGTCTATGTATACTGTCTTAATATGTATAGGAAAAACTAAAATGATTTTAAAATCATTTGTTTCTGATGAAAGGCCAAGGCTGGTCTGAAATATCAAATATATATATATATATATATATATATATATATAGATATAATAATAGAAATAAATAAATAATGTCAAAAAAAATACATTTTTAAACTTACAACATTTTAATAGTTTTTCTTCTATATATATATAGTGAGAGAGAGAAAGATTTTAATTAATTTGTTATTTTCAACAGATGCTCGTATTTGATTAAACCATATATTTATATATATCTACCAGCCAGGATATTTTTGAGAAATTTTGTTAGGGGGAACAAGTTCAAAATTTGACTGACCACAACTTATTTTTTTTTTGTTTTTGCACACTATACATGCAGTCCTTTACAAAACACTTACTTCTGTGTGTAAATAAGAACATTTGCAATCAGTTACTGAGTGGGCTGAAAAATTACAAAAAAAATCATTTCCAAGAACATTTTTGAGATACTGAATATAACATTAATTAGCTAAGTGACAATATATTTGTAATAATCATGTGTGACTATATTTCTCTCTCTCATATATTTATATGTATTGGGTCTGACAAGCAGCAGGTTTGGCTACACAATATGTATTACCCATGGAATTGTAGAATATCTCATTCTTTCGATATTATATTACTCTGTTAAATTAAATAAATAAATTAAACATTGAGTTTGTCTCTATTGGAATTTACCTGACTTAAATACCAAATATTCTATCTAAACTTATTTATAAATGGAACTTTGTCTGTGTGTGTGTGTGTGTGTGTGTGTCCATTACCTATAGACTCCGAAACAGCTGAACTGATTTTCTTGAAAATTTACACAGTTGTACTATAATCGTCTACGAGTGTTCTTAGCTAGGTTTTGTGTCAAGGTACCCCCGATAAATATCGATAATCGAAAAAATTGGGTTATAGGAGTGGTCTGATTTTAATCAAATTTGATACACTCATAGACAAAGACATAAGAAACGATATTCAGAAGTTTCAAGGTTGCAGTTCTTACAATAGTGCAAAAAATCGATTATATATATAAAAAAGGCAAGATGTTTGTATGCGTGGCTGTTTGTCTGTATGTCCTTTATACAAATCCACAATTTTTATCCAATTCTCACCAAACTTCACACAAATATTCTTTAGGCTGAGTCTGAGCTCCGGGACCATGGATTAGTTTTAAAGCTTTCATTACACCTGAGCAACGCCAGGCTATACAGCTAGTGTTATCTATATATATATAGTTCTTTAAAAAAATTCTGGATTTGAAGTGCTGAATATGACATCAGTCAGCTTAGTGACAAATTTTATATTTGTATTAATCGTATGTATGTGTGTGTATGTAAATTTTAGTTGGTCTTTCTCTATTATGACTTACCTTTATTCTTATTTTATTATTTTTATCTAGATTTTTTATTATTTATTTATTTTGAAACCTTTGGTTTTTGGTGATAGCTAATCACTTGTGACTATTATCTTTTGTTTTTACTATATTGGCTCTTTTGATTTTATGTCTGTATTTCTTTATTTTTCCTTTTTGTCTCGGTTTTAAAAAAAACATTTTTATAAGATTTTTTTCTTTATGTTCATTTTTGTGAATCTTTATGATTCTTTCTTATTTTTGTATAATGTTTTTCTTGTGAATTGTGGTGATACCGACCAAGCAAAAACGAGGGACCTGATGTTTGCTCTCTCACGACAAAAAGGCAAATGACTAAAAGTCGTCTTTGCGCCGTCGGCTCCATGCAGATGTTCCTATTGAAAAATAAAAATTAATCAAATATTAAATTTCCATTTCGCAAGCCTGTGCAAATTTTATATATCAGCCAATGGGAGGCCTAGAACCAAATACAAGTGCGAAATGCCAAATAATCTGCTGTGATCCAAAAAGCAGACAGACCCCAGCAGGCAGACTGACTTGAGAGGAGAAGAGTGTAATCAATATCCCCTTGACCTAAGTTGAGCGGCTACTACACTTGCCTCTTTCCTTCTTCCCCTTCTCAAATCTACTTACTGACCTAAGGAGCGGCTACATCAAATACATTCCTCACTTACACGCTCCCCACATTCCTAAGCATAAATTCTCTTTCAGCTTATTTGCCATGAACATTTTAACCTCTGTTGGACCTATACTTTAAGTTATTACTTTAATTGTAAAAACATTAATTGATATATATGTGTGTGTATATATATATATATATATACATAAAATGATATTTTCTACTCAACTTGCCTTTCTTGATTTATAATCATTTTATGACTTAATTCTGTTAACCTGCAACAGTATACAACTACCCTTCACTAGAACAGACTCCCCCTACAGACAGAAAAAGAATAGATAGGCAACCCACAATAGAATCTTAAAAATTTTTAACTTTAAAAAATTTTTGTGATTGTAAGTATAATGTACAGATGTGCGTCATGGTGCAGTGGATATCGTCTCGGAACAAGAAATCGGGCAGCCAAGTTTGAATTTTAGTTGAATTCATTGCATTCACTTACATGCAAATACCCTTGGGAAACGTATTAATCCGCCTCTTCCCTCCACTTATGGGTTAAATAATAGGACAGATTGGGTTCTATAGCCTTGGTCGGCAACCAGTCTACCGCAGAAAGCAATGGCAACCTACTGCAAGATAATCTTCTGCCCAGTCAGTCATGCCTCTTTCGAGACATGATTGCCCAAGCATGTTTCACATATGGCACTTAACTGACTGAAGTATAGTGTATAGACCCTTTTTCTTTTCTTTTTAAATTTTATTTCTTTTTTGGTTTGGTTAGCATTATTATTGTGCATATATGTGGCCTCTTAAATTTATTTGTGTGTGCTTATTTTGTATATGATTATATCTATTCTCCTGTTTTGTTTTTGTGTAACCCTGATATAAGATACCCGGATATAAGAGAAATTTTTATCTTGTCCTGACAAATCTCTTATATCAGAGTTACACTGTATATATTTTTTCCTCTAAGATTTTTGATGTATATATTCTTTATTTTTGTGATACTATAAGCATTTCTCCTTTGTGTCTGAAACATCTTTCTCTATCTGTACATGGTTCAATGTCGTTGAGTCAAAATTTTTTTTCCTCTCACCAGGATGAAAATTCTTCATTTTGTAACACTGAAAATTTGCTTATGCAAAACAGTGTTCATATGCATAAGCAAATTCTCATCATCAGCCAGCAGATAAAATAAACGAAAAAAGAAAAACAAGATTCTCTCTTGCAAGTAGTCCATTCTGGTTTCAATCCCCTGGCTCTCTTCCCAATGGACGACACATGGTGTGATCCCGACTCTCTTTAGATTTGCATGATGGTTGCTATAGACACTTCCTTTATCTGTCGTGGCAATGTTTAACTGTATACACCTCTACCCTTCACTTAACCTTATTTCTTCTCTGTGGAAAATTTTCTTTTGAATATTCCGAGTTAAATGTAGCATTTGATTTTTAAGGTTTGAAAAAGCAGTCTGTAATTTATACAGTTGCCAAAATAAATTCTGGATTTATAACCATTTAATGATGTGTTGAGTTTTCTGCTCTATATTTCACATTGCTCTGGATAATATCTATTGAGCACTCTATTTTTATCTATTTAATATTTTATAATAGATATCAATTTTTTGAGATTGTCCTGTCTGTGTTTATGTATTATAATTATTTCGCATATAATGCAAAGAAGAAAGCTTAAAAAATCTACAAAGCAAATAAATTAACACTAAAAATATTTGTAAAGCTTGAAAAGGATTTATCTAATATTAATATAAAAATTGTCATTACTATTCCAAAACCAAAAAAGAGATTAAGTTAAAACAAATTGTAAATTTTAACCTTAAGCAGGAATTTAAAAGTAGTTTACAAAAATATCCCATGAAACTCACTGGTGAGATATCTAGGAATTTAAATAAAAAGTTATACAGGGTATGTCAGAAATACCTTCCACATTTTAAACCATCATCTGTGTGGTGCTAGTGAACATAGGCAAATAGCAGTAAGTATTTTATCGAACTACAGTTTCATTTACTGTTGAATTTTTCTTAACGTTATTTTTCATTTGTTACTTTCTTGACTTTTTCACAAAAATTTAACCTGTGTAATGAGATTTCGGTCGTTTTTTTATTCGCTCGTCTGGTAAGTTCTATCAAAAGGCTCAAGTTTTGAAGCAGTTTTACTTCCTAATCTGTGCTATTCTAAATACACTATATAGCACATAAAACTTCTTCTGAGTTACACTCCTCTCTTCTTAAGCAGGAAAAAAATAATATATTTACTAAATTAGAACATAAGAGTTAAGTTTTGCATAAGTCTGGTAGAGAAGCCTTTCGGAATTTGTAACACAACAGTTTTTTACTTTTAAATTAAGCGTTGCCAGTTCAATATGTCCTCTTGGCAATTTGTATCATGCTGTAGCGTCTGTAGATATTTCTTTTCACTCTTTTAATTGCCATGAACAAACACTCTATTTACAAGACATAATTTTGTGGACAACACACTGATTGGGAATTAATTTGAAGTTTTCTTCGGGATTTCTTTTCTGAAATTTTTAATCTAGTCAATGAAAATTCTGTCCGATGTTTTTTCTAGGTAAAAGCCAGCATCAATAATTTTGTGTCATCTCGGAAATATATCAAACTGCAGTCTTCTCCTTGTTCACACCTGCCTGTTCAGCTGCTATAACCTACTTCTTCCAGGTATATTAACGTAAATCAGAACAAGACGTCTCTTTGTGTCCACTCTTAATTGTGTGCCCTCAATGTGGCTAAGTTGCTGTTGGGTGATAGTATGAGACAGTATATAGACTCTCACAAGTTTGGTGCTCATGATTATTGGTAGTTGTGTAAGAGTGTGTTAAACAAGTGTAAGTCCTTCATCTCTCCTCTCTTCTGTCAGTTTGAAGTATTGTCGTCTATTGCTAATACAGTAGAATGCTTTGCTAATACATTCTCTTCCAATTCTACAGTCATTCAGTGTACCTTTGCTTGATTTTTGACCGACAACTGAGTTTCTATTGTGTTATATACATATAACTCTGCCTATGGTTTCTGCTATCCTTTCCAAACTAGATTTCCATAAGGTATGTGGACTTGATGGTATCCTTGAAATTGGGCTAAGGAAATATGTTTCTGAAATGTCTTGATGCTTCAATCTTGATGAAAATCCTCTTCTATAGCTACCATTTTCAAAAACTCTTGCAAACCATCTGATCCTTCTAATTATCAACCTATTAGTCTTTTACCTTTTTTTTGGCAATTTCCTCGAGGCTCCAACCCTAACCCCACATTAGTTAAGCATTTCAGTTTGCATGATCATTTTTCAAACAAACAATATGGCTTTCGTTTCTCAAGGTCAACAACTAAAAACCCCAAAACCTTGATCTTGTACATCTATGTGTGTTTACCGATTGATTTTTAGAGCAATTAAAAGTACTTTAACACATTCAAATATATTTCATTGAATTTATTAGAATAGCAAAATATTTATAATAGTGAAAAAGTAAATTATTTATGATTGTTACATATATTATACAATTTTCTATTTGGTTTACCTCAAAAATTCATTGGAAGATTTGTCAATGTAATCCATTGTTATGGTTTATAAAATGGCAAGTGTGCTAAAAATAGAAAAAGGTAGACACACTGATGCCAAGAATTCAAAATTTGGCAGCAAAACAAGTTAACAGTTTCTTTTGGGAGGAGTAGCAGTAAGAAGTAGGAGTGAAGGACGGAGTATTGGTGGAGAGATTTGAAAAGAGGAAGATGCTGTGAGTTGACCACGAGAGTCCAGAAGGGATAGGCGCGTTGACCACTATCCTCCCAGAGCGAAGAGAAGTCAGCTAGACTGCTCCTGTATCCACACACAAAATTTAACGGTTGTTAACTTGATGTAAAAACCTAAAGTTTTATATAAAAATTAAATGTCATTAATTCAAGTTTGTGTTATCTTCTAATTATACAAAACCAAGCAACACAACAGTGGTGACCAGGACGTGAGATAAACACGCATAACGCAACCTTCTCCCTCGAACATGCATAAAGGCATTTCAACCAGATAAATTGGTATACCCAACGCTACACCAGATAAATTGGTGAACCTGAAGTTCCCCAGATGAACTGGTGATAAACACGTGGATTTTCAAGACATATATATATATATATATATATATATATATACACAAAGACATCTTCTCCAGGCCAACTAAAGAAATATGCTGCTGAATTGGCTCCTATTTTCTCCAAACTCAAATGCCTTGCTGCTTCTTGCTCTCAATTTTGGTGGAACTCCTGTTCTATATTTACCGTTTTCAAGAACTTGACGAACCATCTGATCTTTCTCATTGCCAACCTATTAGTCTTTTACCTCTTTTTTGGCAATATCCTAGGGGCTCTAATGAACCCCAAATTAGATAAGTATCTTCCTTCACATGATCCCCTTTTAAATAAGCAGTATGACTTTTACTTCTCTAGATCAACTACTGATGTGTTATACACAAAAAATGTGTTATATAGCAAAAACAAAAATATCCAAAACTTCATCTTGTGCAACCACATGCATATACCATTGATTTTTAGAACAATTGAAATTACTTCAACACATTCAAATATATTACATTGAAATGATTAGAATAGCAAAATATATATAATAGAAAAAGTTAATTTATTTATGATTGTTACATATACAATTTTCTCATCTGGTTTTACCTCAAAAATTCATTGGAAGATTTGTCAATGTAATCCATCAATATTAACTTTCTAATGAGAAAAATGTACACAGTCTTATCACATGATTTAAGTGTAAATGTTTCAGTATTGTAAACAGACATGATCGGCTTGTGTATTACATCAATTAGAATTAAATTCTACATTGGTGAAATGTCGGCATATTTAAGACAATTTTTATCAACCCAAATGAGGAATTCTTTTGCATTATTTAAAGCAATCTCATACATCATCCTCACATCGCTTTCAGCATGGTGAATACTAAATTGAACCTTGTCAAAATATCGCTTATATATGTCTTTAAGTTTGTAAGATGGCTTGGTCTTTTTGCTGGATTCTTTTAAAGAAAGTTTAGCCATTTGAGTTTCAACTGATTTTTCTTTATCCAAAACTTTAAATCCTTCAAGTGTATCAGCACACAAAAGGTCAGGCATAAGTTCTTTTTGAACCTTTTTGAAATGAAATTTTAGTAAACGAAAATCAAATCTTTTTCCATTATGAGCTAAAATACAAACAGGTTTCTTCAGTCGCAAAAAAAACAAATTGAACAGATCAGCTGCCTTTGCATTAAAGCTTTCCTGCTTGCTCTGAATATCAGAAGTCAGACCTGGCAGAACAAGAAAAAGAAATATATATACAAAACATTAATTCCAGGTGAAGAGGACTCAAGGTTTTACTATTTTGAGTGCCCCGGCATTTATTTTATTATGAACAGTGCCCAATATAATAAATATTATAGAGTTTAATATAATTATATAGTTATGAATTAATTGTGCATTGCAACATGGAAATTTCTATGTTTCGAGATAGATTCTCTTCTTCAATGTTTGATGTTGGTTGTACAGATGATTTACATTTAAATGCAAAAACCTTTGATTTCCTGTGTATGTATGTGGGAAGATATAAAATTTACATGTGTATTTCTTTTAACTAATCAGAGCGAAGATTCATTTTTGGATTTGGCCCCAAAGAATACAGACTAACTTTTTCTCTTTTTTTGCTTTTTTTTTTCCCCTTCCCTTATCTTACTTTTCTCCTTTCTTCTTTTCTCTCCTTAATGGTCAAGATGTCAACTTGCCTTTAACCTAATCTTATCATTTTACCTTTTTAGCTCCTTTATATTTTCTTGTTTGGCTTTATTGTCTTTGATGTGATGTGCCCATTTAGTACTAAGGTTGTCCTTTTCACTTTCTTATCATTTTTGGTATCCTAATTGTAATTTTCTTGAAACCTTTAATTTATAAGTGACATTTCTGTTCTTTCATTTTTCTGATTTACTTCCTGCTATCCTTATACCATCTTTCTAAAATCTATTTTGTTCTTGTAAAGCTTTTTTTATGAAAACAAATTTTTTTAATATAAATTGAGACAAAACTATTTATATAAAAAAAATTCTTTTCATAAAAAAAAGCTTTACAAGAAATAGATTTTAGAAAGATGGTTTAAGGAAAAAAAAAAAAGGAGAAAAGTAAGGTAAGGAAAAAAGGAGGAATAAAGAGAAAAGTTTAGTTAGTCTGTATTCTTTGGGGCCAAATCCCAAAGTGAATCTTCTCTCTGATTAGTTAAAAGAAACACACATGTAAATTTTATATCTTCCCACATACATACACAGGAAATGAAAGGTTTTTGCATTTAAATGTAAATCATCTGTACAATCAACATCAAACATTGCCTGATGAAGAGAATCTATCTTGAAATATAAAAATTTTTATGTTTCAAGATAGATTCTCTTCATCAGGCAATGTACAATTAATTCATAACTATATAATTATGTACAAAACATTATAGTAATAATGAATTACCTCCCTTAAACTGATGTTATTAATTTTCAAATTCTAATTTAACATTTAGAAAGCAATAAAATTAATGTTTCCAAATCAAGACAAAGTCTATCTAGACCCACTCCATTGCAATAAAACAAACAAGAAACTAGGACCTTTGGGCTTACAAAACAAATGGTGTCTCTCAAAAGAATGGTTTTTTTCCCAGTACACATTTTTATTTTAATTACCTTGACTCCTTGGAATTGACTATTGTTCGAAAAAGTGATGATTAAAATTGGAACAAAATGTACTCTTAAGAAAGTGAATTTATACATCTTCTTCATCCTTAACTATTAACAACAAAACTATTTGAATGTTTTTTGACACTATTTTTTTATTTATTAGATTGTTTATTGGGATCATTGGCAAAACAATGGCTAACTGTCAACTGATTGGAATTTTTAAAAATGATAACTAATAAGGATTTCTTTATAGTTGATTCACATATTTTAGTAATTTATTATAGTGTAACCCTGATATAAGAGATTTGTCGGCTTAAAGGATAAATGTTCTCTTATATCAGGGTTTGGTCTATTTTATATACATTACCATAGGCTCTAATTTGGGACCAGAGAAAATCACTCTTATATCCGGGTTTCGCTTATATCCGGGTTATACTGGATTTGTAAATTTATGAATGAAAATTCGTTATTTCTTTATAAATGATATTGAGTTTTAATGCAGCAGATTTTAGAATATTGTAAAAAAAATTATTCTCATAAATTTACTAGCAGTATAGCCCGGCGTTGCTTGGGTGTAATGAAAGCTTTAAAACTAATCCATGGTCCTGGAGCTTAGACTCTTTGGATGTCGGTACCAGAAACTAAAATGCAATAGTTGTTTCCAGTTAAAGCGAAACTTTAGACTGAAAGAAAAATGAATGGATGGAAGTCAAATTTTGATTTCCTAGTATCAATATCAAATAAGTTTTTTTTCGTCATAAACTGAATTTTGAAGGCTAATTAAGTCCTCTGAGTAAATGGTATCATAGCTGAGAATAAGAACTACAATTATACATACTTAGAGCCAAACCCGAAGCAAAAACTAAAATAAAAGGGCTGAAAAAAATAAAGACATGCAGGCAGATAAACAGGCACACAAACAAACATCTTGCCTTATATATATATATATGTGTGTGTGTGTGCATATATATATATATATTATCAATTTTTCTGCACTATTGTAAGAACTGCAACCTTGAAACTTCTGAATATCGTTCCTCATGTCTTTGTCTATGAGTGTATCAAATTTGATTAAAATCAGACCACTCCTTCTATAACCCGATTTTTTCGATTATCGATTTTCGATATTTATCGGGGGGTACCTCGACACAAAACCTAGCTAAGAACACTCGCAGATGCTTATAGTACAACTGTGTAAATTTACAAGAAAATCAGTTTGGCTGTTTCAGAGTCTATAAGTAACAGACACACACACACATACACACACAGATAAAACTCCATTTATAAATTAGTTTAGATTATCTAATAAATAAATAGTGTTTAAAATTTATGTTTTAAATTCTCAAGTACAAAGAAATGTATAAATTCATTTTCATAATGTTTACATTTTATTACAATAATAATCATCACTTTTTAAAACAATAAACGTTGCCGAGTATCTAAAATAGTAGCACTGTCAAGGGAAAAACTGTTCTATTAACACTCCATTTTTTACTTCGGGCATGAGTATCCAGATTTGCCAAAACTCACATACATTCCAAATAACTGTCACTAATGATTTAAATAACCAACCAATAAATTCATATTAACAAAGAAAACTAATTTGAGGTCATCATGACCCTATGTTGTACAATTATAAAACTTAATTATCTGCTCAACTCAGCTTTAATTTATGCATATATCAAAGGCTAAGAAATGTTTTCTCTGACAGTCTTGCTAGAGGCATGAACATGTCAGAGGACTGGCCAGTTAGTGTGAATTACCTGACAGGACAGACTTTCATTTTCTCTGTAATTTTTATACCAAATTATATCACAGATATGATGCCCAACCAAGTCAGCTACCAAGTAAGTCTATAATTCACTTCTTTTTTTCATATCTACTAACATGTATCTGATTCACATCAAAAGTTTGTAAATAAAGTGTTTTTCTCTCAAACATATTTTTGTCTGTTTTCATCCCTGAATAAAGTATCATCGAGTGTGGTTTCATTTGAACCGCTTCTTCACAAGAGCCACTGGTTTGTCAAACAGCCATTTGAGAAGATGCTTTTCTGACCACTACAATCTCTTCAAGCCAAGGATCAACCATTATCTATTCTACATTGCCTCATAGTCTGCAGTTTTTAAATCTTCCATCTATGTCCATGAAACATCTTCAATTGGAAACCATGTGGCCATGTATTACGGTGATTTTCTAAGCATATCTTAGATGTTGCACAAGGCCGAAAGTATGGGGCACCCAGTGAGGATCAAACTTACTACTCAATTGCAATGATTCTACCAAGAGAATCTTGCTAACCATTACACCACCTCAATGGCCATGTACTATATAAATAATGACATAAATAAAAATTTAACCCTGCTTGGAGTGAGATATATTAAAAAAAAACACACACACACACACACACACAAATTTGCAATCATACCACCTACTCCACTAGGACCATTGACTGGATTAAATATATAATCTACTTTGTCCTTCATTTTTCTTTATTGCTTTTCCTTCTTTTTTATCCACCAACTCAAATAAACATAGCTAGAGGGTTGAGAGATTGTGGTGATACCGAGCAAAAGCGATGGACCGGATGTTTGCTCTCTGACGACGAAAAGGTAAATGACTAAAAGCCATCTGTGCACATCCAGGTTCGTGGAGATGTTCCGGTTGAAAAAATAAAAATTAATTATTAAATTTCCATTTTGCGAGCCTACGCGAATTTTATTTATCAGCCAATGGGAAGCCCAGAATTAAATACAAATGTGAAATCCCAAACGAGCTGCTGTGATCCAAATATAAGATATAAAAAGCAGACACAGACAGACCCCAGCAGGCAGAACTTGAGGAGAAGTGTGTCATCAATATCTCCTTGACTTAAGTCAAGCGGCTACTACGCTTGCTTGCCTCTTTCCTTCTCCCCTGTCTCAAAATACTTATTGACCTAAGGAGCAGCTACATCAAAGACATTCCTCACTTACACGCTCCCCACAATCCTAAGCCTTAAATCTCTTTCAGCTTATTATTTGCTATGAACATTTTAACCTCTGTTAAGTATTAGTTTAATTGTAAAAACATTAATTGATATCTGTATATATAAAAATGTTATTTTTCAACTGAATTTGCTTACAATATTGTAACAATATACAACTACCCTTCACTAGAACGGATTCCCACTACAACTAGAAAAGAGATACCCCACTATAAGATTAATAATACAAAAAAAGAAAGATGTAATGTGAACAAGATGAGAAAATAAGAGAAATCATTTCTAGCTCACCTGTCAACTCAGAAGCAGTTTTATTGATATTTTGTTCAGGCTTGAAAACCAGTTTGATGCTGTTTTCAGCCTTGTACTTTGATTTTGACAGGAACTGTTTTCGGTCGACAGCTCGCATAAATATCTCAGTAATCCCTGGATTTACTCCATGTTTTTTAAGGCCAGTTGATTCGATATCCATAAAAACCAAAGTTTCTACATGGACAATATTTGCTGCAGCCATGTTACTTGTGTGGATCTCAACTGAAATAGATAATACTCTTCTCTCTTTGATTCAAACATTTTTACTCACTTAGCACATCAAAAACTCTGAACATGGGTCATGTAATTCTTATTTCTCTGGAATTTAAGAGATATACATATGTATATATAGAGATATCTATATCTCTCTATGCAAATATAGATATATTTATAAAGACAATATGAATGAAAGAAAAGACGTGAGTAACACTTTTTTATACCAATACCATGATAAAGTTCCTCAGGGAATAAAATGACTTAGCATAAAGAGTACTCGTTTTGACTTGTGTATGTATGTGTAAGCATGTGTGTGTGTGTGTGTGTGTATATATATATATATATATATATATGAAATGATTTGTTTGAACATTATTTTTGATCGATACTCGTATTTAAGTAGATATTCTGTTTATAATCAAACAGTATTATATATTTATTTCTACTGGCCTGATTATTTATGACAGATTTTTGTTATGAAAATCTGTGTCATTCAGCAAGATTTTTGTAACAAAAATTTATCGTAAATAATCAGGCCAGTAGAAATAAATATATTACTGTTTGATTATAAACAGAATATCTACTTAAATACAAGTATCGATCAAAAATAATATTCAAACAAATCATTTCAAATTGTTGGTTGTTTATAACCAGTTTCATTAATTTTCATTATATATATATATATATACAGCCTTTGAGATTTCACTTGTCCAATTGTACTCAGTTGATTAAAAATTTAATTGGGCAATTAAAGTTTATTGCTTTACTTGGCCACGGTCGATTAAAAATCTCACAATGAAACATATCCTTTCAAACAGAAAAAGGAAATCTGATTCCTTTTACAACCCAAAAGTATGCCATTTAAGATTCACAAGTTACTTAGAATGACCTACAATGACATTATTGAACTCTTTGATCTTATGCATGGCACCTGATTTATGTTGAAATGTGTGGTTAAGTAAAAGACAGTGACATCCCGCAATCATCCAAGCAAGATCTGACAAATGGAATTTAGATTAACAAGCTCCTGTCTTGCTTTTATCGTCTCGATCAGTGTAAACATACATTTAATTAATGCTTATTAATTATACAAGTAATTTTTTTATATAAAATCGTTGAGAAAATAAGATTTGTTATTTTTATCATTTTTGAGATGGAGGTTGGAGTCAAACAGAAGAAAGAAACTACGAATTTAGGTATCTCCACTCAATTGCCAAAAAAACAGCATATCATGATATTAAAATAAAGTTTTATCATCAAAATGTTTATGCTATTATTAAGAGGAAAGATCAAATTTTGTTGTTATTATTTTTTAAAGTTTGTTAAATCCTTTCTAACACCTTCGAAATTTTAATTCCATTTTTTGTTTTTCGTCAGCGATTCACGCTATGTTTACGTAAGGCGACTATTAAGAAAATGGAGTCGGTCGAGTAAAATGATTTTGGGGCAAGTGAATTTTCCCTCGCTCTTGATTGCCGGTCGAGTGATTTCTTTTTCAAATCTCAAAGGCTGTATATATATATATATATAATTAACATTTTGGTTGTAACTGAAACCGTCTGCGACACAGGTTTCATACACATAAATGCAATGTTCAGGCCTCCGGAATACCAGGCTAAACTGCACTGGAACATTTATAACCCAGATGAGTGCAAGTTATTAAAAATACTGGTGTTGGAATCGTACAATTTTATAGAGTTGATTACCAAACCTGGCTAAGGAGTTAAGATCCAAATTATAACTGACAAAATTTGTACAACCTGTTAATTTTTTCATTTTGTGTTTTTATTCCAAAATCATATCTAGTCAAGCATGATATTGCACATGCATTTTTTATTTATGTAATAATGATATGATTTCTCTTTTTTTATATTTGTTTCCATAATGCAAGAAATTTTGGTGGGCTTGAAGGAGACTAACACCACCTTTAAATTTGTTGTTTTTAATTTTGTTTTTACTTTTTTCAGCGCAGTCTTATCAATTATTACATAAAGTTTCCGATTATCAAAATAAATTTGGAAAAATTTCAATATTTAAACAATTTGGGAGGGGGGCTCAGTTTCTCATACAATGTTATAGTGAATCAATCCTCCATTTTGGAACCACTCGCATTGGGGTCGGTTTGTTTTGTTTTTGTTGTTTTTTCTTCAGTTCTCACGATGGCATCTTCCTTGGAAACTCCAAGAATGGCTTTATTCAAAAATTTTGCAAAGGATTCAGTTGTTGAATATGCACAAGCAAAAAAGTTAATTGTACAGGATTGATTTACTTCAAGGTTGTATGAAAAACTGAGCTCCCCCCACACCACCACCACAAAAAAAATTGTTTAAATATTGAAATTTTTCCAAATTTTCTTTGTCAATCAGAGAGTTTAGGGTGTAATCGATAAGATTGCAGTGAAACAAAGTAAAACAAAAAATTTAAAGGTGGTGGTAGTCTCCTTCAGGTCTGTCAAATTTTTTAAAAACCGAGAAAGCAAAAAAATCAGCACAAAATCTTTGTAAAGCTTGGAAAGGGTTTATCTAATATTAATATAACAAATTTTATTACGATTTCCAAACATAGATTAAATATAGAAAAATTTGTAAAATTAATCCTGAAGCAGGAATTTAAAAACAGATCACAAAAATATCCAATGAAAGTCACTGGTAAGACATCTAGAAATTTAAATAAGAGTCTATACAGGGTGAGACAGAAATACCTCCCACATTTTAAACGATCATCTGTATGGCGCTAGTAGACATAGGCAAGAGGCAATGATGTCTTTATTTTGCTAATGTCTTAACATTATGTGGGAGGTATTTCTGTTGCACTCTGTAGCTAATGTCTTACAATTATGTATGTGGTATTTCTGCCACAGTTTGTATAAACATAAAGATATTCTATAAAGCAATGCACTAAATGCATTAGCCATTCACTGTAATAGGTTTGACAATAATTTCATATTGTTGTTGTGAATAAAAGAGAAAAACTTTGAGATGAAAATGTATTGAACTTGCACTAATTCTAGAAAAATTCAAGATAATTCAATAATTTCTTCACAAAATTCCTACTAATGAAAACTTGGATAATTAACATCAATAATAATAATTTAAGTAAAAACATAGGATGTTGTGATACCAGTGAGCTTATTAAATAGAAAAAAAAGTAAGCTTATTAAATAGGAAACAGCTGGACCTGTCGCAAAAATAGCCTTGGACATTTATTCCACCCCATGATGAAGATTACCATTAAGTGAAGAGGACTTCCCGAAGACAAGGCAAGCAGCTTGGACAAAGAGAAATCACTGAATGACGATAATATACTTTTGTAGACAAAGAAAAATGTGTTCTATAAGACAGTGGCCACTGGCTGCAAAATGTCTGATGGACTGTGAGTACTCATAGAAGACCACAGATGCCAGTTACAGTGTTCACCTCCCTCACTCACTCACACCTCTTCTCAGCTTCAACTGTTCATAGCAATTGATTACAAGGAAATATATTTACTGCTACAAATCCTCATGTTTTTCTTTATTTGTGGATAACAATCTGGCCAAAGGATTATTTTTAAGACACAAACATTTGTCTGAAAGAAGCTGCACCCTAAGAACAAATCTGGTGTCTTGCTTGACCGACAACATCACAAGGGTTAACATCCAATCTACATCGTTCATCAAGATGTAAATTTAAATGTCAAGTGTCTCTGTTATTTGACGAATTGATGAATGAACATCTGATTTTTTTTTTTTTTGTATACCTACAGATACTTTTTTCTCACTATATATGATTGATAGCCTTAATAAAACTGTTATTCGGCTCAAGATTCTTGGAATTAAATGCTCCACTAATCAGTTTTCCATTTCATCATTACTTGGTAACTCCAACATCCAATTTCATCATTATGTCATTTGCCTTCTAGGTATCTCCAATTTTCTGGATGGAAATTTGATACCTGAGTGTTAAGAACGACAAAATTTCAAAAAATGACTGAGGAGTAGATTATTTAAATAAGGATTTTTTTCTTTAGATTAAACTTTTATAATAGATCGAACATCAATTTCTAATGTCTGCATACTGATCACTGAAATCTTTCTCAGGCATTTTCCATCTCTTATTGACTCAATACTTTGAAAATAAAATCGTTTGTTTACTAAATTTACAGTTGAAATTTTTCTTTAAATATGTCAATCATTTTCAGCAAAACTTATTTTTATTAATTGAAACCCAAAAGTAGTAAATCTATTGAGTTGTTCTTACATTCCTTAATCAACATTTCATGTTCCAGAATTAATTTTTTTAAATTAATGATCTATTTGATAAAATAAAAATAAAAAATTGATCAACACATTCTTTATTATTATTACGGGCCACCATACTTGGAGGCGGAAGCAATTTACTTGAGAGTATTTTGACTTGTACTGACTGATTCGAGTCATCTAAATAAATATATCCATTTTCGTATGGTTTTTGTTTTTTTAATATGATTTAAGAATCTTTTATGTATAGAAATTGTTTTAAGCATGGTATTTTCTGTGTTACTTTAAAAGTTCACGTGCTTCATGGCTTCTTCCTCTTACAGGAAAAATTTTGGACAATTATGTCAGTTCTGGTCAACCATACTTAGCTTATCACCACATCTGGCTGTCATCAATCACTTCACACATCAATCTCTTCTCACCTCCGTGATCAAGAAATACTTTTATTGTAAATGTCATGCTATAAAGAAGTAATACTTGTGTAAATCAGATTAATTTAACTTTAAATAAGTGAAGAGGACTTCCCGAAGACAAGGCAAGCAGGTTGGACAAAGAGAAATCACTGAATGAAGATAAAATACTTTTGTAGACAAAGAAAAATGTGTTCTATAAGACAGTGGCCACTGGCTGCAAAATGTCTGATGGACTGTGAGTACTCATAGATGACCCCAGATGCCAGTTACAGTGTTCACCTCCCTCACCCACTCACACCTCTTCTCAGCTTCAACTGTTCATAGCAATTGATTACAAGGAAATATATTTACTGCTACAAATCCTCATGTTTTTCTTTATTTGTGGATAACAATCTGGCCAAAGGATTGTTTTTAAGACACAAACATTTGTCTGAAAGAAGCTGCACCCTAAGAACAAATCTGGCGTCTTGCTCGACCGACAACATCACAAGGGTTAACATCGATCTACATCGTTCATCAAGATGTAAATTTAAATGTCAAGTGTCTCTGTTATTTGACAAATTGATGAACGAACATCTGATTTTTTTTTTGTATATATGATTGATAGCCTTAATAAAACTGTTATTCGGCTCAAGATTCTTGGAATTAAATGCTCCACTAATCAGTTTTCCATTTCATCATTACTTGGTAACTCCAACATCCAATTTCATCATTATGTCATTTGCATTCTAGGTATCCCCAATTTTCTGGATGGAAATTTGATACCTGAGTGTTAAGAACGACAAAATACTTTGAAATAAAATAGTTTGCTTACTAAATTTACAGTTGAAGTTTTATTTCTTTAAATATGTCAATCATTTTCAGCAAAACTTATTTTTATTAATTGAAACCCAAAAGTAGTAAATCTATTGAGTTGTTCTTACATTCCTTAATCAACATTTCATGTTCCAGAATTAATTTTTTTAAATTAATGATCTATTTGATAAAATAAAAATAAAAAATTGATCAACACATTCTTTATTATTATTACGGGCCACCATACTTGGAGGCGGAAGCAATTTACTTGAGAGTATTTTGACTTGTACTGACTGATTCGAATCATCTAAATAAATATATCCATTTTCGTATGGTTTTTGTTTTCCTAATATGATTTAAGAATCTTTTATGTATAGAAATTGTTTTAAGTATGGTATTTTCTGTGTTACTTCAAAAGTTCACATGTTTCATGGTTTCTTCCTCTTACAGGAAAAATTTTGGACAATTATGTCAGTTCTGGTCAACCATACTTAGCTTATCACCACATCTGGCTGTCATCAATCACTTCACACATCAATCTCTTCACACCTCCGTGATTAAGAAATACTTTTATTGTAAATGTCATGCTGTAAAGAAGTAATACTTGTGTAAATCAGATTAATTTAACTTTAAATTTGCTGATTTTCCAAAATTAATGTTCTTGCCAGGTTTTAAAAACCAAGAATAAACTTTTATTTACAAAGCCATCAAAACGGACAAAAACTGAATTTTTAAAACTTTAAAAAAGTTAGGATTCCAATCAATATCATTTCTATTTTATATACAGCAGAGCATTTTGCTTATTGAAAATAATAAATTTAATCATTTAACGTTCAATTAAAGCTAAAAATTCAAGTTTCAAGGAAGATTTTTTATTTATCAAAATTCATTTTAAAACTTAGGTATCGCGAATTATCGTGAAAAAGTAGATACCGAATTTAAAATTAGAACAGACAGACAGATTACGTCTCCGTCGGCGTACAATCAATGTTTAAAAAGCGGAATCATAGGCTATAGGGAAGCAGTAGGGTAGTCTGGGTTTTCTAGCCTTGTGTGATAACCAATCTTTAAGAAGGACAACTCTGAATTCAACCCCCCCAACCTCCGAGAAAAGAATGGGAAACTTTTTCACTACTTTTTCCAAAAAAAATCACAGCAATTCCCAGAAAAAAATCTCAGAATCTCCTACGCCCTGAAGATGCCCGACTTAAAAAACAAAAACGTAAGGATAACGTTGCTGCAGTTGATATTAAATCGTAAATTACTTTTTTGTTGTCAGAAGCAAAAAAGAGAGCGGGGCAGAGACTAGTGAAATAATTGAAATAGTTATGAAAAAACTTTAAAATATCTAAACATCTATTAAAATTCATTTGATTAATGTTTTTTTGTTCTTTTTCTTTTTACCGAAATTAACAAACTTATGTCAAACTCAACAGTCAACACTAACATTTTATTTTAGTTAAGACTATAATTTTTTTAAAAAAATTTGCCACGTTCTTTTCAAAACTAACTTCTCAGATAATAAAAAAATTATACGAATTAAAAGTTAAAACTGTTCTGGGTTAATCTTCCTTCAAAAGAAAAGAATATCCATGACCAGAAAATTTTTTACATGAAAACGAAGATTATTTACATTTTACAAATATTGTCAGAAATGTGATGTGATAAATTTTCACTTTTCAGCAACATTTTCCTAAAAAACAAACACCGATAGTCTCGGGTTTATAAAAGATGATTCGATGAACCTCAAATACTGAATAATTGTAAATTTTGAATATAACAACAAATTGCAAGTATCATATAAAAATCGATTTTTAAATGAAAAAAGCAAAAAACAAATGATAAATCTTACTTGAGACACTTACACGTCTAATCGACTCTCAAACCAGTTCAGAAACTGAAAAAAACTCTTATTTCGTTACTTTCACAATTTTCTTTCATTATCTCAACTAACATGAAATAATGAATTGAAAAGTGTTGCTAGTTTTAAACGAATGTGTCACCTAAAATAAAATAAAAAGAGAAATTTCCACGCAAACATATGAACTTTGGGCATATGTATTTAATTTTTATTTTAAAGTTCAAGACGTAATAATAACAGCTGTGTGGAGGAGTGGATATGTGACGAAAAATAATGTTGTTATTGTTGTTAGTAGACAAAATAATGTCGAGAAAAGTAACAGGACATTATCAGAAGCAAATAAAAAAGTATTAAATATTAACAATGGAAAATCATTTCTCTACCATCACTTGTCACCATAGCTACGACGGGACACAGAAAACAGTTCTGTCTTTTTTTTTTTTTTTAATCTAAATAAAAAATACGTATATATATATATATATATATATATATATATATAATGGGAAAACGATATGCAAGAAGAATTCAATTAACAACTTTTATTTAGAAATCATCCAATCGACATGACCTGTCTTTAAAAATTTTAATCGTTCGATAGCTGTCGCTTTGCTGACAGCAGGATTTCAAAGCTAATCTTTTGGTCCATAAAGTCCTCCCTTTATCAAAAAATATATCAAAGGACCGGCTTATGCTATTTTCCTGCTAACCAAGTGTTGCTGCCCAATGGGAAATTAGACCTTGCAATACAGATGTTCATTTCAATTCCATTCAATGTATGTTTGTGTATGCGTGTGCATGTATATTTTAAAATAACAGACGTAGAAATATGTTTACATTTTTAAAAGCTCTAAGAATAATTTTATTTATTACAGAATAATTCCCCAAATATTAAATAAAATTTTATAATTATTTGAATTTTTAAGATTTAAAACATTTACTTTTTTTCTTATCTCGAACGTTATGATTTTATTGTTCAACCAGGGATAGAGGTTGTCCAGACTGAGTGGGAAATAATGTATTTCAATTACTATGTGCCATTTCAAGCTCTATCAACTTGTGTTTGTATGTGTGTATGCATGTCATTAAATCGCACAAACTCATGTAAACCACAAACATACACATATACATTACATATAACAATGACACAAAATAATCTGTTCTAGATTTTTTGTCATAATTTTATCTCATACAAGGCAATAAAGCCACTAAGACGTAATGAGAAGCAAATATAAGTGAAAGAAAACAGAAATAGTTATTGCGGAAAAATAACATGAGTCAAGGAAACAAGACAACGATTAATGTTGCATTTAAATATTTATTTATTATAGTTGGCGGGAAGGCAAGAAAGCTCCACATGCAGAAGAAGAAATGATTAAGATATAAATTAGATTTATATTTAGCAATTTCAAATGCAGCCTACTCATGATTGGTTGTTTTAACTTGGAGCAATGCTGACTTGTGCTCAAGTCCATTTTAACTATTCTTATCCTTACTTACCATAACTTACTTTGTAACCAAAAAAGAAAATGGTCCTACCCAAGAAACATTGACAATTTTTTCACTATAGTCATTGGGTTAAAGCTGGCATCAATGATTTTATCCCAGCCAAGAAGTTATGAATAGTTACAATAGTCACCTTTTTGCCTCTGCTCATAGTAAGTGCAAAAGGATCATGAATGATGCTAAGCTGTTGTTTGCTGACAGAATGAAGCAGCATATAGCATTCGGCTCCAAAAACTACTGGTGGCTCTGTAAAAATGTGTTAAACTACAGCAAGCCCTCAATCCCCACTTTAATCCATAAATTTGAGGTCCTCACATCTCCAGCGGACAAGGCTGAGTGCTTTTCTCGCAGATTCTTCATGAACTCAACATTTGATTTGACTGGAGTATCTGCACCCAACTTCCCACCTAAATCTGAGGCTCAACTGAGTGATGTTCACATTATCCCCTTGCTGGTCTCTAACATAATTTCAAAGCTTGACCCACATAAGGTGAGCGAAGATGATGGTATCGCAATCATTGTCCTGAAGAAATGTGCCCCTGAACTCTACTCTGTCCTCTCTAAACTCTACAACTACTGCCTCTCTGCTTCTTGCTTTCCTGCCTGCTGGAAGTCCTCTCCTGTGGTTCCTGTATTTAAGAACTCTGGAGAACCCTCAGACACCTCTAATTATTGCTCTATCAGCCTTCTACTGATTTTTCACAAAGTGCGTTGTGGTGCATTGGATATCGGCTTGGAACGAGAAATCGGGGGGCCGAGTTTGAATTCTAGCCGAATTCATTGCATTCACTTATGCACAAATACCCTTGGGAAAGGTATTAATCCGTCTATTCCTTCCAGTTATGGGTTAAATAACAGGACAGATTGGATTCTATAGCCTTGGTTGGCAACAAGTCTACCGCAGAAAGCAATGGCAACCTACTGCGGGATAATCTTCTGCCCAGTCAGTCATGTCTCGAAAGACATGATCGCCCAACTGTATATCACATATGGCACTTAACTGACTGATTCAAGGCTATTATCAATGCTGAAGTGGTTAAACATCTCACAGCCCACAGCCTCTTCTTCACTAAACAGTATGTTGTTTGCATCCTCGATTGTTTTCAAAATTTATTATTATAAAAAAAAATGTGTGTTGAAGTATGTGTTTAGTGTAATTCCATCACAGGACAATAAAAGAGCAGGTTTTAAGAAGAGAAGATGGACATTGGTATTGCATTTAAATAGTTATGGCTGACAGGGAAGGAAGAAACCAGAAGAGAGTTCCATCAGCGAGAAAAGAAATTATTGAAATTGAATGTACAGTTGCATTGAGCTAGTTCAACAGAAAAATGGTGAGACCTAGTTGCCAATCCAGTCAGTGAGTTAAGTGCCATACATGATACACACTTAGGCGATCATGTCTTGAAAGTGGCATGACTGACTGGGCAGAATATTTTCCTGCAGTAGGTTGCCATTACTTTTTGCAGTAGACTGTTTGCCAACCAAGGCTATAGAATCCAATCTGTTATGCTATTTAACCCATAGCTAGAGGGAGAAGTAATGGATTCATACATTTCCCAAGGGTATTTGCACATATGTGAGTACAACTAATTCAACTGAAATTTGAACCCGGCTCTCCAATTTCTTGTTTCGAGCCGATATTCACAACACCACAAAGTACGCTTAAATTCATGCAATCAAGGTTCCAAGGAGGAAAGTAGCAGGATTTTGGTATCTCCAATTCATAGTTCACATCATGCTAACAACTATACATTCTGTCTTTTTACAAATGATGTTTAGTCCTTTCTTCTCCTTTTTCTTTACTATCTTTTCTAAGAATTCCTGTAGTTTTCTTTCTGTTTATGTTGTCAACACTGTCATCTGCATATCGTATGTTGTTGAGATTGTTTCTACCAATAATAAATTCTAGTAGGACTTCTAATTCTCTCAGGATTGTTTCATTGTAAAGGCTGAAGAAGTATAGTGCGAAGACACGTCCTTGTTTTATGCCCCACTTCTGTTTTGATGTAACACATCACTCAATAAATCCCAGGCCTAACTAATAGAAAAAACAACTTTTGTGCAAAATTCAACTTTATTCATCAAGTCTCCTTCTAGGGTGATATGCTGATTCTAACATTTCTATAAAGATTTGATGCCTTTTTTATAGAACAATTAGTCTTTGGCCTCAAAATACGCCTTGATATCACTTCTTTATTGAAGTCAAATCTCATTCTCTAAAGCAATCTTTTGAGGTCTGCAAATAGCCAGTAGTCGATGAGGGTTAGATATGGAGAAAGGGTGAATGCAGAAGCATTTCGAAGTGTAATTCATGTAGTTTTGCTATCATTGTGATTGACTTGTGACACGGTGCATTGTCTTGGTAAAAGGTCACTTTTTTTCTTTTTCATTTGTGGCAGGTTTTTAGCAATTTTTTCCTTCAAACAAACCAATAATCGATGAACAAAATATCTTGCATATCCAAAAATATGGTGGCCAAAACCTTGCCTGCTGATGATTGTTCTTTTGGTCGCTTTGGATGACATTCACCTGCTGCTGTCTACTCAGCTGACTGCCGATTTGACTCCAGAGTAAAGTGGTGGCATCATGTATTATCCATTGTCACATATTTATGCAAAAACTCCTTCTTGTTGTGTTGAAACAGTTGTAAACAACACTCTGAGTCATTCACGCATTGTTGTTTTTGATCAACTGTGATCAAACATGGCACCCACTCTGAACACAGCTTCGCATTGACAAATGTTTATGCAAAATGCTGAATACACTGCCTTCTGATATGTCCAACTCCTCTGCTATCTCTCGCAACTTCAATTTATAATCGGCCAAAACAAATTTGTGGATTATTTTTGGTGTTTTCCAGGACAACTGCCAATTTTGGGTGACCTGAGCATTCAACATCATTTGTGTCTGTATGACCTCATTTAAAGTCTGTATACCACCTCTTAACCATTGTTTCTGAGGGAGCAGAGTCAAAATAACACTTATCAAGCCATTGCTTTGCTTGAACAGTATTTTTTCCGATCAGGAAGCAATGCTTTATCAACACACAAAATTCAGATTTTTCCATTGTTTTGAAAATTTGCAAAAGTAGCTTCACTTAAATAACTGTAATTTGTAAACTAATAATACGATTAGGCCCACATTTCATCACATGTTATTTGAAGGTTAGTACTTCATAAAAATCATATTAGTGGCACCATCTATAAGTCAGGCCTTATTGAGTGATGTGTTATTTACTAAATTCATCTAGGATTCTTAATTCAAGCCTCGGCAATTGTTCCGATGAGCTTTCTTCTTTAGTATCTTGATTTCATGAATTTAAGCCAAGTGCTAGATTGGTAAGTAGTTCTCGTAATTTCACTGTTGAAATTGCTTGATGAAACTAAGTTTTAAGCTAATAGTTTCTTTGCTTAAACTACTCACTTGTGAAAATTTCTTCCTGCTTATTCCTTTCTTGCCAACTATGATATTCAAAAGTTTCAATGCAACATCACACATCATCTTCTGCCCGCATGAATCGTATCATTTTATTGTCCTCTCAGTTTCTTTCATGCCCCTTGCATCTTTGTGTCACCTTGCTTGGCGTGAAGTGATTTTTAAAAAGTCATACAAATTTACAATCATACCATCTACTACACTAGAAATATTGACAGGTTTAAATACATAATCTACATTTCCATTCATTTTTCTTTCTTGCTTTTTTTTTCTTTTTTACCCTCCAACTCAAAAAAACATAGCTGGAGAGTTGGGAGATCCATAAAGAAAAAAATGAATTTAATTTCAAGAAATAATGAGATGAAAAAAAAAAAAGAAATCTGTTTTAGCTCACCTTTTGAGTCTTAAGCAATTTTTTTCTTTTTCTTGTTTAGGCTTAAATAACCCAGCCTTATGCCATTCTCAGATTGGTACTTTTCTATTGAGTTCAGTCAAAAGCTTGCAGACACATCTTAGTAATCTCTGAGGTTACTCCATGTTCTTTAATACCAATTGATTCATAGTCCATAAAAACCAGTTTCTACAGGGTCAATACTTAGAAGCATACCATTTACTTTGATATTTGATTCAATTATTTTCTTTCACTTGAGTTATGTAATTCTTCTTTTTCTGAAATCTAAGTTCTCTCTCTCTCTCTCTCTCTCTCTCTCCATATATATATATATATATATATATATAGCATAATGATGGTCTATGTATACTGTCTTAATATGTATAGGAAAAACTAAAATGATTTTAAAATCATTTGTTTCTGATGAAAGGCCAAGGCCGGTCTGAAATATCAAATATATATATATAGAGATATAATAATAGAAATAAATAAATAATGTAAAAAAAAAATACATTTTTAAACTTACAACATTTTAATAGTTTTTCTTCTATATATATATATATATATATATATATATATATATATATATAGCTTAGCTAATTAATGTTATATTCAGTATCTCAAAAATGTTCTTGGAAATGAGTTTTTTTGTAATTTTTCAGCCCACTCAGTAACTGATATATATATATAGTGAGAGAGAGAAAGATTTTAATTAATTTGTTATTTTCAACAGATGCTCGTATTTGATTAAACCATATATTTATATATATCTACCAGCCAGGATATTTTTAAGAAATTTTGTTAGGGGGAACAAGTTCAAAATTTGACTGACCACAACTTATTTTTTTTTTTTTTTTTTTTGCACACTATACATGCAGTCCTTTACAAAATACTTACTTCTGTGTGTAAATAAGAACATTTGCAATCAGTTACTTAGTGGGCTGAAAAATTACAAAAAAACTCATTTCCAAGAACATTTTTGAGATACTGAATATAACATTAATTAGCTAAGTGACAATATATTTGTAATAATCATGTGTGAATATATTTCTCTCTCTCTCATATATATATATATATATATATATATATATATTTATATGTATTGGGTCTGACAAGCAGCAGGTTTGGCTACACAATATGTATTACCCATGGAATTGTAGAATATCTCATTCTTTCGATATTATATTACTCTGTTAAATTAAATAAATAAATTTAACATTGAGTTTGTCTCTATTGGAATTTAACTGACTTAAATACCAAATATTCTATCTAAACTTATTTATAAATGGAACTTTGTCTGTGTGTGTGTGTGTGTGTGTGTGTCCATTACCTATAGACTCCGAAACAGCTGAACTGATTTTCTTGAAAATTTACACAGTTGTACTATAATCGTCTACGAGTGTTCTTAGCTAGGTTTTGTGTCAAGGTACCCCCGATAAATATCGATAATCGAAAAAATTGGGTTATAGGAGTGGTCTGATTTTAATCAAATTTGATACATTCATAGACAAAGACATAAGAAACGATATTCAGAAGTTTCAAGGTTGCAGTTCTTACAATAGTGCAAAAAATCGATTATATATATAAAAAAGGCAAGATGTTTGTATGCGTGGCTGTTTGTCTGTATGTCCTTTATACAAATCCACAATTTTTATCCAATTCTCACCAAACTTCACACAAATATTCTTTAGGCTGAGTCTGAGCTCCGGGACCATGGATTAGTTTTAAAGCTTTCATTACACCTGAGCAACGCCAGGCTATACAGCTAGTGTTATCTATATATATATAGTTCTTTAAAAAAATTCTGGATTTGAAGTGCTGAATATGACATCAGTCAGCTTAGTGACAAATTTTATATTTGTATTAATCGTATGTATGTGTGTGTATGTAAATTTTAGTTGGTCTTTCTCTATTATGACTTACCTTTATTCTTATTTTATTATTTTTATCTAGATTTTTTATTATTTATTTATTTTGAAACCTTTGGTTTTTGGTGATAGCTAATCACTTGTGACTATTATCTTTTGTTTTTACTATATTGGCTCTTTTGATTTTATGTCTGTATTTCTTTATTTTTCCTTTTTGTCTCGGTTTTAAAAAAAACATTTTTATAAGATTTTTTTCTTTATGTTCATTTTTGTGAATCTTTATGATTCTTTCTTATTTTTGTATAACGTTTTTCTTGTGAATTGTGGTGATACCGACCGAGCAAAAACGAGGGACCTGATGTTTGCTCTCTCACGACGACAAAAAGGCAAATGACTAAAAGTCGTCTTTGCGCCGTCGGCTCCATGCAGATGTTCCTATTGAAAAATAAAAATTAATCAAATATTAAATTTTCATTTCGCAAGCCTGTGCAAATTTTATATATCAGCCAATGGGAGGCCCAGAACCAAATACAAGTGCGAAATGCCAAATAATCTGCTGTGATCCAAAAAGCAGACAGACCCCAGCAGGCAGACTGACTTGAGAGGAGAAGAGTGTAATCAATATCCCCTTGACCTAAGTTGAGCAGCTACTACACTTGCCTCTTTCCTTCTTCCCCTTCTCAAATCTACTTACTGACCTAAGGAGCGGCTACATCAAATACATTCCTCACTTACAAGCTCCCCACATTCCTAAGCATAAATTCTCTTTCAGCTTATTATTTGCCATGAACATTTTAACCTCTGTTGGACCTATACTTTAAGTTATTACTTTAATTGTAAAAACATTAATTGATATATATGTGTGTATATATATATACATAAAATGATATTTTCTACTCAACTTGCCTTTCTTGATTTATAATCATTTTATGACTTAATTCTGTTAACCTGCAACAGTATGCAACTACCCTTCACTAGAACAGACTCCCCCTACAGACAGAAAAAGAATAGATAAGCAACCCACAATAGAATCTTAAAAATTTTTAACTTTTAAAAATTTTTGTGATTGTAAGTATAATGTACAGATGTGTGTCATGGTGCAGTGGATATCGGCTCGGAACAAGAAATCGGGAAGCCGAGTTTGAATTTTAGTTGAATTCATTGCATTCACTTATGCGCAAATACCCTTGGGAAACGTATTAATCCACCTCTTCCCTCCAATTATGGGTTAAATAATAGGACAGATTGGGTTCTATAGCCTTGGTCAGCAACCAGTCTACCGCAGAAAGCAATGGCAACCTACTGCAAGATAATCTTCTGCCCAGTCAGTCATGCCTCTTTCGAGACATGATTGCCCAAGCATGTTTCACATATGGCACTTAACTGACTGAAGTATAGTGTATAGACCCTTTTTCTTTTCTTTTTTAAATTTTATTTCTTTTTTGGTTTGGTTAGCATTATTGTTGTGCGTATATGTGGCCTCTTAAATTTGTGTGTGCTTATTTTGTATATGATTATATCTATTCTCCTGTTTTGTTTTTGTATAACCCTGATATAAGATACCCGGATATAAGAGAATTTTTTATCGTGTCCTGACAAATCTCTTATATCAGAGTTACACTGTATATATTTTTTCCTCTAAGATTTTTGATGTATATATTCTTTATTTTTGTGATACTATAAGCATTTCTCCTTTGTGTCTGAAACATCTTTCTCTATCTGTACATGGTTCAATGTCGTTGAGTCAAAATTTTTTTTCCTCTCACCAGGATGAAAATTCTTCATTTTGTAACACTGAAAATTTGCTTATGCAAAACAGTGTTCATATGCATAAGCAAATTCTCATCATCAGCCAGCAGATAAAATAAACGAAAAAAGAAAAACAAGATTCTCTCTTGCAAGTAGTCCATTCTGGTTTCAATCCCCTGGCTCTCTTCCCAATGGACGACACATGGTGTGATCCCGACTCTCTTTCTTCGTAGATTTGCATGATGGTTGCTATAGACACTTCCTTTATCTGTCGTGGCAATGTTTAACTGTATACACCTCTACCCTTCACTTAACCTTATTTCTTCTCTGTGGAAAATTTTCTTTTGAATATTCCGAGTTAAATGTAGCATTTGATTTTTAAGGTTTGAAAAAGCAGTCTGTAATTTATACAGTTGCCAAAATAAATTCTGGATTTATAACCATTTAATTATGTGTTGAGTTTTCTGCTCTATATTTCACATTGAGCACTCTATTTTTATCTATTTAATATTTTATAATAGATATCAATTTTTTGGGATTATCCTGTCTGTGTTTATGTATTTTAATTATTTCACATATAATGCAAAGAAGAAAGCTTAAAAAATCTACAAAGCAAATAAATTAACACTAAAAATATTTGTAAAGCTTGAAAAGGATTTATCTAATATTAATATAAAAATTGTCATTACTATTCCAAAACCAAAAAAGAGATTAAGTTAAAACAAATTGTAAATTTTAACCTTAAGCAGGAATTTAAAAGTAGTTTACAAAAATATCCCATGAAACTCACTGGTGAGATATCTAGGAATTTAAATAAAAAGTTATACAGGGTATGTCAGAAATACCTTCCACATTTTAAACCATCATCTGTGTGGTGCTAGTGAACATAGGCAAATAGCAGTAAGTATTTTATCGAACTACAGTTTCATTTACTGTTGAATTTTTCTTAACGTTATTTTTCATTTGTTACTTTCTTGACTTTTTCACAAAAATTTAACCTGTGTAATGAGATTTCGGTCGTTTTTTTATTCGCTCGTCTGGTAAGTTCTATCAAAAGGCTCAAGTTTTGAAGCAGTTTTACTTCCTAATCTGTGCTATTCTAAATACACTATGTAGCACATAAAACTTCTTCTGAGATACACTCCTCTCTTCTTAAGCAAGAAAAAAATAACATATTTACTAAATTAGAACATAAGAGTTAATTTTTGCATAAGTCTGGTAGAGAAGCCTCTCGGAATTTGTAACACAACAGTTTTTTACTTTTAAATTAAGCGTTGCCAGTTCAATATGTCCTCTTGGCAATTTGTATCATGCTGTAGCGTCTGTAGATATTTCTTTTCACTCTTTTAATTGGCATGAACAAACACTCTATTTACAAGACATAATTTTGTGGACAACACACTGATTGGGAATTACTTTGAAGTTTTCTTCGGGATTTCTTTTCTGAAATTTTTAATCTAGTCAATGAAAATTCTGTCCGATGTTTTTTTCTAGGTAAAAACCAGCATCAATAATTTTGTGTCATCTCGGAAATATATCAAACTGCAATCTTCTCCTTGTTCACACCTGCCTGTTCAGCTGCTATAACCTACTTCTCCCAGGTATATTAACGTAAATCAGAACAAGAAGTCTCTTTGTGTCCACTCTTAATTGTGTGCCCTCAATGTGGCTAAGTTGCTCTTGGGTGATAGAATGAGACAGTATATAGACTCTCACAAGTTTGGTGCTCATGATTATTGGTAGTTGTGTAAGAGTGTGTTAAACAAGTGTAAGTCCTTCATCTCTCCTCTCTTCTGTCAGTTTGAAGTATTGTCGTCTAATGCTAATACAGTAGAATGCTTTGCTAATACATTCTCTTCCAATTCTACAGTCATTCAGTGTACCTTTGCTTGATTTTTGACCGACAACTGAGTTTCTATTGTGTTATATACATACAACTCTGCCTATGGTTTCTGCTATCCTTTCCAAACTAGATTTCCATAAGGAATGTGGACTTGATGGTATCCTTGAAATTGGGCTAAGGAAATATGTTTCTGAAATGTCTTGATGCTTCAATATTGATGAAAATCCTCTTCTATAGCTACCGTTTTCAAAAACTCTTGCAAACCATCTGATCCTTCTAATTATCAACCTATTAGTCTTTTACCTTTTTTTGGCAATTTCCTCGAGGCTCTAACCCTAACCCCACATTAGTTAAGCATTTCAGTTTGCATGATCGTTTTTCAAAAAAACAATATGGCTTTTGTTTCTCAAGGTCAACAACTAAAAACCCCAAAACCTTGATCTTGTACATCTATGTGTGTTTACCGATTGATTTTTAGAGCAATTAAAAGTACTTTAACACATTCAAATATATTTCATTGAATTTATTAGAATAGCAAAATATTTATAATAGTGAAAAAGTAAATTATTTATGAATGTTACATATATTATACAATTTTCTATTTGGCTTACCTCAAAAATTCATTGGAAGATTTGTCAATGTAATCCATTGTTATGGTTTATAAAATGGCGAGTGTGCTAAAAATAGAAAAAGGTAGACACACTGATGCCAAGAATTCAAAATTTGGCAGCAAAACAAATTAACAGTTTCTTTTGGGAGGAGTAGCAGTAAGAAGTAGGAGTGAAGGACGGAGTATTGGTGGAGAGATTTGAAAAGAGGAAGATGCTGTGAGTTGACCACGAGAGTCCAGAAGGGATAGGCGCGTTGACCACTATCCTCCCAGAGCGAAGAGAAGTCAGCTAGACTGCTCCTGTATCCACACACAAAATTTAACGGTTGTTAACTTGATGTAAAAACCTCAAGTTTTATATAAAAAATAAATGTCATTAATTCAAGTTTGTGTTATCTTCTAATTATACAAAACCAAGCAACACAACAGTAGTGACCAGGACGTGAGATAAACACGCATGATGCAACCTTCTCCCTCGAACATGCAAAAAGGCATTTCAACCAGATAAATTGGTATACCAAACGCTATACCAGATAAATTGGCGAACTTGAAGTTCCCCAGATGATCTGGTGATAAACACATGGATTTTCAAGACATATATATATATATATATATATATATAATAATAATAATAATAATAATTATTAAACCGACTCTGCGTGTATTCTAATCTCAAAATTTTATAGAAGGGACTTTCTAAGACTATGAACGACCAGCAGAATCTAAATCCGTTATTGCCCTCGGCTATAAAGCTTTGGGCAAAGAGGGGGAAAAAAAAGAAAACTGCGTGGGACCGACAATACAGTAAAAAGAAAAAAAAACCCTCTAACGGAACAAACAACCAGAAAAGAAAAGTGCTCGATACACACAACCGAAAAGTATTTAACTAGAAGGCAGTAACGCAGAGCAAACACACTAACAAAATAGCAAGATCGCCAAGACCGACCGCGGTTTCGCACAACGGCTCGTCAGGGCAAAGGCAGATCATGTACTAACCAAATAAATACACACTACTAAGACTAAGGGCATTTTTCTTCCTAAACAATTTAAATGATAAGGATGACAATAGTTACGGATTTAAAACTTATAGGTAGAATGCATAAAATGAAGTTTCTTACTTAGGATATCGAAAGTTATTGTAACCCCCCCTCCCAGGTTTTTTTTTTTTTTTTTTCCTTCCATCCAACCTCTTCTGCAAATGGGTTAGTCTTAGTAGTGTGTATTTATTTGGTTAGTACATGATCTGCCTTTGCCCTGACGAGCCGTTGTGCGAAACCGCGGTCGGTCTTGGCGATCTTGCTATTTTGTTGGTATATATATATATATATACACAAAGATATCTTCCCCAGGCCAACTAAAGAAATATGCTGCTGAATTGGCTCCTATTTTCTCCAAACTCAAATGCCTTGCTGCTTCTTGCTCTCAATTTTGGTGGAAATTCTGTTCTATATTTACTGTTTTCAAGAACTTGACGAACCATCTGATCCTTCTCATTGCCAACCTATTAGTCTTTTACCTCTTTTTGGCAATATCCTAGGGGCTCTAATCAACCCCAAATTAGATAAGTATCTTCCTTCACATGATCCCCTTTTAAATAAACAGTATGACTTTTACTTCTCTAGATCAACTACTGATGTGTTATACACAAAAAATGTGTTATATAACAAAAACAAAAAAAGCCAAAACTTCATCTTGTGCAACCACATGCATATACCATTGATTTTTAGAACAATTGAAAGTACTTTAACACATTCAAATATATTACATTGAAATGATTAGAATAGCAAAATATATATAATAGAAAATGTTAATTTATTTATGATTGTTACATATATTATACAATTTTCTCGTCTGGTTTTACCTCAAAAATTCATTAGAAGATTTGTCAATGTAATCCATCAATATTAACTTTCTAATGAGAAAAATGTACACAATCTTATCACATGATTTAAGTGTAAATGTTTTAGTATTGTAAACAGACATGATCAGCTTGTGTATTACATCAATTAGAACTAAATTCTACATTGGTGAAATGTCGGCATATTTATGACAATTTTTATCAACCCAAATGAGGAATTCTTTTGCATTATTTAAAGCAATCTCATACATCATCCTCACATCGCTTTCAGCATGGTGAATACTAAATTGAACCTTGCCAAAATATCGCTCATATATGTCTTGAAGTTTGTAAGATGGTTTAGTCTTCTTGTTGGAATCTGGCGAAGATTCTTTTAAAGAAAGTTTAGCCATTTGAATTTCAACTGATTTTTCTTTATCAAAAACTTTAAATCCTTCAAGTGTATCAGCACACAAAAGGTCAGGCATATGTTCCCTTTGAACATTTTTGAAATGAAATTTTAGTAAACGAAAATCAAATCTTTTTCCATTATGAGCCAAAATACAAACAGGTTTCTTCAGTCGTGAAAGAAACAAATTGAACAGATCAGCTGCCTTTGCATTAAAGCTTTCCTGCTCGCTCAGAATATCAGAAGTCAGACCTGGCAGAACAAGAAAAAGAAATATATATACAAAACATTAATTCCAGGTGAAGAGGACTCAAGGTTTTACTATTTTGAGTGCCCCGGCATTTATTTTATTATGAACAGTGCCCAATATAATAAATATTATAGAGCTTAATATAATTATATAGTTATGAATTAATTGTGCATTGCAACACGGAAATTTCTATGTTTCGAGATAGATTCTCTTCTTCAATGTTTGATGTTGGTTGTACAGATGATTTACATTTAAATGCAAAAACCTTTGATTTCCTGTGTATGTATGTGGGAAGATATAAAATTTACATGTGCATTTCTTTTAACTAATCAGAGCGAAGATTCATTTTGGGATTTGGCCCCAAAGAATACAGACTAACTTTTTCTCTTTTTTTGCTTTTTTTTTTCCCTTCCCTTATCTTACTTTTCTCCTTTCTTCTTTTCTCTCCTTAATGGTCAAGATGTCAACTTGCCTTCTACCTAATCTTATCATTTTACCTTTTTAGCTCCTTTATATTTTCTTGTTTGGCTTTATTGTCTTTGATGTGATGTGCCCATTTAGTACCAAGGTTGTCCTTTTCACTTTCTTATCATTTTTGGTATCCTAATTGTAATTTTCTTGAAACCTTTAATTTATAAGTGACATTTCTGTTCTTTCATTTTTCTGATTTACTTCCTGCTATCCTTATACCATCTTTCTAAAATCTATTTTGTTCTTGTAAAGCTTTTTTTATGAAAACAGATTTTTTTAATATAAATTGAAACAAAACTATTTATATAAAAAAAATTCTTTTCATAAAAAAAAAGCTTTACAAGAAATAGATTTTAGAAAGATGGTTTAAGGAAAAAAAAAGGAGAAAAGTAAGGTAAGGAAAAAAATGAGGAATAAAAAGAAAAGTTTAGTTAGTATATATTCTTTGGGGCCAAATCCCAAAATGAATCTTCTCTCTGATTAGTTAAAAGAAACACACATGTAAATTTTATATCTTCCCACATACATACACAAGAAATGAAAGGTTTTTGCATTTAAATGTAAATCATCTGTACAATCAACATCAAACATTGCCTGATGAAGAGAATCTATCTCGAAACAAAAATTTCCGTCTTGCAATGTACAATTAATTCATAACTATATAATTATATACAAAACATTATAGTAATAATGAATTACCTCCCTTAAACTGATGTTATTAATTTTCAAATTCTAATTTAACATTTAGAAAGCAATAAAAATAATGTTTCCAAATCAAGACAAAGTCTATCTAGACCCACTCCATTGCAATAAAACAAACAAGAAACTAGGACCTTTGGGCTTACAAAACAAATGGTGTCTCTCAAAAGAATGGTTTTTCCCAGTACACATTTTTATTTTAATTACCTTGACTCCTTGGAATTGACTATTGTTTGAAAAAGCGATGATTAAAATTAGAACAAAATGTACTCTTAAGAAAGTGAATTTATACACCTTCTTCATCCTTAACGATTAACAACAAAACTATTTATTTGAATGTTTTTTGACACTATTTTTTTATTTATTAGATTGTTTATTGGGATCATTGGCAAAACAATGGCTGTCAACTGATTCGAATTTTTAAAAATGATAACTAATAAGGATTTCTTTATAGTTGATTCACATATTTTAGTAATTTAGTATAGTGTAACCCTGATATAAGAGAGTTGTCGGGTTAAAGGATAAAGGTTCTCTTATATCCGGGCTTGGTTTATTTTATATACATTACCACAGGCTCTAATTTTGGACCAGAGAAAATCGCTCTTATATCCGGGTTTATCTTATATCCCGGTTATACTGGATTTGTAAATTTATGAATGAAAATTCGTTATTTCTTTGTAAATGATATTGAATTTTAATGCAGCAGATTTTAGAAAATTGTAAAAAAAATTATTCTTATAAAATTACTAGCAGTATAGCCTGGCATTGCTTGGGTGTAATGAAAGCTTTAAAACTAATCCATTTGGATGTCGGCACAACAGACTAAAAAGCAATAGTTGTTTCCAGTTAAAGCGAAACCATAGACTGAAAGAAAAATGAATGGATGGAAGTCAAATTTTGATTTCCTGGTATAGATATCAAATATGTTTTTTTTCGTCATAAACTGAATTTTGAAGACTAATTAAGTCCTCTGAGTAAATGGTATCATGGCTGAGAATGAGAACTACAATTATACCTACTTAGAGCCAAACTCGAAGCAAAAACTAAAATAAAAGGGCTAAAAGAATACAGACATGCAGGCAGATAAACTGGCACACAAACAAACATCTTGCCTTTTATATATATATATATATATAATCAATTTTCTGCACTATTGTAAGAACTGCAACCTTGAAACTTCTGAATATCGTTCCTTATGTCTTTGTCTATGAGTGTATCACATTTGATTAAAATCAGACCACTCCTTCGATAACCAGATTTTTTTGATTATCGATTTTCTATATTATCGGGGGTACCTCGACACAAAACCTAGCTAAGAACACTCGCAGATGCTTATAGTACAACTGTGTAAATTTACAAGAAAATCGGTTTGGCTGTTTCGGAGTCTATAGGTAACAGACACACACATACACACACAGACAAAACTCCATTTATAAATAAGTTTAGATTATCTAATTAATAAATAGTGTTTAAAATTTATGTTTTAAATTCTCAAGTACAAAGAAATGTATAAATTCATTTTCATAATGTTTATATTTTATTACAATAATAATCATCACTTTTTAAAACAATAAACGTTGCCGAGTATCTAAAATAGTAGCGCTGTCAAGGGAAAAATTGGTCTATTAACACTCCATTTTTTACTTCGGGCATGAGTATCCAGATTTGCCAAAACTCACATACATTCCAAATAACTGTCACTAATGATTTAAATAACCAACCAATAAATTCATATTAACAAAGAAAACTAATTTGAGGTCATCATGACCCTATGTTGTACAATTATAAAAATTAATTATCTGCTCAACTCAGCTTTAATTTATGCATATATCAAAGGCTAAGAAATGTTTTCTCTGACAGTCTTGCTAGAGGCATGAACATGTCAGAGGACTGGCCAGTTAGTGTGAATTACCTGACAGGACAGACTTTCATTTTCTCTGTAATTTTTATACCAAATTATATCACAGATATGATGCCCAACCAAGTCAGCTACCAAGTAAGTCTATAATTCACTTCTTTTTTTCATATCTACTAACATGTATCTGATTCACATCAAAAGTTTGTAAATAAAGTGTTTTTCTCTCAAACATATTTTTGTCTGTTTTCATCCCTGAATAAAGTATCATCGAGTGTGGTAATGGTACATACTGTTTCATTTGAACCGCTTCTTCACAAGAGCCACTGGTTTGTCAAACAGCCATTTGAGAAGATGCTTTTCTGACCACTACAATCTCTTCAAGCCAAGGATCAACCATTATCTATTCTACATTGCCTCATAGTCTGCAGTTTTTAAATCTTCCATCTATGTCCATGAAACATCCTCAATTGGAAACCATGTGGCCATGTATTATGGTGATTTTCTAAGCATATCTTAGATGTGGCACAAGGCCGAAAGTATGGGGCACCCAGTGAGGATCAAACGTACTACTCAATTGCAATGATTCTACCAAGAGAAGCTTGCTAACCATTACACCACCTCAATGGCCATGTACTATATAAATAATGAAATAAATAAAAATTTAACCCTGCTTGGAGTGAGATATATTTAAAAAAACACACACACTCACACAAATTTGCAATCATACCACCTACTCCACTAGGACCATTGACTGGTTTAAATACATAATCTACTTTGTCCTTCATTTTTCTTTATTGCTTTTCCTTCTTTTTTATCCACCAACTCAAATAAACAGAGCTAGAGGGTTGAGAGATTGTGGTGATACCAAGCAAAAGCGATGGACCGGATGTTTGCTCTCTCACGACAAAAAGGAAAATGACTAAAAGCCGTATGTGCACATCCAGATTTGCGCAGATGTTCCAGTTGAAAAGTAAAAATTAATCAAATATTAAACTTCCATTTCGCGAGCATACACGAATTTTATTTATCAGCCAATGGGAAGCCCAGAATGAAATACAAATGTGAAATCCCAAACGAGCTGCTGTGATCCAAATATAAGATATAAAAAGCAGACACAGACAGACCCCAGCAGGCAGAACTTGAGGAGAAGTGTGTAATCAATATCTCCTTGACTTAAGTCAAGCGGCTACTACGCTTGCCTCTTTCCTTCTCCCCTGTCTCAAAACTACTTATTGACCTAAGGAGTAGCTACATCAACGACATTCCTCCCTTACACGCTCCCCACAATCCTAAGCCTTAAATCTCTTTCAGCTTATTATTTGCTATGAACATTTTAACCTCTGTTAAGTATTAGTTTAATTGTAAAAACATTAATTGATATGTGTATATATAAAAATGTTATTTTTCAACTGAATTTGCTTTTCTTGATTTTATAATCCTTTTATGACATATAGTGGGCTATCTATCACAAGGCCAAATTCCATTAATCTTCAACAATATACAACTACCCTTCACTAGAACGGAGTCCCACTACAACTAGAAAAGAGATACCCCACTATAAGATTAATAATACAAAAAAAGAAAGATGTAATGTGAACAAGATGAGAAAATAAGAGAAATCATTTCTAGCTCACCTGTCAACTCAGAAGCAGTTTTATTGATATTTTGTTCAGGCTTGAAAACCAGTTTGATGCTGTTCTCAGCCTTGTACTTTGATTTTGACAGGAACTGTTTTCGGTTGACAGCTCGCATAAATATCTCAGTAATCCCTGGATTTACTCCATGTTTTTTAAGGCCAGTTGATTCGATATCCATAAAAACCAAAGTTTCTACATGGACAATATTTGCTGCAGCCATGTTACTTGTGTGGATCTCAACTGAAATAGATAATACTCTTCTCTCTTTGATTCAAACATTTTTACTCACTTAGCACATCAAAAACTCTGAACATGGGTCATGTAATTCTTATTTCTCTGGAATTTAAGAGATATACATATGTATATATAGAGATATCTATATCTCTCTATGCAAATATAGATATATCTATAAAGACAATATTAATGAAAGAAAAGACGTGAGTAACACTTTTTTATACCAATGCCTTGATAAAGTTCCTCAGGGAATAAAATGGCTTAGCATAAAGAGTACTTATTTTGACTTGTGTATGTATGTGTAAGCAGGTATATATATATATATAATATATATGAAATGATTTGTTTGAACATTATTTTTGATCGATACTCGTATTTAAGTAGATATTCTGTTTATAATCAAACAGTATTATATATTTATTTCTACTGGCCTGATTATTTACGACAAATTTTTGTTACGCAAATCTGTGTCATTCATCAAGATTTTCGTAACAAAATTTTATCGTAAATAATCAGGCCAGCAGAAATAAATATATTACTGTTGTATCAAAAATAATGTTCAAACAAATCATTTCAAATTGTTGGTTGTTTATAACCAGTTTCATTAATTTTCATTATCTATATATATATATATATATATATATATACAGCCTTTGAGATTTCACTTGTCCAATTGACTCAGTTGATTAAAAATTTAATTGGGCAATTAAAGTTTATTGCTTTACTTGGCCACGGTCGATTAAAAATCTCACAATGAAACATATCCTTTCAAACAGAAAAAGGAAATCTGATTCCTTTTACAACCCAAAAGTATGCCATTTAAGATTCACAAGTTACTTAGAATGACCTACAATGACATTATTGAACTCTTTGATCTTATGCATGGCACCTGATTCATGTTGAAATGTGTGGTTAAGTAAAAGACAGTGATATCCCGCAATCATCAAAGCAAGATCTGACAAATGGAATTTAGATTGACAAGCTCCTGTCTTGCTTTTATCGTCTCGATCAGTGTAAACATACATTTAATTAATGCTTATTAATTATACAAGTAATTTTTTTATATAAAATCATTGAGAAAATAAGATTTGTTATTTTTATCATTTTTGAGATGGAGGTTGGAGTCAAACAGAAGAAAGAAACTATGAATTTAGGTACCTCCACTCAATTCCCCCAAAACAAGCAGCATATCATGATATTAAAATAAAGTTTTATCATCAGAATGTTTATGCTATTATTAAGAGGAAAGATCAAATTTTGTTGTTATTATTTTTTAAAGTTTGTTAAATCCTTTCTAACACGTTTGAAATTTTAATTCCATTTTTTATTTTTCGTCAGCGATTCAAGCTATGTTTACGTAAGGCTATTAAGAAAATGGAGTCAGTTGAGTAAAATGATTTGGGGGCAAGTGAATTTTCCCTCGCTCTTGACTGCCGGCCGAGTGATTTCTTTTTCAAATCTCAAAGGCTGTATATATATATAATTAACATTTTGGTTGTAACTGAAACCGTCTGCGACACAGGTTTCATACACATAAATGTAATGTTCAGGCCTCCGGAATACCAGGCTAAACTGCACTGGAACATTTATAACCCAGATGAGTGTAAGTTATTAAAAATACTGGTGTTGGAATCGTACAATTTTATAGAGTTGATTACCAAACCTGGCTAAGGAGTTAAGATCCAAATTATAACTGACAAAATTTGTACAACCTGTTAATTTTTTCATTTTGTGTTTTTATTCCAAAATCATATCTAGTCAAGCATGATATTGCACATACATTTTTTATTCATGTAATAATGATATTTCTCTTTTTTTATATTTGTTTCCATAATGCAAGAAATTTTGGTGGGCCTGAAGGAAACTAACACCACCTTTAAATTTGTTGTTTTTAATTTTGTTTTTACTTTCTTCAGCACAATCTTATCAAATATTACATAAAGTTACCGATTATCAAAATAAATTTGGAAAAATTTCAATATTTAAAAATTTGGGAGGGGGGCTCAGTTTCTCATACAATGTTGTAGTAAATCAATCCTCCATTTTGGAACCACTCTTATTGGGGTCGGTTTGTTTTGTTTTTGTTTTTTTTTTCTTCAGTTCTCACGATGGCATCTTCCTTGGAAACTCCAAGAATGGCTTTATTCAAAAATTTTGCAAAGGATTCAGTTGTTGAATATGCACAAGCAAAAAAGTTAATTGTACAGAATTGATTTACTACAAGGTTGTATGAAAAACTGAGCTCCCCCCACACCACCACCACAAAAAAAAATTGTTTAAATATTGAAATTTTTCCAAATTTTCTTTGTCAATCAGAGAGTTTAGGGTGTAATCGATAAGATTGCAGTGAAACAAAGTAAAAAAAAAAAAAGTAAAACAACAAATTTAAAGGTGGTGGTAGTCTCCTTCGGGTCTGTCAAAATTTTTAAAAATCAGCACAAAATCTTTGTAAAGCTTGGAAAGGGTTTATCTAATATTAATATAACAAATTTTATTACGATTTCCAAACATAGATTAAATATAGAAAAATTTGTAAAATTAATCCTGAAGCAGGAATTTAAAAACAGATCACAAAAATATCCAATGAAAGTCACTGGTAAGACATCTAGAAATTTAAATAAGAGTCTATACAGGGTGAGACAGAAATACCTCCCACATTTTAAACGATCATCTGTATGGCGCTAGTAGACATAGGCAAGAGGCAATGATGTCTTTATTTTGCTAATGTCTTAACATTATGTGGGAGGTATTTCTGTTGCACTCTGTAGCTAATGTCTTACAATTATGTATGTGGTATTTCTGCCACAGTTTGTATAAACATAAAGATATTCTATAAAGCAATGCACTAAATGCATTAGCCATTCACTGTAATAGGTTTGACAATAATTTCATATTGTTGTTGTGAATAAAAGAGAAAAACTTTGAGATGAAAATGTATTGAACTTGCACTAATTCTAGAAAAATTCAAGATAATTCAATAATTTCTTCACAAAATTCCTACTAATGAAAACTTGGATAATTAACATCAATAATAATAATTTAAGTAAAAACATAGGATGTTGTGATACCAGTGAGTTTATTAAATAGAACAAAAGTAAGCTTATTAAATAGGAAACAGCTGAACCTGTCGCGAAAATAGTCTTGGACATTTATTCCACCCCATGCTGAAGATTACCATTAAGTGAAGAGGACTTTCCGAAGACAAGGCAAGCAGGTTGGACAAAGAGAAATCACTGAATGACGATAATATACTTTTGTAGACAAAGAAAAATGTGTTCTATAAGACAGTGGCCACTGGCTGCAAAATGTCTGATGGACTGTGAGTACTCATAGAAGACCACAGATGCCAGTTACAGTGTTCACCTCCCTCACCCACTCACACCTCTTCTCAGCTTCAACTGTTCATAGCAATTGATTACAAGGAAATATATTTACTGCTACAAATCCTCATGTTTTTCTTTATTTGTAGATAACAATCTGGCCAAAGGATTATTTTTAAGACACAAACATTTGTCTGAAAGAAGCTGCACCCTAAGAACAAATCTGGCGTCTTGCTCGACCGACAACATCACAAGGGTTAACATCGATCTACATCGTTCATCAACTTGTAAATTTAAATGTCAAGTGTCTCTGTTATTTGACGAATTGATGAATGAACATCTGATTTTTTTTTTTTTTTTTTTTTTTTTTGTATACCTACAGATACTTTTTTCTCACTATATATGATTGATAGCCTTAATAAAACTGTTATTCGGCTCAAGATTCTTGGAATTAAATGCTCCACTAATCAGTTTTCCATTTCATCATTACTTGGTAACTCCAACATCCAATTTCATCATTATGTCATTTGCATTCTAGGTATCTCCAATTTTCTTGATAGAAATTTGATACCTGAGTGTTAAGAACGACAAAATTTCAAAAAATGACTGAGGAGTAGATTATCTAAATAAGGATTTTTTTCTTTAGATTAAACTTTTATAATAGATCGAACATCAATTTCTAATGTCTGCATACTGATCACTGAAATCTTTCTCAGGCATTTTCCATCTCTTATTGACCCAATACTTTGAAAATAAAATAGTTTGTTTACTAAATTTACAGTTGAAATTTTATTTCTTTAAATATGTCAATCATTTTCAGCAAAACTTATTTTTATTAATTGAAACCCAAAAGTAGTAAATCTATTGAGTTGTTCTTACATTCCTTAATCAACATTTCATGTTCCAGAATTAATTTTTTTAAATTAATGATCTATTTGATAAAATAAAAATAAAAAAATTGATCAACACATTTATTATTATTATTACGGGCCACCATACTTGGAGGCGGAAGCAATTTACTTGAGAGTATTTTGACTTGTACTGACTGATTCGAGTCATCTAAATAAATATATCCATTTTCTTATGTTTTTTCTTTTTTTAATATGATTTAAGAATCTTTTATGTATAGAAATTGTTTTAAGCATGGTATTTTCTGTGTTACTTTAAAAGTTCACGTGTTTCATGGCTTCTTTCTCTTACAGGAAAAATTTTGGACAATTATGTCAGTTCTGGTCAACCATACTTAGCTTATCACCACATCTGGCTGTCATCAATCACTTCACACATCAATCTCTTCTCACCTCCGTGATTAAGAAATACTTTTATTGTAAATGTCATGCTATAAAGAAGTAATACTTGTGTAAATCAGATTAATTTAACTTTAAATTTGCTGATTTTCCAAGATTAATGTTCTTGCAAGGTTTTAAAAACCAAGAATAAACTTTTATTTACAGCAGAGAATTTTGCTTATTGAAGATAATAAATTTAATCATTTAACGTTCAATTAAAGCTGAAAAGTCAAGTTTCAAGGAAGACTTTTTATTTATCAAAATTCATTTTAAAACTTAGGTATCGCGAATTATCGTGAAAAAGTAGATACCGAATTTAAAATTAGAACAGACAGACAGATTACGTCTCCGTACAATCAATGTTTAAAAAGCGGAATCATAGGCTATAGGGAAGCAGTAGGGTAGTCTGGGTTTTCTAGCCTTGTGTGATAACCAATCTTTAAAAAGGACAACTCTGAATTCAACACCCCCCACCTCCGAGAAAAGAATGGGGAAACTTTTTCACTATTTTTTCCAAAAAAAGTCACAGCAATTCCCAGAAAAAATCTCAGAATCTCCTACGCCCTGAAGATGCCCGACTTAAAAAACAAAAACGTAAGGATAACGTTGCTGCAGTTGATAAAACGTAAATTACTTTTTTGTTGTCAGAAGCAAAAAAGAGAGCGGGGCAGAGACTAGTGAAATAATTGAAATAGTTATGAAAAAACTTTAAAATATCTAAACATCTATTAAAATTCATTTGATTAATGTTTTTTTGTTCTTTTTCTTTTTACCGAAATTAACAAACTTATGTCAAACTCAACACTACAAATATTGTCACAAAAATGTGATGTGATAAATTTTCACTTTTCGCTTTTCAGCAATATTTTCCTAAAAAACAAAGTCACGGGTTTAAAAGATGATTCGATGAACCTCAAATACTGAATAATTGTAAATTTTGAATATAATAACAAATTGCAAGTATCATATAAAAATCGATTTTTAAATGAAAAAAGCAAAAAACAAATGATAAATCTTACTTGAGACACTTACACTTCTGATCGACTCGCAAACCAGTTCAGAAACTGAAAAAAAACTCTTATTTCGTTACTTTCAAAACTTTCTTTCATTATCTCAACTAACATGAAATAATGAATCGAAAAGTTGCTATTTTTAAACGAATGTGTCACCTAAAAAAGGAGAAATTTCCACGCAAACATATGAACGTTGGGCATATGTATTTAATTTTTATTTTAAAGTTCAAGACGTAATAATAACAGCTGTGTGGAGGAGTGGATATGTGACGAAAAATAATGTTGTTAGTAGATAAAATAATGTCGAGAAAAGTAACAGGATATTATCAGAAGCAAATAAAAAAGTATTAAATATTAACAATGGAAAATCATTTCTCTACCATCACTTGTCAGTTGTCACCATAGCTACGACAGGACACGGAAAACAGTTCTGTCTTTTTTTTTTTTTTTAATCTAAATAAAAAAATACGTATATATATATATATATATATATATATATATATATATATATATATATGAGAAAACGATATGCAACAAGAATTCAATTAACAACTTTTATTTAGAAATCATCCAATCGACATGACCTGTCTTTAAAAATTTTAATCGTTCGATAGCTGTCGCTTTGCTGACAGCAGGATTTCAAAGCTAATTTTTTAGTCCATAAAGTCCTCCCTTTATCAAAAAATATATCAAAGGACCGGCTTATGCTATTTTCCTGCTAACCAAGTGTTGCTGCCCAATGGGAAATTAGACCTTGCAATACAGATGTTCATTTCAATTCCATTCAATGTATGTTTGTGTATGCGTATGCATGTATATTTTAAAATAACAGACGTAGAAATATGTTTACATTTTTAAAAGCTCTAAGAATAATTTTATTTATTACAAAATAATTACCCAAATATTAAATAAAATTTTATAATTATTTGAATTTTTAAGATTTAAAACATTTACTTTTTTTCTTATCTCCAACGTTATGATTTTATTGTTCAACCAGGGATAGAGGTTGTCCAGACTGAGTGGGAAATAATGTATTCAATTATTCCTATGTGCCATTTCAAGCTCTATCAACTTGTGTTTGTATGTGTGTATGCATGTCATTAAATCGCACAAACTCATGTAAACCACAAACATACACATATACATTACATATAACAATGACACAAAATAATCTGTTCTAGATTTTTTGTCATAATTTTATCTCATACAAGGCAATATAGCCACTAAGGCATACTGAGTTACTGAGGAGCAAATATAAGTGATGGAAACAGAAAAAGGTATTGCAGAAAAATAATCCGAGTCAAACAAACAAGACAACAATTAATGTTGCATTTAAATATTTATATATTTGTTGTGGAGGAATTTCCTGTCCTACCCAGGAATGGGTATGGCCCGGGTTATCAAAGACTGGGACTAGAACAACCTACAGAGTGTTCATGACTATACATTAGTGATCGTGATTATACAAGAGCCATCGTCCTTAGACGAGAGTTATACGTCATTAGACGGAAGCATTCTTCACAAGACAGACATCTACGTCCTTGATTGCTATTCTTGTTAACTTTTCGTTGGTGTACTTGTATTTGGTTTATTGTACTGAGGCATAATAAATCTCTATTCATATATCCTCAGTATTAAGAATTATTCTTGCACCATTCTTTCTCTGTTTATCCCCTTCCGAGATATAACAATATTGTAGTTGGCGGGAAGGCAAGAAAGCTCCACATGCAGAAGAAGAAATGATTAGGATATAAATTAGATTTATATTTAGCAATTTCAAATGCAGCCTACTCATGATTGGTTGTTTTAACTTGGAGCAATGCTGACTTGTGCTCAAGTCCATTTTAACTATTCTTATCCTTACTTACCATAACTTACTTTTTAACCAAAAAAGAAAATGGTCCTACCCAAGAAACATTGACAATTTTTTCACTATAGTCATTATAACTCTTGGGTTAATGCTGGCATCAATGATTTTATCCCAGCCAAGAAGTTATGACTTAAACCCCCTTCGTCCCTCTTGTTCTTCCCTGCTTTCTTTACCCACAAGAATCGATTCTTCCAGTTTTATTGGAGCCACACATATAACCATAATAGTCACCTTTTTGCCTCTGCTCATAGTAAGTGCAAAAGGATCATGAATGATGCTAAGCTGCTGTTTGCTGACAGAATGAAGCAGCATATAGCATTCGGCAAATTCGGCTCCAAAAACTACTGGTGGCTCTGTAAAAATGTGTTAAACTACAGCAAGCCCTCAATCCCCACTTTAATCCATAAATTTGAGGTCCTCACATCTCCAGCGGACAAGGCTGAGTGCTTTTCTCGCAGATTCTTCATGAACTCAACATTTGATTTGACTGGAGTATCTGCACCCAACTTCCCACCTAAATCTGAGGCTCAACTGAGTGATGTTCACATTATCCCCTTGCTGGTCTCTAACATAATTTCAAAGCTTGACCCACATAAGGTGAGCGAAGATGATGGTATCGCAATCATTGTCCTGAAGAAATGTGCCCCTGAACTCTACTCTGTCCTCTCTAAACTCTACAACTACTGCCTCTCTGCTTCTTGCTTTCCTGCCTGCTGGAAGTCCTCTCCTGTGGTTCCTGTATTTAAGAACTCTGGAGAACCCTCAGACCCCTCTAATTATTGCTCTATCAGCCTCCTACTGATTTTTCACAAAGTGCGTTGTGGTGCATTGGATATCGGCTCGGAACAAGAAATCACGGGGGCCGAGTTCGAATTCCAGCCGAATTCATTGCATTCACTTACACACAAATACCCTTGGGAAAGGTATTAATCCGTCTATTCCTTCCAGTTATGGGTTAAATAACAGGACAGATTGGGTTCTATAGTGTTGGTCAGCAACCAGTCTACCGCAGAAAGCAATGGCAACCTACTGCGGGATAATCTTCTGCCCAGTCAGTCATGTCTCGAAAGAGACATGATCGCCCAAGTGTGTATCACATATGGCACTTAACTGATTCAAGGCTATTATCAATGCTGAAGTGGTTAAACATCTCACAGCCCACAGCCTCTTTGACAAATAAACAGTATGATTTCTACTTTACTAGATCTACTGCTGATATGCTAATGATCATCCCAGACTACGTATATATACCAGGCTCTTGATGAGAATGGCAAAGCTCAAGCTGTTGCCCTAGATATCTCTAAAGCATTTGACAGAGTCTGGCATGCTGGCCTTCTACACAAAATACAGGGTTATGGTATTATTGGACGATTGTTTGATCTAATTCAGTTTTTCCTCTCAAATCACATAATGATGGTAGTAATGAACGGGCATGCTTCCAGATACTGTCATACAAAAAAGTTGTATTCTAGGTCCCATGGTTTTTGCTGATCTTCATCTTTGATCTCCCTGATATAATCAGATCCCAAGTAGTCATCTGTGCTGATGACACCACCATTTACTCCTGCTTTGATAAGAAATCTGCCGAGTCTGACAAAGAAAAAAACCTTGCTGCTGTTCTTATTAAGGACCTCTAGTCTGGCTCATCAATTTTAATGCTTCCAAAATGAAGCTGCTATCTTTTAACCACCATAGACAATCTTTCCTACAGTATGGATCAGGCTAGTCTCACTGAAAGCAAAACACTGCACCTCCTAGGCCTAACTCTCTCAGCTGATCTGAAGTGAAATGACTACATTGAATCCATAGCTAAATCTGCTTCTAGAAAGGTTAGTTCACTGTGTAGGGCCAGGAAGTTTTTCTTGTCTGAATCCATGTTTTACATATATAAATCTATCATCCGCCTGTGCATTGAATACTGCTGTCACATCTGGTTAGGTGCCCCTGCTATTCATCTCAGAGTTCTTGACAACATCCAACAGAGAATCTGGAATGTGATTGATCCTGACCTGGTAGCTCAACTTCAGTCCCTTTCTTACTGACGTAATATGGCTTCCGTCTGTCTATTCTACAAATATTTTCATGGCTTCTGTTTTTATGAGTTTAGCTCCCTTGTGCCCCCACTGCATGAATTTACTTGAGCTACTAAACAGCAACTAGGTTCCACCCTTTTACAGTGAGACTAATCAAATATGATCGCAACTTCTACTCTAGTAGCTTCTTTTCTTGCACTTCCCACCTGTAGAATTTTATTTTGTGTTCTTGTTTCCCCAACAGCTACAATCTCCAAGAATTTAAATGTAATATCAATTGGCGTTTCTTATCTCCTTGACTCACATTCTTTCCCTGACCCCCCCTTGTATCATGTTCTTCTTCCTTTCCGTTCTACTTTCATTAGCTTTCTTCACACCAGTGTTCACATCCATTTCTTACCCAATGTCTGACACCCCCTTTAAAGTATTCCTCTTTCTCATCACTCTTATGTAACCCCCTGCACACCAATGGCAATACTGCCTCGTTTGGGGTGAAATGATTATAAAACTAAAAAAAAAGAATAAATTGTACATAGTCTTTATCATATGTGAACATGCACCTTCACCTAAAATGCATGCAAACACGCAACCCATAAGTTACGTTACAGCCATGTGAAAGTGAATGAAACCAAGATATTTCTTTTATAATAAAGATTGTATTTTCTCAAATTTCAAAAGTTATTGCTTAACAAATTTCTAACTCAGTCAAGTTCAAGTACCATATGTGATACACTTTTGGGTGCTCATGTCTCTTTTGAGACATGACTGACTGGGCAGAAGATTATCCCACAGTAGGTTGCCATTGCTTTCTGCGATAGACTGGTTGCCAGCCAAGGCTATAGAACCCAATCTGTCCTATTATTTAACCCATAACTGGAGAGAAGAGACAGATTAATACCTTTCATAAAAGGGTATTTGTGCATAAGTGAATACTAGGAATTCAACTAGAATTCAAACTCAGCACTCTGATTTCTCGTTCCAAGTCGATATCCACTGCACCACAATTCACATCGTAGTAACTAAACTGCTTAAACTTTCTGCTTTTGTTCTATTTTTTTTTTTTCATGCGAATTCTTTTGAGCAGCATCATTGAGAAATAAAAATCATTATCGTTGACAAGAGTTTTATGAGTAACAATCACTGGAATTTAAATCTTTTATAAATCTACAATTAAAGACTAAATTTAGTGTATCGAGGCAGCAAATAATTTTCTAAACATATGCTATTAAATATAAGAGACAATGAATGTCTATTATGTTTCATCATGAGCCATTCTAAACGTCGTATTTTGGCTTTAATTTCAGTTGAAAATAAAGACAAAAATTCTCCAACATTTGGATAACTTTTTATTAAGTTGGTTCTAAGCTTTCAGCTTAATAAAAAATTATCCAAATGTTGGAGAATTTTTGTTTTTATTTTCAACTGAAATTAAATCCAAAATACGACGTTTAGAACGGCTCAGGATTAAGCATAATAGACATTCATTGTCTCTTATATTTAACAGTATATGTTTAGAAAATTAAACACTAAATATATATATGTTATTGTTAAGAATTTTGCACCCATTACATCTTCACTCAACTCAGCTATAATTTATGCACATGTAAAATGGTAGGAACTGCATCATGTGACAGTCTGCCGAGAGAAGCGAAAAGTGAATCACCTAAAGATTTGAAGGGAGTTCATAAGGATGTCGGCATGTCTATTTCCAGATTTCCATTTTCTCTTGCCATTCATAGCCTCACCAAATCACAGAAACAACGAATGACCGAGTCATTTATCATGTCCCTTTCACTGTCTGAACAAACTATTGTTGCATTTGAATTCTGTAAATATGTAGATAGATTTTTTCTCTCAAATATATATTGAGATGATAAAATCATTTTTTTCTGCCAACTAGTGCGTTGTGGTCCAGTGGATATCGGCTCGGAACGAGAAATCGGGGAGCTGAGTTCGAATTCCAGTTGAATCCATTGTATTCACTTACGCGCAAATACGCTTGGGAAAGGTATTAATCCGTCTATTCCTTCCAGTTATGGGTTAAATAGCAGAACAGATTGGGTTCTATAGCCTTGGTCGGCAACCAGTCTACCGCAGAAAGCAATGGCAACCTACTGCGGGATAATCTTCTGCCCAGTCAGTCATGTCTCGAAAGAGACATGATCGCCCAAGCGTGTATTACGTATGGCACTTAACTAACTGACAATCCTAGTAATTGATGATCCCCAGTGGGATAAGCATTTATTCAACTAGAAGTTCATCTTCCATTCAGTGTTTTCTTAAGTTATTTTTTTGTTTCTTAGTTTCTTTACTTTTTCACAAAATTTTAACCTGTGTAATGAGATTTTGGTCGATTTTTATTTGCTTGTCTGATAAGCTTTATCAAAAGGCTCAATTTTTGAAGCAGTTTTACTTCCTAATCTGATACACTTCCTAATACACTATGTAGCACATAAAACTTCTTCTGAGTTACATTCCTCTCTTCTTAAGCAAGAAAAAAATAATAACATATTTACAAAATTAGAACATAAGAGTTAATTTTTGCATAAGTTTGGGAGAGAAACCTTTCAGAATTTGTACTTTATATACATGACAGTTTTTGACTTTTAAATTAAGCGTTGTTAATTCAATATGTCCTCTTGGCAATTTGTATCATGCTGTAGTGTCTGTAGATATTTCTTTTCACTCTCTCTAATTGGCATGAATGAACACTATTTACAAGACATAATTTTGTGGACAACACACTGATTGGGAATTACTTTAAAGTTTTCATCAAGACTTCTCTTGAAAATGAAATTTTAAACCTTGCTATTTGAAATATTGCCTCCTGAAGTTTCTTCTGGGAAAAGCCAATATCAATACTTTTGTGCCTTCCTGGAAATACCATGTCAAACTGCAATGTCTCCTTGTTCACATCAGCCAGTTGAGCTGCTATAACCCACAGAAATCACTTCTATCTATACCTGTGACTACTCACTGTTCCTTCATGTTAACGCCCAAAATCTCTGTGGTTGATAGATAGTCGATCACTTCATTCTAAACTCAGTCCCATGTTGTGTTTGATCACAAAGCTGGTTTGGGTTGAAAGTTGCCAAATTCTGCTGCATCAATGACCCAGACAGAGCTGGAAGCCACAATAAGAAAAGGAAATCTTTGTGAAATTAACAATAAGGGTCATATATATATACGTGTGTGTGTGTGTGTTCTGTTCAGTGCAGTATTTGGTATAAATTTATCACTCTTGCATGCAAACAACTATAATTCCAACCCACAGCTTCTATAGGATGTAAGCCTTTATCAAAGTTGGTCGGTTTGGCACCAGGCTAAAGTTGGAGGTTCTCCTAAGGCAGGCAGGCAGTCATACGACAACACATCTCACTCTTGAACTAACCGTTGAACCAACTCTACTGTCCAAAAAACCTACCGACTCTTGCTTATATTGAGCTTCGCATCCAGTGGAGGAGGTTGTGATGCATTCTGGGTATGTTTAGCATTTCCAAATAACCAAGTGGGGATCTTTCTTTTGGTCACCTGATCAACTTTGTCTCCTCTCCAGTGTGGGTGCCTGCTTGAGGGGTGTCGTACATTTCTCTGACTTTCCCAAAATTCTGCTGGGGCATTATTCCCCATTAGCCATTTGATGAACCCTGTGTCCTTCTCTCCTGTGTGAGTGCTCCTTATCAGTACCCAATGGGCAGGGTCCAGCATAAATGGTCAAATTTTAATTATCACTCCAAAATTTCCTTTTGCTTAAACTAAATGAAAATGAAAAATGTGTGGTTGTTTTTTCACATCTGTGTTTTATCATTCCAATCTCTTAATCTGAAATGTTTTTAATTATCTAGGCTTTTCACCTTGTATACAACCGCTGTAAGAAAATATCTAGCTTCAGTCGAAAGAAAAATTATATGTTCTCTTTTTAAATTATCATCATTACAAAATACCCTAAAAAAAAAAAACAAAGAAAAATTTTATTTCTGATAATTTCATCTCTCTTTCTGACCAGTGGTTATAAAATTCTTCCAACAATGTTCATGCAAGTTAGACAGCTGCTATTTTATCGATGGTCTTAAAATTTTCATAATAACCAAGAAACTCACTTTTTGCAATAATGGCTATTTGGGATTTTTTAAAAAGAATCTTTATTCTTCTTGGCTGAATTTGTAGCCAGCACTCAAGAGTAATAAAAAAAACTTCATCTCGAGTGGTTATTAATTTCTCTTGACTGTAATTTATCTATTTCTCTTGGGTGGTCTTCTTAGAATATCCTTCATGTAGTTTCTAGTGGATGAAAAAGAAAGAAAAAAATATTCAATTATTATCTCTTATCCTTTTCTTCTCCCTTTTTCAGCACCAGAAATAGTGTTACATACCAACGTGAAACAGAATAAAACGCCTCTTTGTGTCCACTTGTAATAATTGTAAGCATCTCCTCAATGAGGCTAAGTTGCTATTGCTGATACAGCAAAATGCTTTGCTCATAAATTCTCTTCCAATTCAACATTCAACTCATTCAGCATATGTTTACTGGATTTCCACCTACAACTTTGTTTCTATTGTGTCATATACACATATCTCTGCTGGTTTCTACTATTATCTCTAAACTAGATTTCCACAAGGTATGTGGACTTGATGGTATCCTTGAAATTGTACTAAAGAAATATGCTGCTGAATTGGCTCCTATTTTCTCCAAACTCAAATGCCTTGCTGCTTCTTGCTCTCAATTTTGGTGGAACTCCTGTTCTATATTTACCGTTTTCAAGAACTTGACGAACCATCTGATCTTTCTCATTGCCAACCTATTAGTCTTTTACCTCTTTTTGGCAATATCCTAGGGGCTCTAATCAACCCCAAATTAGATAAGTATCTTCCTTCACATGAACCTCTTTTAAATAAACAGTAGGACTTTTACTTCTCTAGATCAACTACTGATGTGTTATACACAAAATATGTGTCATATAACAAAAACAAAAAAAAAGCCAAAACTTCATCTTGTGCAACCACATGCATATACCATTGATTTTTAGAACAATTGAAAGTACTTCAACACATTCAAATATATTACATTGAAATGATTAGAATAGCAAAATATATATAATAGAAAAAGTCAATTTATTTATGATTGTTACATATATTATACAATTTTCTATTTGGATTACCTCAAAAATTCATTAGAAGATTTGTCAATGTAATCCATCAATATTAACTTTCTAATGAGAAAAATGTACACAATCTTATCACATGATTTAAGTGTAAATGTTTTAGTATTGTATACAGACATGATCAGCTTGTGTATTACATCAATTAGAATTAAATTCTACATTGGTGAAATGTCGGCATATTTAAGATGCTTTTTATCAAATCAAATCAGAAATTGTTTTGCATTATTCAAAGCAATCTCATACATCATCCTCACATCACTTTCAGCATGGTGAGTATCAAATTGAACCTTGCCAAAATAATGCTCATGTATGTCTTTAAGTTTATAAAATTGTTTGGGCTTCTTACTGGAATTTGGTAAAGATTCTTTTAAAGAAAGTTTAACCATTTGTGTTTCAAAAAAATCAACTGATTTTTCTTTATCAAAAACTTTAAATCCTTCAAGTGTATCAGCACACAAAAGGTCAGGCATAAGTTCCTTTTGAAACTTTTCGAAATGAAATTTTAGTGAACGAAAATCAAATCTTTTTTCACTATGAGCCAAAATACAAACAGGTTTCTTCAGTCGCAAAAAAAACAAATTGAACAGTTCAGCTGCCTTTGCATTAAAGCTTTCCTGCTTGCTCTGAATATCAGTCAGACCTGGCAGAATGAGAAAAAGAAATAAATATATATATATATATATATATATATATATATATATATATATATATAAAACATTATAGTAATAATGAATTAACTCCCTGCAACTGATGTTATTAATTTCCAAATTCAAATTCTAATTTAACATTTAGAAAGCAATAAAATTAATGTTTCCAAATCAAGACAAAGTCTATCTAGACCCACTCCATTACAATAAAACAAACAAGAAACTAGGACCTTTGGGCTTACAAAACAAATGGTGTCTCTCAAAAGAATGGTATTTTCCCAGTACACATTTTTATTTTAATTACCTTGACTCCTTGGAATTGACTATTGTTCGAAAAAGCGATGATTAAAATTGGAACAAAATGTACTCTTAAGAAAGTGAATTTATACACCTTCTTCATCCTTAACGATTAACAACAAAACTATTTATTTGAATGTTTTTTGACACTATTTTTTTATTTATTAGATTGTTTATTGGGATCATTTGCTAAAATCATGGCTAATTGTTAACTGATTCAAATTTTAAAAAATGGTAAATAATAAGAATTTCTTTATAGTTGGTTCACATATTTTAATAATTGAGTAAATATTTGTAAATTTATGAATGAAAATTTATTGTCTTTATAAATGATATTGAGTTTTACTGCATTAGATTTTAGAATGTTTTAAATAAAAAATTATTCTTGAAAATTTATTATCTAATAAATAAATAGTGTTTAATATTTCCCTTTTAAATTCTCAAGTACAAAGAAATGTATAAATTCACTTTCATCATATGTTTAGATTTTATTACAATTCTAATCATCCTTCTTTAAAAGATAAACATTGCTGAGGAGTGAAGGTAGTTAAAATAATATTGATGTCAAGGGAAAAACCATCCTTTTGACACACTCTTTTTTTTCTTTGGGCAGGAGTATCCAGGTTTGCCAAATACATTCCAAATAACTGTCACTAATGTTTAGCAAAACAGTCTGATTTGGACTTAAATAACCAGCCAATTAATTAATATTAACAAATGTTACGAACCTGTTTGGGTCAGCAACACATAAAACACAATTTAGTTGGAATAATACTGAAGGGAGTGAAGTAAACTATAACGCAAGATAATTTTATACAAATAGGAAATTTATTTTAACACACAAAAATATTTAGCAAAAACACAGGTATTAGAAGGCAGAACTATATAATAATGGACACTAGAACGAGTTCAACTTTGAACTAGTCTTATTCACGAGAAAATTAGAGGTGGGTCTAATGAGGAAGATATTCGGAGGAAGTTTAGGCGGAATGGAAAGTGGTCATTTAACTCGGCTAAAGGAGATATATATATATATATATATATATATATATATATAACTATGCACAGCTAGGGTTTGGTCAGAAGGATTAACAAAACGATCTTTACCTTTCACGGCAGCAATGTGGTGTATTCACTGGATGTTGAGGAAGGTTTTCGTATGGAGACTTTCAGCTGGTAGGTTTATGAAAAGTTCTTTCGACGTCTTGAACGAATCGCATATTAAAAAAAGCCAGACCTTACAATAATGGTGATGTCAGCAGATTGTGCCAAGAAAAGAAGTTAGCTATAATATGATTTCCAGAACAAGAAAGGTGACTAAATGAAAGATCCAAAGTAATGTCTGGATGTAAACATGTCAGAAAATATATTTTAGGATCATAAAAAACCTAGATGAAAATGGTTACAGTTCTTGAAAAAATTCTCTCTTATTTTGAAATTTCAGTTATTTTAAACTTTCAATCGTGCATTCTTAAAACCCCTGTTGTATGTTTGAAAAAAAAAAAGAAAACGTTGGAGAATCAGTTGATATAAAATGTCTGAATATAGCAAAATGTTGAAACTTAATCGACTGATTTTTAAATTAAAATATTTAAAAGCTCTACATTATATATGTATTAAACACTTCAACACTTTTTAACATTATGTAGAAGATATTTAGGTTCTTTACGATTTATATTACGATTCGTCCAACATACGATTCAAGAAAAACTCCAATTTTTAACCAATAAATAAATATATATATTCAAATAAATACAGCATCAAACAAAGTATGTAATAGTAGTATACATAGAGTAGGAGGAAAAAATTATTCCCCTTTAACTGTTTGTTGATCAAAGTCAGTTAAATGAAGAAAGTTTTTTCTTGCGCTGAAAAGGTTTGTTATAATTGTTAGAAAGATTTTCATGTAAGAATAAATAACATGAAGAATACAATTATTTTAAATGCAATTGTAAGTAACACAAATTTTGGTCAAGAGTTCAAAAGTTCGAAGAAGGCTGAATCAAAAACCAAGTGTGGGTGGGGGCAATTGGTTTTACATCAAAAAAATATGTGATTGGCTAAAAATTAACCAATCACCACACACATATAAAAGAGCTGCTTCAGAGTCGAAAGATTTAAAGGCGACTGCGATTGATAAATTGTCCTATAGAAGAACAGTAGGTATTTATTACCCAATCGCAGATGAGTAAATGACATGTACCAAATGTGGGTAAGAAAAATATAGCAACTGCTACATTACCCCCCTCCAGATTAAAAAAAAAGGAAAACATTTTTTTTAATATGTACAATACTGCTTGAATCTGGAAGGCCAATGGACCCTCCTTCCTTTTCTTGTAACTTGTTGATCTGGTGTTGACGAATTATGTTGAGAACGACTAGTCTTTATTGGTGATGATGCAGATGCTGCTGATGATGATGGAGTTGAAATAGCATTTCGCTCAATGTGCGTTGGTTTAAGACGATCGATGGAGATGTTCGATTGACCATTATTGAGCTGGATGGTAAAATATTTGGTGTGTCGAGAGAGAACTCGAAATGGGCCTGAGTCGTTGGGTGTCAATGACTTCTTGGTGAAGTCTTGTCTTACAAAAAACAAAATCACAAGTATTTAGAGAAGAAGGAATATAGATGTCCTTTGTCTGGAAACGAGTAGCCGTAAATGACAAGGCTGACATCTTGTTTTGAAGGTGCTGAATTAATGTTGATGACAGCTCTAGAGTTGAATTCGTGATCAGAAATTGCCCTGGCAATACTAGCGGTTTGCCAAACACAAGATCCGCGGATGGACAGTGTAGATCCTCCTTAAACAGAGATCAAAGTGAGAACATAACTAATGGTAAATTCTCCATCCAGGATTGGTTGTTGTCACAGTTGGAGCTAGATAACACAGCCTTTAATTGCCAGTGGAAACATTCCACAAAGCTGTTAGCACATGGGTGATATGCTGTGGTTGAAATGTGATTCGCCCCAAGAAGATTCCAAAATTTCTTAAATAATGTAGACCGAAGTTGAGGACTGCGGTCTGTCATTATTATTGATCGGCATCCATAGACAGAAATCCAGTCTTTCAATATTACCTTAGCGACAGATTCAGCAGTTCTTAATTGAAGTGGGATGGCAACAGGTCACCGCGTAAATCTATTAATAATAGTAAGAATGTACTGGTATCCATATACTTCGGGTAGCGGACCCACTAAATTGACATGAATATGAGAAAAACGACCGTCAGGTGTATTGAAATTCCTGGTGGGGATTAAGTATGCCGATGTATTTTTTAGTACACTGGCAAACAAGGCAACACTGAGTCCAGTGCTTGATATCGGCATTCATGTTTGGCCAGACAAAACATTCACAAATAAGTTTGGTCATCATTTTTCGTCCAGGGTGAGACATAGAATGAAAATGGTCGAAAATTTGTCTTCTCATCCCAACAGGAACTAGGTGTCTGGGATGAGAAGTGCTGACATCACATGCGATTGACTTGTCACTGAGGGGCACGGGACGTTGCTCAATTTTTAACGACGAATCTTTCACTGAATCCGACAAATTCATCTCCCTTTGCTGTGCGTCGGCGATATTTTCAAGATCTAGTTATTCTTTAACAAAGTTAAGTGATGACGCACTTGAAAGGGTGTCAGTGACGGTGTTGTCATTTTCTTTAACATACCGAATGTCAGTTGTAAATTGTGAGATGAAGTCTAGGTGCCTGTAGTTACGGGGATTATACTTGTTTGTTTTTGCACAATGAGCAAAAATTAAAGGCTTATGGTCAGTAAAAACTGTAAAGTCTCGGCCTTCTAAAATGTGTCAAAAATGTCTTATTGAAATGTAAATTGCTAATAACTCCCGTGAGAAAGTACTGTATTTTTGTGTGTTTTGGTAAGTTTGACAGAGAAAAAGGAAATAGGTGTAGTCGCTTTCTCCGTGTGCTGGTGGAAAACAGCTTCTATTGCTTTTGATGAGACATTGGTAGTTAGTGAAAGCTGTAATTCAAATGGATTTATTTTACTCTTTGTGTGTTTTATTATTTTTGCTTGTTGGCAATTCTGGCATTCTGTGCACCAAGTTTTTATTGACTTGTCCATCTTCGGCCAATAGTATCTGGATTTTATTATTTTTCTTGAAGATGTTATTTCCGGATGTGATAGATTATGCAGACTGTCAAATACCGTTTTCTGAGCTTCTCTGTCACAAAAGGTCTTGGAAAAGGTAATGTCATGTCACATAATATGGTTTCATTTTTATTTATTGTGTATGGTTTCAGTTGATCTTTGAATGCCTGAATTTCATTGCCAGTAGCTTGATTCATTATTTCTTGTAAGTCACATACATCAATAGTGATCACATTGACAGGTTGTGATAAACAATCAGCTAATATGTTTTGTGAGCCTCTTATATGTGAAATGTCATTTACATATTCGCTGATAAAACAGAGGTGACGCCGTTGTCTATCTGATTTTAAGGAAGATTGGCTTTTAAAAGCACTGCAAGGTGGCTTGTGGTCCGTCAGTAACATTACATTTCTGCCTTCTATTAAATGTTTAAAATGGAGTACTGCTAGATAGGCAGCTAGTAGTTCTCTGTCAAAAGTGGAATATTTTTGTTGGGTTTGAGATAATTTCTTTGAAAAGAAACCTATGGGGATGGGTTGATTATCAATCAAGTGAAGTGCTGTACCCACCACATAATTCGATCTGTCTGTTACAAGTTGATAGTTGTTAGCTTCCGAGCTGGGGAAAGCCAGAACAGTTACATTTGAGGTTCCGTAGTGTGAGATTCAGTACTGTTTGTTCTGAGCATTCAATCTTTTGATCGTTGGCAGACACTAAAGAGATATTAGTTGGGTATATTACAGATCCATTTAAGTATCTCTTTGGAAGTATAGATACAGCAGCTCCTGTATCCACAATAAAATCTAAACTTTGAGCTCCTAACCGTGCGGCTACAATGAGAAGTGGCGAAGAAATGGAAGCTAACATCTATCGCCTAATTAGTTTTCTGAAATCTCACGAGGAACTGGTGAAGTTGGGCGAGAGCTGGGTTGCATTTGAACATTCCGTTTATTTGGCCATCTGCACCACATCTTACAAAATTTTGCACGTTCCACAAAATATAAATGCGCTCAGCAGATTTTAGATTTTTGGTCCTTGTTAAAAGGGTGAACACTGGTAGGGAATTTATTTTCACTGTGGGAACCGCCAGTTTTGTCTTTATTTTGCTGTCCATCCTTTTGCTTCCCGGAAATCTGTCGAATATATGCGGTGTCTTGTGTATTATTATTATAATAAGTTGTTCACTATTTTTCCAAGACGATCTGTGTCTAAATTGACTTGCGCAGCTACTATTGAGGTAGGGCTTGAATAAATTTGTGCCGTATGATATTGTCCCCTACACCAATTCGACCTGCTAATGACATGAGTTCATTCAGATATACTGAGGGATGACCCCTTACTGTCAATGACGACATTAATTTGTCTAGCATCTCTGGTTTTGTTCTCTTGTAAGTGCCCGTCACTGATTCTTTTGGTGCATCATAGTCTTTTGATTGCAATACAGTTGGCTGTATATTTCCTACTATGTCCACGGGAAGTGCTGCCAAAATGTTGTAAAATTTTTGACTGGGCTGTCTTATATTTGCAATATTAAATTGCGCCTCCATTATCGCAAACCAAGCTATTACGTTTGATTCAAGGAAGTTTGGTGGTTTTATCGCAACAGTTTGGATTGGTTGGTTTTGATTTGCTAAAGTTTCTTCAGTATCAGTTGCCACGTTTAGTTTGTGTTAAAAAAAAATATTCTAATTTCGCTGAAATTCCAAAATTTTTTTTGGGGTGTGTGTATATATATGTGTGTGTTGAGATTACGTCATGGTCACCAGTTTATAGTGGGTTATTCGTTATAGTGAAGTGTATTTGTGTGCTGAAATATATTAATTGAATTTAGCCTTGCTAGTAGATAGCCCACTATAAGAGGGGTATAAAACAAGAAAATCAAATTGTGTATAGAAACATATATATCTCAATTGAGGTTTTTTTTTACAAATAAAAGTAATGTCTTTTGGTTGGTACAAAAGTCATTAAAAAAGTTCATAGCAGTAAATGCCGAAAAGAGTTTGTGCGTATGTATGTGTGAGCGTTTGTCTGTTAGGAATGTCTTTGATGTCTCCGCTCAGTCCATTCGGGTAAGTGGCTCAGTGAACAGTGAAGAAGAAGATGAGAGAGAAAGGAGAGGCAAGCATAATGCGATCACTTGACATGGTCAAGGGACATGTTAATTATGCTCGTATTTTCTCAACTAGCGATGTTTTCTGTGTCGGCCTTTTATTTTGTCTTTGGGGTTCCAAACAAGTCTTTTGGAAATTCACACCCTGATTTAATTCTGGGCTTCCCATTGGAAGATAAACAAAATTCACGTCAGCTCGTGAAAAGGGTCCCTAAAAGGAATTTGATATTTATTTTTGGTTTTCCACTGGAACATTTGCGTGGAGCCCAGATGTGCAAAGACTAGTTTTGGTCATTTGCTATCTGGACTTCTGAGGGCAAACATCTGGTCCTTGGTATTACCACACTTGCACTGAAAAGATTTGTTATAATTGTTAGAAAGGTTTTCATGTAAGAAAGAATAACAAAGAATACAATTATTTTGAATGTGATTGTAAATAACACAAATTTTGGTCAAGAGTTCAAAGGTTCAAAAGAAGTTCTTGGCGAAAATGTTCAGAGAGAAAATTGTGATTACAAAGTGCTGTGTCTGTGTGTGCATTAAGAAATGTTTGAGTAGAACTTACGTAGAGTCGTTTCACAGCCTGTTTGTCTACTGCTTAACTTGCAAAAAGTATCTGTATTTAACGAGGAAAAGTGGCTCCCAAAGAACACGCAGGAAAACTAATTTTACATAAAAAATATGTGATTGATTAATTTTTAGCCAATCACCACACACATATGAAACAGTTGCTTCAGAGCCAAAAGATTCAAAGGCGACTGCGATTGCTAAACTGCCCTATACAAGAACAGTAGAGATTATTTAGCCAATTGCAGACAAGTAAATGATTTGGCGTGAATGTGGGTAAGAAAAACATAGCAACCGCTAAGATTATAAATATAGAGCAAATGTGTTATTTACTTTATATTTTTATTTATTTTTGTAAGTGTTCGTTTTTTAATGACCTGATATTAATGGAGGAACTGGGGTAATTTGAAAAAGATAAGACCTGAAATTGCTCAAATAAAAACGGAACTATATCATAGAAAATAGAAACAATAATGAATTAAGAAAAGGTTTGGACTTTGAAGTAATTGAACTTTAAAGTTTTAATCTTGTTTCCTAGCAAATTCCAACTACAGCAGCCATATTGTATCCTTTAAAAAACAGTTTATGATCATTAACTCATGGTTAGGTTGACAGCCCCCACTTAATTCTGACTCCAGATAAATTATCTCCCACCTTCATCGTGATATATGAGTGAAAATACTAATTTGAAATTAAATTTAAACAATAAGACCCTGTCATGTAGTCTTATTTACCTGATTTCATATTCTAATCATGCATTTTCAAATCTTAAAATTAAAAAAATAATCATATTAACATGATCTCATATTTTCAAAGTTTAACCATTTTTTTTATTTTTACTTTTTAGGCATTCAAAAGTTAACAATAGGTTACTATTTTTTTGCCTGATCTTAGTATCATCACACATTTTAAAATCTTCAGTTTGTTTAGCCCTCCAAAAGTAAATAAAATATGATAATGAAGATTTTTTACCTGATCTTATATAAAACATTTATTTTCATTATTTTAAAAATGTTAGCTTTATTTAAATGTATAATGATCTAGGTTTTTTTTATATAATTGTAGAAGAGGAAATTTTGAAATATCTTTTTCTAGGTAGCAGTGAGGTGGGCCTCTCCCATTGTAGTTTTGCAAAAACCAGATGGAGACTTAAGAATATGTCAGTCAGTCAGTTAAGTGCCATACGTGATACACGCTTGGGCGATCATGTCTCTTTCGAGACATGACTGACTGGGCAGAAGATTATCCCACAGTAGGTTGCCATTGCTTTCTGCATTAGACTGGTTGCCAGCCAAGGCTATAGAACCCAATCTGTCCTGTTATTTAACCCATAACTGGAGGGAAGAGACGGATTAATAACTTTTTCCAAGGGTATTTGCATGTAAGCGAATGCAATGAATTCAAATGGAATTCAAACTCGGCTCCCCGATTTATCGTTCTGAGAAAAATAGACGCTTACAGCAGCTTGTATTCCCAAGCGGTCACCCATCTAAGTACTGACTAGGCTCGATGTTTTTTAACTTTGGTGATCGGACAAGAACCGGTGTATTCAACGCGATATGTAGTGGTTTTAAAATAAATGAAAATTATAAAATATGCTCAACTTGGTTTCCTATTCCAGATATTGAAACTGCTATCAACAAATTATCAGGCACGAAATGTTTTGCAAAAACTGATTTAAATTCTGCCCATAATTATAATACAGACTGATGATACATTGAAGAAAATTACAACAAAAAAGCACCCCAGTGGGATTATTAAGATGAACGAGAATACTTTTTGGAGTAAAAACAAAAAGTGCTATTTTTCAGAGAGCAATGAAAAATGTGTTAACTGACAAAATTAGCAACATAATTATTCATCAAGTTGCTATTTGTCTTGGTGCCACCACAAAAGATGAATTGAAATAAAATACGGAACATGTGTTAACTGACAAAATTAGCAACATAATTATTCATCAAGTTGCTATTTGTCTTGGTGCCACCACAAAAGATGAATTGAAATAAAATACGGAACATGTGTTAACTGCCAAAATTAGCAACATAATTATTCATAAAGTTGCTATTTGTCTTGGTGCCACCACAAAAGATGAATTGAAATAAAATACGGAACATGTGTTAACTGACAAAATTAGCAACATAATTATTCATCAAGTTGCTATTTGTCTTGGTGCCACCACAAAAGATGAATTGAAATAAAATACGGAACATGTGTTAACTGACAAAATTAGCAACATAATTATTCATCAAGTTGCTATTTGTCTTGGTGCCACCACAAAAGATGAATTGAAATAAAATATGGAACATGTGTTAAACAAGTTAAAAAAATGATTGGATAATAATAAACAGAGATAAATGTGAATTTGATTGAAATAAAATATTATATTTAGGATATCAAATTTCAAAAGATGGTATTGCATTAAATCCAAAGTTAATTAAGAAAATTTAAAAAGTATCTATATCTTCTAATAAAAAAGAATTAGAATTGTTTTTAGGATTGGTTTATTTTTATAATGACACATACCAAAATACAGTGACTTAAAACCATTTACTGAACTGCGGAAAAATAATTGTAAGTTCAAATGGACTCAAAGGCAAAACTTAGTATTTGAGGATTTAAAAAAAATGCTTACAAAACACATCATAAAGTTTTTTGATCTCAAAAGGAGGTTACATTAACTACAAATGCATGAGAACTGTGTCAGTACTTTTATCACAAGAAGACCATCCAATAATATACCTTTCAAGACTTGATGGCAACAGAAATAGAGTAATCAAATATCGAAAAAGAGGTATTGGTTATTGTCTAGAACACAGACAAAGCTCAACAATTTTTATTAGGTAAGATGTTCCTATTAATGTTAGATCCTAAATCTTTAGAATTTATTTTTAATCCTAGAAGGAGCTACCAAAAAGTACTTCTTCCAGAATTCTAAAGTGCACAATAAAATTAATGGTGTATGATTTCGACATTGATTATATAAAAGTAAATATAATATCCCATGTCAATGTTCTCTCAAGGTTACAATTAATTTAGGATCAAAAAGAAAAAATGAAAATCTCTGATGAACAAATATTACATTGGGTTGAAACTGACATATTTTCTCTATAAAGATTGGTATCGGAAACTCTATGGGATCCAATATTAAGCAAGATTTCTGAAAGAATAAAAAGAAACAAGTGGAGTAATTATTCTAAAGTTGAAAGACATTATAAAGAAATAAGGTATAAATTAATAATAGAAACTGACATTTTATGATGCTGGGATACAGAAGGCGTTTATCTCCCTTTGATCGAAGTAAGTCGTGAATCACATGACAGGTGTTCCATGATGTCACTCCATACAGTGACCTAAGTATGAGTCATTTTTACAGTTTGTCAACAACAACCAAATGGGAAGGTTGTTTTCTTTCTGCCTGGACACTTTCACCCTGGCTGAGGCTAAATCTCCCCCTCCTACAACTTACAGGCATATCTTGCTGGAATATAGATGAATTCTGCCATACGCCACTGAGATATAGATGATTCTGGCCCCTTTAAATCTGAAGTCATAGCCAGGGCCATAGCTGATACTAAAAAAACACCGGGCACAGAAAAATTGCCCGGATTTATTAGTTGACAATGTGATGACATCATCAGTGTCATCCATTTCCAGAAACTATGATTTTTGCGGATTTTTTTTGGCTATTCCAACGGAAATTAGGCACAGAACGTAAACAAAAGCAGGAAATCGGGTTCGGACTTTCTGGGTATAACCAGTCTTTTCTCCCAAAATTAATAAATAAACAAACAGATTTTGACTGTGTTCATTCGGATGTTTTCTTTGTTTTTCTTTCTTTCTTTCTTTCTTTCTTTGTGAATTGTTTAGTTTGATTTCTGACGAAGACATTTTTCCTTGCCCGGATTTTCACTATGATTTCACGGATCGGCTCGAACCCATACCCGGTGTGCCAGGTAGTCATAACAACGGCTTTTCCAGATCAGAAGTATCTTCAAACCATACATAAGACCTTTCCTTTTATTAGTCCTTATACTTTGCTTTGCAATAGATATATATGTGATATGTATTTCTCCATATGTGGGCACTTGTATACTTATATAATTTTGTAAAAATATATTCAGTTATGATCTGAGATTAAGGACAAGATGGTTAAATAAAACAAAGACAAGAGGAAAACTGTATTTTAAATCGCCTACGCATTTCGTCCTATGATGGACTTTATCAAGGCAAAAAGACGAAATGAGCTTTATTCTAAATTACGTATCTATAAACAAACAGTGTATACTTATATAATTTTGTGTATGTAATAGTTTATAAATGTTCAAGCATTCATCATTCATTCCCCTTTCAGCTTTCTTGTTACAATGCAACGGAGATGTGATAGAATCACCATAAACAGTAAGAAAAGATATTTCAAAAAGTGTATACCATTGCATTCACTTACACACAAATACCCTTGGGAAAGGTATTAATCTGTCTTTTCCCTCCAGTTATGGGTTAAATAGCAGGATAGATTGGGTTCTATAGCCTTGGCTGGCAACCAATCTACCACAGAAAGCAATGGCAACCTACTGCGGGATAATCTTCTGCCCAGTCAGTCATGTCTCGAAAGAGACATGATTGCCCAATCGTGTATCACGTATAGCACTTAACTGACTGACGTGATGATGTGTATTGTAAGATAACGGCTAAACAGAGAAGATGAAAATTAGAGGCATAGCCAGAAGATTATCATGATATAGAAAGATATATACATAAATGCTCAAAAATGAGCAGGAGTAAAGAATTTTCAACAAAGTAGACTACCCTCATGGCCTAAAGAAACAGAGCCATGGTCTTATATTTATATGTTTATATACCCACATTAATGGCATGGGACTATTTCTGATTTTGGTAGATTCCTTTGTTGGATAGCCTGATGTCATTAAAGTTAAAGATATAAAAATGATAACGTTAAATTAAAAATGACTAAGCAAATATTAAGAGTGATATTTTCTAGAAATAAGATCCTTAAAACATTGGTATCAGACAATGCACCAGAATTTAGTGATGAAGATTTATGTAATTGGTTGAGGCAGATTTGCTGTTTCTCTTACAAAACACCACCATATCACCCACAATCTAACGAGATTGCAGATAGTGTGGGCAGTAAAAATGGAAGGCATTTTCCCCAAGTCAGTTAGTTGAGTGCCATACGTGATACACGCTTTGGGCGATCATGTCTTGAAAGAGACATGACTGACTGGGCAGAAGATTATCCTGCAGTAGGTTGCCATTGCTTTCTGTGGTAGACTGGTTGCCAGCCAAGGCTATAGAACTCGAACTGTCCTATTATTTAACCCATACTGGAGGGAAGAGACGGATTAATACCTTTCCCAAGGGTATTTGTGTGTGAGTGAATGAAAGAAATTCAACTGGAATTCGAACTTACCTTCCCGATTTGTCGTTTCGTGTCAATATCCACTGCACAACAACATACAAACAGTTACTTACCTTGTATGTTGTTGTGCAGTGCTTAATTATAGGACGATTTCACATGCACACAGATTGTAAAGCCCATCACATTAATGGGAAGACAAATAAGATCTCCATTAACAAGGTCTCATTCAACAAATATGTATAAAAAAATGTATAAAAAAAGCAAAGTAGCAAATTCTGAGAGAGCTAAGTTCACACAAAGGAGTCATTCTGACTAATTAAGATCCAGACTTGAAGAGGAAGATGTGATGGAAGAAGATCTTGATTAAAAAAAAAAAGAATGAGTTCTTCAGATCAGGATAATGTAATAAAAGATGAGCCTATAGATGATAGCAGGAGTGACTCAGATGTGGAAGAAGATGAGTTGAAACCAAGACCTCCATTAGAAAGAACTAAAGTTAAGGGGAAGAATAGGAAAGTGATTGTAGAAGGTTAAGAACAACAAAAAGCATTAAACTTTTTCAGTTCATAGAAGTGTAATGGGATTAGCAAATAGGATTTTACCTATTTGCATATGTTGATTGAAGCAGAAATGAAATATAGAGTAAAGACTCAGATGGGAGAAGGTTGACTGCTGATCACATGTCTTTGAACAACATTATACAACAGTCAAGAATTTAAAAGACAAGATGAACAGATTATCTTTTACATTCACTAGATAAGTAACTGAACAATCTTTTATACCTGCAGATCTACATAACTGTAGAGTATATTTTTCTCAGGAATAACAAGAAACCATTATTTTCAAGTTATTCAGATCTACATAAATTGTTGGAACAAATATTACAAAATATCAAAGATCAACTGATTGTTTAAAAGTGGCCCACACTGAAAAAAACAAAAATCATGCAAATGAAAGTAAATCAATAAATATCCATCACCTAAAATTTAAATTCCTACAAAAACAAAAAGTAGTTAAACTGTATAGGCCACAACATATGCAAACATGAATAACCAAACTTTATAAGAATACTAGCAGTATAGCCCAGCGTTGCTTGGGTGTAATGAAAGCTTTAAAACTAATCCATGGCCCTGGAGCTCAGACTCAGCCTAAAAAATATTGGTGAGAATTGGCTAAAAATTGTGGATTTGTATAAAGGACATACAGACAGATAAACAGACACACACACAAACATCTTGCTTTTTATATATATATATATTATTGATTTTATGCACTATTGTAAGAACTGCAACCTTGGAACTTCTGAATATCATTTCTTATGTCTTTGTCTGAGTATGAAATTTGATTAAAATCAGACCACTCCTTCTATAACCTGATTTTTTCGATTATCAATTTTTGATATTTATCAGGGGTATCTCATCACAAAACCTAGGTAAGAACACTCGCAGATGCTTATAGTACAACTGTGTAAATTTTCAAGAAAATCGGTTCAGCCATTTCGAAGTCTATAGGTAACGGACACACACACACAGACAGACAAAGTTCCATTTATAAATAAGTTTAGATTAGATCTTTTACAATCTGACTAAAATTACAGGTGGTGCAATTTTTGAAAAGTTCACTCTCTTTTTCCTTTGACTTCACAGCAACATGTGATTTTTCTTTCTCCCATAAAAAACTTGGCATATAAGTACTTCAGAAACATCAGAGAAATATAAAGAAATTAAATTTATCGTTAAAGTTATTGATATTTCACTACAATCTTAGGTAGATGTTTCTGAAGTACTTATTAATTGTTGTTTGTTTCAGTTCCATATCTTGTACCCTTCTTTATACTTGAACTCACATGAGCCTGTAGAATATTGTTTGTGTGCAAGCAGTTGTAAAATGACAATTCTTTGTGTTTGGCAATACAAAGAAGCAGGAAGCCAGAAAAGAGTTCCATAAGCGAGAAGTGCGAGAGAAGAAATCATTAAAAGAAAACATGCAACTAGCAATTTTAAGACCTCGATACAAATCTTGTCTTCTCCTTTTATGTGCAATGTTCCTTTATGATGTTAGTGATCATGGCTCTCTATAATATCCTGTCCATATAGATCTCAGTAAATTTTGTCTCTTTGATATCTCTCCTAAACCATGTTCTGCTTTCCATTTACACAAACTTGTTAGGTAGATTATACATTGATTTTCTCAGTCTCCCTTTCCTTCCATATATCCCCTATAGGTATCAAATTTTCAAAGCACTTCACTTCTCATTATGTGTCTAGAAATTTCAGTTCTGATGTCAAGTATAAGTATCCTTTTTGTTTCTAATTTCTCTAAAACGTTGGTTGTTTCACACATGTTTAGTCTATGGTATTCTCAGCATCCTTCTGTAGAGCCACATTTGTTGTCTCAAGTCTCTTATTTATAAATGAGGAGATTGTACAACATTTCCTACCATATAGGAGAACCCGCATTTCATAACAGTTCAGCACTCTTCTCTTTGTTTCTAACAAAAAATTCTTTTTTCTTAATATTTTGCTTAGCTTTTGGAAGGTAGCTTTAGATTTCAGCGTCACATTATCCAACCTCTGTCAAAACATTTCCTAGATATTTAAATTGTTTTACTGGCTTTGGTTTTGGTATTTCTAATTTGTATTTCACAGTAAAAAAGTCACTAGTAGCTGCTAGAAGAACAAAATGCTTGAAGGGTTTTGGCATTCACAAGGATGATGCCAGTGACAAAAAAGAAGAACAAAAAAAAAACTAAAAATCAAATATGCTGTCGCTAACAACCAAAAGGAAGCTAAAAGAAAAGAAAGAAGAATCAAAACATTTTATCTCTTATTTTCCAAACAGTCAATCTTTTTAGCCAAATGTTGACAAAAGTTTGGAATAGGAAAATGATGATTCTACATTGTTATTTTCCTATTTCAAACCCATTTTTGTTAAAACCACATTTAACTGATATTATTTCATATTGTATATATCTATTAAATTGATATTGTTTATCTCTTGCAGGGGTTGAGGTTAGGAATACACATTTGGATTTTCGTTTTCATAGAAGAATCTATTTTAGCAAGTACAAGTGCGGTTCAACAGACTGATGCTGAGAATACCATGGCCATAACACGGAAGTTTTGATTGATTCATTCATTTTTTATGGCTTATCAACTTTTGCAAGCTATTTAAAACCAGAAAATATTTTTCTAGTTGTAATAACTTTTATGAGATAATAATGGTTTAGCAATACAAGAATTACTAATTAACCCACAGCTGGGGAGGTGAAAAGTGGATTCATATCTTCTACAAGAGAATTTGCATGTAAGTGAATGTAACAAATCCAACTGGAATTAGAACTCAGAATTCTGAGTCCTTATCCATTACACCAACCACACATCCAAACTTACAGCACTTGATATTCCCAAGTGGTCACTCATCAAGGTACTGACCAGGCTTCTTGTTGCTTAACTTTGATGATCATACAAGAACAAAGAGGTTTTAAGGAAAATCGGAAGCACACTAGTACATCAATTCAAAAACAATAATGTTAATTCTACAATTTCATAGTGAAATCAGTCAAATGTAATTTCTATTCTATCAGCTTCTTTGCTTGCACTTCCTTCCTGTAGAATTCCCTTCCATATACTTGCTTCCAGGGCCGATGCTAAAAAAACACCGGGCACAGAGAAAATTGCCTGGATTTATTAGTTGACAATGTGATGACGTCATCAGTGTCATCCGTTTCCAGAAACTATGATTTTTACAGATTTTTTCAGCTATTCCAACGGAAATTAGGCACAGAACGTGAACGAAAGCAGGAAATCGGGTTTGGACTTTCTGATCATAACCAGTCTTTTCTCTCAAAATTAATAAATAAACAAACAGATTTTGACTGTGTTCATTCGGATGTTTTCTTCGTTTTTCTTTCTTTTTTTCTTTCTTTCTTCATGAATTGTTTAGTTTGATTTCTGACGAAGGCATTTTTCCTTGCCCAGATTTTCACTATGATTGCACGGATCAGCCCGGACCCATGCCTGGTGTGCTCAGTAGTCAGATACGGCCATGCTTGCTTCCCTGACAGCTGCAACCTCCAAGAATTTAAATGCAAAGTCAATTGCCATCTATTATCTTCTTGGCTCACATCCTCTCCATGACAATCCTTGTATCATGTTCTTCTTCCTTTCCACTTCATTCTCATGCAGCCCTCTTCATACCTGTATTCTCATCCTTTTCTTACTCATTCTCTGACTCCCCTGCAACTCGTTCCTCTTTCTTATCACTCACCTTTTCTGTAACCCCCTGCACACTAGTGACAGTTGTGTCTTGCTTGGGGTGAAATGATTAAAAAAAAAGTTTGTTCAGCAAGAAGGGAAACCCAAGACGCAAGATATAAATTGGAGATGCTCAGATGAAGCAGGTGCAGGAAATTTAATTATCTGGAAAATGTTTTTACAGATGAGAAAATATATGATACAAAGACACAAGTCAGATTATGTATTAAATGTTCTGCAACTCCTCTTTTACAAGAGATTATTTCACAGTAGTCAGCAAAGTACATTCAGTTTACCATTTCGGAGTATTTGAGACCATTTATATTAAGTTGAAGCAGCCTTCCCTTTGTATGCAATAGGAAAGGCTGTCAAGTGTAAATGTAACCTGTCTGTGATTTATATTGCTGAATCTTTGCTAGCTTTTTTTCTTTTCCTTTTTTAGTTGTGCATGTATGTACAGTGACACACATAAGTATGCAAAAGTATTGGATACATGACACTTTTTTCAAATTTCTAATCTGTTGTGTTGTGAAAATACGATACAACCAAATAAGTGGTTAGTCCGAGTGGTAAAGACTAAGGAACATACGATTAAGTCAACAATAAGGTTTATTGTACTAAAGATACAAATATTAAGAGTCCACACAATAGTCACCATGTACAAAAATGGAGTGTAGAGTACTTCTGTCCGTTCCTGGTCATCTTCCGGTCATCAGCTCACTCGTAATCTACTGTGTGGTGTATTTATAATGGGTAACAGTCCATTGCTAGGGGAAGACAGGTTTTTCCTTTACAACACAATCAAAACTTTGTATTTTAAAAGATTTAAATATTCAAATTTTTGATAGTATTGAAATGTTATCTCTGACCAATCAGAAAAGCACACAATTGCTTACAAGATAATGCTACTAATCATCTGACTCTTTCATAAGCATTCTGCAATTCAAGAATTAAAAATGGCAAAAACTAAAGAATTATCCGGAGATAAGTGAGATAGAATCATTGAACGTCACAAGGGAGGACAAGGCTACCGAAAAATTAGCAAAGAAATGAATCTAGCACTAAGTACAGTAGGAAATATCATCAGAAAGTATCAGTAGTATAGCAACAGTACAGCAAACCTTCCAAGAATTGGAAGACTGAGAAAAATAAATGAGAGGACTTCAAGGTAGATCAGCAGAAATGTGCAAAAAAAAACCCTTCATTAGTCGTTCTGAAATTAAAACTGATCTTGAGGGTGTTGGAATTAATGTAAGTAAGGATACCATTAGCAGAGCTCTATATCGTACAGGCTTTCATTCACGATCACCAAGAAAAGTGCCTTTACTGCAAGCCAAACATGTCAAAGACCGATTAAAGTTTGTCGAAACTTATGAAAAGAAAGGTATGCAGTTTTGGGAAAAGGTGATCTGGTCGAATGAAACGAAAGTTGAACTATTCGGAAAGAACACAGCAACAAGTGTTTGGCAAAAAAATGACACTGCCTTCAACAAGCACAATACCATCCCCACAGTTAAGTTTGGGGGTGGTTCCATTATGATATGAGGATGCTTTTCATCTAAGGGCACTGGTGAGTTTTAAGTCATCCATGGTAGAATGAATGGTAGCATGTATAGAGAGATTCTAGAGAAGAACCTTCAGAAATCTGCAACTTCTTTAGGACATGGTCAGAATTTCGTGCTTCAACACAACAATGATCCCAAACATACCGCAAAACTTACAAAGGAATGGTTTGAAAATAATGGTATTAGTTCTCTCAATTGGCCAAGTCAGTCTCCTGACTTGAATCCAATTGAGAATTTGTGGAATACTTTGAAGGTTAAAGTTCATAAGCGGAATCCACAAAATATCAAGCCATTAGAGGAATTATGCAAGGAAGAATGGGGTAAAGTAACAGTGGCTAACTATAGAAAGCGACTGGACAGTGAAACAAAACAGAGACTACACAACCATATATTAACCCTCTAGGGCCATTCGTATCATATTTGATACAGTATTTCCCTATAAGGAAACATTTGGTATTCATTGACTGAGCAGTCAGTACTGCTTTCATTTGAAATTTATAAAATATTTCTCTTAAAAAATTTTTCAGGAAAATATTTCTTCCAAGGCTTGTTTTCATACTGTATCAAATATGATACGAATGGCCCTAGAGGGTTAAATCGATGTATCCAATACTTTTGCATAGGGTAATTTTAAACTGTGATAAAAAAAATGGATTCAACCATGAGTTTTTAATTTTCCTTTCACATATAACTAAAACAACTTTACGAGATATTACTTACCAAATATCAGGCAAAATGGCGAACATAAACTAGAGTTATAACAGAAAATAACATGTATTCAATATTTGTGCGTGTCACTGTATATAAGAAAAATAACCAGTTAGCCTGTTTTTGTTGTATTTCTTAATATCTAACCTTTAATAAAAAAAGAATGGTGCATCAAAAGGACAGTTTTTCCCTTAAGAACTTTATTATTTTAACTCTCTTCACTTCTCAGCAATGTTTGTTAGTAAAAGCAATGATTAGACTTTCAATAAAACCTAAACATATGAAATTAAATTTATGCATTTTCTTTGTTCTCGAGAATTTATGACAATAACAAACACTATTCATTTATTAGATTGTTTATTGAAATGGTTGACAAAACATTCACTAATTGCCAATTTATTCAAAACATTGGCGAATTGTCAATTAATTCAAACTTTATAAAATGGTAAATAAGGATTTCCTCAAAGTTGGTTAACATATTTTAATCATTTAGTAAATGTTTATAAATTTATGAATAAAAAATTGTTTTCATATTTATTTCTTTATAAAATGGTAAATGATAAATATTGCTTTGTATTAATTTTGATATAATTGCATTAGTTTTAGAATTGTTCTAAAAATAAAATTATTCTTTAAATAGATAATCTAATAGTGCTTAATATTTTTGTTGCAAATTCTAACAAAAAAAATGGATAAATTCACTCTCATATGTTTACGTTTTATTACAATTCTAATCATTGCTTTTTAAAACAACGAACATGACTGATGATGGAAGGTAGTTAAAATAATAGTAATGTCATTCAGAAAACTTTTGACATAAAGTTCTTTTGTGTGCATGAAGGTTAAACATTACCTGATTCTTTTATAATTCTTGTTCTTTCTCAGCTTTTATTTTAATATATTTCTGTAAAGTTTTGTAATTTGCTTGAAGCATTGTGTATATTAGGATTATGGTTATGTCTTGAAGGCTGTCACAATGCATTGAGTAAAATAAAGGAAGGTAAAAAAGTTTTTGGGTATTACCTATTTATTATACATTAATATTTCGAGATCAAAATCTCATCTTCAGAATGGCAGAGAAGCATGTGTCTGTCCGATTGTGTTCCTGGCCTTTCAAAGAATGGCTATTCCTGGCTGTCTGTCTGCTGCTGCTGCTGTCATTAATTTTACTCTCTGTGTGTGTGTGTGTTTATGGTATATATGTGTGATTTGTAGTTGGGGCTTTTTTTGGTCTGCTTATATGTGTGGTTTATCTAAGTGTGATCTGACTGTTGGTTTGATTTTTGACCGGGTTGACGAGGATCTATTTCATTACTGTTGTTTTATTTATCTGGTGGTGTGTGCGTGTTCATGACTGTGTCATGTGTGTGTGTTTATGTGCGCGTAGTTCTTGCAATTTATTCCACTTTATTGTGTGTGTGTGTGTGTGTGTGTTATAGGCACCTCCTCTACTTTGCCGGGGGTGGGGGGAATAGCATAGTATAAAATTATTTTTTAATTTTTTTAATTTTTTATTTTTTATTCTATAGGATTGTTATTATTATTATTATTTATTATCCTCTCTAATAAATAGTATAATGAAAAAAGGGCTTTATGAATGTTTTTTAGAAATTTTTTTAATATTCAGCGTTGGCATCAAGTTTTTATGCCGAAATATTGGAGGTACCCAAATGAGTGTATGTGTTTAGTGTACGCACATACACACACACATTTCTGTATATATTTATGGGTGCATGGCCAGGTCATTAGAATTTTTGCTTTCTGAACCCCAGGTCTGAATTCAAATCTTACCATAGTTGATTTGTCAGGGAAATGACTACTTGATAATATTGGTCTAGGGAGGTGATCCCTGTATACAGCACTTTTGAAAAGTGCCTGAAAACTGTGCCATAGATTAACAGAACACAATAGCATAAAATGCACTTTTGCTCACCAAGCTTCAAAAAAATCAAACTCCCTTGGAAAGCAAAAAGTATTGGCCTTTATTTCCTAAGTGATTTTTCTGATTGGCCATGGTAGACAAGGAGGAAAGACTCATTAGCATAACTTCTGATACTCATAGCAGCTCTTTTTATGCTACTATTCTTCTTTGCCATATTTTGCATTGTAGAATACATGTAACATGCTGTTGCTTGGTTTGATGAAGTAATTCGCTATTTTCTTTGCTACATTAACCTAAGCCCTGTAAGTGAAATTTGGTAGACAGAACCATATGGAAGCGATTGATCATTGAAAATACATATTTTCTGGTCAGGTGTTTTTATCAGGGCTCAGTCCTCATCTGAATTTTTCCCTTCTTTATATTTAATTGCTTAAATATAGGTACCTCTACCCATTTGCTGAAAAAAAAACCAAAAAACAGCATAGCATGATGTTAAAATGGCCCAAACTTAATAAAAACAAAGTAATAATAATAACCTTTTCTGTTAAACCCAATGGTGTGTAGGGCAGTGTTTTTGCTGTTTCTGTAACAAACTGTTTTTTATGGGGCAGGGTTGTTAGCCCTGTGCCCAACCCCCAAACCTGGACTAAGGTGATTTTTTAAGCATAGTTTAGATGTGACACACGGCCGAAAGTAGGGGGTACCCAGTGAGGATTGAGCTCACTACTCAGTTATAATGATTCTAGCGAGATGAGCTTGCTAACCATTACACCACACCAAGGTCCCCAAAAACAAAATGTTATCATCAAAATGTTTATGTTATTATTAAGAAGAAAGATCAATTGTTTTTATATTATTTAAAAAAATTTTTTTTCACTTCAAACACATTCAAAATTTTGGTTAATGTTTTTTTTGTTAATAATTCACCCGACGATTACTAGAGGTTACTTTTATGGCAAACATAAAATTAGGCAACTCATTTTTTTTTACGTGGAAAGATACATTAATTTTGAAATTCTAGCAAAAATCCAATAATTGTCTGATTTTAATGAAACTTTCAGGACTTATTCACAAATGAATAAAGTTATTTATGCAATTATTGCTTTTAGAAAATATTATCTTTTTACATCTGTTACCCTTCCCTTCCATTTCATTTCATGAAATTTCTTGGAATTCAGTATTGATTACAAATCTTGTAATTATAACTTTTTTGCTAATCTTTTTTCGATTTTTATTTCTCTTATCATAGTTTGAATAATAATAGTAACGAGAAAACCTTCATAGTATAGGCAATGATGAACACATCAAAATGAAGATACATCTTTATTGAATAGACTGACATTGTTAATAGAAAGGATTTGTCTAATGAGCAGTAGCAAGGGCTTCAATTGAGTTTTAGTCATAACTCACTTCAATTTATTGATCAAGTCCATTTTGGTCACCAAGCATTTAACAATGCCCTGGATAGTCCCATCGCCTACCAAGGATTGATATCAACCACTTTAGGAGTCACTGGTTTAAAGTTCAATGAGTGTAAGGTAATGAAAATCTATTATCAGACAGTCTTGTAGACCTCTTTTATCTATTTTGACATCAAGTTAGCATCTCATTAAAACAACGAAGTAATATTGGAAAGTTCCAGACTTGGTCTAAGAAAGATTTCTCTTATTGAGGCTGGTAACCATCTTTTATTGAAAAGAACAGTTCTTTATTTATCTTTTAATGTCCTTGTCCTTTGTAAACAATGTCACTGTCAATTATATCTACAAGAATTAAATTAAAAAATGATATATATTTTCTTTGTCTTTATAACTTGACAGAGTTGGTATCCATAACTATCACTCAAGTAAATATTATAGATTATTTAGCCACAGACCTCATGGCTAAGTTCACAACATTTTTTCACGGCATTTTGATTTTGATTCAGCACTCACCATCTTGTAGTGACATGCAGGCTTAATACTCAGACAAAATGTTTGTGTTTAGCCTAAAGAATGTTTACTAAGAAGCCTGATTGAGTATTTCAAATTTTGATAGCAGATTTGTTAAGATCCACACAATTTTGCTTGAATTTGTCAGTCATGGTAAAGATCACAAAACTCCTTCCAACCCATGACAAAGACATGCATAATAAGCTTATTGGAATACAATAGACTGTTTTCTTGTGTACCAATATGGGTTAATTGGACACATAATTTTGTTGACTGATATAATAACAGCTTGTATGCACCAATAACTTCCTGATATTACTGTTATAATCTTCCTAAAACCAGATCTGATTCATGTTACACAAATTTTTGCTACTGGCCCGATGTGACTTGAAACCCAAGACTGAACTAAAAATTCTGTCAGGTACACATCAGCTCCATACATAGGTTCCATTTCACTTACACACTCAAAGAAAAATACGATCCAGAATTTCCACTCAATAGCACCCAATCCTGCCTAAAGAAACAAAATAAAAATTGAAACTGATCAGAGCCTAAGAAAAGGACATAAAAGCCCATCAAAGGGACATCTTCAGACGTGGGATGACACAACAGCCAGGATTCCTAACACTCGTCGGAATGCGGCCTCTCATCTCCAAAGGAAAACTTGCCAAAGGCCATCGCCGCCGTGTCAAAACTCACCCTCCCTCTCCAGCCATACACCTCTGCAGATGACTTTTACTATTATTGTGGAGTAAGGTGTATTTTGTTGAGTTAATATAATTTTTTATAGGCTGCATGAAAATACTCCAACAACATTCATTTGAATTTGCATTTATGGCAGAAGGATACTGGTTTCAATAAAAATCACAAACAATAAAAAGAATCGTGAAAAACAATAAGAATTTATATACTCAAATATACAAACAATAAATCACCAGGCAAAAATTTAAGAAAATCTGTTTAAGAAATGCAAAGGCAAAACTTATGTATCAAATATATATATATCTAAGTTGGTTTGCCTGCAAAAGATATTGAGTTCCTAAGTTCTGGATCAAAAATGTTTTTAGATGAATTTATGTTTGCAGATTTGTTGGTAAATTGTAGTCAACTATATTTAAACTGTTTTCAACAAATCAAGAAAAGGAGAAATTGAATATTTTAAATATCTTAATTTCCACGTTTATCTGTTGCTGGTGGCTGGAACCAAATATATCTTAATTTGTTGTTAATAAATTGAAGCAGTTTTGGATGTTTTTGTTCAAAGTTGATGTTTAGCATATGTCTGTGGAAGAATATTTAAGTGCAGGTCTGTCTGTGTTGAAATTTTTGGTGTGTAATTTTGTAATGAAAGTTTGTGTTAGCAAATAATTTAACTTTAAAACTTCCTTGTTGCGTTTTTATGATGTTTAAGTGAGAAAAATGTCAATTGTTGAATCGATGTGACGAGCGGGTTTTAAAATTTTAAATTCTTAAGGGTTCTTGAGGACTGCTTCTTTTAAGTTCGACATTCTCACTAAGAGCTGTTTTCGAGCTAAAGAATTTGTACTAATTTTCATCACGTGATAGGCTCCAGAAAATTTGTCGCAATTGAAGACCTAAACACGTGTGTAGGTGTTTTGAAATATAGTTACAAATATATCAGCGCTGGTTATTCTGTTTGAACCACTTGGTGTTTTTTAGTTTGCACAAATTTTTTAAAATCATGTTCCGTATAAAAAAATTTTTCGTGTCAACTTATTTATAAACTTATTTTTATTCAAAATTTAATAGATATTTATTTTTGTCTTTGTCCGTGAGTAGTGTCCTAAACTTCATATTCTCTTTCTTTCAAGTAGACATTTTTACACCAATTTTTACCATTTTGTTGTATTTTCACGTTAATACAATTGTTTATTTCTTAAACCTCCGTTGTTTCTTCTTTATTCTGCCACCATACGCTTACATTGCTACACATTTGCCAAGAAACTTGCTAAAATAAAAATAAAATGTGATAAATATATAGTCAGTTTTTTAAAAGTGTGGCTATCATCCACTCACATTTTTTTTACAACTGAACGCATTGTAGTTAGAGAGGTAGATACTGTCAAAATTGATAGTTTCCTTTAACTTTGCCACAAAATCCCCCATGGTGCAATTTAAGTGATGTCTAAAAAAATCAGAGACAAATATATTTTAACTTAAGGCGACTTAACGAAAACAAAACGACGAACGAACGCAAGTCGTCGTTACTTTTTATTTCCGCTTTTGCTTATCTCCCTTTAATTTATAAATGGCGACGAAATTTACGGCAAGTTCTTCCGATGTCTTAAACCAGTCATGAGTCGAGAAATAAGAACGTTGGTTTTCTTTGATTTGGAAGCTACTAGTTTAATAGAGACAAACTCAAGATGTCCTAAGATTATTGAACTGTTTATGTTAGCAGTGGGTCGTTCACAGTTTTTAACACCAGCAAAACCACGAGTTTTGAATTCCCTTCGGTTGGCCTTCTGCCCAAATAAACCAATTTCACTAAACAATTCCCACATTACTGGTAAGAAAACAAATTACTTTTGTTTTGAATTTGTTTGTTGATAATATTTGCCTTGTTTATTCTTATTTAGAGGTTGCGAAGGTACGCTTTTTAAATTGAGTATAAACATTATTTATATCGAAGAAAGCATTTTTTTATTAAAAAAAAAAACTTTAAAAAAGTTTCCTCGTGGTATGATTCTTCTTTGAAACTTTAGTGTTGTTTTTTCTCTTTCTCTTATTGCTTTTCTTTTTAAACGTCACATCCATTCCAAGCGCAGGTGATGATGGCTCTCTACCACTTTTCTTTATTTAGATATGAATTACCAAGGTTAATTGGGAAGTTGATTTCTTATCTTTTTCACGATTTTGTTGACTATTTTCAAAATAACCGTTTCTGAGAGACAGACTTGTGATTTTTAGGGTGTGTAGGGATGTGCCTTGTGGTACAGTGGATATCGGCTCGGAACGAGAAACCGGGGAGCCGAGTTCGAATTCCAGTTGAATCCATTGTATTCACTTACGCGCAAATACCCTTGGGAAAGCTATTAAATCCGTCTCTTCCTTCCAGTTATGGGTTAAATTAAATAGCAGGACAGATTGGGTTCTATAGCCTTGGTCGGCAACCAGTTAAACCGCAGAAAGCAATGGCAACCTACTGCGGGATAATCTTTCTGCCCAGTCAGTCATGTCTCTTTCGAGACATGATCGCCCAAGCGTGTATCACGTATGGTACTTAAAACTGACTGAGTGTTCGACAGTTTCACTTTTAACAACAACATTTTTCTTCCTTAATTTTTTGAGTAGGCGAAAGATCGTAACAGGTCCAAAAAAGTTTTGCAAACTATGAAAGTGACTTTTCATAAAATAAAAACTGTATCAGTTTCACTTTGAAGATTTGAAGAAAATATGCTCTTCTTTCTTTTTTGTGTATGTTGAAATGTAAAAACATTTACTACTCTTAAGTCTAAAAATGATATTTCGATGGGAATTAATGAAATAACAAAACAATAATCGCCTCATCATGTTTTAAACAATTTACGTTTAAAAATAAAGATTTGAAATAAAATCGCTCTGTCAGCCAGTTAAAAAAAACTAAAAGTAGGTAACTCCACTAATTCCCTAAAACAAAACAAAAAAACACTGAAAACAGCATTGTTAAATCACTGTAAGTGTCAGTCAGTGAAGTGCCATACGTGATACACGCTTGGGCGATCATGTCTCTTTTGAGACATGACTGACTGGGCAGAAGAAGTAGGTTGCCATTGCTTTCTGCGGTAGAACCCAGTCTGTCCTGCTATTTAAACCCGTAACTGGAAAGAAGAGACGGATTATTAATGATTAACCTTTCCCAAGGGTATTTTGCGCGTAAGTGAATACAATGGATGGATCCAACTGGAATTCGAACTTGGCTTCCCGGTTTCTCGTTCCGAGCCGATATCCACTGTACCACAACGCACTGTAAGTATAGGAAAGGAAAAAAAGAAAAAAAAATGAAAAAAAGGCCCCAAAACTGGCGGAACTGAAGCAGATTACCACCATCTTTAAATTTGTTGTTTTTACTTTTTTCAGCGCAGTCTTATCGATTATTACATAAAGTTACCGATTATCAAAAGAATTTTGAAAAATTTCAATATTTAAACAATTTAGGTGGCGGGGGCTCAGTTTCTGATACAACGTTATAGTAAAATCGATCCTCCATTTTGGAACCACTCGCGTTGGGTTCGCTTTATTTTGGTTTTTTGGGGACGAGTTGTTGCTCTTGTTTTTGTCTTTTTCAAGTTTTCTTCAGTTCTTACGATGTCATCTTCCTCTGAAAGTCCAAGAATGGCTTTATTCAAAAATTTCGCAAAGGATTCAGTTGTTGAATATATGCAAGCAAAAAGAGAAAATTTTCGTTTTAGGTCCCAAAGGATTTTATCTCTTCAAAATTTTCCAAAATAGCCTAATTTCCGTGCAATGCGGAACTCCAATCAACAATTAGATATTGAAGAAACCTACCTTTTTTATGCTAACGATCAGAAAAAAAATCGAACTTCTCGCTCTTTTTGTCACCACTAACATCTTAATCAGAAGACGTTCGCTGCTGAATGACTTTAGGCGTAGGAAGCTAATTTCGGCCAATTTACCTCCTTTACTGAAAAAATCTTTGAAGAAATTGCTATGCGATTTTTTAAAATTTTTTTTGGAACTCAGATTCAGCAGAAAGTTGCGTGTATTTGTGTGTGTTTTTTTTTCCTTTTTTTTTTTTTTTGTTGGTAATTAATTTAAGAAAGTTGCGTATACTTAATTTGAGAAGAAAGTTAACTTTCAAATATATGAAAATAAGTGATAAGCGTAGTTTAATTAATCTTCAAATCTCTTGCGTGTTTTTTTTGTTTTTTCTTTTTTTTTGGTACTTAATTTCAGAAGAAAGTTAACTTTTAAATATATGAAAATAAGTGATAATTGTAGTTTTACTTAATTTTTTCAGCCGAAAGTTAACTTACAAATATGAAAATATAGATTTTTTTAAGGAAGTTAACTTTAAGTTTCAGTAAAACTACACTTATCACTTATTTTATTTGAAAGTGAACTTTCTTCTGAAATTAACTACAAAAAAAAGGGAAAAAAATCATGCAATATATTTGAAGGTTAATTAAACTACACTTATCACTATTTTTCATATATTTGAAAGTTAACATTCTTCTGAAATTATGTACCAAAAAAAAATTGTGTAGTAATTTCTGCAAAGAATTTACAGTAAAGGAAGTAAATAGGCTAAAATTAGCTTCCTACCCTAAAGTCATTCAGCAGTGAATGTTTTCTGTTTGAGCTGGTAGTGGGTGACAGAAAGAGTGAGAAGAAGTTTGATTTTTTTTTTTTTTCTGGTCGTTAACATCAAAAAAGGTAGGTTTCTTCAATATCTAATTGTTGATTGGAGTTCAGCATATACATTTGCACGAAAATAAGGGTATTTTGGAAAAATTTGAAGACATAAAAGCCTTGAGGACCTAAAACCAAAATTTACCAGCAAAAAAGTTAATTGCACAGGATCGATTTACTATAAGGTTGTATGAAAAATTGAGCCCCCCCTCTAAAATTGTTTAAATATTGAAATTTTTCCAAATTTTCTTTGTCAATCGAAAAGTTTAGGGTTTAATTGAGAAGATTGCACTGAAAAAAGTAAAAAAAAAACATTGATAATCAACAAATTTACAGGTGGTTTTAATGTCGTACCGGCAAGTGATTCCAAAATGGAGGATCGATTTACTATAACATTGTATGAAAAACTGAGACCCCTCCCTAAATTGTTTAAATATTGAAATTTTTCCAAATCTTTTTTGTTAATCAGAGAGTTTAGGGTTTAATCGATAAGATTGTACGGAAAAAAGCTTAAAAAAAAATTGAAAAGCAACAAATTTAAAGATCGTGGTAGTCTTCTTCAGGTCCACCCCAAAACTAAATAAAAACAAACTTTTTCCATTAAAATGTTTATGCGATTTTATTTATTAGGAGAAAGATCAAAATATTTTTTTAATTACTTTTTTAAATCATTTCTAACATGTTTGAAATTTTGGTTAAAAAAAAAATTTGTTTTGATTTTCATCCTTGGGTAATCAAATCATTACAAGAGTTTAAATGTTACATAACTTTTTTTTCCAGTGAAAAACATAAATTTGAAAATTCTTGCAAAAATCAAATAACTGTCAGATTTTAATGAAACTTCCAGAACTTATTCACAAATGAATGAAATTATCTTTGAAATGATTATTTTTAGATAATCTTGGTAAATTTTCTTTTTACATCTTTTACCTTCCCTCCATGCAAATTCATAGAATTTCAAGAAATTAAATTTTGTAATGAAAATTTGTTTTATTAGTTAAAAATGCAGGATTCCTTAGGATTGTAAAATTTGTAAATCATCTATTTTTTTTTCTTTTTCAAATAGTTGTACTTTTTTCCGAAAATCTACTATTAGTAAAAATAAAGAATGTAATGACATTATTTAAGCTTAAGGACCTTTTATAGTCTGAAAAAAAAATATTTATTTTGACAAATAATGAATTAAAAGAATTGTTTTGATTTTTAATTATAATTTATAAAATTACAAATTAAAAAAAAATTCTATAAAGCTTTGTGGCAGTTAGGTTGTTAAATTATTAAATGAAGACTATATTTACTAATTGAAAATTTAAAAGTTTAATACAAATCATCGAGTCATATTTTTAAAGTTTTATTTTATTTTTTTTGTGTATGGTATTTTCTGTTAAAAGGTCATGTATTTCACAGTTTTTTTTCCTTTTACAGGAAAAAAAATTTGGATAATGTCGATTCTGGTCAACCATACTTAGCTTACACTATTTACATTATTCGGACTATTGTCCTCATATTTGTTGCCATTTTCACAACATTTTGGCTGTTGTATGCTCTGGCCGTCTTCTGGTGCTAGAAATTTTGAATTTGATACATATACCTTTCAGTCCTCATTGTTCTTTTTATAATTAATATTATTTTTTTGTTTTTTGAAACTAGGTTTGTACAATGATGCTTTAGAAGACCAAGAAACATTTGATGCAGAAGCAATTGAATTAATCAACAAATTTCTTTCTCGACTGAAAAAACCAGTTTGCCTTTTGGCTCACAATGGTTGCAAATTTGACTTTGTTTTGCTGCAGACCGAACTTCGTCAAAATGGGATTCAGTTAATGCCAGATCTTCTTTGTGCCGACACACTTTTTGCTTTTCAGTCTCTTGAACAGGCACGATATTTAGAAACCAGATATCGGGATTCGTCTTTATCAAAATGTGCACTGTTTCAACTTCACACACCTAAGAAGCGGCCCAGCAAACCTATTTCTGCTGCCTTGAGTCCAGTTAAGTTATCAAAGTCACTTTCCTTATCTAACCATAGAGAATTAGCAACAAATAACCTGAAAGTTAGAAGAAAACTTTGGCCAAACGACACCATGATTGTGGAAACAAAAATTTCAGCAAACAACCCCAAAGAAATTAATGTCTCTACCAGGATTGAAACTACTGCATTGCATAATCATGGAGCAAATCAAAACTCAAATTTAAACCAAAAACAAAATGGTCATCATCTTGAAAACGCAACCGAAATCAAATCTTCTCCAAATGCAAAATCTTATAAATTGTTGGATATCTATAAACGCGAATTCAATCACGACAAAGTCGAAGTACATTGTGCTGAGAATGACGTCATGATGCTGTTTGACATTGCCTTCAAATGGAAGAATGATTTCCTTGATTGGGTTGACAAATATGCACTCGAATTTTCGGATGTTTCCCTTGTATAACTGTTACTGTCAATTGAATATTGTAGATATTACGAGAATGGGAATCATGTGAATCCAGCGAACTGCTGAGGATCAGAACTCGTCCATGTTTATACACTGAGAACTGATTGATGGCAGCATGTATTAGGCAAGTTACAAAAACAAAAAACAATGATCCCTTTATTTTCTTTTTAGTTTTGCCATTGTTTATAGGAGACATGATTAAATGCATTAATTTTTCATGACTAATACCAAAAGATCTGTCTTCAACCAAGAAATTCTTTTTTTTATTGTAGAAATCTAAGAAAATGATAATGTTGAACTCTGTATTAAATATGTGCAAAAGTTACCAGCATTTATCAAATATTAAAAGAAAAAACAAAAACATTGCTGGAATTTTTTGCTTCAAAAAATATCAGCGCTCAAGACTAAATAAAAGAGCAAGATTAAAAAAATTATGAACTTTTAAAGTAAAATAAATTTTATGGAGAAGACAAAATATTTTTAAATCTAAGAAAAAATATTTTTAACAGACTTGGAGATTTTTTTACCTTTCACATCTTTACATCATTTTCATTTTATCATCATAGAAATATTTTGTGAAACAACTTATAAAATCCACAAAAATATCTTGTACATTTGTCACTGATGCTGGAGGTCAGTGTTTGTTTGAGTCCAGGTAAAAGCAGTGATATTGAATGCTGATTTTCAAGGCAGGCAGGCCCTCATTTGAAAGATCAGATTAGTATTGCATAATCCTACTGCATCTATTTTTCCCTTGGGGTCATATCATGCTTAAGTTGTAAAAAGAATTAAGAATTATAATTTCTCATCCTTAATGTTGGCATCATAACTGAATAAATATATATATATATATACACACACACACACACACACACACGAATATTTATGCTTTTCTTTTTTATTACTAGTAATAATATTTTATTACAGCTGTTTTCCGAATGATTTTCAACTAGAAATTTTTAATTCTGTAAGAACTTTCCAATTAAAAATAATTGAAATTCTATTAATTCACTTAGGACTATGATTTTTTTTTCTTCACATTTACTGACAATTTTTGATATAATTTCATATCTTTGATCTGCTTTCAGAGTGATTTTGAAACCCACTCAATTTTATAATGTATCCATCATATAAAAAGTTTAAGTTGACTATTACATATTGGAAATTAATAAGAAATAAATTAAATCTTGCTAAAAACATATCTAAATTAATTTTATTCAATTGAATTCTAGTTAAGATTGTTTCTTTTTAGCAAAGTAAATAAATTTGTTTCCCTATCAGAAATATTATAATAAATTTATTGTTGAATGGATTTTACATTTTTATTTTTAATTTACAAACTGAAAATCATTTTGTTGTATTTTTTTCACATCTTTCCATATGCAAGACATTTTCCTTCAATAAATGCCAGGTTTATATCTACAGAATTTTTATTTAAAATTATTTTTTCAAAAATATTATTTATTTTTTTATTAAAATATTGGTAATATCTTTATCAATTCTTGCTGTTGTATAAAATTTTTACATTTGTCAAGTTTTTGTATTTTGATCTGTGAGAATCGACATCCCTTTTGATAAGTCACATTTATATCAGTTTATCTTCAATACTTTACTTTCCTTGACTGAACTTGTTAAATTCATGATGTTTAGGTCAGTTATGAGGCTCATGAAAAACATTTGCTATATTCTCAGGAATCCTGATATAATTTTTTTCTTCAACTATATCCAGTTTCATTTTCAGTCTCATTAGGTTTCCTTCAAGCATTTTGGGTGGATCATCAGAAGTAATTTTCATTATAGTGCCATTTATTTTTAGAAAGAAATTTGTTTATTCTAAATCACCAAGTAGTGACAGAAAGTCATCTTCAGTGTAGTCAAGATTACTTAATCACTATTTGGATTCTATCAATAAAGCCATTGTAATGATGTGGTTTTCTCTAAAAAAAAAAAAAAAATTGGTATTTGCTCTGCTCTTCCTCATGTTGAATTGTTATGAATGAATGTATTAAGAATTTTAAGTATTTACAGTGAAAAAAATTTTGCATATCAGGGATGGTATATTTATAGGTATAGACATGGGAATCAAAACTGCATGGTGACTGTCAGTTTCATGCTTCAGTGCAATCTTCAAATGCTTTGAAGATCACATTAAGGTGAGAAATTACATTATCATGCAGTGTTAATTCCTATGTCCCATATATATATGTGTGTGTGTGTGTGTTTTAAAAACAAGCAGAATATTTGTCTCTCAGGCCCTTTCATCCAACATCTCATCAGGAGTAAATTATTAGCAATAAATTGTACAAAGGAACAGTAGTAACAAGAGTGAAGAGTGTTACATCAGGTAACAGAATTATGTGAAATAATACAAAACAACGTAATAGTATAAAAGTAGGTGTATTGACAGGAAAGAGAAGTATTTACAAGAGGTGAGGATTAGTAGAATACAGAACAAGGCAATTAGTATACAGCATCGTCGTAGAGACGTGAGAGACTGACTAGTAGAACACTTCTGGTGCAATACTGGAAATACCTGACTGACTCGCTCACTCGACTTCCTTCCTCGAGGTATAATCACTACTATTTTAGATAGTGATTAGAATAGTCCATTTCTGTGGAAAAAGGTAAAGAGCACCCCAACAAAGAGCAAAAAGTGGGGGGGAAACAAGATAAGATACCTATATCAGGAGAAAGAGAACCTTGTGTAAACACAATTAGTGAGGGACCGTTAAATAATCCCCAACAAATTAAGAGACTTGACAAAATCCTTGTTTGCAGAGTGATATGGAGATTGGTTCCAAAATCTTTAAATGATTATTGGAAACAGGTCATGAATAACTCTAAACCATTCTTTCTTATAAGACTTGGCACATGCTATATTTTCCACTAAATGTTGCACCATAGTCGATTTCATATTTGAAGAGGGAAGGTAGCACAAGTTACTTATTTTGCCAAGTCTTATTTTCAAAGGCACATGCTGATTGATCCTCATTTCTAAATGTAAGGTAGTATGCCCCACATAACCAGCAGCACACTGGCAACTAAATTCATAAAGTAAATTACTCAGTTTGATGTAGGGAAAACTATCCTTACAAAATGACAGAAACGCAGAGCAACAGACGGAAGTCAATTAGAAACTGTCTTATTGATCTGCTTAACTAACCCTTGTCTCTTATCCCCAATCCAAGGAGCCTTCAAATATACTGGACACTTAGAAGACCCCAGGAATTTAGGAGAATAAAATTCACTTGTTTTATTAATAATATAATTAATAGGGGCTTCTTGATAGCCATTACACAAGAAAATCTCCCTGATATTCTCCAATTCAGAAACCAGTTTCATAGGGGAACAAATTTTGATGGTTCTGTGTACCAAGGTTTTAATAAGGCTAATTTTCCTTGATGTAGGTACAAACGCACACCAATTCATGTACAGGCCAGTAAAGGTGGGTTTACGATAGATACTAATAAAGAAACCCTGTCTACTATGCTCAACAACAACGTCCAAGAAAGGTAAGCAATTATGCTTTTTCAACTTTCATAGTGAAGAATAAAGCTCTAAAGTTCATGGCCTCACTTTCAGTGGAAAAAAACAGCAAAGGTGTCATCGACATATCTAAAATGAATAAAAGGTTTATACACTGTCAAAAAAAACGACTTGTCGTAACCTACAAAAACATCAGCCAACACAGGGCCTAGGGGACTACTCATCTGGACCCCGTCTACCTGGCTATACATGACATTTTTTAAACTAAACTCTACAGAACCAGTACAAAGTACTATGAGCTCGAAAAATACATCCCTAGGAAAAAGAAGTGGAGTAAGGTCATACAATGAGTCTGCACAAATATCAGTAATTTCCTTTAATGGTATGTTGGCAAAAAGACTGGCCATCTGAAATGATCACACAAAATCCATGTCATTGTTATGGCATGTAGATGCTCAAAAAAGGAGAACAAATCCAATATACAATATTTAGTATACAAGGTTTGAACCAGTTGTATGACCAACAAAAGCTATTGAGCCAAAGAATGCTGGGCTGAACCAATCATTGATATTATGGATCTCAATAGGACTTCCTTTTTATGGATTTTGGGAAGGTTGTAAAGCCTTCGTCTAAGAGAACCAGAAGGTCCAAATGTATCATATTTCTTTAGAAAAGTATTTTTTTCTAAACAAATGTAACAGACGTTTCTGGATCTTGATTTCATATCTGTATGTGTTATCACAAGTTTCTACAGGACCAAGTTTTAGAAGCTTTTCAGGGTCATTCAAAATAACCAACATCTTTTGAACATAATCTACTCGATCAAGTAAAATGACACCAGCACCCTTATCTGGTTTACAGATATAAATATCAGTATTAGATTTTAGAGACTTAATAGTTTTAAAATGAGTTTTAGACCAAACAAACTCACCTAAGTCAACAGGGGAGGCGTTATAACAGTAAGCCAAATTCTTTAACCTGGACTTCATTGTAACATGATCCGGTGAGCAAGGAACATACTGTTTAAGTTAAGAAAACAACACCTCAAATGTTGCCAGTGTCTCCTCTTTATCAACTTTAATAGGGGGGAATACAAAATTCCAACCCCTTAGAAAAACTTGTCATTTCAGTCTTCGAAAGGTGGATAATGTTGAAAATGTGCTTACCTCCAGTATGTGAATCACATCCAGATCTGGAACAAATAAGCAAGGCAAGCTGTTTTTCAAATTTCAAAGAAACATTGTTTGGCAAGTTCATCAACATTTGCCAAATATTTACAGTAATGAAAGAAATCAAAGGACAAGAAACTTTAATTGTAGATAAACAACCATGCCTAGAATTAATACAATATTCAAGTTGTTTAGACAACTTATTAATTTCATCTTGGAGAAATGCCTGCTCAATAGTTAGACTAGGTCTAACCTTCGAAAGGAAAATTTGTTTAGAAATAAAGAGTGGTGCCACATCTTGGGCAGGAATGTAAAATGGAGACGGTTAGTCTTAATGACCTTATTTTGCCTTTTAATCACGATAGACTATTTAATTCTTTAATTTATTTATTATTATACCTCTTCTTTAAATATCTACGAATGAAAAAAAAAAAAAATATATATATATATATATATATATATACTAGCAGTATAGCCCGGTGTTGCTCGGGTGAAATAAAAGCTCTAAAACTAATCCATGGTCCTGGAGCTCATACTCAGCCTAAAGAATATTTAGTTTGGTGAGAATCAGTAAAAATTGTGGATTTGTATAAAAGACAAAAATCTTGCCTTTTATATATATATATTATCAATTTTCTGCACTATTGTAAGAACTGCAATCTTGAAACTTCTGAATATCGTTTTTTATGTCTTTGTCTATGAGTGTATCAAATTTAATTAAAATCGGACCACTCCTTCTATAACCTGATTTTATTGATTTTCGATATTTATCGGGGGTACCTCGACACAAAACCTAGCTAAGAACACTCGCAGATGCTTATAGTACAACTGTGTAAATTTTCAAGAAAATCGGTTCAGCTGTTTCGGAGTCTATAGGGAACGGACACGCACACACACACACAGACAAAGTTCCATTTATAAATAAGTTTAGATTAGATTAGATTAGATAGATTTAGATTATATATATATATATATATATATATATATATATATATATATTCTTCTCCTTACCAGTAACATAAATTGTGAATATAAGTGTCTTGGAATAGAATATCTAATTTTACTTTCTGATGATTTGTGCCGTTTTTTGACAAATATTGTTTTTTCTGTCAAAAGTTGTATTTTTTGTGAAAGTCAGTGATGAGAGGCAACAGTCTGTTTCATGCTAAACATGATCGTCAGGCCACTTTTATATTTACATACATTCCATTCCTGTTATTGAACAGTTAACCCATAAGTACAGCATACATTAAAACTATATTTTATCATTTCACACACACACACACACACACACACACACACACATCTAGAAAGAGAGAGAGAGAGATTTAATGCAAAGAATTTATCACAACCGGGCATGAAGCTGCTCAGTTAAAGTGATAAATTGTTTGCATTAAACCTATCAATACTCTATCTCCACTCTAATACCAAGCACTTCTTGATAAAAACTCTGTTTGCCAAAATACGTTTATCAGTAAAGCTACTTAAAAAACAACAATCTTGGTGCATTATCACACCTCAACACTGTAGATGGTCAAAGTTGACTGAAGGTAAAATATCTTTTGCAACTAATGCCTGGGTAGTTGTGATGGTAGCCAAGTGGTTTTTGCTCTTTTTGTATCAACCCTTGTAGTATGCTGACAGGAAGACATTTTGTGAAGATATCTAGCTCGAGGGCAAGATATTGGGAGATATAGGTTCATGTCTTCCTCAAAGACATTAGTGTAAAGTGAACAGCAGCAATTTGGAATCTGTTTACCATTCTCATGTTATTCTAATAACCTGATAGATCTCTCTCTAATGTTTAAAATTTGTTATATTTATGGAAGAGTGCGCATTATTAGAGATAGTACATTTACAGACAGTGTAAATATTATAATCAACATTGCGTGGTGACTGTCAATTTCACACCAGTAAAATCCTCAAATCCAGTCCATCTCATATATACATATATTTCATTTTTGAACGAGTTATTTTGCTGCTTTGGTTTCCACCATGAGTGGTTTCTTCAGGTGATTTTTAATAAAAGTTAAAAATTGTTATTAAAAATTAAAATAAGTTATTAAAAATCGCCCGAAGACACCACTCACGGTGGAAACCAAAGCAGCAAAATAACTCATTTAAAAATGAAAAATATTCAAAAGTTCTACAATATAATTGTATAGAAGACTTTTTAATACAAATGTGTACTGGTCTAACCCTATTAGGACCAAAAAACTAAGTATAAAACAATCAATATATATATATATATATATATATATATATATATATATATAGAACTGAGGCTAAAATGAATGATGTTCACATTACCCTGTCACTGGTATGTAAAGTAATATCAAAACTTGACCCTCTTAAGGATGATGGAATCCCAGTCATTGTCCTTAAGAAATGTACCCCTGAACTCTCTTATACCTTTTCTAAATTACAATTACTGCCTTTCTGCTTCCTGTTTTCCTGCATGCTGGAAGTTTTCTTCTGTGGTCCCTGTATTTAAGAACTTAGGGGAACCTTCAGACCCATCCATCTCCCGCCGTATCAGCCTACTACCAATTTTCAGGAAAGTGTTCAAGGCCATTATTAATGCTGAAATAGTTCAGCATCTTACTGCCCATAAACTATTCTCAGACAGGCAGCATGGCTTCCACTTCGCCAGGTCCACAGCCGATATGCTAACGGCCATCACGGTGTACATATACCAATCCCTTGATAAGTCCAGTGGGGCTCATGCTGTTGCCCTGGACATATCCAAGGCTTTTGATAGGGTTTGGTACACTGGCCTTCTACGCAAGTTACAGGGTTATAGTATCACCGGACGCTTGCTTGATCTGATTCAATCTTTCCTATCTAACTGCTTAATGAAGGTCATCCTGAATGGGCATGCCTTTACATCCTACTGTACAAACACTGGTGTCCCTCAGGCTCTATTCTAGGCCTGACACTCTTCTTATTTTCATTAATGATCTACCAGACACGATCAAGTACCAAGTAGGCTTCTTTGCAGATGACACCACAATTTACTTCCGCATCGGTAAGAAATCTGGCAAGGTGGACAAACATAACTTCGCTGCTGATCTTAAAAGAGATCTACACTCAGTGGTGGAATGGGGTAAGAAGTGGCTTGTAAATTTCAGTGCGTCTAAGACAAAGCTGCTGTCTGTCAATCATCACAGGCAACCCCTCCTGCCTCCTATAAGCATGGACCAAGCAAGTCTCCCTGCAAGCAATACACTGCACCTCTTCGACCTTACCCTATCTTCCGATCTCAAGTGGAACCATTACATTGAGTCAATAGCTATATCTGCTGTTCGTCAACTACATATTACAATATGAAAACCCGCGTGTTGGTCTGGACGCTATATTTATTCCAAAAGCACGCTACAAAACAAGGGACATAACTTCCACTCTAACATTGCTGGTGTCTTCTGGTGTAAACTAAAGTTCCATTAAAAAGAAAAACAAAACAGGTTATCAATACAACAAGTCTCTTAGAATTTCAGAAGAGGCTCCCATCTTTGTCAAACAATTTGCGACTTGTTCCTGCTCTCTGATCCATTCAATTTGTATCTCCTCCTTTACCAACATTTCTTTTACTCTAGCCACATCAACTTTCAATCGTCTGTCACTTACAAGATTTGATGACTTTAAGGTCTCTACCAAAGAAGCATTGTCTATTTTATTAAGAACTTCAGGCAACCTTGGTAGTCTGAAAATCTCTTGCAGCATAGCAGCTATCAATACACCTGCATCAGCAGCTTCACTGAGTGCAAGAATCTTGGCTTTTTGTTACTCGGTTGAGTTTTTTTGATGACCAGCATATAGGAGCCAGTCTGTTCATCTTGCCAACAACAAGGATGATAAATCCACCCTGTGAAGAACCCTCTTCTAAACTGGCATACGTAGCATCAGAATAGCAAGCCACACTCAAATCTGAAGGCCTTTCCCAGCTGTGGAAAGAATATGAAACCTGTTTTTGATTTCAACTTTAATAGTGACTTGTTAGCTTCAAAAAGTAACTTCACTTTTGAAGATTTTCTGGCATTACTCATCCTACACACATCAAATGATACATCAGGTCAAGTCTGAGTGAATATCCACATCATTTGACCTGTTAGTCTTTTTAAATCTGTCTTCTCCTCTTGGCTTAGCTCATCATTTTTCCTTAAGGATCTTCCTTTCTTTATATCTATTGGCAGTATAGATGATACATACAGATTTTGGTTCATAATAATCCCACCTTCTGTTTAACACCCAATCCCCAAAATTTGAAGGTTCCATTTTCATGCATTCCAATCTTGAATATTTTCTTCAATTCTGAGATCACATTTTTTTTTAAATAGATCATTTCCACAAAATATAACATCATCTACATGTATAGCCAGAATACCTATCAAGTTCTCGGATAAATCATGCCAAAGAAACAATGCATTGTCATATGTACTATTCCTTTTAGTTTAGTTAATTCCTGATTAGCTCTCTTGTACCATGAACGGGGTGCATCATTTAATCCATAAATACATCTTTTCAGCTTCCACACCTGTGGCTTTGGACATACCTCAGATGGTGGTCTAAGAAATATCTCTTTCCAACATTAGCCACTTCATAACAGAGCTTATGTTGGAGAGTCTGTTTTCAAGTTATGTGAATTTTCTTCATAATCATATACAAGACTGGCCTTTATTATTTTCTTGTCGTCCTTAACTTTCTCCGTTATCACCCATTTTGTTGATATGCATTTTTGACCTGTCAGGGACACATTCATACACTTCATGAGTTTTCAAATTTTTTATTTCTTTTTCCTTTGCATCAGTCACATCTTTTGCTTGTTCGTGTTCAGATGTGAGCAAAACTACATGTTCTTGATGATCTCCTGTTACTTGGGGTAGTTTTTGTCACTGATCAACATTATCCCAATTGATACATGTTGGACTTTCATTTTCTGCATCTGGTTCTATATTCTGCCAATGGCTATAATTTCCAGTTGATTTTGGTTGTGTGCTCATAAACTTTCCTTTTTTCCACTGATCACTTCCAATAATTTTATATTCCACTACTTTTCCTCGACTTGGCCTTGTAGTATTGTCTTTCAATTCCTCTCTGTTGCTATTACAACTTTTATTATGTTGTCATTCAACTTCCTCTTCCAAGACTTCATTCATCTCATTTAAAGGAATTGTATTTTCTTTATTTCTTGGTCTTTCAAATTGCTTGTTTACCTTCATTAAGTGGCATGGATGCATCCTGTAGAATGCTCCTCCATGTCTGATCAGTACACACTGATCCTCCTTACCTAATACGTTAGCAAGGCCATGCCATCTTTTATAGTTTTGTTGTCTATAATAGACACTGTCCCTTGTCACAAATCCTTCATCCGCATAATGTCTTACATTAAATCACAGTGCTCTCAATTTTTTCGCTTGATTCTGCTTCCATGAAGCTTTTCCTTGATAAATGTAAGGCATTTAAATTTATTCTGACCATATTACTGCTTGTTGCAGCTTCCAATGCAGGTAACTGATCTGTCAATACTGATGGTGTATTTATGTTGGATCCAAGTACAAGCTCATTTGGACTACATCTAAAATGATTCTGAAGAGCATTTTTGGCACTAACAGCCCAAGCCAGAGCTATTTCTGGTTCGCATTTCTCATCTTCTAATGTTTTTTCATTGCTTCAGTCACTATCAGATTATGACATTCCCCAATACCATTACTGAATGGACTTTCAGTAGCTGTAGTGCAAGTTTCAGTATTCAGCTTTTCATTCATCTCTCGGTAGGCTTTGTTATTAAACTCTCCTCCATTATCACTTAAAAAGCATTTGGGAACTCCAAAATATGCTATCCACATTAAAAAGATGTTACAAATAATTTCTTCACTCTTTTTAGTTTTAATCTGCTTGGCAGCAAAGTAACTAGTGAATGTGTGAATTAGGTGTAAAATCCAGTATTGGTTATGTCCATGTTCTTTCAAATCCATACATACAGTGTCATTAAACCTGTTCCCAAGAGCCAATCCCACCACTGGTCGAATGTGGGGAGTTTTCTAAACCTAAGACAAACTGAACAAGAATCACAAACTTCCCTGATAAGGTCCAGAAACTCTCTTTCATGAAAGGCCCTATTGTCTCTCACCAATGATATCAATTTCTCTTTTGATGCATGAGAAAATTGCTTATGTAATTTCTCAGCTTTCCTTCCTTTTCTCCACTCTAGAGCATTTTTCTAAAGCCACACGATGTAACACAATGTTTGGTGACTTTTTTCATCATGAAAAAGCATATTTGTCTATGGAAGACTATAATGCCCGTAAGTCGTCTTTTGTAATTTTATATATCTGCCTAAAATCCAGCAGCTGTCATTTTTAAAATCCAGTGTCATACCAGCAGTTTTCGTTGATTTATGACTTAGTAACAGGGGTAAATAATTTTTGACGATGTCATCAATATATGCTCTAACACCTTTTACACCTCCCATAGTTACGGGAAACTTAACTGTCTTAATAGCTTTTACCTCCTCTCTATCACCAAAGCAAAATGTCCTGTTGGATTTAACAGTCTTCACTAACCATTTATCTTGGTCATTTAATGTACCAAGGAATATGTTAAACCAAAGTTCTCCAGCAACAGTTTGTGAACAGGCCGAGTCAAATACCCAGTGTTTTTTTCACATGATTTTTGTATTAGAATCATTTATCAATGTTTGATAACATGAATCAACATTAAATTACGTAAAGTGTACATGGTCTGAATCCACGACAATATTAATATCATTACTAGCACAGTCTCTAGCAAAATGCTTAGTCGAATTACATTTGAAACAACGCATTATCTTACCTTGTCTGCCTGTCGGATTTGTTTTATTTCCTCGATAGAATTTTTGTTCCCTGTTTCTTCTGTGTTGATTGAGATTTACAGTTTCAATTTCCTCTTTAATAGTGGGAACTATTTTGCATTCCAATGAAGAAATATCCGAAAACACTTTTTTTAATGTGGCTTTCATTGCTGCATAAGTCAAGCTTCCACATGTTGTCCTTGCTAGTTTTTCATTTTCCTCTGATACATTCGCTGCATTCAAAACAAAAAAGGTCTGGACTCCTTGCAGAGCAATTTCATATTTACGTAATTTCTGGTACAAAAATTTATAACACACCAAAAAGTCGTTTATGTTTACTCTAGCATCTCTTTTGTATGAGTAAAATTCCTCGAATGACATGTATGCCATGGTGTTTTCATCTCTTAAATATATCTCATCCAACTTGTCTGTAAACACTTTTAATCCATCTGTTCGACCGATATCTGTAATCTCCAAGTGTTGAACACATTCTTGTATATTTTGTGGTAGTGATAAAAATACTGCTGGACCTTGTTTTTCTTTAGGTAAATCCATGAAGATTAGACCATATACTTATGTCTTGTTTCCATTTGATGTACAATTCTTCACTTTGCAAAATAGGTGGCTGTTTCGTAATTGATGCCATCTTTCTTTCAGTTGTGTTTCAACGTAAGTTGAACAGTTATAATTTCTGTCAAACGAAAGAAGACAGCCTGCTACCAATTGTTGTTTGTCAACTACATACTACAACATGAAAACCCGCATGTTGATCTGGACACGATATTTATTCCAAAAGCACTCTACAAAACAAGCGACATAACTCTAACAAAATCCACTGCTAGGAAAGTTGGATCACTGTTCATGCCAGGATATTTTTTTCTCCTGAATCCATATTGCACATATGCAAATCAACCATCCATCTGTGCATGGAATACTGCTGTCATATATGGTCAGGCACCCCTGCTGTTCATTTCAGTGTTCTCGACAGGCTCCAGAGGAGAATCAGTAATGTGATAGGTACCGACTTGGCAGCTCAACTCCAGTCACTTTCTCACTGACGGGATGTGATTTTCCTCTGTCTGTTCTATAAATATTTTCATGGCTTCTGCTCTGACGAACTTAAGTCACTGGTACCCCTGCCACATGAGTTTACTCGTGCAACCAGACTTGCAATTGGGTCCCACCCATTTACAGTTAGACCAACCAAATGCAGCCGACAATTCTACTCTAGCAGCTTCTTTTCTCACACTTACCGCCTGTGGAACTCTCTTCCATATTCTTGCTTTCTTGACGGCTACAACCTCCAGGAATTTATATGCAATGTCAATACCCGTCTGTTAACCGCTTGACTCCAGTTCTTCCTACATCACCCTGTATATCTTTTCCTTTCTCTCTACTTTTGCAACTGTCATCACACCTGCATTCCCATCCTTCTCTTGCTACCTTCTCTGACAACCCCTGTAACTGATTCATCTTTCTCTTTACTCTCCTCCTATCTAATCTTTTTCTCTTATGTAGCCCCCAGTACATCAGTGGTATTACTGCTTTGGTTGGGGTGAAACAATTAAAAATATATAGCCATCCGCAGACAGATCTGTTTCGCTGTATCACAGCTCATCAGTACGGTTAGACATCCGATTACTTTTAACCCAGGATTGAAACCTGACTGAATTGGCGTCAGTCGGCGATTCTACCTCTGAGCTATGGGTGCTCGGTAGAAGGAGGCAGACTTTTAGCATATGATGTATCAAACACCAATAGCCAGAGTGCTCTAATTCATTACTGAATTAGTGATGCGTAAAAATATAATTGCTCCTTTTTGACTTAAGTTGAGATCTCTCCAGATTATTCCTATTTTGAAAACTCAATATGGATCTTACCATACGAATGGAAAAGTTTTCTCTAGAATATTCTTTAAAAAACATTTCTTATCCATCTTTGAATTCTTTCATCAGATCCCTCACGGAGAAAGTCATTGATTTCTTAATGAGACTGTGTTAGAAAGTCCATTTCCATTTGAATCTTTCTAACACACTATGCAATTTTAAAGAAAATTTTAATCTGAAATCCCCCAAAACACCTTCAAGCAACAAACTACTGGATCCTTTTTAAATTGATTTGTTGAATTTAATAAACAAATCAACTCCTGTAATTAAGAACTCAGGTGAAGCCTCAGACCCATCCAATTATTGCCCTATCAGCCTCCTACCAATTTTCGGAAAAGTGTTCGAAGCTATTATCAGTATTGAAATAGTTCAACATCTCACCACCCATAAACTATTCTCAGACAAACAGTATGGCTTCCACTTTGCCAGGTTTACTGCCGATATGCTAACTATCATCACAGAGTACATATACCAGGCCCTCGAAGCTCGAGCTGTTGCCCTGGATATCTCGAAAGCTTTTGATAGGGTTTGCTATGCTGGCCTTCTGCGCAAGCTACAGGGTTATGGTATAACTGAATGCTTGCTTGATGTGATCCAATCTTTTCTATCAAACCACAGTTGTCTTGAACGGGTATGCCTCCACATCCTACCACACGAACGCTGGTGTCCCCCAGGGCTCTATCCTATACCCAACACTTTCTGATCGTTATAAATGATCTCCCTGATGTGATCAAATCCCAAATAGGCATCTACGCTGATGACTCTACCATTTACTCCCACCTCAGTAAGAAATCTGGCGAGGCGGCCACAGATAACCTCACTGCTGTTCTCAAGAAGGACCTCCACTCTGTGGTAAACTGGGATAAGAAATGGCTTGTAAATTTTAATGCTTCTCAAGCACAGCTGCTATCTGTCAACCACCACAGGCAGTCCCTCCTACCCCCCCCCCCACCATCAGCATAGACCAAGCGAGTCTCCCTGAAAGCAATACACTGTGCCTCTTTGGTCTCACCCTCTCTTCCGACCCCAAGTGGAACCATTACATTGAATTAGTAGCTAAATCAACTGCTAGGAACGTTGGGTCACTGTGTCAGGCCAGGAAATTTTTCCCGCCTGAGTCCGTCCTGCACATATACAAATCAGCCATCCAACCGTGCATTGAACAGTTGTCATATCTGGTCGGGCCCCTCTGCCATTCATCTCAGGGTTCTCAACAGACTCCAAAGAAGAATCTGTAACGTGATCGGTCCCAACCTGGTAGCTCAACTCCAGCCACTTTCTCACTAGTGGAATGTGGCTTCCCTCTGTCTATTTTATAAATATTTTCATGGCTTCTGCTCTGATGAGCTTGGCTTACTGATGTCCCCTCCACAAGAATTTTCTTGAGCAACCAGACTAGCAACAAGGTCCCAATCTTTTACAGATAAATCAACTGAATACTACTGCCACTTCTACTTCATATATATATATATATATATATAATATATTCTATGCCTATAGCACAACTGAGTTTCATGCACTCTGCAATCATCTGTTTCTTATTATGAAAAGTGTTTTAAGATAAGTTTTTCTAAAAGGTATAAATTACATCTATTTCCTTTTCTATTATATGATCTAGTTTTTGCAATATCCCTGATGATAATTAGGTTTTTGTTTTTTAATTGCCAGAAATATTTGAGAGAACAGTGCTTTTACTGTATTTACTATTGCTTAAAGTCAATTTATGATTGTAATACCTGTATTTCTATTGGTTTACAGTTGAACCAAAATAAAATTTGACATAACCATCATAATGGATGCTAGCTCTGTAAATTTATACTTTTGGTGATGCACTGGCTGTTTAGTGGCCAGGTCTTACTATTTTTAGCAGATACAAATATTTTTAGTAGAATCACTATTATTTTGCAGGTTGAGATGATTGATAATATAGAATTATCTTTTTCATTTTCTATCCTGTTATTTTTTCTTTCATTCCCTGGTATCACAAATTGACTTTTCTGGCCCAAAGCAGTACAAGTGCATGTTGAGCAAGTCTTTCAACTCTGCATTGTCTGTCTCCCTTCTAAATCTTCTGGTGCCCAGGAAGATTTTCTTTAGCCTGGTAAGAATATCCACTTGGTTTTATTTTTTGAGGACTTCAAATCTCCATGTAATCCAAATGCATCAGTCAGTCCTAAAATCATTTCTCTGTTTCTTTCTCTTTTGGTACTTTTCGCCTCTCTCTCACTACTCACTGCTTTCCACCCAAGCATTGTACTCATCAATAACATGGAGCTTAAAATATACAATTTCTGCATTATTAGTGCATTTGTGGTGCAGCTGGTATTTGCTTGGAACAAGAAATTGAAGAGTTGAGTTTGAATTCCAGTTGAATTTGCAGCATTCACTTATGCGCAAATACCCTTGTATTAATTCGCCTCTTCTCCTTATAGCTATGGGTTAAATAGCAGAACAGATTGGATTCTATAGCCTTGGCTGGCAATCAGTCTACTGCAGAAAGTTATAGCAACCTACTATGGGAAAACCTGCCCAATCAGTTTATGTCTCTTTCAAGACATGCTTGTGTAGTATTTGTTTGACAAAGAGTGGTTAGTAGAAGAATGAGTTACCGCTTAGATATGTTTTCCCAGCTGCTCTGTGTAGAACCCGGAACACAGCTTCATTCAGGACTCCGTTCTCTGCGCACCGTAAACAAAGCACTGTCTCCCAAACACCGGCGTAGCCTTCACGAGTCGCCAACACCCAACTGACTGCGAAACAGAAGTTGGCTCTTTTTATGTGTTTTCGGTCTCGGACAAGAAACCAAACTTTTTCACGTGTGACAGCTTTGCTTTCGCTGATGACGCATGCACTGTGTCATTTTTAAAACTGCCTTGCATGAGCTTGCCTTGTGGTTCCATGACGTCTACAAACGCATGTGCCGACAACCCGCCTTCTCTTGCTTTGGCGAGGTAAGTCACTGCCATACTCTCCCCTGATCTCATCATCACAAAAAGTGCATCCAGGGGCGGATCTCTTTTAGCGGGTGCTCCTTCAAAGGAGAACAACACAAGCCTCATCCTCAGACGGGCTGTCATCTGAGGTTTCACTATACACATCAGCATCTGTTGGTAGACTGATATCAGAGTCATCACTTGGTTGACGTGACCCCCAATTAAATCATCTGCTCACTCTCTTCCATGTCGGTTTCATCGCTTGACGTTGAATATGACCTTGAAAATGGCCGCAGGTGTGGTATCCCATCAATTCGCAACATCTGTGGGCCGACAATTTCAGTTACATGCCCAGTCCTGAACTTGGTTGTGCATTTGTCGTGTGGAGTTTTTACCCAGACAACATCACCTTCTTCATATCCCTCTCCAATCATCCGTGGTTCTGGTGGCAGTTTGGCTTCAATGCCTTTTACTTGGATGTGGTAATTATGCAACGTATCAGTTGGTGCTGTGGAAGGCGAGATGTTGCCCCTTTGGCATGACATTATACCAATAAACGGTCTCAAACGTGGAACAACCTTTCCTTGCTGCGTTGGTCTTAATGCTTCTGTGGCTGCGTTCTACAATTCCATTACCAGCCAATGAATATGCACACTGGAACCTTAACTGCACACCCCAGGTGCTTGCAAACTCCTTAAAGTGTCTGCAAATGAAGGCAGGGTCATTGTCAGTTAATATTTCAGTTGGTTTGCCCCGTTCAAAGAAAATCATTTTCAACTGGTGAATGACACTATGTGCATCTTGCCGACACAATGGTCACCAAATTGCAAACCTGGAGAGACCGCAATCAATAAGTGTTAGAAAATGCTCACCATTGTAATGGGTTATGTCCATTGCTAATCTACTCCATTTGTTTTCCACACTCAGTTTTCCTTTCTTCCACTGAACTGGTGCTGGATCTATTGACTGGCAGGCTTTGACAACTGATTGCACAATTTCTTTAGACACTAGTGGGTCAATAAATCTAGCGAAGTATAATGTTTGTTTCACACCCTGATGTCCACTTTGTTAGTGGATGTCAGCCACCTGACTTTCATTCAGTTGGCTCCCCATTGCAGTGCAACTTTCCGGTACCTGCTCTCTTCCCTCCTTGTGTAGATCCAACCACTTACGTGGCACTCTGGTGAAGCAATCTGTATGGTTTTAACAGGATTTCACTAGTGTGACATCCATGGTCAATCCATACTTTTCCACCAATGCCCCACAGTGTTCCCAAGCACTATCTCACTAGCATTTCACCAGCCGCTTCCATCAGAGTGTATCGTTCTCTCCCCACACCTGCAGGCTGAGGACACTAGTTTCGTCTCCTAATCGTTTTGTGTTTTTACAGACTAGGCTGTAATCTGAAAAGTGATGTCACATGCGTGCTGCAGAAACCAGGCTCTCATTGGTAAAAATATCGTCAACGTAAGCTGCACGTTTGATTACACAGTTTTGGGATGTTATAGGGTTGACAACAGATTTCATGATGAGTGGTGCCACATTTAGGCTGAAAGCCAATCGTATAGGGCAGAACCGCTTGCCCTAAACAATGATCATTTGAAATGGCTGCAACTCCTTGGCAATGTGGATTTGTAGGTAGGCATGTCGCAGATCTAAAAGCGACACATCAACTCCTTGTTGTCACCATTTTCTGAGCTTTTGAGTGTACACTTTAGCATCAGCAGTGAATGCTTCCACAAATCTGTTCAATTCTTGGTAGTCAAGTACTGACCGGACCTTTTGCTTGTGTTCTTGCACAACTGCCATCAAAGGAATTAGATCCTTGGGTGGACCAGGTTTCTTCTTGGGGTATGGCAACAACCAGCTGTTATCCTGCCATAGAAGAGTTCTTTCTCGTATGCATCCTGGGCATGGTCTGGCACGGTGTACTCTTGTATGATATTCTACTGCAGGAAGCAATGGCAACCTACTGTGGGATAATCTTCTGTCCAGTCAGTCATGTCTATTTTGAGACATGATCGCCCAAAGCATGTATCATGTATGGCACTTAACTGACTGAATGCAGAATTGTAATTTGCTACAATGAGTGTATTCTCAATCCAAACAATCATAATAAGTATTTTTCAAAGTGTTTATGTAAATGCAAAGAGTTTGCCAAGGAGTGGGAGAAATCTTAACTAATTAGATATGTGTTTAAGACTTGCTTCTAATTTTGACTGCTTTATTTAAGACCGTATAATGACATTTTTTAATTTCTATACCAGTTTGTCGTTGTTTTTGCTCGTAATAGAATAGCCCTAATGCTGCTGGGCATATACTTCACAGTCAAGCAGTACATTTAAATTATATTGAAAAGCTGATAGCATTAAAGTTCTTACAGATAACGAATGTGCTGGAAAAGAGAAAGTTTTCATTATAATCTATTCCAGCTTTTTGCAAATGACCTTTCGCAACAAACTAATGACCTTTCGCAACAAACTAATGACCTTTCGCAACAAACTAAGCTTTAAACTGTTCATGACTAGTGTTATTAGTTTTAATGATGTAGACTGACCAACTTCCAATGAGAGTTTTGCCAGTTGGAAGTGAAGTTAATTCATATATATCATTCATTTTCAGAGTGTTTATCTCTTTTTCCATGGCCTTATGCCATTTTATAGTCATTTGAAGTAATAGCTTCAGTATAAGTATTGGGTAAATATTTTACCAAACAATAGGCTATAGTTGGATTTACCATGTCATCCAAATTCTTATTGTAATCTTTGAACTATTCAAGCATTTTTTCTAATCTGCTGGGTCTTCATTTGGATATTTCAGCACTAGGATTATATCCTGTGTTTTGGTTAGATTTTTGGGATTGTGTTATTTGACTGTCTTGTTTTTCCTCCCCCATGAAGATTTCTTTCCAAATAGTTGGGAAATAATGTTCCATTTTCTTCAACGGAAAGTAAAGAATTATCAAATGTAGGAGTTTCCAAATTTTCAGTAAATTTTACACACCTGACTCTCTTGACATTTTTAGTTTCTGGCACGTGTGTCATTCTGGCATTCTGGCATTTTTAGTTTCTGGCACGTGTGGCATTCTGGCATTCTGGCATTTTTAGTTTCTGGCACGTGTGTCATTCTGGCATTCTGGCATTCTGGCATTTTTAGTTTCTGGCACGTGTGTCATTCTGGCATTCTGGCATTTTTAGTTTCTGGCACGTGTGTCATTCTGGCATTCTGGCATTTTTAGTTTCTGGCACGTGTGTCATTCTGGCATTCTGACATTTTTAGTTTCTGGCACGTATGGCATTCTGGCATTCTGGCATTTTTAGTTTCTGGCACGTGTGGCATTCTGGCATTCTGGCATTTTTAGTTTCTGGCACGTGTGGCATTCTGGCATTTTTAGTTTCTGGCACGTGTGGCATTCTGGCATTTTTAGTTTCTGGCACGTGTGGCATTCTGGCATTCTGGCATTTTTAGTTTCTGGCACGTGTGGCATTCTGGCATTCTGGCATTTTTAGTTTCTGGCACGTGTGTCATTCTGGCATTTTTAGTTTCTGGCACGTGTGTCATTCTGGCATTCTGACATTTTTAGTTTCTGGCACGTATGGCATTCTGGCATTCTGGCATTTTTAGTTTCTGGCACGTGTGGCATTCTGGCATTCTGGCATTTTTAGTTTCTGGCACGTGTGTCATTCTGGCATTCTGGCATTTTTAGTTTCTGGCACGTGTGTCAAGGAGGCAGCACTTTATAGTAACCTTTGAAAATTACTTTTTCACATTTAGTCTTCAATTTCTTTCCACCTTATATTACCGAGGTTAGGTTTGTGACCCGTAAACATTTTGAAGGCAGTTTTTTCCAGGTTGTAACACCAGTTACTTATTATGCGGCCGTCATGATAACATTTGGCCACAATAAATTTGGTAGTTTTGATTCTATTAATAGACATCTTCCTATTTCAAATAAATTATCAAGATCTTTCTGTAATACCATTTTGACATGCAGAGTATGGGGTCAATTTTTCATGTTTATTATGATTATTAATTTGAAGAGTTTTGAAATTTTCAGGAGTAAATTCTGTCTTGTTATCACTTCCTTTTTTTTTCTTTTTTTTTTTTAAGAAAATAGACCATGATTAGTATTTGTCTATACTTCTTAGATAAGGTAGTATTTACATTATTTACCTTGTTTGAACTGTTGTCCTGATTTTTATTGCCATTATACACTCTGGCCTTCTTTAGATGCTAGGAATTTTTAACTGAAGCCTTTATTTTGATCACTATAGTATATCATTATCCACTGTGTCCTCAAGGATATATGGCCCAGGGGATAAAAACATTGGTTAGTGCCAGTGACTTTACCCAAAGAGTTGTGAGCTCAATACCTGGCTACAGCAGTAGTGAATAAATAATTTCAAGAGTTGAGTTAAAGGGAGATAACTACATGACATCTGGAAGTAGCATGGCAATAAAGATGAGGACAACAGTCCAAACAATGTAAATAATGTTGAACATGATTAAACTAAAAGAGGTCATCGACAAAATAAAACACATATTTGAAGAAGTCGTCAAAGATTAATTGGGCTGGCTAAATCACAATGAACAAAGTTTAAATATTTTAGTTGCCCAATTGTCGGATAACTTCCTCAGCGTTGATTCATTCCTTCACACTAACTCACCTGATATCTTGGCCCTATGTAAAACTAACCTTAACCCTTCTATCCCCTCTTCTGAGTTTGACGTTCCTGGCTACCTTCCCCTTTTCAGGAAGGACTCCAATGTTCATATGCATGGGCTTGGTGTGTATGTCAGTGAACACCTTCCCCTAGCTAGGGCAACAACCCTTGAATCCCCCGGATCATTCTTTCATGTGCTTCCGCCTTTCACTTCTAAGCTCGATTAGCTATCTCTTCTTTCTCTACCGCTCCCCTTTCTCCCCTGACTGTTTGTTACTTGACAGTATCTCTGACAATATCGACAAAGCCATTTCTTCCCATCCCTCTGCCCATGTATTCGTGTTTGGTGACTTTAACGCCCACCACACCAAGTGGCTGGAGAACTCTGTCACTGACCCTGCTGGTGTCCACACCATGAATTTTTCAATCACCCAATCCCTTACGCAAGTGGTGAACTTCCCCACGCGTTTCTCCGACAACCCTAACGGAAGGGATTCACTGCTAGACCTCTGCTTCACTTCCATCCCAGACTCTTGCACTACCTGACAACTCTGCCCACTCGGTAACTCTGACCACACCGTAGTTTCCGTCAACATTTCATTCCACTCCCACCCAACCCAAGAAACCCAGACAAGTAGAATATCCTACCAAAGAGCAGACTGGGATTCGTCCCGAGACTTCCTCTGTGACGTCCCATGGAACAACGTTTTTAGTCTTCCCGTTGAAGAATGTGCATCTGAGGTCTCCTCCTGGGTTAAGGCTGGCATCGATGCTTTCATCCCTGCCAGGAAATTTCAGCTTAAATCTCACTCGTCTCCATGGTTCTTTGCTGCCAGAATGAAGCAACGCATAGCATCCTCTAAGTTCGGCACCAAAGACTACTGGCGGCTCTGTAAAAGAGTACTTAACAAGAGCAAGTCCACAATACCCTCACTAATAAACAAATTTGAGGTCCTCACCTCCCCAGCGGACAAGGCTGAATGCTTTGCCCGCAGATTCTCGAATAATTCGAGACTGGACTCGTCTGGAGTTTCTACTCCCGACTTCCCACCTAGAACTGAGGCTCAACTGAATGACGTCCATATTACACCCTCACTTGTCTCTAAGATAATCTCGAAACTTGACCCTCACAACGCGAGCGGAGGGGACGGAATCCCAATCATAGTCTTAAAGAAATGTGCCCCTGAACTTTCCTCTGTACTTTCTAAGCTCTACAACTTCTGCCTATCTGCTTCCTGCTTTCCTGCCTGTTGGAAATCTTCCTATGTAGTTTCTATATTTAAAAACACTGGAGAACCCTCGGACCCCGCAAATTACTGACCTATCAGCCTTCTTCCGATCTTTGGCAAAGTGTTCGAAGCCATTATCAACACCGAGGTGGTTCAGCACCTCACAGCACACAGGCTCCTCTTGGACAAGCAGTATGGTTTCCGCTTCACCAGGTCTACAGCTGATATGCTAACGACAATCACCGAGTACATATATCAGGCACTCGACAGGAATGGTGAAGCCCGAACCGTTGCCTTGGATATCTCTAAAGCATTCGACAGAGTTTGGCATGCTGGCCTTCTATGCAAACTGCGGAGCTATGGTATAGCTGGACAATTGTTTGAACTAATCCAGTCATTCCTATCTAACCGCACATTGAAAGTGGTATTAAAAGAACATGCCTCCCAGAACTACCATACGAACGCGGGTGTCCCTCAAGGCTCTATCCTAGGTCCTACGCTCTTTCTGATCTACATTAATGATCTCCCTGATACCATAAGATCCCAAGTAGGTATGTACGCCGATGACACCACAGTTTATTCTCACCTCGACCAAAAATCTGGTGCAGGTGACAAAGCTAACCTTGCAGCCGAGCTTGGAAAGGACCTCCAATCCGTAGTGGACTGGGGTAAGAAATGGCTCGTAAATTTTAATGCTTCTAAAACGAAGCTACTATCAATTAATCATCATAGACAATCGCATGGTGAGATGCTGTCAGCTACTGCTTCCTTCTGACTGACTTTTGACAGGTTGTGGTTTAAATAGTCAAGCTTCTCATGATGCCAGCTTCAGCTGTGAAAATACCTCATATATGAATTTGCTGTTTTTAATCCAGTCAGGATTCAGAATTTGCTTTTCGCACTGACTTGTGAATTTTTCTTAGTTGGGTTTTTCCAAAGTTGTTTAAATCCCCTTTTGAGGGTGTGCAATTTTATTTTGGGTTTTTCCCAAATGTTTTTAGTCATTTGAATCTGCAATTTATTTTGTTTTTGATGGATGATATAGGATTTGTATCCTATAAATGTCCATGCCTAGTCTAGCCCACCATACTCACTCCCCTTTTTTTTTATATGGTAGGGTCAGTTAGTTCTTTACACAAAATACAATGTCTGTATAATACCTTAAAATTCGCCCAATGGACGTCAATCTGGGTGCAACTTGTGTGTTTCCAATTACTAATATGCCATGAAGCAGTCAGTGGAAAAATCATGGCATATTGCATCCTTGATTTGGGCTCTGTCAAATTTTTCTTCCTTGTTCAATTGCTGGTACACTGAAAATGCTCATCCAATCAGTTGAATAGGAAATTATATTTTTAAGCCTCTAGTCATTTTTTTTTTTTTTAATCATATCACCCCAAGCAAGGCGAAAACGCCACTGATGCGCAGGGGGCTATGTAAGAGTGAAAAAACTGGAAAAGAGAAAAACCGGAAACCACATCCTAAACAGGAAACAAGGGATGAGCCTCTTCACCTGTTCAATAGATGTGGGTGGAGTCTGAACCGAGCGATAGTTTAGACTATCTGCTCCAGTCTTTACTCTAGATCACACACTAGTTCCACCTTTTCTATCCACTCCATTAGTCATCTGTTTGAAACAATTTTTGTGAAGAAATAGAATAAAAACTAAAATTTAGAAACCAGAATAGGTGTGACTGTGATTTCTTTGAACGCCAGTGAGTAATCTTTTTATGTTGAACTTGAGTTTTTTTCTTCATCTCCTTCACTGGTGAATCGAGTGTGTATGTGTGTCTCTCTTTTACATGAGATCATTTTGATCCCAGTCAGTCATGTCTCGAGAGGGATATGATCGCCCAAGCGTATATCACGTACGACACTTCACTGACTGAAGTGTATTGGATGTCCGTCATGGTTCTGTTCGTAACAAGGGACATAACTCCTACTGACACTGGAAAGCCTAAACTGATTAATTCGTTCTACAAATAAACACCTATGTCTACCTAATCTAAAAACTAACAGTTACTTTTTAATTATTTTACCCTAATCAAAGCAATAAGGTCACTAACACGCAAGGATTTACTGAGCATAAGAGAATATGAAAAATAAATAAATAAAAAGATAAATGAATATAAAATGGTCAAAAAATCATTTCGTTATTGTTGTTACTTAAAAGTTTTAAGTTAAAACTGTTTGAATGATAAATAATAGGAAGAAAGTCACTCATAAAAATCATTAGTGAAAAAATAAGCAAAACTAAGTAAACATTATGACTCAACAACAACGCTTTTATTGCAAATTCAAAAATACATTTTTCTTTCATTAAAAAAAATTGTTGAAAATATAAAAAATACAATTTGAATTATTCATGCCAATATATAAATAATTTAGTAAATAAATAAAATTTATTAATTGTTCATAACAAAATAATAATTTAGTGATAATGAAAATTCGCTAAATAAGTTATTTAAAAAGAAAACAACCGATGTATATTCTAAATTTAAAAATATAAATGTTGTTACGCGTCCATGTCATACGCATGCGTAATATGGAAAACAGCCAGATAAACGCCTTAAGGCAATTAAAACTCTGAAGATGAAGTTCCGTACGTTGATGATGGTTAAATTTGGGGATGAGATCAGGGGAATAAAACTACCGACCACATGCTTGGTGTCATACCTTTATTGTGAGGGGAGATTTACCGTGATATACTAACGGCTCAGCGGAAGTGGTAAAAAAAACAAAAAACGGTGACCACTTTAAAAAGTATCTTAATAAAAAAAAATGACAACCAAATGATAAATAAAACTACATTACAATTTCTGTACAAAAATATAATAAAGATTAAAATTATACAATAAATAATATAATAATAAATGGTTAGATAAAAAAATGATTATCACTTCCCTTAAAAAAAAAAAGAAGCAAATGCAGCACTTTCTTGGAGGAACAATGAAAAATAAAACTCCATTCACTATGACATCAGTGTTTTTTTTAATTTTTTTTTTTTAAATTTTTTTTTTAAGTTAGGTGAGGCATGTGCATTGTGGTACAGTGGATATCGGCTCGGAATGAGAAATCTGGGAACCAAGTTCGAATTCAAGTTGAATTCATTGCATTCACTTACACGCAAATACCCTTGGGAAAGATATTAATCCATCTCTTTCCTCCAGTTACGGGTGAAATATGGGATAAAATGCCTGTCAGAAGGTACTTACCTCAATCTGTACACGTTCATGTAGCGTGTAAGGTTCTGTTACGTGTGAAAAAGAAAAGTAATATGGCAGTCGTGCCTGATTGTATACTGGTGGGTCTCGCGAAGTAATGTGAAACCCCGTTCTTTCTATGCAAATAGGATGCTGCCAGGTTGCATAAAAAGCCTCTGTTTTCAAAGAAGTGCTATCGTTCATTGGAGTTATGTACGTACAATATTGAGACGCGACAAAGAAAAGAACAAAAACCTCAAGCTATTTCAGCAAACGGAGAAAATGGGCGAATGAGTGAAGTTAAGCAGCAACATCCTGAGGCTGTTTACAGAAGAAGGCGATGTGATCGCGTGGCTTAATAAGCTGATGCTGGTTGCGAAGCTGCAAAAGATCGATGACGTAGCAACATTGATCCCGATGTATTTGGAGGGGAATGCACTAGTGGTTTATCTGGAAATGGGAGAGAAAGACCAGACCAATGCTGAGAGTATTGAGAAAAGATTAAAGACAGCATTTTCAGAGGGTGCTTTTGAGGCCTATAACAAGCTGAGAAGAGTCACCTGGACCGGAGAATCAGTAGACGTGTATGCAGCAGAAATAAGATAACTAGTAGGATTGGTCAGATACATGGGACGAAGCCTTGAGAAAACTAAAAATGTCTTTTGTGAGTGGTTTTTCTGACTGCATCTCAATTGAACTTCAATTGACCGGGATCGAAACCATGGAGGTAGAGGGAATTTTATGGCATGCTAGGGTGCTAGCAAAACATTCCAGTGAACTGGGGGCATTTGCAACCTCTACTACAAACATGCCTGGCGAAGAGAAGCAGACAGTGAGGAGACAAAGCCGTAAATTCATCGGAAAATGCTTTAGATGTCAGGGGCCCCACCTGATGAGAGATTGTAGAGAACCAAGGCCAGACATTATCTGTTTCCGGTGTGGCCAGTTTGGGCATATTAGTAGGAATTGCCCTTCACCTCAGGGGAAACAAGTAAGGAATATACCGCTACAACTCAGTAATTGTGCTGGATAAACTCGTCCCTCCCGGGAATCATTGTGATACTGGGCCTAGATGTTATAGACAGGCTGGGAGGAGCTACAATTGCTAAGGGCCAGGTGAATTTCGGCAATCAGCATATAACTAGAATGGCAAGAAGCATGAACAGCTGACAAAACCCAGGCCATGTCAGATTGCGGATGAGGACTTCCCAGCCCATTTTGAGGGTGACAAGTGGGCAGTAGAGTGGTGATGGACCGCAGGATCACCTGTGCTGACAAATCAGGTTGGCTGCTACGAAAGCATGCTAAGAGGAAAGATAAGGCTGCAGTTCAAGAAGGAAGTTGAGAGGTGGATTGAGGAAGGAGTTTTAATGCCATGGTCAGGGAAAGTTGAAGGAATTTTACCACTCATGGCAGTGGTTCAACCTACCAAGAAGAAAGTGAGGCCAGTGTTGAACTTCTGAGAGTTGAACAAGTATGTGGCCTGCCACACCAAAGATGGAATCGACGTATGAGGAGAATGGAGTGAGCAACCAAGGTCGTGGATTTAAAGTCGGCCTACCTTCAAATTCATGTGGACAAAAAACTATAATGGTATCAATTGGTTGAATATAAAGGTCAGATTTATTGCTTGACCAGATTAGAATTTGGACTGAATTCTGCACCTAAAATTATGACAGCAGTGCTTAAGAACATGCTGACCAAAGACGAAGCGGTGAAAAGAACCACCTGCACTTATATCAATGATGTACTGGTGGATGAGACAGAAGTGACTGTGGAAAGGGTAAGAGACCATGTCAAAATGTATGGACTGACAGCTAAATCATCAGAGTTGTTGGAAAATGGAATGGCTCTGAGATTGAAGTTACAGCAGAATAAGTTCAGGAAAGTTAATGTTTGGAAGAGGAAATGAGACCCCTGAAGTCAAAGACGGCCTGACCAAGCAAGAACCTTTTTCGGTGTGCGGGAAATTGGTTGGTTATTACCCTGTAGTCGAATGGCTGCGAACTGCATGCAGTTTTATTTAAAGGTAGACCGGTACGGACCAATGGGAGGATGAAATTGACCAAGAAGTACTGCATATAATACAGGAAGTTATTGCGGAGATGAAAAAAGAGGACCCTGTAAAAAGAGAATGGCACATAAGAAGGAGCCAGGAAGGGGTAATATGGATCAACACTAGCAGCCTAGCACTAGGGCCATTGTTGGAAATAGAGGGAATAACTGCTGAAGATGCCGCTTGGCTATGGAAAAAGAATGATAGCACCCACATCAATGTTGCGGAGCTTGAAGCCCAGATGAAGGGCATCAATCTGGCCTTGAAATGGGGACTACAATCAGTGGAAATTAAAACTGACTCAGCCACACAGTGGCATTGTCGATTAAGTCAGAAGTCTTGGGAGAAAAAAGAATCAAGACAAAAAGGGGCAGCTGAGATGCTGATCAAGCGTCGACTTGGGGTACTTGGAGACTTGATCAGAGAATTTGGATTAAAAATAACCGTCACATTAGTTCCATCACAGAAAAACAAGGCGGACCTGCTGACCAGAGTGAAGAAAGCCTGGCTATGGGGGAGAGGAAAGATATGGCTCTGGTGTGATCTGAAAGACCTGCATAATATGCATCATTTTGGGAAGGAAAGAACTTTGTATCTGGCAAGGAAAGTGAATCCAAACATCACAATGGAAGATGTTCAGGAGGTGGTGGAGCAATGTAGGGAATGCCAATCT